>CM040402.1:110237440-110987440 GCA_022702515.1 Ilyophis sp. 1 JC-2022 | reverse complement strand
GCCTGTAATGTAATGATTTACCCCATGAAGAGAGTATGCTGCTTAATGCCTGTAATGTAATGATTTACCTCATGAAGAGGGTATGCTGCTTAATGCCTGTAATGTAATGATTTACCTCATGAAGAGGGTATGCTGCTTAATGCCTGTAATGTAATGATTTACCTCATGAAGAGGGTATGCTGCTTAATGCCTGTAATGTAATGATTTACCTCATGAAGAGGGTATGCTGCTTAATGCCTGTAATGTAATGATTTACCTCATGAAGAGGGTATGCTGCTTAATGCCTGTAATGTAATGATTTATCTCATGAAGAGGGTATGCTGCTTAATGCCTGTAATGTAATGATTTACCTCATGAAGAGGGTATGCTGCTTAATGCCTGTAATGTAATGATTTACCTCATGAAGAGGGTATGCTGCTTAATGCCTGTAATGTAATGATTTACCTCATGAAGAGGGGATGCTGCTTAATGCCTGTAATGTAATGATTTATCTCATGAAGAGGGTATGCTGCTTAATGCCTGTAATGTAATGATTTACCTCATGAAGAGGGTATGCTGCTTAATGCCTGTAATGTAATGATTTATCTCATAAAGAGGGTATGCTGCTTAATGCCTGTAATGTAATGATTTATCTCATGAAGAGGGTATGCTGCTTAATGCCTGTAATGTAATGATTTACCTCATGAAGAGGGGATGCTGCTTAATGCCTGTAATGTAATGATTTACCTCATGAAGAGGGTATGCTGCTTAATGCCTGTAATGTAATGATTTACCTCATGAAGAGGGTATGCTGCTAAATGCATGTAATGTAATGATTTACCTCATGAAGAGGGTATGCTGCTTAATGCCTGTAATGTAATGATTTACCTCATGAAGAGGGTATGCTGCTTAATGCCTGTAATGTAATGATTTACCTCATGAAGAGGGTATGCTGCTTAATGCCTGTAATGTAATGATTTACCTCATGAAGAGGGTATGCTGCTTAATGCCTGTAATGTAATGATTTACCTCATGAAGAGGGTATGCTGCTAAATGCATGTAATGTAATGATTTACCTCATGAAGAGGGTATGCTGCTTAATGCCTGTAATGTAATGATTTACCTCATGAAGAGGGTATGCTGCTTAATGCCTGTAATGTAATGATTTACCACATGAAGAGGGGATTCTGCTTAATGCCTGTAATGTAATGATTTACCTCATGAAGAGGGTATGCTGCTTAATGCCTGTAATGTAATGATTTACCTCATGAAGAGGGTATGCTGCTTAATGCCTGTAATGTAATGATTTACCTCATGAAGAGGGTATGCTGCTTAATGCCTGTAATGTAATGATTTACCTCATGAAGAGGGTATGCTGCTTAATGCCTGTAATGTAATGATTTACCTCATGAAGAGGGTATGCTGCTTAATGCCTGTAATGTAATGATTTACCTCATGAAGAGGGTATGCTGCTTAATGCCTGTAATGTAATGATTTACCTCATGAAGAGGGTATGCTGCTTAATGCCTGTAATGTAATGATTTACCTCATGAAGAGGGTATGCTGCTTAATGCCTGTAATGTAATGATTTACCTCATGAAGAGGGTATGCTGCTTAATGCCTGTAATGTAATGATTTACCTCATGAAGAGGGTATGCTGCTGAAAAGACTTTCTCGTTGACCAGTCTGTCGATTCCAACCTCTCCTTTCTTTGTTACTCCATATGGTGTCCTGGCCAGAATCTCTGAAACCTGTACGTAGGGTACACAGCAATGTCTTCAGTGTACTCTGAGAGAGTACTTTTACTAATAATGTCCCCTTTTGACTCTGTTACAGTCGATTTAACACTACTACGGTTGATTTAACACTAGTATTTTTGCTGTGTAGAGAGAAAGTTCTATGACATTTCACTCAATTTGTATCTGCTTTTATGCACGTGCACACATACATAAAGAGATATATAACTGAACTGACATCTTGTGCATTATTTATTTATTTTTCATTGGGATATTTACAGTCCTACCTGATTATACAAGGCATGTCTGCATCCCTGTTCAGTTTCACACACATGATAAAGGCCGACTGATTAAATTCAGAGAGACCGATAAATTCACTTACAATCTGATGTCTCTGGGTGTTCGTGAAGAAAGTATCCTTATTGTCCCTACCCAAAAACCTTCAGATGCAGAAACAGGACATACATGTACACATACCCACAAATACACCCGCACACGCATATATGCACAAATGCGGACAAACACATAGCGAGAGAGAGAGAGAGAGACAGAAGGGAGAGACAAACGTGTGAGGAGCATTGCTCAACAAGTACATGAAAGAAAACCCCCCTTTTTTATGACTGTATGACCTCAGCCATTTAAAGCTATATAACCGGTTATTATTGGTGAGGAAAACAAAAATATAAATTTTGTTTTACATGCAATACTGGTAATGGGGGCCCACATAATCATTCGATACACACATGCAACATTCCTAAATATCGTATCAGAAAGTTCCCAGTTTAAGGAACAAACATGTCATCTCTAAACACTCGGGATTCAGAGAGTGCAATGCATGGGCTCATGCCACTCGGTTACCAGGTTGCCATTTATATCATAATGACAGCATGAATATTTTGTTCCGTTTTACAGAAGACGCACAGTGATCTATTATATTCAGTTTTCTCTTTTCACAGAATACCTGAGCCTGTATTCAACTAACATTCATCTTATCTTTGACGATCTGTTTGTCAAAGCAGGAGAAATTGAAATCGCAACTGTGGTTTTTTTGAGTGGTTGCAGGCAAGAGAAAGAAATGCATTATCAGAGACTGTAGGTTCAGCAAGACAAACAAGGAAGCTGTTGCTTGTTTTAGATAAAATAATTCACATTTCTTCAAAAGATATTTACATATTGTTTAATTTGTACAACAAGGATGAATGACAACATATTACAAAATGTAAAAGAGAAATTCCCACCCTCTCCGTACCTGTGCAATTTGTTTTCGCGAAACTGGCAGGTGTAGAAGTCCGGCGGGTGGTTGGGCACTTCCTGCACCATCAGGTTTGGGATGGACAGTTTCCGGAGGACCTTCTCTGACCAGTTTTGTGTTGTGAGAGGTACCACCTGTCAAGGGCTGTTCTTGGTCAAGAAGTAACATGAATCTCCTTTGTCTAGTTTTCCCAATACAAACACTTATTCATCAGTGCAACGTTTGAGCTTATCAGTGTGTTAGAAAGCTTCAGTCCATTTCAATGAGTGTGTGTGTGTGTGTGTGTGTGAGTGTGAGTGTGTGTGTGTGTGTGTGTGTGTGTGTGTGTGTGTGAGTGTGAGTGTGTGTGTGTGTGTGTGAGTGTGAGTGTGTGTGTGTGTGTGAGTGTGAGTGTGTCAGTGTCCAGATTGTTTCTGTGGATCTCGGGTGACTGACAAACCTGCAGGGGAACTCTGAGGCTGATATCCTCGGCATAGTCACACAGCACACTCCAGGGGGCGCTGAGGAGCACATAGGTAACCTGCATCGTCTCATTCTCCACCACGCTCTAAGAGACAGACCCACACAAGACGACGCACACAGATAAACCTTCATTATTCATTCCAGAACATACAGAGGCATTCAATATTTGTCTGATGATAATGCTCATATGTTTTTCTATTTAATGACTGTCTGTTACACTGACATTTCTTTTCCTAGTGCAAATACAACTGAAATGTATTTATTTCTTTTTTACATGTTATGTCAAATCCTCAGTAGTATGCATTGCCAGTCCATACATACAGGGAAAGAAAGAGAAGGTTATATTTTAAAAAAAACTAATTTTTAAGTGCAACATGGCATGGATTTTCATTAAGTTACCATTGCAACAGAAGCCCTGAAATCTGAACACACACTCTTAATACCACAGGCAGAGACCACATTATATCTGTGCATCAGCCTGGTTCTTTGGTTCTTCCCTTGAAACACAGGGAAAATAAGTTTATTCCAGGCCGCAGTTTGCTATACTATAAAAAGAAAGTGGTTTGAAACACCATTTCTCTAACAACAAAAGCCACAGAAACCCATAAAAACTCTGGTTCAAAAGTCTAAAATAGTTTCAGTCACAATTTCAAAATAGTATTTCCAATCTCGTAATCCTGTAAGTAGCCTAACACCAGTGTGGATAAAAGCGTCTGCTATGTGATTATAATTCCATGTATTGTCATATAATCTGCACTGTTCCTGACAATACGTCTACAATGGACAAATTAATTCACGTGACCTTTATGTGATGAAGACAAAATGGTTAAAATATTGTCACTGTTCACTGGTTAAGCTTAATAAATCCCTTGGGAACATAACAGCAATGGGCTGGTGCACTTCTATGCTTATTTGACCACTGTTAAAATAAATTTTGTGTGACAACCCTGCTATGCATATAAAAAATTATTTAAATCCCTAATGTGCTCAAACAGGTTAGAGCAGTCTACTGATTTGCCTATTCTAGGATCGGCAGTAATTTCTTGCCTCTGTGCAAGACAACAGGAAGAGTACTACTATGTATTGGTTCAATGAAGATTTAATCACATTGATTTATATTTTGTTTTTATTCAGCCACATGCTATAATTTATTTGTGCAATATAGGTAGACTGTTAACTTCCAGGTGTGCCCTGGAAATTAACAGACCTCCACTTAAAGACTATTGTTCTACACTGACATACTTGGTTGAGCAGCAGGCTTGGTTTGCTGAAGAATAAAACAAATATTTATACAATTATTCTCCCTCAGGCTACATCCACATGGACTGTAATCCACAAAACAGGAGCATTCCAGTAGGGAATTACAAGCAGTGGAACACAGGTTGCAATGAGCTGGTGTAATCCTGCCCTTTGACCCCCGAGACTTCGCCCACCTTCTCTAGCTGGATGCCTGCAGCCTCCAGCCTGGACAGGAAGTTCTCCCTCCACTTCCTGTGTGAATCATTAGGAGCAGGGGACACCTGTTCTGCTGTTTTCTCATCCTTCAGCTCTGTGAGACATTCTTCCCATGCCAACACAAAGTCTATGCCGAGAGAGTCCCCCCAACGAACACGCACACGCACACACAACATAAGCACATTTAGGAAGAGGAAGGTCAAAGACAAGAACATTCATACACAGCAGACACAGTGACATAAAGCAAACACAAAACAATTATTTCAGCTTTGAGGTAAACGTTCAGTACTTTGACCACTGCAATGTTGGAAAAAGCAAATGGCAGTATGCCAAACCTGACTAAACGACTAATATCATACTCTACAGGGTTTAATCTTACTGAGGCACTTCTGAGATTCATGGTGCCCTATCCCGCATGTGTGACTGTCACCATTCCTCATTCAAATCACTCACCAATGTGTGTGACCCCATCGCTGAACATGTTCCTGTCTGGGGCAGTGACCTTTTCCTGGACAGACATATAAAGATTATTCAGACAATTGTCCAGGTCAGTGGTCCCCTCTTGGAGTGCGTTATTTAACAGGTTGGGGCAGAGCCATACCCAGCTTTTTTAGAAATACAGAGGTCCAAAAACCGTATCTAAATTATTCCCGATTTAAATATGTGCAATTTAAGATGTTTGGAGAGCAAAAATTGGATACCAATAGCTTTAAAACCACGTCAGTGGGTAGTAGCATAAATTATATGTCAAGCAGTAATACATGAGAATCAGGTTACATGTTGCAATGAATGATCCACACTACAATCTGGAAATACAGAAAAATACACAAACCACTTTCAGGTTTTCGCTTATTTAAAAAATATATACACATATTACATCACCCACAAACAATATTCATGTCTTTGCTATGATTATAGACCATCAGTAGTCTACAGTTCTCGGACATTCCTGTCGATTAAAGGTCAACCGAAAGTAGCATAAGGCGGGGTAACCCTGCCTTCGTTTATGGCTTAAGGTCGGATATCGGAGGTATTTAAACCACATTGAAGACCTTGAGGATAGCAGAAATAGCAAACATAGCTAAAACAGCTAACAACTACAACAATAACGTTTTAACTTTTAATTATGTTTATCATTCTGTATTGATGGCCGATACAAAAGCATGTTATGCTGAAAAAACGAAAGTTCAAGTGTTTTAAAAGCGAAAATAGTAATAAAGTAATGTTTCTTTGTCGTTCACAATGTGGGTCGCGGTGTTAGCTGCCATGATGATATGACGCCAAATTCTTCCAAGGTGGGGGTTGATTTCCCGGGCCGCGACCGAATACGATCCCTTAACCCCTTTGGGGGCGCATATTTCAGTCAACTTCGTCAAAAAGCTTTTGAGTGGGCGACCTTTTCTCACAAATGGAGGAATATAAATGACCAGGATGAACCCCTTATTTCCGGGGTTGTGTTGAGGGGATTCAGGAGCACACCACACTCATCCACTGAATTGTTCACTCATCCGACAATTTCGGGAAGTAAATGGCGAGTAAAAACTGAAACTTGTAGTAGCTACAAGAACGGAACATATTACGAACTACTCTCTTTTTATTTTTGTTAATTCTATTTTTATTCATGATCTACACTTGGTAACCATCGTCATATGTAAACTGATCGATATTCTCAATAAAACTACAAACCCCAATTCCAAAAAGGTTGGGACAGTATTTAGGATAAAATGCAAATAAAAGCAGAAAGCAGTGATTTGTAAATTCTCTTTTATATATATTTAATTGAAAACAGCACAAAAAATTATATATTTAATGTTTTCACATTATCAACGTATACGCAAAATATACGCTAATTCCAAATTTGATGCCTGCAACATGTTCCAAAAAAGTTGGGACAGGGGCAAAAAAATAAAAAAAAAAGACTGGGAAGGTTGTGGAATGTTCAGAAAACACCTGTATGGAACATTGCACAGGTAAACAGGTGAATAGATAGCAGCAGGTGATGCAATCATAAAAAGAGCATCCATGAAGGCTCTGGCATTTACGAGCAAAGATGGGTCGAGGTTTGCCACTTTGCGAAAAACTGCATGAGCGAATAGTCCAACAGTTTAGGTTTAAGTTTCTCAAAGCATGTGTTACGTTTATGTCATGTTTCATGTTTAGTGTTTGTCACAGTTTATTTTCTGTTTATGTTACGATGCAGTTCATTGTTTGCATACACATTTCCATGTTTTTCCGCAGCCTTGCGTTCATGCTGTTTCTTCTCTTGCTGTCACTCACGCTTCCCTAATTGTTTCATTCTCCCTTGTCTAGTTACTAATATACTAACATTAGATCAGGATTGGGTAATACTAACTATCTAACCATGTGTTCATGTTTACCTTACGTTTCTCGTGCATGTTGATTACTAATTTACTAACGCTAGGTCAGGATAGGTTAACTCCTAACAATTTACTAATTGCCTCGTTACGTGTCATTTTCTCAAGCTGTTGTGAATTTCCTGCTGCTCTCAAGCTAAATGTTTGCACCTGTCTACACCTGCATTTAAGCTCAGTGTTCATGTCTGTTCGTTGCGAAATTGTTGCCTTAGTTTACTATTGTCACGTTTGAGCGTTTTCCATTGTTTTGAATACCGTTATTGATCTAGCCTGTTTATTGACCATCGTTACTGCCTGCCTATTGTTTCCACTGCCTGTTTTTTGACCACGAGTTTTGCCTACTGTCTGTTTGTACCTCTGCCCCGCGGATAGGACTTCGGTCTGACTCCTGCTACGCCCCACGACTACGAACTTTGCTTTTTCCCTGATTTTGTACTTCTGCTCTCGCTGACAGCTACTCTGGTTAACAAACTTTGCATGGATACCGATTTCGAGACTGACTCTCTTCTCCTTTGGTATATTTTCTTGGTTGCTGGATTTATTTTTTTTTTTTTTGGACTTGTGTGTGACTACGTTTTTGGATTTTTAAAAGCTAATAAAGCCTTGCGGGATATTATCATTGTTCTGAGTCGAGTCTTACGGGTTACGGGTCACACACACACACCGCATCTCATCAAGGAATTTTGGGATTTTTTGTTTTCTTTTTCTACAGTCCAAAATATTAAAGGAAATAGAGAAAAATGAGAGAAAAAAGGAGAAAAAGGAAAAAATAAAAAAACAATAACCGAAAATCCCCGTAACTCAAAACATTAAATTCGAAAAACCAACATGCTTGTAATTTTCCCGTTCCTGGAATGGGAAACTGGACCCGGACGCAGGACTCGACTCAAGACAATACAAATACGGGACTCGGAGAACAATGAATGGGGACAGGACCAACAAGCAACAAACGGGGGAGGTAGGGGATACAGGGTTGGTTGGGATATGGGTGTTGCAGATATGGGGGCAGGGGGCAGGAGCAGGAGGAGGGCGGGCAGGAGGAGGGGCAGGAGGTGGGAGCAGGGGCAGTAGGTGAGGGGGAAAGAGTGGGGGACTAGGAGAGAGCAGAGGAAGACTGAAAGTAAAGGCAGCAAAAATACAAGCAAACAGACAAGCAACAAAACAAAAAAAAAACAAAAATGAAGTAAAAAAAGTGGGAAAAAGCAAGGAAAAAAACCACGGGACCGGCTGTGTGTAAAGGGGAACACAAAAACGGAAAAAGGAAACAAAAAAAACGGAAACAGAAAAAAAAAACAGGAGAAAAAGACAAAAACATAAAAGGGGAAGAAAAGCAACACGGAGAGGAAACAGCGGGGACAAAGAAGGGAATGATAAACAACAAAAAAATGGCTTGCAAACAACAACATGCAATTGCAATAACAAATCAAATATAACAAGCAAAAGGTTAAAAATACTTTAAAAAATCAAGTTTGCTGCATTACACGGTCAAAGTCTAGAAAGCTCAACTGCAAACTTCATATATCAACAACAAGTGGTACTGCTTTTTCTGGGTGATGACGCTGAGCTTTGATGATGCCACCTGAAAAAATAGTGAGATGTTGAGGACGGCAAAATGGAAATAAAGGTACTTCTGCTTCGCTGACAGCTCACTCTGTTAACAAACTCTTTGCATGGATACGATTCGAGAGACTGCTTCTCCTTTGGTACTGTATCTTTTGGGTTGGGGATTTTATGGGTTTTGGGTTTTTTTGTGTGACTTTTGTTTTTTTTTTTTTTTCCCCAGCCCTAAAGCCCTTTGGTATTATTTATCAAGTGAGTGTGCTGAGAGTCGTGCATTACGGGGTCCAACCGCACACATCCGTCTCAGCATGATTGCAAGGAATTTTTGGGATTTTTTTTCTACAGTCATAATATTAAAAGATTTCAGAAATCTGAGAAAATATGTGCTTAAAGGAGAAAAAAAAAAAAACCAATAAAACCGTGACCTTCGAACCAATCAAAGCTGCATTAAAAAAACGCTGCATTGCTTAATGTAATGCTTTCTTCACCCAAAATGGGACCCCAAACAGGACAGGACGAGACAGACTCAAGCTCAACTCCGTAAGAGGGATTTATTACAATGGGACAGGGGACAAGAACAAACAAGGGAAACAGGGAACGGGGGTGGGTAGGGGTTGGGGTTATTCTAGGTTGGGGATGGGAACGGGGCAGGAGGGGGCAGGCAGCAGGGGCGGAGAGGGCAAGGGGAGCTGAGTGGGGTGGGCTGAGGGGGGTGGCAGGCAGAAAAGGTAGGTGAATAGGAGGGGAAAACGCGGGAAACAGGCTGACGGCCGAAACTGGAAAACAAGAAACAAAAAAACAAAAAAAAAAACAACAAGTGTAAAAAAAAAGGGAAAAAAATGGTGTGGGGGTGTGTGGAAGCACGCCCACGGGAAAAAAAACACAAAAACAAAAACAAAAAGAAAAAAGCAAAACGGAAAAGGGAAAAGGTAAAAAACGAGAGAGAGACGAGAAAAAGGGAAAAAGAGAAGGAACAGAAAACGAAGGGAACAGGGGACATTACACATGGGCAATTACAACAAATGAAAACTGGGCATGCACTTATGCAATTAATTTGTTACTTCTACAACTAGCATGCAAGAAAAGACTATTACAACTTATAAGACAAAACTAAACAACATTGCTGTCTCAAGAAACAACAATCTCCAAACGCCTGGTGGAAATGTGTGCTGTGTTACTGAAGCTGTGTGGAAAAAAAGTGGAATGGAAGAAATGGTGTCATCTTGAGTCTGTTGAAATTGAAATAATGACCATCTCGATTGTTACCAACACAAGGTTCAAAAGCCAGCGTCTGTCATGGTATGGGGATGTATTAGTGCCCATGACATGGGTAACTTGCACATCTGTGAAATCACCATTAACACTGAAGGGCACATATGCATTTTGGAGCAACATATGCTGCCATCTGGACAACGTCTTTTTCAGGGACATCTCTGCAAGACAATGGCAAGCCACATTCTGCACATGTTACAACAGCGTGGCTTCATAGTCAGAGAGTGCGGGTGCTAGACTGGCCTGCCTGCAGTCCAGACCTGTCTCCCATTGAAAACGTGTGGTGCATTATGAAGCACAAAATAGGCCATGGAGACCCTGGATTGTTGAGCAGCTGAAGTCTTATATCAAGCAAAAATGGGAAAAGATTCAGCTTTCAAAACTACAACAATTAGTGTCCTCAGTTCCCAAAAGATTACTGAGTGTTGTTAAAAGGAAAGGTGATGTAACACAGTGATAAACATGCCCCTGTCCCATCTTTTTTGGGACGTGTTGCAGGCATCAAATTTACAATGAGCGTATACAAAAAACAATAAAGTTGATTAGTTAAAACATGAAATATCTTGTTTTTGTCTTTGTTTTCAATTGAATACAGGTCAAAAAGGATTTACAAATCATTTCTTTCTGTTTTTGTTTACATTTTACTGTCCCAACTTTTTTGGAATTGGGGTTTATAAAAAAAACTAAAATTATACTTTCTCAATAGTTTGGAAAGAGTTTTGCAGGATTTCTTTCACAAACTGCTTGCAAAGTGAGGGGACAGAGCACATAGTAGACAGGGGTCTGAGTGGACAGGGGACAGGGAACAGGGATCATATTCGGCCCTAGTTGGAAGGGTGTTTTATTATATTTTCCCTAGTAGGATATTGAGATTCCTAGTTGGAAATGAATAAACAAATGTTTTGTACAAATGGCCTATATTTTGTCAAAAAATAAATAAATACAACACCGATAACACAGACTGCTTCTATTGGGCAAGTACATTCTTATGATATGTAAGTGAAAACAACTACATAATTTCTGCACAGTGTCACCAGAAAATATTCCCGTGTTAGTTTGTGCCCTCAAAAAAATATTCACCTTGGAAAAAATACAAAGGTCCTGACCTTGGTTACCTCAATGGTTGGGGGTGAGCTGTTGAGTGTCTCTGCTCTTGACTTATCACCGTTTCAGCATCCTGCCTTTGTACATCGCTAATTGCAGCTCCCCCCCGCCCTAAAACAGGAAGTCGGGTCCCTGCCTAAATCTACAACCTACAGTAGATGGGTGCTGACACATGAATTACGAAGGACGGAAACACACACTAATGAGGTGGAATTCACATGCACATTTATGAACGCTCTTACTTCAGTAACCATGCTGCCATAGTTCAGGTCTGGCTCCATCGCCATGGCAACGAGATTGGCTTTGTCCTCTTTTTCATGCTTCTTCTTCATCATGGCAGCCTCATTCAGTGTATTTCCTGTTCCTCTCTACCCTGGGACACAAACGTACCTACGGACCATTTAAAGTCTCCAATTAGCCTAACCTGCATGTCTTTGGAACCGGACCACCCGGAGGAAACCCACACGGACACGGGGAGAACATGCAAACTCCGCACAGAAAGGCCCTCGATCGGGATTCAAACTCAATACCTTCTTGCTGTGAAGCAACCGCGCTAGCTACTGCATCACCGCCCTCTGCCCTTACATACTCATAGTGACTGATCGTTTTTTTATTTTTTATATATCCACCACCACTCACAGGTGTGTTAAGCAACAGTTTGTTAAGCAACTCACTACTGTGAGTGGTGTGTTAAGCAACTCATGCTACGAGTTGCTTAACACACCTGTTTTTAGCAACTCATAGCATGACTGTTTGTGTGTATTAACCCTTCACTATTGCTCTCATAAATAGCTTGGTGATATGCATGTGATTCTGTGTATTTGAACGTACATAAATTATTTATTGTCACTGTGGTGTCTCACCCTATACTATAGCTATGTGCCTTCAATAACAGTTTAAATTTTAAGACAGTTTCAAGAGTTCAACTTAAATGTAAAAATGAACCAATTATACATTAACCTCATGTGAAACTGTTGTTTCCTGTTAAAAATAGTCATTCAAGAATAAACGCCAAGATTTTTTTTTTTTTCCAGAAAAGCCTATTTACCAAAAATATACATTTTTTAAACTGAAAATAATAGAAATGATCACCATTATAAAAACAGAAACATAAACCATTAGAAAGGGTCTACCATGCTCTTACCCCTGCTTAAAAAATAATAATTCGTCTTGGGGCATATTTCAAGTACAGTAATTATGTTTTTTCCATTATCTTTTGCCCAGTGTGTTCCACACGATTTCAGACACATAAAATCTGGTGAACAGGTAAAAATGATTCTCCTTCACAAACACAGGAATCCCTGAGGATGCTGGGTACCATAGCCACTCAAACTTTCACAGCCTACCTGCTTCTCTGCAACCCCTTTCTCTCACTAGCACAACTCCGATATCCTGCAGGGCATACTTGCCAAGTACTTCTGACGATTGTTAAACGATGTCAGTCTCTGGAGGATCCAGGCTGGCCTCAATGGTTCCTGTTCCACTCTGATCTCCTCTCCTTGCTTAGGAAAGAAATCTCCAGGGCGGAGGTGTAATTAAGACGGGAGAACAAAAGCACTGATCAGAACATTTCCTGAAAGGAGAGATAAAGAATGGGAGGGAGAATACGGACAGAAAGGGAGTGAAAGAGGGAGGGGAAGAGAGAGAAAGGCAAAGAGAGAGAGAGAGAGAGAGAGAGAGAGAGAGAGAGAGAGAGAGAGAGAGAGAGAGAGAGAGAGAGAGAGAGAGAGCACATGAGAGAGAAGTGTATGGTGGTTTACAGATTGCATAAATACATCTGTACTAACCTCCAAAAGAATTCAAAGGTGTTCACCGTTCCAGCAGAGAGCCAACAGGATGCAATAAACCCTACAGCCCCAATACACAAACTGTCACCCCAGGAGGCTGCTCACGGGACATAGTTAATCCCAAAATACATAATTGTATTTTTTATAGGCTAAGCACATCCACAAGGACGTCCAGGTCTCCCAGGAAAGACTGCAACTTGTATAGAGCCACACTACATAAGATAAGATTTGCATGTTATGAAAATCTATGCATAACTATTAACAGAGGGGAGTCTGAACAGTTCATGTTAAACTGGAGACACATAAACTAAGGTTCGGCCACATTCACTTAATCCCACTTCTGAGATACACAGGTGAGGATACGCCCCATTCCTTCCCTGCTTGGACAGTTCCGCCATTCTGTGTGTTTGAGCAGAGTCCTACAGAAGCGGAGCGAGTCCAGTGAATCCTGCAGAGTCCAGTGAATCCTGCAGAGTCCAGTGAATCCTGCAGAGTCCAGTGAATCCTGCAGAGTCCAGTAAATCCTGCAGAGTCCAGTAAATCCTGCAGAGTCCAGTGAATCCTGCAGAGTCCAGTAAATCCTACAGAGTCCAGTGAATCCTGCAGAGTCCAGTAAATCCTGCAGAGTCCAGTGAATCCTGCAGAGTCCAGTGAATCCTGCAGAGTCCAGTAAATCCTGCAGAGTCCAGTAAATCCTGCTGATGTTTGCTATTAAGGTGGAGCTCCTCTCCTTCTTTCTCTTCCTAGGGTTATTGTAAAGGCAAACAGTAACAAAAAAAAACGAACATCCTGGAGTGCGAGTCCTGCTTGTCCAGCGGTTGACAGAAGGACTGAACGGTCTCTTTGGTGGCCAAATGTTGTGACTGCCAATTGTCCTGCTTTTCCTGGTTAAAAATGAACGACCCTTTAGATTGCTCTGTGTTGGACTGAGATGGCACAAGCTGAACTATACTGTAAACAATGACGCTAACTTGCTGGGTGACTCATCCTGTCAAGGCATAAAAACCTGTTCCCGTCCATAAAGCCCCACTTGTGATATTGAATCTGGGCTGTGTCAGTACTGACTGTGGCTGGCAGCCATGCAAGGTGATGCACAACTGGTCACCCAGGGACACCCAGGGACAGTCAGCAGAGGTGAATTCATTTCATCTTTTCATTACGCACAAGCTCCACTGGTCGATCAGGCACTCACCAGTTTGTCTGGTGAGCTACACGTGAAATGTCTTCCTCCCACTCATGTCTGTGCGAGCCCCAATTGCAAACTGTGGTGTGATTAGAAGTGGCTTTGGAGGAGGTTGTGGCTGAGTTTAGGATAAGCTTTGCAAAGTGTGCGTGATTGGGCTTTCCAAAGGTCTGGGGAAAAAAGGAAAACCATTTGTAGAAATCAGCCACGAGCAGAACTCCTGTAACGTTGGTTCTGTGAATGAGGTCTTACACTGCCCCCTAGAGGAGAGACGATGTAAATGTACATGTAAATCTTAATCTCAGTAGCTCGAAGTTAAACCTGGGACACCAGGTGAGTTATATCTCTGACCAATCAATGACATTTATTGATAAATTATCTATCAGGTACAAAAGAAAACCAGCATTACTACTGGCCTTGAAGGTCAGATGTGAGTATCCATGCTCTACATTCAGTGAGAAAAAATAACACAGTAATTACACAAAAGATAATGCACAGCACTGTATACTGCAGTACTACTACAGTTGAGCTCTGGGTGTGCTGTAATGGCAAGAACAGGGTATACCTGATTTGCTTATTTCATGAAAACAGCATAGCCAGTTTCTAATGGTTTCTTACTTAATTAATTAAATAACCGATTAATTACTTACGGTTATTGTTATTTGTTTATGTTAAATATTTTTAAAAAAAACCTCATACAGCTTTGAGGCTTCATTTCTTTAAAAGCACAGTTGAGAGGTTAATGTGTTAGAGCTTCCTTAAAATGGTTGCTTTCAACAGCCTCTTTCCAGAGGTAGCTCATGCTTTTTAAGTTTTAATGTTTAGACTTATGTATTTCAAAACTACAATCGAATATACTGTATGTTTTACCATGGCTGATGGAAAATGTTAAGCCAATGAAAGCCAAAGAAAAAAGTAATCCTTCATGACAAATTAAATAATCTTCAATCAAATAATCATACCCCACCCTTGATGGAAACAAGCCTTTGGTAATATGAATTGTCAACCTTAAAGGTAGGATATACATCGGTTTGCAGTGGCGAGGGAAAGAGAAAATGGTGCTCTGATAGATCAGTGAAAGAAGTCTAACTGAGGCCCAAGCTCTGATTGGCTGTCAGCAGCTCAATTTCCCTTGTTTTAATTGGTCAACCATCTGGAAAATTAACCTTTGGTTTCTGTTCTCTGGGACTTCCAGACTCGGACATGTACTAATGATTATCATTACCGGTGTTGAGTGACGGCAGAGCAGTACAGGAGTTCAGGGGCAGCTCAGGACTCAGGTATATGTGGTGTGTCATTTTATACTAATGGTGTGACATTTGCTCTACGAAATGAATGAGTGCTTTGAATACTAAGCAAATGACCGCATTGTCCATCCAAGAGGCGAGCACATATTGTCAGAAATGAAGCACATATTTTACAGTACCATCGGCCATGGCATAAATATTCATATAAACATATGGAGGAAACACCTTTTGCCAGAAAAACTGTTTTAAATATGAGTTTCTACATCTCCCTTTGCTTATGTACCACAATTTTGAGGTTGTACCCCAGATTTGATAGGCTTGAGGCCACTCTAATGTAGCTTTGGCCTTGAATTCAAGCCCCAGTTTCAGACCATTAGCCGACTGGAGAGAGTCTTCTGCCTCTGTTTGTTTGTACTTTGCACTACATGTTTTTTTAAAATTCTGACAGTTTCCCCGTCCCTGTCAAAGAGAAGCATCCCCGTAGCATGAAGCTGCCACCACCATGCTTTACTGCAGGCATGACCTTATGGGAGACATTGTCAGGGTAACATATTGGAGAATTATTATTATTAATAATTATTATTAACATATTATCCGACAGACATGAGAATATAAATTACCCGTATACTCTCATAGACTATGTCAAACAACACAGCTGTAGATCTTTGTAGAAAAAAGTGTTTTTATTTCATTAATGGTATCCTAATTTCCATAACCAAAATGTGTTTTGAATGATCTGAGCTGAGCTGAGCCTAAAGATTTTGGATTTGATGAGATGGTGACGTAGAACAGGTGGTGTTGAGAGAAGGGCAGGTGGAGGCCTGTGCCTGTTCATGAGTCGGCCGGTTGAGAATGCAGAGCTGTTTGTAAACTTTACCGATGCCTTTGGGGTTTCTGGAACCTAAGAAGGGAAGAAAAAGCAACTTCATGCCTGTAGTTGTGTGTGTCACATGACCTGGCCCTGGGTATTCTGCACTGGGCTGGAGTGCCTGAGAGCTACTCTGTTTTATCATAGTGTATCCTGCATTATCAACCCTCCTGTTATGTTTAGGTCACAATTTACCCGTTTCAGACTTCAACGTCATTGAAATACCTGTGATTTTTTCAGCATGAAACTTGATGACATAGATATGAATGTGTTAATAGATGATGACCAATTAAATGTTTTTATAAAGTCGGTACCCCATTTGGGTACAATGATAATGTTCCCAGTGGTACAGAATAGCAATTGGGAATGCAGAGTGCAAGAACAGTGTACAGATTGTACAAGTTTATGACTATCTGCAAGGTTTTGTATGCACACACACAATGCACATATGCACACGCACACACACATACATACACATACACACACACACATTTAGGTCCACATTTATAAAATACATTATAAGGGCCCAAATATATTTCAGTCACTATTTGATGTAATTCGCTTGTGTAGCAGTACAATAGATGTAATAGATAAACCAATATAGACAGGCTAGCACGGAGAGTTATCAATATAGACAGGCTAGCACGGAGAGTTATCAATATAGACAGGCTAGCACGGAGAGTTATGAATACAAGTAACATCTTCTCCTCCATATACAGCGACTGCCAATAATGGAGAAAACTGAACAATATTTGGCAAGTTGCTTTGCTTTACATTTAGCCAGCCCCATTATACTCAGACCTCTGACCACTAGCCTGTGGACATGACCAAAAATAAAAACTAGAACCTCACACTTGTAACCAAGTTGGATAATGGCTTAAAGTAACGGCTGGTACTTTAGTTGTTTCGTAAGATAGGCTTCTTCTAAACTAGAATTAACGACGCAGCCTACTTCAGATACAAACACCTGTCTGTGGTCCTCATCAATCACAATTATATCGGGTTTGTTTGCCCATACACTTGAAAATAGATGTGGGTCATTATTGCACCGAAATATTTGTGGTCTCACAGCAGAGCTTTTTATGTAATACAACAGAAGGATGGAGGATGGAAGATACATCTTCAGTTATAATGTCCACAGTTCTGTCCTGTCTGGCTATAAACAGCTCTTTGTAGAAGTAACAACCATTTATTATGTGAGACATAGATTATATGACCTGTTGCTGTCCATGATGTAAACAATAAGAGTTATGCTTATTGGAATACCAGATGGATAGATTGAGTTTGGTCGGCAACACTTGGAGACGTGCCTTTACAGGGAAGATGAGTATTTCCTCATCAATCGCTGCATTTTTAAAAAGTGTATGAGACACAGAATGATTGGCTGAAGAGGGGCAGGCAAGCTTCCCGTGTAGCACACACACAATGCACATATGCGTACGCACATACGCATGCACACACACACACACACAAACATACACCGTTCATGCAGAACGACGACTTCTCGATGTGAGAAAGACACACTGGCTGGGAATAGGGATGTGTGGGATGAGTGGGTGGAGCGCTTACCCTGCCTGCAGTCCTGGGGCTGAAGTCACAATGAATAAACAAATGGTTCCTTTCAGAGGCTGTTGTCTGTTTAGGCAGCACATGCCCAGCAAGACAGGGAAATACAACCTCAAAATATGGGTGGCATGTGACATAAGATCCAGTTATGCCTCACTAGTATGCACCCAGGATGGAACAGTGGGAAAGGTCACTAGAGAACAATATTCCTTAACATTACCCCCCCCCCCCCCCCCCACACACACACACACACACTTACAGAGAAGTGGAGGAATCTATAATATGCAAATCACACACATCAGACTCACGTAATGTCATTCGTGTATGACTAGATCACTTGCTGCAAACCCATCAGTCCCTCGCTCCTCCATCCATCCATCATCCATCCATCCATCATCCATCCATCATCCATCCATCCATCCATCCATCATCCATCCATCCCTCCATCCATCCATCATCCATCCATCCATCCATCCATCCATCCATCCAGCAGTAGAGCTGTTCAATGATAAAAAAAAAACTAAAAACAATCAAATGTAACTGTGGCAGAATATATGAATAGAATTGTTCAAGTTCATGTTTTTCTTTTTTACATTCTGCCTTGAGCTAAAAATAAAGTTTTGTTTCAGGAACAATTGCAATTGACTCTTTTGTTAAATTCGTAATACACTTACTTCAATTCAATCTTTTCAATTTTGACCCGAATTATAGAAGTCGTAAAAATATGTTCATTATATGACGTCATCAGGACAAGCAAAATATCTGGGAAGTGCATATCTGGGAAGTGCACACATGCTAGAAAGGGACCAGGCGAACAAAACATAATCACCCGACATCAATCATAAAAAATATAAACAAAAAGTTGCAGCAAAATATGTGTTCTGTTGTGAAGCGGTGTATCATAAAATAAATGAGGTCTGCATGAACTGTAAGGTACAGAAACCTAGTCAATCTCTTAGTTGTAATGACTGTAGCAACTTAAAAAATACAACTGGAGGATAAAATAGGTATTCTGACGATTAGGAGGTAGTTACACAATACCAAAATTGACCTGGGAACATGTAACTTAGGTAAATGATCCACAAGCATACAAAAGGGTTAAGATCGTGCTCTTGGGCAGAGAATGTTACGTGAGGCATATTAGAAAGGCAACCAGGGGGAATCTTTTACCTAATTGCATCTTGCGACAACAACTCACACATGCACACATGCACGCGCAAACACACACACACACACACACACACACACACACACACACAGTAGCGAACTAGTCACCGCTGCACCATCCCCACCCCATTGAAAGACTCAGCAATGACCTTGTTGCAAGCACAGCAAACCACCTTAAACACATTTTTTGAGTCCTGCAGCACATACGGGCAGCCTTGCAGGGCGTTGTCAAGCACTGGCTGGCTCCTGGTGGCGATGGGGATACAGGTGCATGCGTAGGAACAGGCACCTATACTCAGAAACAGGTGCTGGGTCAGGAACAGGTTCTGGGTCAGGAACAGGTGCTGGGTCAGAAACAGGTGCTGGGTCAGGAACAGGCACCGACCCAGGAACAGGTGCTGGGTCAGTAACAGGTTCTGGGTCAGGAACAGGCGCTGGGTCAGAAACAAGTGCTGGGTCAGGAACAGGCGCTGGGTCAGAAACAGGTGCTGGGTCAGGAATAAAATGCATTTTTAAAATACCTCTGGAATTTTTATTATATAAAGCTTCATAAAATTATCGTTCAAATGAATACTCTAAGATTCTGAAAATGGCCCACACAAGAGAAGCCACATGAAAAATATAGAAATAAAACGTATTATAATAATAATAATTATTATTACATTTCAAGGTAATGATTGGTAGAATTAGTGGCCATCTCACAAAACCCCTGGGATTTCCTCGTTATGATGGCGCTCGGTTGGCCCACTGCGGTTGGTCCAATAATTCATTAAATCCAAACTCGTGATTGAAATTTCAGAAATTTTATTTGCGCTGGCTAACTGAAAAACGAAAGTAAAAAACAATCCCGATCGCTGCATCGCGTCGTAGCGCAGGTTTTTGCAGCTCGCTGGAGGAGTCAACCGTGAACTCCAAGATGCAGTTGTTTTTAATATTTTTTCTTCTCTCAAAACTGGCATCATCTTTGCAGAAAGGTAATAATGCGTTTTAAAAGTTTTACTGACGGCTGTTTATGCTTTCTACAACAAAAAAGTGCCACTTGCCAGTTTTATTAATGAATGAAAAGACGTAACACTGGTGAATGTACAGTGTAGGCTAGTTATACATTTACAAAATCCAGAAAAGTATTGTATAGCGATAAATTTAATATTGTGGGAATTTGCGTAAGTCTCTTAAGATTGTCCAGTCAAGCTGATGCGTTTTGTTTTGTATGTTTATTTTAATTTAACCAGCGCAGGTATGGAAACAATTGTTTTGCATTGTCAATTTCGCTGTTGCGACAGTAGCCTAGCTACCTTTTAAAATTATTTCTGCAAATGTTCCTGCTGTTGCCCAGCTGTAAATATCTAATTGCATTTTCCTAAACGTTTGTTGTATGTAGTCAAGTATATTAATAAGATTTGGTTGTTTGTGTACAATATCCCATAGACGCTGTCATTCAGTATGTGTACACGGAAGTGGTGGGAAGGGCAGACACGTCCGTGGCAACAAAGACTTTAAATGCTGCCCCTGTCACGTGGAATTACTCTGGACATGACATTCAGCGTGGCAACATAAACAACGCCGTAGACGAAACATCATTGAAAATCATATTGGAGAGTTTTAACCACACCACAGCGAGTAAGTAGCCTCCAGCTATAATCCTCGCAGAATAGCCTAATGTTATTTTGTTGCAATTACCATAGGTTTTAGGGAGTCCAACCCACTTTGCGATTTGATTGAAATTATTTATCAATTCTACGCGCTTATGTCAGTATGCTACTGTTGCTAGTAGCCTAATTGGAACAGTTTTAGAAGTAGCCTATGGTGGATTCCCATTTCCTGTAGGTTACACCCATGTTGTTCACTAATATCACTATCAAGTATAGCCTAGGTAACGGATGCTATGGATGCAGGAAAGCTCGCATCGTGTTTTTTTGTAGCCACCTGGCTTTAATATTAGCTGGGCTCTCCATTATTTGCGATTGAGTCACTGAACTGATAACATCTTTACCGTACTTTGATGTGAAAAATCAAAGTTAATTTTTTTTAAATTTGAGTTAAAATGAGCCTTTATTGTAATAAGAAATGGAGCAGTGTGGAACAAATTTTTTCTTCATGTGATATGATTGTATTAGCATTTAGTTGCAACTTTCCCAAATCAGTTCATTCTCTCTCTGTTGATTAAATCTATTGTGTAGCTTTGGATCATTGTTAGCTTTAACTGCACGCAACCCCCCCCCCACAAAAAATCTATTATTTAGGTTTGATTATTGATGATTGATTGCTAGCCTTAACCCCCCCCCCCCAACTCTGTACCTGTTCTGCCAGTTACACACTTATCCTTGATACATCTTACCCTGTGATTCCTCTGATCAGATTACCTTGAAAGCTTTGACTCACCTACCCTATAGTGACAAGCAATCAAAACCATTATTTGATGTCAAGTACTGTCATTGCAATAGTTCATTAACTCTTTCAGTGAATAGCTGAAAATATTTAAGGAGCAGAGTAAGTTAAAGATTGTATGTCCAAATTACCTCAATTCACTAAAATTCTTCCTATTGAACTCTATGGAAAAATAAGTCAGGAGAAACAACAATTCAAGTGATCCATCCATATCTACTGCATATCTGGCAGCAGAGTGATGGTTTGAGGCTTATTTGATGACATACAGCCATTTAGCCAACTATGGGTTTCACACTATTCCCGTGTAATTTACATCTTAATCTAGTCCCACCCGTCAATTCCCATAGAGATCTATTCAAATGCAGAGAGGTTATAGTATCGCTTGTAAGAGTACCTGAAAATAAGATATCATGAGTCTTTTGATATCATTTTATACCCAGTCATGATAGCTGTTTACCTGTGGAATGTTCCAAATAGGTGTTTTTTGAACTTCCCAGTTTTTTTTTCCAACTTTTTTGGAACGTGTTGCAAGCATCAAATTCGGCATTAGCGTATATTTACAAATATCAATAATGTTGATAAGGTAAAGCATTAAATATATTTTCTTTGTAGCGTTTTCAATTAAATATATGTAAAAGAGAATTTACAAATCACTGCTTTCTGCTTTTATGTGCATTTTACATACTGTCCCAACTTTTTTGTAATTGGGGTTTGTACTTATTTCCTCCTTGAACTAAGGACCCATAACCCATATTTGTAATGAGCTTTCAGAAGATTAAAAGCTTAAACTTAAGGTTAAACTTAATTGAAAGGTCAGCTAAAATGAAAACCATCACAAGGTAACCCTGGACCAGAGTTCACAGATACTGTAAAATATTCATGCAGGGTACGTGCTGGACAGGGAAGGCTAAGCCCCTCATTTAAAAAATGTTTCACCCTGTTACTATTTTAGGTAATCACACTTACCAACGCATGCGTACATGCCAGTTAGACGGGTACAGAGTTCAGTGGGTGTCAGACCTGGTCCGATACGACGGTGCCGACTAGCTGAGCCTGAACGGGTCGACAAGCGTATGGAAGGCAGCAGTTCCTCAGGCGAATGGTCTCCAGCGGCTGTGAGCAAGTGAGTCGCAACACGAGCTGGTTCCTTTGGAGAACGCTCGCACGGAGCTGCTGAAGGAAGTCGCTCACGCCAAGCGCACCGCTCTCGAGGATCCAGGCGAACAAGACCAACTGACAACAACACGTACAATTATACCCAGAGCTGTCATCGTTTGTCACATGTGCTTGTCTCGGACCTAGCCCAGGCATAACTCAGGTGGAGTCCTAACATACAGCACACCAAGCTGGAGTATTTTATACGCTCACTACTACTGATGTTGAGCAAATGCCAGCCTTTAGCTCAAGTGGAGCCCATATGAAACTGAAGTATGTACTGTTTTTTTGTTACAGAGAAGCCCATATGTAACTGAAGTATGTACTGTTTTTTTGTTACAGAGAAGCCCATATGTAACTGAAGTATGTACTGTTTTTTTGTTACAGAGAAGCCCATATGTAACTGAAGTATGTACTGTTTTTTTGTTACAGAGAAGCCCATATGTAACTGAAGTATGTACTGTTTTTTTGTTACAGAGAAGCCCATATGTAACTGAAGTATGTACTGTTTCTTTGTTACAGTACATAGAAAAAAGTAATCCTTCATGACAAATTAAATAATCTTCAATCAAATAATTTTGTCCTCTATGTCATCATACCCCACCCTTGATGGAAACAAGCCTTTGTATAAAATAATGAAAACAAACCATCATGCCCCACCCTTGATGAAAACAACCCTTTGGTAATATGAATTGTCAACCATAAAGGTAGCATATACATCGGTTTGCAGTGGCGAGGGAAATGTGCTCGTGCAGAGAAAATGGTACTCTGATAGATCAGTGAAAGAAGTCTAACTGAGGCCCAAGCTCTGATTGGCTGTCAGCAGCTCAATTTCCCTTGTTTTAATTGGTCAACCATCTGGAAAATTAACCTTTGGTTTCTGTTCTCTGGGACGTCCAGACTCGGACATGTACTAATGATTATCATTACCAATTACAAAGTACGCCGGTGTTGAGTGACAGCAGAGCAGTACAGGAGTTCAGGGGCAGCTCAGGACTCAGGTATATGTGGTGTGTCATTCTATACTAATGGTGTGATATTTGCTCTACGAAATGAATGCCTAATTATTTGAGTGCTTTGAATACTAAGCAAATGATCGCATTGTCCATCCAAGAGGCGAGCACATATTGTCCGAAATGAAGCACATATTTTACAGTACCATCGGCCATGGCATAAATATTCATATAAACATATGGAGGAAACACCTTTTGCCAGAAAAACTGTTTTAAATATGAGTTTCTACATCTCCCTTTGCTTATGTACCACAATTTTGAGGTTGTACCCCAGATCTGATGGGCTTGAGGCCACTCTAATGTAGCTTTGGCCTTGAATTTAAGCCCCAGTTTCAGACCATTAGCCGACTGGAGCGAGTCTTCTGCCTCTGTTTGTTTGTACTTTGCACTGTATGTTTTTTTAAATTCTGACAGTTTCCCCGTCCCTGTCAAAGAGAAGCATCCCCGTAGCATGAAGCTGCCACCACCATGCTTTACTACAGGCATGACCTTATTGGGAGACATTGTCAGGGTAACATATTGGAGAATTATTATTATTAATAATTATTATTAACATATTATCCGACAGACATGAGAATATAAATAATTGTCAAACAACACAGCTGTAGATCTTTGTAGAAAAAAAGTGTTTTTATTTCATTGATGGTATCCTAATTTCCATAACCCAAATGTGTTTTGAATGATCTGAGCTGAGCTGAGCCTAAAGATTTTGGATTTGATGAGATGGTGACGTAGAACAGGTGGTGTTGAGAGAAGGGCAGGTGGAGGCCTGTGCCTGTTCATGAGTCGGCCGGTTGAGAATGCAGAGCCGTTTGTAAACTTTGCCGATGCCTTTGGGGTTTCTGGAACCTAAGAAGGGAAGAAAAAGCAACTTCATGCCTGTAGTTGTGTGTGTCACATGACCTGGCCCTGGGTATTCTGCACTGGGCTGGAGTGCCTGAGAGCTACTCTGTTTTATCATAGTGTATCCTGCATTATCAACCCTCCTGTTATGTTTAGGTCACAATTTACCCGTTTCAGACTTCAACGTCATTGAAATACCTGTGATTTTTTCAGCATGAAACTTGATGACATAGATATGAATGTGTTAATAGATGATGACCAATTTGATGTTTTTATAAAGTCGGTACCCCATTTGGGTACAATGATAATGTTCCCAGTGGTACAGAATAGCAATTGGGAATGCAGAGTGCAAGAACAGTGTACAGATTGTACAAGTTTATGACTATCTGCAAGGTTTTGTATGCACACACACAATGCACGTATGCACACACACACACACACACACACACACACACACACACACACACACACACACATTTAGGTCCACATTTATAAAATACATTATAAGGGCCCAAATATATTTCAGTCACTATTTGATATCATTCGCTTGTGTAGCAGTACAACAGATGTAACAGATAAACCAATATAGACAGGCTAGCACGGAGAGTTATGAATATAGACAGGCTAGCACAGAGAGTTATGAATATAGACAGGCTAGCACGGAGAGTTATGAATATAGACAGGCTAGCACGGAGAGTTATCAATATAGACAGGCTAGCACGGAGAGTTATCAATATAGACAGGCTAGCACAGAGAGTTCTCAATATAGACAGGCTAGCACAGAGAGTTATCAATATAGACAGGCTAGCACAGAGAGTTATCAATATAGACAGGCTAGCACGGAGAGTTATGAATATAGACAGGCTAGCACGGAGAGTTATGAATATAGACAGGCTAGCACGGAGAGTTATGAATATAGACAGGCTAGCACGGAGAGTTATCAATATAGACAGGCTAGCACAGAGAGTTATCAATATAGACAGGCTAGCACGGAGAGTTATCAATATAGACAGGCTAGCACAGAGAGTTATCAATATAGACAGGCTAGCACGGAGAGTTATGAATATAGACAGGCTAGCACGGAGAGTTATGAATACAAGTAAAATCTTCTCCTCCATACACAGCGACTGCCAATAATGGAGAAAACTGAACAATATTTGGCAAGTTGCTTTGCTTTACATTTAGCCAGCCCCATTATACTCAGACCTAGACTGCCAAAAATAAAAACTAGAACCTCACACTTGTAACCAAGTTGGATAATGGCTTAAAGTAATGGCTGGTACTTTAGTTGTTTCGTAAGATAGGCTTCTTCTAAACTAGAATTAACAGCGCAGCCTACTTCAGATACAAACACCTGTCTGTGGTCCTCATCAATCACAATTATATCGGGTTTGTTTGCGCATACACTTGAAAATAGATGTGGGTCATTATTGCACCGAAATATTTGTGGTCTCACAGCAGAGCTTTTATGTAATACAACAGAAGGATGGAGGATGGAAGATACATCTTCAGTTATAATGTCCACAATTCTGTCCTGTCTGGCTATAAACAGCCCTTTGTAGAAGTAACAACCATTTATTATGTGAGACATAGATTCTATGACCTGTTGCTGTCCATGATGTAAACAATAAGAGTTATGCTTATTGGAATACCAGATGGATAGATTGAGTTTGGTCGGCAACACTTGGAGACTTGACTTGAGTATTTCCTCATCAATCGCTGCATTTTTTAAAATTGTATGAGACACAGAATGATTGGCTGAAGAGGGGCAGGCAAGCTTCCCGTGTAGCACACACACAATGCACATATGCGTACGCACATACGCATACACACACACACACACACACACACACACACACACAAACATACACCGTTCATGCAGAACGACGACTTCTCGATGTGAGAAAGACAAACTGGCTGGGATCAGGGATGTGTGGGATGAATGGGTGGAGCGCTTACCCTGCCTGCAGTCCTGGGGCTGAAGTCACAATGAATAAACAAATGGTTCCTTTCAGAGGCCGTTGTCTGTTTAGGCAGCACATGCCCAGCAAGACAGGGAAATACAACCTCAAAATATGGGTGGCATGTGACACAAGATCCAGTTATGCCTCACTAGTATGCACCCAGGATGGAACAGTGGGAAAGGTCACTAGAGAACAATATTCCTTAACATTACCCCCCCCCCCCCTACACACACACACACACACACACACACACACTTACAGAGAAGTGGAGGAAGCTATCATCTGCAAATCACACACATCAGACTCACGTACTGTCATTCGTGTATGAATAGATCACTTGCTGCAAACCCATCAGTCCCTCGCTCCTCCATCCATCCATCATCCATCCATCCATCATCCATCCATCATCCATCCATCCATCCATCCATCCATCATCCATCATCCATCCATCATCCATCATCCATCATCCATCATCCATCCATCATCCATCCATCATCCATCCATCCATCCATCATCCATGTAGCAGTAGAGCTGTTCAATGATAAAAAACTAAAAACAATCAAATGTAACTGTGGCAGAATATATGAATAGAATTGTTCAAGTTCATGTTTTTCTTTTTTACATTCTGCCTTGAACTAAAAATAAAGTTTTGTTTCAGGAACAATTGCAATTGACTCTTTTGTTAAATTCGTAATACACAGGTTTTTTTTTCTTTCAATTTTGACCTGAAATATAGAAGTCGTAAAAATATGTTCATTATATGACGTCATCAGGACAAGCAAAATATCTGTGAAGTGCATATCTGGGAAGTGCACACATGCTAAAAAGGGACCAGGCGAACAAAACATAATCACCCGACATCAATCATAAAAAATATAAACAAAAAGTTGCAGCAAAATATGTGTTCTGTTGTGAAGCGGTGTATCATAAAATAAATTAGGTCTGCATGAACTGTAAAGTAAAAAAACCTAGTCAATCTCTTAGTTGTAATGACTGTAGCAACTTCAAAAATACAACTGGAGGATAAAATAGGTATTCTGACGATTAGGAGGTAGTTACACAATACCAAAATTCTGGGAACATGTAACTTAGGTAAATGATCCACAAGCATACAAAAGGGTTAAGATCGTGCTCTTGGGCAGAGAATGTTACGTGAGGCATATTCGAAAGGCAACCAGGGGGCATCTTTTACCTAATTGCATCTTGCGACAACAACTCACACATGCACACGTGTACGCGCAAACACACACACACACACACACACACACAGTAGCAAACTACTTACCGCTGCACCATCCCCACCCCATTGAAAGACTCAGCAATGACCTTGTTGCAAGCACAGCAAACCACCTTAAACACATTTTTAAGCTGGAGTCCTGCAGCACGGATGGGCAGCCTTGCAGGGCGTTGTCAAGCACTGGCTGGCTCCTGGTGGCGATGGGGATACAGGTGCATGCGTAGGAACAGGCACCTATACTCAGAAACAGGTGCTGGGTCAGGAACAGGTTCTGGGTCAGGAGCAGGTGCTGGGTCAGAAACAGGTGCTGGGTCAGGAACAGGCACTGACCCAGGAACAGGTGCTGGGTCAGGAACAGGTTCTGGGTCAGGAACAGGTGCTGGGTCAGGAACAGGCACCGACCCAGGAACAGGTGCTGGGCCAGGAACAGGTGCTGGGTCAGTAACAGGTTCTGGGTTAGGAACAAGTGCTGGGTCAGAAACAAGTGCTGGGTCAGGAACAGGCGCTGGGTCAGAAACAGGTGCTGGGTCAGGAACAGGTTCTGGGTCAGGAACAGGTGCTGGGTCAGAAACAAGTGCTGGGTCAGGAACAGGCGCTGGGTCAGAAACAGGTGCTGGGTCAGGAATAAAATGCATTTTAAAAATACCTCTGGAATTTTTATTATATAAAGCTTCATAACATTATCGTTCAAATGAATGCTCTAAATAAGATTCTGAAAATTGCCCACACAAGAGAAGCCACAGGAAAAATATAGAAATAAAACGTATTATAATAATAATAATTATTATTACATTTCAAGGTAATGATTGGTAGAATTAGTGGCCATCTCACAAAACCCCTGGGATTTCCTCGTTATGATGGTGCTCGGTTGGCCCACTGCGGTTGGTCCACTAATTAATTAAATCCAAACTCGTGATTGAAATTTCAGAAATTTTATTTGCGCTGGCTAACTGAAAAACGAAAGTAAAAAACCATCCCGATCGCTGCATCGCGTCGTAGCGCAGGTTTTTGCAGCTCGCTGGAGAAGTCAACCGTGAACTCCAAGATGCAGTTGTTTTTAATATTTTTTCTTCTCTCAAAACTGGCATCATCTTTGCAGAAAGGTAATAATGCGTTTTAAAAGTTTTACTGACGGCTGTTTATGCTTTCTACAACAAAAAAGTGCCACTTGCCAGTTTTATTAATGAATGAAAAGACGTAACACTGGTGAATGTACAGTGTAGGCTAGTTATACATTTACAAAATCCAGAAAAGTATTGTATAGCGATATATTTAATATTGTGGGAATTTTCGTAAGTCTCTTAAGATTGTCCAGTCAAGCTGATGCGTTTTGTTTTGTATGTTCATTTTAATTTAACCAGCGCAGGTATGGAAACAATTGTTTTGCATTGCCAATTTCGCTGTTGCGACAGTAGCCTAGCTACCTTTTAAAATTATTTCTGCAAATGTTCCTGCTGTTGCCCAGCTGTAAATATCTAATTGCATTTTCCTAAACGTTTGTTGTATGTAGTCAAGTATATTAATAAGATTTGGTTGTTTGTGTACAATATCCCATAGACGCTGTCATTCAGTATGTGTACACGGAAGTGGTGGGAAGGGCAGACAAGTCCGTGGCAACAAAGACTTTAAATGCTGCCCCTGTCCCGTGGAATTACTCTGGACATGACATTCAGCGTGGCAACATAAACAACGCCGTAGACGAAACATCATTGAAAATCATATTGGAGAGTTTTAACCACACCACAGCGAGTAAGTAGCCTACAGCTATAATCCTCGCAGAATAGCCTAATGTTATTTTGTTGCAATTACCCTATATGGGTTTTAGGGAGTCCAACCCGTTTTGCGATTTGATTGAAATTATCTCTCAATTCTACGCGCTTATGTCAGTATGCTACTGTTGCTAGTAGCCTAATTGGAACAGTTTTAGAAGTAGCCTATGGTGGATTCCCATTTCCTGTAGGTTACGCCCATGTTGTTCACTAATATCACTATCAAGTATAGCCTAGGTAACGGATGCTATGGATGCAGGAAAGCTCGCATCGTGTTTTTTTGTAGCCACCTGGCTTTAATATTAGCTGGGCTCTCCATTATTTGCGATTGAGTCACTGAACTGATAACATCTTTACCGTACTTTGATGTGAAAAATCAAAGTTCATTTTTTTAAAATTTGAGTTAAAATGAGCCTTTATTGTAATAAGAAATGGAGCAGTGTGGAACAAATTTTTTCTTCATGTGATATGATTGTATTAGCATTTAGTTGCAACTTTCCCAAATCAGTTAATTCTCTCTGTGTTGATTAAATCTATTGTGTAGCTTTGGATCATTGTTAGCTTTAACTGCACCCCCCCCCCCCCCACAAAAAATCTATTATTTAGGTTTGATTATTGATTGCTAGCCTTAACCCCCCCCCAACTCTGTACCTGTTCTGCCAGTTACACACTTATCCTTGTTACATCTTACCCTGTGATTCCTCTGATCAGATTACCTTGAAAGCTTTGACTCACCTACCCTATAATGACAAGCAATCAAAACCATTATTTGATGTCAAGTACTGTCATTGCAATAGTTCATTAACTCTTTCAGTGAATAGCTGATAATATTTAAGGAGCAGAGTAAGTTAAAGATTGTATGTCCAAATTACCTCAATTCACTAAAATTCTTCCTATTGAACTCTATGGAAAAATAAGTCTGGAGAAACAACAATTCAAGTGATCCATCCATATCTACTGCATATCTGGCAGCAGAGTGATGGTTTGAGGCTTATTTGATGACATACAGCCATTTAGCCAACTATGGGTTTCACACTATTCCCGTGTAATTTACATCTTAATCTAGTCCCACCCGTCAATTCCCATAGAGATCTATTCAAATGCAGAGAGGTTATAGTATCGCTTGTAAGAGTACCTGAAAATAAGATATTTTTTGATATCCTTTTATACCCAGTCATGATAGCTGTTTACCTGTGGAATGTTCCAAATAGGTGTTTTTTGAACTTCCCAGTTTTTTTTTTCAACTTTTTTGGAACGTGTTGCAAGCATCAAATTCGGCATTAGCGTATATTTACAAATATCAATAAAGTTGATAAGGTACAGCATTAAATATCTTTTCTTTGTACTGTTTTCAATTAAATATATGTAAAAGAGAATTTACAAATCACTGCTTTCTGCTTTTATGTGCATTTTACATACTGTCCCAACTTTTTTGTAATTTGGGTTTGTACTTATTTCCTCCTTGAACTAAGGTCCCATAACCCATATTTGTAATGAGCTTTCAGAAGATTAAAAGCTTAAACTTAAGGTTAAACTTAATTGAAAGGTCAGCTAAAATGAAAACCATCACAAGGTAACCCTGGACCAGAGTTCACAGATACTGTAAAATATTCATGCAGGGTACGTGCTGGACAGGGAAGGCTAAGCCCCTCATTTAAAAAATGTTTCACCCTGTTACTATTTTAGGTAATCACACTTACCAACGCATGCGTACATGCCAGTTAGACGGGTACAGAGTTCAGTGGGTGTCAGACCTGGTCCGATACGACGGTGCCGGCTACCTGAGCCTGAACGGGTCGACAAGCGTATGGAAGGCAGCAGTTCCTCAGGCGAAAGGTCTCCAGTGGCTGTGAGCTAGCGAGTCGCAACACGAGCTGGTTCCTTTGGAGAACGCTCGCACGGAGCTGCTGAAGGAAGTCGCTCACGCCAAGCGCGCCGCTCTCGAGGATCCAGGCGAACAAGACCAACTGACAACAACACGCATAATTATACACAGAGCTGTCATCGTTTGTCACATGTGCTTGTCACCCCGGGCCTAGCCCAGGCGTAACTCAGGTGGAGTCCTAACATACAGCACACCAAGCTGGAGTATTTTATACGCTCACTACTACTGATATTGAGCAAATGCCAGCCTTTCTTGGTTGAGGAAGTCATTAGCTCAAGTGGAGCCCATATGTAACTGAAGTATGTACTGTTTTTTTGTTACAGAGAAGCCCATATGTAACTGAAGTATGTACTGTTTTTTTGTTACAGAGAAGCCCATATGTAACTGACGTATGTACTGTTTATTTGTTACAGAGAAGCCCATATGTAACTGAAGTATGTACTGTTTTTTTGTTACAGAGACGCCCATATGTAACTGAAGTATGTACTGTTTCTTTGTTACAGAGACGCCCATATGTAACTGAAGTATGTACTGTTTTTTTGTTACAGAGAAGCCCATATGTAACTGAAGTATGTACTGTTTTTTTGTTACAGAGAAGCCCATATGTAACTGAAGTATGTACTGTTTTTTTGTTACAGAGAAGCAAGACGTGATGTTGGTTTTGATCCCAGCACTGGCAGTGCTGTCAATGATGATGCTGTTGTTGATCAGCTTTCTACTCTGTAAAAGACAAGGTGAGCGAGTCTAAAGAGGATGCAATCAAAATAGGCTCAGGTGCTGGCTTTGCTCATTCACATTAAATAATTCTGTACACATCCAGCACGTGGAACTGGCTGCGCCTCTGTGTGAGCAGAGGCCAAGGTACTGTCCTCTCCTCAGTGACTACTGGAAGGCAGCTGCTGTCTCCAAGGCTGAAAAAAGTAGCTACGTAATTTGCTTGCGGTTCACAAATTCTTAGAAGGATTGCCCTTGTGCACACGGTGGGTCTTTGTTTTGTTGGGTAAAATAGCAGCACTTGTGCGTACATGAATGTCATGTGCTTTTGCATACAGCTCTAATGCATTTGGAGGTGGGGGCTGCCTTACAGTAGTCACTGAGGGAGGAAAAGTACCTTGGGTGTGAGCAGACCAGGGGTGCACAAACAGGGCTGATCTGTCAGGATGCCATGACACGTCTGCTCTTAATTATTGAATGAGCCCAATCATTTATTTGATCGAAGGATTTTTTGATAAATTCTTGCACTATAGCAGCTGATAATTACATTTTGGCTTTGAAAAGAAAACATTCAGACGACAAATATTTGTATGGGCTGATATTGGTGAGAATTTGTAAGAGTTTGAAAAAGTGCAATTTGTACGGACGGAAGTTATTTTTTGTGCTAGTGCCACTGTCAAACTCAGAACTACAAAGTAAGCAGCTGCATTTAGACAGCATTGGTACATACAGCTATTTAGTTAATTAACAACTGATTGAACCTGTCGTACAGTTAGTGAATTATGCTCCTTTGACCTTAACCAGCAACCATCTCCACTGCACTGAGTGGGAAGTAGAATACAGTAATTCTGAGTTCAACAGTGGAAATTGTACAAAATACAACCACTCTTTGTGCAACTGGCACTCTTTCTTTTACATTTTGGCTGAAAACAAATATTTAATCATCAAATTAAATGTGTATGATCTGATATTGATGAAACTTTGTAAGAGTGCAAGTCTACTTCAGATATAGAAGTCCATTTGCGCAGATGGAGGGTGTATTTTGTGCTACTAACACTGTTGATGTCAGCACTACAATGCAACTATTTAGACTGTAACAAAATATTACAGCTATTTAGACTTTGTAAGAGTTTGAAAGAGTACAAGCCTAGTTCAGATACAAGAGTAATCTGTCTGTGCAAATGTAAAATCTTTAGGATTGAGGATGAGATGGATCTCAACCAATTCAATGTATTGCTATGGAAAGTCATTTAATTTGTTTGCTGTTATTTATGTGTAGAATGTGTGCACTGCAAAAGTCTGTCTTAACAAGTGTTTTAGTCTTATGAGATTTGAAATCCTATTTTTTCTCTCTCAAGTATATTAGATATTAGCTTGTTTTAAGTAACTTTTTGCTTGTCAAGTGAAATTGTCTTACCCAATTGGCAAATCTTGAAATTAGTCAAACTGGCTCACCTCATTGCCAATGTTTTTTTATTTGTTTTTACTTATTTTTTGGTTTTTGCAGTGTGTAGTCTTTACTTACCAAGATTAACTGGCAAAACCCATTTTAGCTGCCGTGAGCTGGGCTTAATTAACATACAAAACAATATATGAAAGTATTATATATGGGGTATGTAAACTAATGTTTTGTTAAGAATTAAAAGTAATTTTATCTGTTTTATCAGTATGAAGTGTCTGGCCACCTTGACTGCATGTTGACTAAATGTTGGTGTATGTTATCCTGTTGATACATTATTCATTTTATTCTCCCAGCTACATTCAAGTTGAAGGCCATGTATAGTCCTTTTGTTCATGAGGTTTTTCATTGCTGTAACCAACTAAGCTGGTATCTCCTTTTATTGTGTTTACTTTCAGTTCCCAGTGGCAACGAACATCCTGGAGGTAGGAAGCTTTATTTTATAGCTCCTGTTTTGGACATATTCCCGCTGCAGCAAGCCAGATTCCAGTTTAGACTATTTCCTAGAATTTCACTCTGTTATTCCCCAGTAGAATTACATTGTCATGACAGCAAGTGTGAATTTACTGACAATAACAAATGTACATAGTTAATGTGTATAGTTATATTGTCATGAATATTTCAAAGCAAGGAGCCAATTTCACAACAGACATGTCAATTGCTTTTAAAATGGGCAATTGACAAATGCATGTTGACTGCAGAGCTCAGCAAAGCATTTGGAGTCTCTGGAAATAATATATTAAAGAATGAGTAATGACAAATCAGAGGTGAGAGGAAGGGTAATGTATTCTGGGCTTCGTGTGAAATCTAGATCTACTAAATGTTCATTTGAAAACAAAAAATGCTATAGGATTTCAAATTAGCTTGCGTCAGTTAGGTAGTGCATCTTCACCTGTGACCTCCAAACTTTATCTGCTAAGTACCTGTACTTGCAGCCCATTATCTAAGTGTGTCTTTGCTCTCCCTTTGCACAGGTACCATGGGCTCCATCATCCACTACCCCCCAAACCTAAGTCAGGTCACCCATGGATACCAAGCCATCTGAAAAAGCTCAAATCCTCACCCCCACTTGAAATGCTGGCAAAAGACCCTTTTTACTACCCTCCGACACCCACACTCGCTTCACAACACTCTTAACCTACCTATCTGCACGCACAACTGGAGACAAGCACTCAAAACAGTTGTGCTGTTCTTGTAAAAATGGTAAAGCTGTCCAGGGGACTGAAGCATAAAGCAGGATTACTGAGTTAGCTGGATTGCTATGAGAAAAACCCAGAACCCTTCCAAATCTGGAACATGGACTTAAGTAAAAAGTCCTATTCTGGGTTTTACACAGTGTAGTTGTCCAGCTAACTCAGTAATCCTGGTTTGTGATACTGGCCATGTATCGTTACTTTCATTGTTAGTGACAGGCTGTCAGCACAGTTAATGTATGATTCAGAAGGAATGACGTGTTTTAAAAAAAATATTTTGGCTGATATGTTAGCCCTGTAGTTCACCACTGTAATTTTCTTGAAAATAATTTGTATTATTGTTGCTTTTAATAAACCCATCACTGTGCCAAATTATGTTATTGCAGTAAGTTTATTTATGATTCCATTTCCTTCTTTGCTCAGGCCAGGCAAAGGTTTAAGGTTTTTGCAGAACCTTTGAGCCATAAAAAGTGTTTTTGGCCAAATACTATATATATTGAGCACCCAAGTAGGGCATTTGCCATCTCACTAGAGTAAACCATCCGCAGGTAATTAATGAGAAATATATAACTGCTAAACAAAATGTCATTAGAATATGTTTGACTTGAGACAAAATGATAAACTGCGACGGCCCAAATTCCTGCTTGCATATCTGCAGGGTTCTCAGTCTGTTAGTTTCAAACCTCCAATACCAGGGCTTCTGACCACTCACAGTATACGCACTCTCTTCTAGGGGTCAAAGGGCATGGCGATGGTGCGGGTTAACATGCCATGAGCACATGAGAACAAGAGATTATGGGACCCAGGCAATGTCTGAAACCAGGGAGGGATGTTGTCCCTGTGCTTGGATTACCTTGGGTGACATATGCGCTCACACTTTGTCGCTCACTACCCAGCCACAGAATGTAGCTCTACATTTTTAAAATTGATCTTCAACTGTCATTAACAGTCAAGTTCCTCTGATGAAGTGCATCCGATTACCTTATCAACAACATTCAGGTCGACACATTCAATGATAATTTTCAGTAACATAGCAATATCGTTGTAGGCCTACACATTTTTGTATAGGCCTACAGTACATTCATCATGTACGCATGCAAATGTATGTTGTGATCCCAGAGAAATTCTGACACGTCACAGCTTTGGCTCCGTCTCCTTGGCTGTTATCTCTACTGTGCCTGTTCTCTACTGTGTGACTGCAGCACTAATGTGACATCCCAGTGAATTTAATGAAGACATTTCATGCCCTTGATAAACTATTTGTGTTAGCAATACTCTTCAGCATTCTTCCCCTTTCTCTATTCTTTTGGGAAACTCTTTAAAAAGCTGTGTAGGATTTCCATGACCGAAACTGAAGTTCTACTGATCAGTACCGATTCCTACTGACCCACACAAAATGTTATTCAGTGAATTATCTGATTCATGGCATAGCTATCATTTAAAACAATATTATCATGGTGCATTGTTGATTTTTATATTCTTTATTTCCATTTACAGTCTTTAACTAAAGCAGAATGCAGGTGGGACTTAATGCTTCCCATGTCACAACTGACCTTTCCTTCCTTCAATTTAACAAGTGAAAAAAGTCCTACAAGAAACAAATACTGTGACTCAGTGTGAAAAATAATGTGATGAAAATAAAATGCCACAATTAATCTGAAGAACTGAAATGAAATAAAGTAAAAACTTGGCACAGGTTAACCTAGAACACGTGGAGTAAGTCTTTGTGGCGGCTGCAGAGATACCAGCGTGCCGATGACCTGTAACTGCGGTCCAATCAGTGTTCAACAACAACGCACTTTTAAATGCAACCTCCAGAACCACTTGCTGGGTTCCGAGGTGGACCTGAACCTTGATTGGTCAGACTGAATTTCTGAGTCCTGATTGGTTATCCTGTCAGTCTGAGGGTGGACGAGGAAGCGCATGAAGATGACATGCAGCTGGGGATATGGCACACTAATCCAGAGAGCAAGCGATATTACTCAGTGGCAAGGGCTGACTGTTCAAAGGCATTTACACTTCAAGTTTCTATTTCTGCTTTTAAATATATGTATAGATTTTTTTTTACTTTTTCGTAAATATTTAAGGCTAACGCAACCCACTTTCCTTACAACTCACCCAAACACACATGTATTATGTGCGTACACACACACACACACACACACACACACACACACACGTGACCTTAAACACCCCAGCCCTACATGAGACCTCGGTCTGAAATCTGCTAGACTCCAAACAAAGTGAGAGAAGCAACATAGTGGGGAACATATAAAGGGAGAGATCCATACAAAGACATGGCATACAATCAGACTACACTGCTGTATCCCTGCGAAAGGAGCCGCATACACGCAGAGCAGAAAGCTGCCAGTGCCATGATACAGTGCAGTGGACAAACATGGCCACCAGGTGTCAACACTGAGACAGGATATACAGAGCTGGGGGTGTTCTTCAGTTGCAACACAGATAAAAATGATAATGGGTGAAACAACAGATAAGAGGGACTCTGGGCATAGAGGGTCCCTAAAGGACAGAGCCACATCCACCACACCCAGCTTGTATTTCATCTCTTCCACTTCAGTACAAGAGAAAGCCACTTCATATTTACTGCATTACTACCCAGTAGGCTATATTGAAACACAGTGCTTACAACCATCCAGGGAGTAGCCAGTTCAAATTTCCATGTCACAGCCACCTATACACAGTTTGAGAATAACCTGCAACGCTTTGGCTAGGAAGGTTAATACACTTATAATCCCTTTTTACACAATTTAGTGGCTTTTGAAATGCAAGTTCTGATATTACTATGAGCACATCGCCGCTGTAACGGACGCAACACGGACGAGTATGGAGTCTTGTGCACGCGCACACACGTGATTGTTCATGTATGTTCTTACCAACACCTTGCCAACAGTGAACATCACACTGTGTGGCACATTTTCAGCAAATGGCTTCTGTGTATCATTTAACCGGAAACGGGACTTAATCTGACTGGGAGGGCGCTTCCTCTTTACACACAAATAACCAAGTAAAGAAATACTATTCTTTGGCAGAAGCGGTATAAAATGAGCATCTCATTTCAATTTTGTCAACACCAAAAACACACATAAATGACAACAAAAAAAAAGGAAACGGTATGTAAGCGAGTTCTGGGCATCCTTGCAGTCTGAATCACAGCCAGTTCAGCACTTCCTGTGAGGTCACAGTGGAGTCCAGCATTTCCTGTGAGGTCACAGTGGTCTTCCTCCTCAACAGGAAGTTGAAGTTGTAAACAGGGCACAAAGCCAGGAAAACACAGAAGCACAGACAGATGACAGAGAGGAAGATTCGGCCCCACCCGCACCCACCCCCCAGTTCAGCGCACAATAAATAAACACAAGCCTGCTCCTTGGAAAACACACAGACCAGCAGGAGCGTCAGAGAGAGGTGAGACGGTCGTCCACAGATAGCGAGACAGAAATATTAACACAGTGACACTTTCCCTCCCACTCTCTTCCTTCACCCTTTGTTTCTCCAGGAGCCCCTTTAAAGAATCCAGCATCGTTTTGTTTTCTACTACAAAAAATTTGATAAAAGAAGTCCAGTGTTTTTGAGGGAGCGTCTCGTGCTCCTCTGGCTGCTCCCCGTGTCCTTCATTTTGCCCCTTCGCTTCACCACACCTCACAGCGATGGCCGGAGTTCATTGGTGTGCCAGCCGGGCAGTTGAAGTGCTGGGCAAAATCTGGGGAGTTGGAGAGAGTGCCAATCACCCGAAACTTGGGGGGACTGTGGGGATCGGTCATCAGGCCCTCATGGGCACTCTCTGGGGTCCTCACCGAGCACCACACCTGGAGAGAAAAGACTCGATATTTTTCATTGGACTCTCACACGGCAGCAAATTGAGTGATCACAATTAGAAATTGTACAGAATTCTCCCATTCTTCCCCTTCCCCAGTGCTGCCCTCTAGTGCCTTACCTGTGCAAATCCAACAAAGAACAGCTGGTCGTTAGTGAGCTCCACTGCTGGCAGCTGCTTCTCTTCCCCGTTTGCCTCAACCCAAGACTTGTAAGCCTGTGGAGACAAACTTCCTTTAACAAAATGAAAACTGCACCGTTTCAGAACGTCGTGCATCTACTGGTACGACGATTCCACGGCAGAAACGTGGTGGCAGAAGGGCCTAGGAGCAGACAAACTTTCCCTTGTGAAAGCAAACGCCTGGAATGAAGCTGCCTCCCAAAGAGCACCCAGTATATCGAGTTCTGGGAGTTCTCAGATTCAATCTCATAAAACTTCCCAGAATTTGTCAAATGGAAGGAATGTCAGAAGGAATGCCACAGGCCCAGAAAGACAAAGTGCTTCGGGTCAGGACTCCCAGAATGCTCTGGGGCAGAGGGTCTAAAATGTCACAGGCAGAAAAAAACCCCATTAATATTCAATAAAAGTCCCTTCCATAGCTTTTATTTTGAATTCTTATTATGAGTAATGCCAATATTAAAGAAGAACATATATTCATTTATCTCATACGCGAGCGTATCCAATGTACACGTAATGTGGCTGAAGACACACAGAGCCAGACTGTGGAAGGGTATGACATCAATGCAATGACGCTCATGTTTTAGGACCTTCATGGATAGAGACATAAATACAACGTCCAAAGTTAAACCACGTTATAAGACTGCCATTGTCAACACGGGCATGTGATTTTCCTTTGACCTGGGCAGACGGGTCAGACGCGAGTTATTATTAGTTTGTGGGTGAAAGACGTCATCGGTGGAAGCTTGAGAGGGATCAGCAATACCAAACCATTCACCATCACAGTGAGGTCATGTTCATCCTCACGATCCCCATTTCTTTGGGAGCATACAGTACTACCATTCAACTCGACACAGTATTGAAGGGCAGGGCTTGTGTTAGCATGACTAATGTACCTATGTTGTTAGGTTTATCTGGCTCTCAGGGTGGGAGTAGTAGGCCTCTGCTAACTTACATGATAGGCAGCCTTCAAGCCTCCATTGTCGGCGATGTTCTCCCCGAGTGTCTGCTTGCCATTGATGTGCTCTCCGTTGATGGTGTACTGGGAATACTGGTCCACCATGCACTCGGTCCGGTTCTTAAATGCCTCCACTGAGGAATTCTGCCACCAGGGTCGAAGGTTCCCATCCTTATCATACTCTCTGCCTTTAAGAAGAGAAGCGTTAAGCACATACGTGCATATGCTTACACACATACAGACACACACACACACACACACACACACACACACACACACACACTACTGAAATTGCATATTAAAACCAGATAAACAGATACATTAGCCATACCAAAAATATACCATTGGTCACCATATGTGACCATGAAGAAAAAGCCTGCCAGTAGAAACGCAGACAAAACCTCAATCGTTTCACTCATTCACACAGAACAGTCCACAGCAGGCAAGCTCCCATGATGACATTAACACTCAACGTATTCCTTTTGCTCCTGTGACACACATTCAATGTGATCTCATCATGACGGCTTTGTTTTGTCCCTCCGAATAATAATAATCACCATCATAACACGCATTAAATCCTTAGACAATGGTCCCTGCTGCTGCCCTGCTTACCCTGGTCATCAAAGGCGTGGGTGAGCTCGTGCCCCATCACCACTCCGATTCCCCCGAAGTTCAGAGCCCTGCCAGGGGATTGACACATGGGAAGGTCAGCACTGACATGCCAGCAGGCGGGCGGGTCACAGCATACAGAGGATATGGGTAAGGAACTGGGCTTGCAACCGAAAGGTCACAGGTTCGATTCCCAGGTAGGACACTGCCGTTGTATCCTTGAGCAAGGCATTTAACCTGAATCGCTTCAGTATACATCCAAACAGTAAATGGATACCATGTAAAAAAAAAAGATAAAACAAAGCTGTGTACGTCATTCTTGATAAGAGCGTCTGCTAAATGCCTGTAAATTCTAAATGAAAATAAACAGAAAGAGGGGGATTCTGGGATACTCACTTTGGGTGGTCCTGAGCATAGAAAGGTGCCTGCAGAATTCCGGCAGGGAACACGATGCCATTCTTGCTGGGCATGTAGTAGGCGTTGACTGTGGGCGGAGTCATGCTCCATCTGAAAGAGACAGGGAAACCGACTGAGAAAGTGTGTTTGTAGTGTGCGTATTGCATGTGTGACTCCGATCACAGTGATGATGATTATGATGATTATGATAATTATAAAGACTCACTGGTCTTTGTTTGGTGGTTTGCGTAGCTGGTCAGCCATCACCTTGGCGGAGAAGTTGTAGAAATTGAGCATGTTTTGGAAGAAGTTGTCCTCAGAGACGTCGTACTGCAGAGACACACAGGGACGTCTGACCTTGTGCAACCGTTTGGCTGTTTCACTCTGATACTGCAGGATTGCTACACTCCAGCTCAACTCATGTGGTGTCTGTAATCTGATCTAGTTAGTTTCACCCTTCTCCTCCCTCTAGAACAGTGATCCCCAACCCTGTTCCTGGAGATCTACCGTCCTGGAGGTTTTCACTCCAACCCTAACAAAGCACACCTCATTCAACAGCTAGAGATCATGTTGAGCTGCTAATTAGTAGAATCAGGTGTGCCAAATTAGGGTTGAAATGAAACCTACAGGATGGTAGATCTCCAGGAACAGGGTTGGGAACCACTCCTCTAGAGGAACTGGACAACAAAAAACATCAAGACACCAGAGCACTGTAGCCCATGCTATAGGTCTCATAATCAACATCAAAATACCAGAGCACTGTAGCCCATGCTATAGGTCTCATAATCAACATCAAAATACCAGAGCACTGTAGCCCATGCTATAGGTCTCATAATCAACACCAAGACACCAGAGCACTGTAGCCCATGCTATAGGTCTCATAATCAACATCAAAATACCAGAGCACTGTAGCCCATGCTATAGGTCTCATAATCAACTCCCCCCAATTTCACTCACCCCATCATAAACATCATCCAGCTCCTTGTGATCCAAAATGAAGTCCGGGAAGCCTATCATATCATAGATTGCGTCCGCCTGCATTTCCAGAGAAGGTAGAGAGTGGGTGTGGTGAGGATGTTCATGAATTAATTTAGTCATTATGGTAAAATACAGAAAACTGTCAGAACACTTGTTTGCAACACCCCAAAAGGACTGGTTCACACTAGCCATCCCCCTTCCTACCCTGAGGCCTCATCTCCCATGACGTACGTACGCACACACACACACACACACACACACACACACACACACACACACACACACACACACACACACACACACAGAGAGAGACAAAGCAAGGCCCTAGTCCCTCACCTTGTCTTTGGCTGCCTGTCGTGTCTGTCCATCCATCCATTTCAGTTTGTCCAACGCATCTTTGAATGCTGTCCGGATCTCATTTATCATCACCTCCGCCTTTTTAAAAGAGAAATCAGGGAGGGGGAGAGAGAAAAGGAGGAAGAGAAGGAATGAGAGAGGCAGGGAAAAAATTGGCAACACATAAAAAGGTCTCAAATGCTTGTGCCTGAAACTTGAATGTGCAAGAAGTGGAAACTGGTGCTCTGATAACTCAGGAGGAGGAAATGCTACGTGCTACATGCCAAGGATTGAGACACAGGCAACTGTCAAAATGAGCCAGACTTTTATGGTTATAGCCCAACTTACTGGCTATGTAAACACTGCCAAAATAAACAATGCATAAATGTTTAATGTGTGAATTGATTGTAGTCATAGTTACTCATTCTATCCATTGAACATTTTCTTCGACACAGGTTTTGATAACAACTCTTGAATCTGTCTGATTGCATCAGTCTTCCTGAGTGAACAATCAGATAGCGTTCATGCCAACCCCTGCCAGAGTGAAAGGTAGCAAACCCATAGGCTTAGTCATTGCTTGTGGTGGTGTTTATTTTTAAACCTGAGCAACTCACGATCGCCTTGCTGTGTTTGTCAAACGTCGCCTTGACGAAGAGCGATCCAAGGGCGAATCCCAACGTGTCATCCGTGTTTCCGATGCAGGTCTGCCACCGGGGTGTGCAGGACTGAGGGACACATATACACACACACACACACACACACATACATACATACATACATACATACACAGTCAAAACAGACCCTTTCACCTGGTGAACTTGGTTTTCTATGCCTTTTCACTTGGTGGGCCCAATCAAAATTGACACAAATGGTCAGACAAGCCTTCTTTAAAAACTAAGACTTAGGGCAGCAACACTGCTATTGGATTAGGCCTTGCGGTTCCTCATTCCCCATTCACACTCGCACAAACTGCCTCTCCCTCATTCACACCCACACACCCATACCTTCTTGGTGCCATAGAGACTCTCCAGCAGTTTGTCCTGTGCATTTTCAAAGCGTTGGTCCAGACTGGACGCCCCCTTCTGAACCAGGTTCCACATCATGTAGTTATTGAGCAGACTATGTCAGTAGGAGAGAGCGGGGGGGTTCAGGAGGAAACACGAGGCCAGAGAGAGGGTGTGAAAAGGTTTCTAACACAAATACAACATTCATTCCAGAGACTAACTATAAGCGGTGCATCAGGATGTTTCTCAGACTGCCTGATATGTCCCCACTAACCCTGTCTGCCGATCAGTATCTCACACAATGAGAATGTAGTGGTTTTCTTGCTGGCATTATATTGTTTCTATGCCTTTTAAATGTGTGATGTCATTGCGTAATCTCCCCAATGCAAAAAAAAAAAAAAACACCAACTGAAACTGTTTTACATAAAAATGACTCGTCAGGGCCTCCTTGTCCTACAGGGCCAATGCTGTGCTCACCTGTGGTCTGTCTTATTGATGAGGTCAGACACCTGCTGCAGGTAGTCCTTGGCATAGACCACCACAGGTTCTGTGTCATTCAGGTCCAGCGGGGACAGTGCTGATGTCAGGTAGTCCAGCCAGTCCACAGCTGGGGCCAGGAGCTGTAAAGAGTCACACAACCACACCATGCTACACAGATTCTAGCCAGACTCTCTCAAATGTATGGTGTGTGTATCAGCATCAGCTGGTACTGTGGACAGAATGAATGGTATGAACCGTATCCCACAGATTATCCAAAGATCAAGTGAATCTCCAGAACTGAATAAACAAACACAAAACCAGACTCAAAAAATGACCGAGCATCTAGACCTAATCCGGGTTTGGGACCCATCCTGCATTGGATAAAAGCAGGTCTGCCTGTCTGTGCCAATGGAGATGCAATCACAGCCAACACTCAACCCAACGGCTTGGGGAGATATTACAGTAAAGCTCATAAAACCAGCTGCTCATATGAAGACCCCTTGTGCTCTTTTAATGAGATTCTCACTGTGGGACCACAAGGGAAGAGGAGGGGCTACCTAAGAAGAAGAGCAAGAAGGGAAGTCATGACGTTCCTACAAATGCGCTTCTATTTAGTTTTCATCTTCATTTTACCCTGCGGATTTATTGCACTCACTCCCATGTGGAAATAAGTATGCCACGGTGTATTTCAGCATACTAGCCTAATTCAAATTTATGTAATAATTTTTTCACATCGGCTGGTCTAAAGACTTCAGAACCAGAAGGAACCCAAAACCTGTTAAAGCCCCATGAAATTAATGAACATAATCATATTATATATGTACTGATGCAGTTCTTTCTTGTTTTGCTCGTCACGTTACCTAGAAATGAATGAAGGTAAATTATGTTTTATCGGTAGCCCTGTGAACGAGGACTAAAACTTGGCAGCAAGAGCAGAGAAGGTGGTGCTGATTTTTCAAGAGGAATCCGATTAATGTGATCCTAAAGGAGCATCGAGACGCCTGTGTTGGCACGGTAACAATTATCCAGCCCCCAACTGCACAATTTCAGAATATTAATTCAGATAAACATGCAATGGCATGATAATCTTTTACTACTGTAAGAGCTACACAGTGGTAGAAAACATTTGAATAACTGGCATTATTAAATAGGTTCCAGTCAATTACAGAAAACCTTTTAATAATATTCATCAAATTACTTTAGTGACTATCAGAAAAGGTCTGTGCCATTGCTTGCTTGGTCGAGACAGGACAAGACAGGTTCCTTTATAAACAATTATTTATTTATATATAATTCGATATTACTGTGTAATATTATTTTACACTATATATATATATATATATATATATATATTATTCAAATAAAGAAACATGTTCACATAAACCTATGGTCTTCACCAAATTCAGAACAATTATACCATCTCTTTGGAGGTGTTTGGTCCATCAGAAATGCCTAAATACTCAAAAGCAGATGAGGAACATACGACATCATTGCCTTTCATAAAACTGATACTGTGCGGTGTTCTATGCAGAGATTCACATGCCGATGCAGCGAATCCTGTCTTTGGTCTCCTAATATTCGGCCCACTACCCTAACTGTGAGTGTACATGGGGTATTCACTCCCTGATCTCACCACAGAGGGTTAAAATGTGGGCGATGAACCTGATCTGACGTACGAACAGTCACACCTTCATCCGTTACCCTGCCTCCGTCGCCTTCAGTAAATCCGCCGCTGTCATTGGCTGCTAAGAACAAAGGCCTACATCGCTTAGCAACTGTCACCATAGAAACCACGAGGGCCTTCACAAACAAAAAGAAAGAAAGGATGACAAGGACAGAAAAACAATCCTTGAGAAAGGTGTGAACACAGTGGTATCTCTACCGGGGCTGTTGAAACAAACAGGAGCCAGAACACAGAATTGATCCCTTTTTCCCCCCATCCCATGTTAGGGAAAACCCCAGCACACCCTCAGAGAGGGAGCTCAACGCTTTCCACCCCCTCCCCTGCTGTGAGAGATATCTATATCTATATATGCACCAGGGCAACGAAGAATGACAGCCCCCCTGAGACACCCTTGCACTGCAAACCTCTTTAAGGCCCGCTCTATAACGCAATGTTGAAAACACACACACACACACACACGCATGCATGCATGTACACAGACACACACACTCCCACAGGCACAAACGCACACACACACACACACACAGACACATAGACACGCATGCATGCACACAGACACACACACTCCCACAGGCACAAACGCACATGCACACACACACACACACAGACACATAGACACGCATGCATGCACAGACACACACACTCTCACAGGCACAAACGCACATGCACACACCTGTAGATCGGCAATACTGAGCTTGTGGTAAATCTTCTCCTCGTCGCGTCGTTCGTCCTGCGGTACAGTGATGTTGGCCAGGGCCGTCTCAAAGTCCAGGATCTGCTGCATCTGACTCTGAGTGGAGTTATGGTCTCCACCCAGCAACAGGCCCAGTTCCACCATGTAGTCCAGGTATGCCTTTAACACCTGGACAACATGCACACGCGTGAGTACATATGCGCACACACACACTCACACACTCACACTCACACTCACACAAATGAAAGGTGTGTTTAAGAGAGCGAAGTCGGTGACAGAGTGAGAGATCCTGGACTGTGAGAGTTGTGGTGCGAACAGTTGTAAGCAGAAATCAGCAACTGCGTGTCAGTGTCAGCTAGAGCTTTGTAACATGGCTGCAGGGCATTTCTGGGTAATATAACACAAGTGAGAAAATAACGGACAGCCTCGTAGAATCCTCTTGCCTTCTCATTGGCCGTTTTGTTGAGGTAATAATCCCGAGACGGTAGGAAGAGCCCAGACTGGTCCACCTGAGAAAAAAGGACACGGGGTGGGTAAGTACACACACTCATATGCATATGTATATGCACACACACACACACACACACACGCCCCTTTTGTTCAGAGCCCCCTGAAACTCCACCCCCATCTGCTCAGTTGTCATACGATCCACCTTCAAATTCTGAAAACTGCCACAAAAGGCTTTCTCTGTCCACAGCAACATCTCTACGCTTGAGCCAAGATGGGCTTTTGATAACAGCTGAAAACAGGCACTTCAGTGTTCCCACTCTTCAGGAATACTGAATGTAACAAATGAACCGCAAATGAACTTTAAAAAAAAAAAAAAACATTTTCAAAGCGAACAAAAATGGATGTTTCCCCAAGCAAACCCTGAATAATGACAAGATAGACAGGTCTTCTCGGCAGTGAACAGCACACGGACTGATCCTTGCTCTTTTGAACCTGACCTGGATAACGTTGCTGTTGGAATTCTTGGGGTCCACACTGACACCAATGGTGAAGAAGGGCTGGGCCCGGTACGGTCCGGAAACGGTTTTCAGAACCTCCATGAAATTGTCCTTGTCCCACGGGCCTGTAATGTTCCAGCCACCTGTCTGCACACACACACCACAAACACAAACACACACAGAAGTATGTCACTACATTCTCATTTTCAGTCTCTTAGACTCATTATAATACCTTAGGCTCTCCAGCACTCTTTCCACCAATATACTGTAAGTCACAGCTATGACTCGCACTGAGACACTAAACAAACCAAACAAGCTCTGAACATCCCACAGTAGATCGGCATATGTACAGGGAGATGCCTGCATGTGTGGGTATAAGTGCATTCATGCCAGTATGTGTGTGTGTATTAGCTTTCATCTGACAGCAATGGAGAGATCTGAGGACAGGCATGGTCAGGCAGGTAGGCATGGTCGCCATGGAAATGAGAGTAAATGTCACGTGAGTCAAAGGCTGGACACAAAGGTTCTCTCTACTCAGCACACATCATCAGCTCAGAGAATAAAGCTTCATTTATTTTATTTTTTTAAAGAAGAAGTCTAAGCGTTTTTATTTTATTTCAGTTCCACAAAGTACTCTGTTCTTAAGTCATTTTCTCCGCCGTGCTGCCGTGCCCAGTCCAACACCCAGTGCTTGTGTGGGCCAGAGGGGTTGGGCAAGGTTAGGCTTAGGAAAACTGATCGCTTTACGGCTGCAGTTATCTATAGAACTACAAATAACTCATCCTTATTTCTATCATGTCCATTCATTTTCATAAAAAAAGAAGCGACTGCCAATTTTAAATGAAGATACGAATCAACATTTGCTTTCAAGTGGCTGCTTTCCATCTGCAAAAGGGACTTTTGAGTTGATTTATTAAATTTAGAACAAAATGAATTATTACATTCAAAAGCTCACGTGTAGCAACAGAAGTGGTCTCGAGGGCAGCTTTCTGAAAATGATCAGCACTCTAGCGAATCAATATTTCCAGTTGGACCTTGAAATTAATTTGATGTTTTCCCAAAAAATTATTTTAATACGAGCCCCGTGGAAAACGCCTTAGGGCCTCAGTGAGCCCTCACTGCTCATCTCAGGGCTGTCAGAGCGAGTCGAAAAAGTGCTGTAAAAAGGGGCAACTTTGGACTGTGCCTTCTACTCAACGGCAGTCGATACCATTATGTTCATCCTTACCAGAGTTACCACACTGCCCGTGTGAACATTTGAATCTCGTCGTTTCCCAGGTGATGATTGTATACCGTTACATTTTCATAATTCAGTAGTGTTTTGAATGTGCAGTATATAGTCTCTGTAAATATATATATATATATATATATGTATAGATTAATATGCACTGTGTTGACTGTGCAACGGTTGTAACTTTTAAAATAAGGTCTTAAATCTGGGGCTGCAACAAGCCAACTTGATTGCACAACTACCCAACATTGCAAAAGGATACAATTTTTTTGGTTTCAAACAATATTAGGTAAACATGTCTCAAGTCAAACTTCCAAGAGCAGCTGTTTGATATTAAAGTTGAGCTTGTCTCCATCTCCAAACAGTTACGCAAATGCTGGCAATAAATCGCTTGCTTCTCCACACTCAAACCACTGGTTACATACAAATACAGTGTGAAACCAAGTTCCTTTTTAGGGAGGAACTGGCCTCAAGTTAAAAGTCGTTGCCTGATTTCCAAATGCTTGGCATGCTCCAAAAAAACGCCAAGCTTTTATTTCCTGACAGACACACGCCATTTTAAAATGTTAAATTTACTGACAAAAAGCACTAACTATTTTTCCCCACAGGTACAATGCGGTGCCGGAATAGTACAGAAACAAATATCCCGCTGTAATTTGACTGCGACAAAGCTCGTGCCAGAGTAAGAGCAGAACACTTCCGTGTTCGTGTAGCATTAAGGCGACCACAACGCTCACCCTGGCGATAAGGTCGATCAGAGGCTGGGCTCCCAGCTCCTCAATCCGCGGCTCGTTCAGACAGGACAGGTAGTAATCCCGGGTTTTCCTCTCAGCCTCACTGCTGGAGTTAAACGTGCCGTTCTCTGCAGGGGTGGGGGGTGGGGGGTACGTTAATATACAGCAGAGCCGTAAAAACTCATCACACAGAGCAGGATACAGGCAACATCTGTAAGTGGATGCGCATTGGTTATTGTACAATACCTATCCGAGCTATTCTTCATCTGCCCTACTCCAGTATCATCCATCTTTTGTTGTTTTTAATAAACGCTTTATCCCCTTTGCTGGAACTCCTGATCACTGGCAGCACTGGCGTGATCAGGACCATAATGCATCCCTGCAAGGACTAGTGTCGGATGCGCCACCCGAGAGGTCCCACTTAAAACCTTTTTCAATATTTTGATGCTTTTCTAAACTACAAACACAGAGCTTTGTTTGTTTTATATTATTTCTTTTGTAGAAGTTCTTGCACCAGTCATTTTCCTTTTTTTCTTGACAGTTAATTGCTCCAAAATTGAGACACTGTGAAACTTGATATCTGCACGCATCCCATGAGACCTGCTGGGCAAGACAAGCAGTGTTAGAGGTGCAGATGGGAGGTCTAACAGCTGAAGAGGATTGTGATTGGTCCTTTACACTTGAGAAGTCTTATGATTGGTCCCTGGTGCTCTCTCTCTCCCCAGCAGCAGGAGCAGAGCACAGAAAGAGCTGCAGGGAGCAGTCTGCCATCCATCTCCTTGAAGCAGGCAGTTTAAAGACATAAGCCCTTTTTTTCTGACATAGAACAGGCCCAACAGCACTCTTGTTATGCTGTCAGTTCCCAAGCTGTGTCATGTCTATTGAACCAAAACATCACACACACTCTCTCACACACACCCACCCACCCACACTCACGCGTCTCAACAAAACATGCTCTATTTGTGAACGATCATGCGTATGTCTCAATTTAGGCTTTTGCATTTGTGAGCTTGTTTGTGAGAGCACTTGGAAGGGCCTGTGTCCATAAACAGGGCTCTTGTACTACAGGATGTGACCTACTTCAAACTCGTCTACATGCCAGCGTCTGACAGCCTCCGTCAGCAGTAGTGAGAAACTCAAACTGCCACTTCACATTGACAGATTGCTCTCCACCTCCCTCGTGAGTGAGTGAGAGACCATGAGAGACAGAGAGAGAGAGTGAGAGAGAGACATTTTCAGAAACCCCAATCACTAATATCAGTGATTAAGGTTGGAAATACTATGTTGGTATGTGCACTACAGGGTCCCTTTAAGAATTGTGTGCCAACTTCTGCTCTAAACGATTTAATTAGCTCAATCATGTCTTGATCTGACATTTATGTTGTTTATGATGTTGTTTTTACCATTAACGGTTGTCAATCTGTAGGTCTCGAAAATATGGGTAGGCCAAAAGTCGAGTGAAAACGGAGGATGGTTTGTGTTTTTCTTCTTCTGAAAAGTATACCACTGGTCACTACTCCAAGGTTACATTATGAGTGTCAAATATCAGAAAGATCTGAGAGGTCAAGGATAAAAAAGGGTCCATTTCCCCCCGGAATAACCCTATAGCAAAGAGCCAGCTGTCTGATGGTTCTGGGTGTCAGCGGGCTTTTAGCATCACACATAGCTGATCATACACCTTCGCTGTAGTTTAATAAGTACTCTACGTCTCCTGCTCCTGTTTATTCAGCAAAGAGGAGCCATAAGACACGTTCTGGTACACAAACTTTGTTACCAATTCATCTCTCTCTCACAAACAAACTTGCTGACACGCGCTCGTATCACACACAGGGATTGGTTAGCACCGGTTCTACAGAGCCTCTTCCACAACCCAGTGGAGCTGAGGAGCGAGGGACACCCATTTGGGAGAATTTTTATTTAATATTCACTGGAGCAACCAGTACAGACTGCTCAGCTGGCAGGAGGGTATTTATAGTCACTGTTCTGCATGTGTCTACAGCTCACACAAAAATGGAGATAACTTCCCCAAAGATGCGTGCGTGCGTGCGTGCGTGCGTGCGTGCGTGTGAGAGAGAGAGAGAGAGAGAGAGAGAGAGAGAAGGGGTGTAATGCTTGTGTGTCATATGGTGTCTCACCCAGAAGGTGTTTGAGCATGGCCTGGTTCTGGTCCCAGATACTGTTGAAGGTGCTCCAGCGGGATCTCCCATCAGGCAGGGGGTTCTTGCGGACCCAGCCCCCGCAGGCGTACTGGTAGAAGTCCTGGCAGGGGTCCGATTTGCGGTCCAGAGCTTCCACAATCTTACTAGCCACCGTGACACAGGACTCCGTCAAGCACAGGTTACGGCCAGGGTCTAGGGGAGCGGAATGGACGGCGAGGCCAAGTATTTATAATCCAATGAGACCAAAATAATTTACAATATAGTCGTCACATTAATAAGCATAGCAACACCACGGCCACACAGTTCTCTGTGACTGACACAGGTAAGGTCGCAGCGACTACCCTCAGCAGCTTTTCAGATTTCATGTGAGATCTTCAAAGTCGACGCTTTTACCGCTGCACCACCGCAACGGTCAGCCAGCTAGCCAGTTCTGACATTCTGTTGTGTTAACATGAACCTCAACCAACCTCCATTTTCAATGATCATATTGTGCATTTCCTACTTCTCATCACACATTACTTATATCTAACTTAGATAATTCCGGATAATGCTTGATTTTCAGTGTCGCATATTTGACATCCAAATCGCTACTGCTATGCAAACTTGCAACGTAACCCATTAACATGCCATTCATTCTGCCATTCAAATGTGGGAACTGTAATTCAGATTTGATCCCGAGACACCTGTGTGAAACTCACCTGTGCTGTAGCGGACACCCAAGGTCAGGGCACAGCCAAATAGAGACAGCAAAGAGGCCAACAGCAGCCCTGATAGAATCATTTCCAGCTGTGTCATCCTACCCAGAGGCCCCATGAGCTGAATCCCACCCTTCCTGATCCCAATCTGTGCCATAAACACAAAAACACATTAATGCATGCACAGGGTCTGTAACACACACACACACACACACACACACACACACACACAGTCTGTACAGCAGATAGTATGGATGATCCATGAGGCATTCTGTGCACAATATATTATGGTTTAGGGGATTTTGTTGGTTATTTATTTATTTATTTTCTCTCGGCAACAGATAACAGGAGCAGGCTTTTCTCCACAATCACTTCACAAAGCCAAAGAGCTGAACATAGGCTGTTGTTCAATTAATGGAAACAAGAAAATAAACACAATTATAGGCTAATTCAAATAAGGATGTTCAGGTCCTGCTTTACAATTATTTGTGTTCCAAGCACGCAAATTCTCTGTAACGTTAGCCTACTATGGCTAAAATGTATTTACAAAGTGCATGGGGAACATCACTGGCCATCAAAACTAGAAAATACTAGTCTATACAGAACTGACATTTGATTAAAACTTTCCACACGCACAAAAAACTAGTTTTCCCAGTATAATTGTTTGTATAATTGTATTGTATTAATTTATTGGAAACCCACTGTTGGCTGCAAGCTCAAAATTAATGCATACTCTGTAATTAAATAAACCTGAATTCAATGTTGCCTGGTATTACTGTGGTGAAATCCCAATAAAACTCTGGGTTGACGTTTCGGAGTGCAATAGGCTCGTTTATAGATTATGAAAATCCTTTAAAAGGTTTTAAAAGGCCTGTTAGTTAACACCGAACTCGCGTAAAAATCAACGTCCAAATCACATGGCAATAAACATGCCATAGGCAACCGTAGCCTAATTCCTACAACTAAAAGTTAGGTAGCGCAGCAAAGAAAATACGTTTAATAAAAGGCATACGCTGCAAAAAAGTGAATATTTACAGGGCTATATAGGGGGCTTGTTGAAGGGAAGCCTCCTCAAAACTTACCAGAGTTACATGCGTGGACTGATTTCAGTATCTGCTAAAGCCGCCAATGTTACAGCTGTTCCAGCAATTGAATTAATAACTCACCCTTAACATGGTGCGTGGAATAGGCTATTGAATTAGGTTCCCACTGATCTGGGAAATGTACCAACTGAACCGCTGTTGGAAGAAAATCGTCTCGTGTTGTATCAACAAAGCGACTGTGTTCGACCTGGCATTCCGCTAGTCGCTGCGTTTCATTCTGAAGCAACCATTTGCCGACAAACGCGGCATCTGCGATATTATTTATTTATTGAAAGAATAAATATAGGCTATTCTTTAGATTTGCGGGTGTATCATCGCAGCTACGTAGTAGACAGAATGCAATCGTTCTGAACCATGAATCAAAAGAAGGCGACGGGCATTTTCTTCAGCAGTTGGTATAGCCCTATAGGGCATCATTATGTTTGTCCAGTAGTTTAGCTAGTTAATAATAATATTAATAATTACACTTTATTTATACTTTAAGTTGCACAAAATGTCTTACAAACAAAAATTAATGGCACTCATATGATGCATAGGCTACAAAATCTGCAAGTGTTGCTCTCCCTCATGCATTCAAAAGATATAACGTCTATACTTCCACTATTCCTCCACATTGATTTCATTAGACATTGGTGGACATTAATACGAATTAAACGTTAACCGATCTGAAAAATATTCGACAATTCAGCTCCTTGGCCTCCTGCCAACCTATGTGTTAAGTTTCATCCCAAATCAAATCAGAACTTTAAAGGATGTTACGGATAGACAGACCGACAGACACAGCGAAAGGAGTGATTACCGTGTGTGCGCGGGCGTAACACTAAAACTGCAATTAGGCCTAAACCCCAAAACATTCATAAAAGTAGGCTACAATCAAAACAGTAAGATAGTAAAATAATGAATAATAGGCAACGTAACTCCGTGAAATGGCATCCTAGAAAGTAGGCCATGTTTGAGCTGTGATTTAAAACAAATGTCTTCGTGCCTTTGGAACGCCGAAGAGTACTAATTTAAAGGGGAAATTACAACTTGACAGTTGACTACGCTCCTTACTGACCAAAATACTTTTTAATGTCAGATAGCTTTTCAGTTTCCCAGTAATTATAATGGTTTGACATTTCCTATCGACTTTAACTAGATATTAACTATTCATCTTAACACTGGAGTCAGATACCTAACCTATGTTATACCTAAACTACGGCAAATCGAGCCTGATACGATTATTAATAAACATGAACTAAATTACCAAACTGACTGTTAGCTTAGATATTGCTGAACTGATTGGCACAAATACTAATGAACCTTGTTTTTATTTTATTTTTTTATCTCCAGTCATGTGGATGGAATATTATTATTATTCAGGCAGTTTATTCTTGGACAGGTGACTTGTGGTAGGTTTAGAGATGATGACGTCAGAAGGCTAAGGGGTTTAGGTTGACTTTTGTAAAATGTATCACAGAGTACAAAGACGGATACGGATTCTGTTGTAACATATACGTCTCTAACACATTTGGATAAAAAACGCATCTATTATAGGCTATCTGTTTGTACGGGGTGGGAGGTGAGTGAACATTATCTTCTTGCATCTTCCTCCCCAGCACTCTAATCTGACAGTAGCCCCACACTGACCTCCACGCTGTCTGGGGAGAGAGCTCCATCAGCTGGTATGTCAGCCACGTCATCGTCCTCAAATGTTGTGCGCTTGTAGTTGGACATCTACAGTGAGCCAGGACAGAGACAAAAGAGAGAGGGGAAAGATTTCTGTTATCCAAGAAGCGTATCACCTTAAACGTGTATTTGATAGCAGGTTTCCCCACCACATTCCGAGCTATCACCCACGAGTAAAGCACATCGATGGTATTCTCTGCACACCGCGTAAAAAGAGAAATCTCTCTTTGGATTGGACTTCAAGTCAAGCAAATATAACCCGCAGAAAATATTATCTCTCACAGTCAAATAGACTTGCGTACTGCAAAAACCAAATCTTAACAAGCATTTTAATCTTATATTTAGACTTTAGAATCTTATTTAAGATTTGCCAGTGGGGTAAGATAATTTCACTTGTCAAGCAAAAAGTAATTTAAAACAAGCTAATATTTTCCACTTTAGAGAAAAAGAACCATTACAAGACTAAAATACGTGTTAAGACAGTATTTTTTGCATTGTGGTTAAATGTAGAGTCTCGACTCGACTGCACAGTGAGCAGAAAGATATGGGGTGGGGGTCCAGTGTCATGTTGCCAGACTAGTTTGGGCAGTGACCCTCTGCACTAACCAGCTTTGCTCTGACTGACACACCCACTGCCCTTTCTGCAGGCCCTATCCTTCTAACAGTGCAAAAAACTAGACTACACACGAGTGAAGCAAGAGCTACCCAAATCTCTCCGTGCTTATTAAAGCTTTTAGGCTACACCATAGCACACACACCCACACACACACACACACCCACTCGCACACACTAATCATACGTCTGGACCGTGCAACACTAATACCACACTATTACTGCCATTATTATTGACCACTCTTGTGTTGGTACTGCCATTGACTGCAGAGGGAGCCCCCCGGTGAGGGATGCCACCATTTCTCAAGCTGCTTCTTCCAATCATGGCCAGAAACAGAATGATTCCACTCGTGCTCTCATTTCGTGAGGCCAGAGTGCATTACAAAGCTTCATCTTCCATTAAATTACATTGCTATCTTTGACAGTACCCCCGGTCCACTATTTCAGTGGCTCCCGGGTTCACCAGCTCACTCTAAAGGCAACCCTGCCTATAACGTTATCCAAAAGGCAACCCTGACTATAACGTTATCCAAAAGGCAACCCTGCCTATAACGTTATCCAAAAGGCAACCCTGCCTATAATGTTATCCAAAAGGCAACCCTGCCTATAACGTTATCCAAAAGGCAACCCTGCCTATAACGTTATCCAAAAGGCAACCCTGACTATAACGTTATCCAAAAGGCAACCCTGCCTATAACGTTATCCAAAAGGCAACCCTGCCTATAATGTTATCCAAAAGGCAACCCTGCCTATAACGTTATCCAAAAGGCAACCCTGCCTATAACGTTATCCAAAAGGCAACCCTGCCTATAACATTATCCAAAAGACAACCCTGCCTATAACGTTATCCAAAAGGCAACTCTGCCTATAACATTATCCAAAAGGCAACCCTGCCTATAACGTTATCCAAAAGGCAACCCTGCCGAAAACGTTATCCAAAAGGCAACCCTGCCTATAACGTTATCCAAAAGGCAACCCTGCCTATAACGTTATCCAAAAGGCAACCCTGCAGGTCAGGGGAGTCATTGTGCAAACTGAACAAGTGAGTCTTCAGTCTCCACTGGAAGATGGGCAGGGTTTCTGTTGGCCTGATTGCAGTGAGATTCCATTTCACCTTTACTTTAAAAGCCAGGGAAGGGGCAGCAGATTTAGGTCTTCTATTGTTTCTTTACGACCAAAAACTGGTTTTGTGAGAGATGCTGTGCGTTTCCACCTGCCTCAGGACACAATGGTTTCACTGGTTTCCCCTTGGGAGGTATCCCAGGATGCATTACAACATTTGGGAGTGATTTACATGCCATTGCTGTGCCCAAAAACCCTGATGTTCTCTGAGGAGGTTTAGACTAAAGGCCTGGGTTCTCTGAGGAGGTTTAGACTAAAGGCCTGGGTTCTCTGAGGAGGTTTAGACTAAAGGCCTGGGTTCTCTGAGGAGGTTTAGACTAAAGGCCTGGGTTCTCTGAGGAGGTTTAGACTAAAGGCCTGGGTTCTCTGTTTGCCCTAGGGTATGCTGGAACACAGGAGGAATTAGCTACTTTATAAAAGATGAAACCATACAATCACCCCCTATAATAGGTGATACACCTATTTTACTCTTGCACGCACACACACATGTATGCACACACACACACACGTATGCACGCACACACACACACGTATGCACACACACACACATACACACACACACACACACACACACACACAAACACATGCACATGAAGGAAGAAACAGGAAACGAATCCTAAAATAAGGAGAGGCGAGTGTTACACCCAGCACAGCCACACACTGAGTAACCCCTCGGTCAATATCACCTGATTATTAGACAGACACCAAAGACATTCACTTAGACAGAAGGGTAGTAGGCTAACAATGCTCAAGACTTGGTAAAGTACAATGGGATGGACATAAGCTTAGTACACAAGGGACATAACAGTTTAATTTCATGTCACTATTTCTCCTGCTAAGAGCACTGCGCTAGCGCCATGAGTGGTTTCGGCACTTTCACCTCTGGGGCCAATCATTCTCTGGAAGGGAACTCACAAAAAAAGACCTCCCTCAAGAATGACAAAATGTCAAAAATTTGTTTTGCACCTAACGTGAACTTAGCTGCTATTTCACAGCCAGAAAGTAGAAGGCAGCTATAGGTGGAACTTAGACACACACACAAACGCATACATACCCTTTTAAATGTTTTTAAACAAGCACAGATAGCAAGCTGGGGTGCACTCTCCAAATAACGCAAAGTGCAGGCTATGCTATGCTCCTGTACCTCCCTCGCCCCCGATTCTCCTCCCCCCTCTCATTCCACCCTAGATTCTCAGTCAGTCACACCAGACACCCAGAACACACACTTGTTTCCCTTCAGATCTTTACAAATGTAAAAATCCCAATCCAACAGTAGTGCTAATTCTGTCTGTACTCATAGCTGCTTGCATCCACACCGTTTTATGTGTTTATCATATAGAGAAGAGAGTGAGATTGGTGTTTGAGAAATGGTTCAGCTTGAATTAGACTGCAATAAGACAACTGCAATATGGCAAAAATATACAGTGTCCTTCAAAAGTATTCACGCTCCATATGGACAAAGAAGGCTCTATAAAACAATGAATCTTTCCCCAGTTTTTTCACCAAAAGATGTGCGCCACGATTACTAACGCAGGCTAATATTTATTTGAGAGTAAAATCCAACAACAAAACTCAACAAATAAAAGCTGTAATATTTAATCACTTTTATAGACAGGTACGAGTGCTTTGAGACAAAGTATTCAGTTTTATTTTATTTCCTGTATATCATGTTGGGAACCCTAATTAGAACAATTGTGGTTTATGTATAATACAATATCAGTACAGAGAATGCTGCTGCCAGAATAGTCCTCCATATCAATGGAAGATGCCAGGGGAAGGTTCCATGCAGCTCAACATGCTATCACAAGAGGCCTGTGTAAAATAATTGTCCATCGTTTGAAACTAACAGAACAAAGTCGGTGATTGTGAAATATAAAACAAACCATCTCAGTGAGCGGGTTGGTAGAACTAGCCACAATAAAAGCATTTGCTCGTATTCCCGTCAGAAAGAAACAGGGCAACCTACAACCTACAATGTGCAAACGTCATAACTACACTGATGATGTCTCCTTGTCTGTCTTGCCCTGGGTCTCTATGGTTTTTCCTCCTCTCTGTCTTGTTTGAGTCTATGGCTGTGACCGAATACGATCCCTTCACCCCTTTGAGGGCGCATATTTCAGTCAACTTCGTCAAAAAGCTTTTGAGTAGGCGACTTTTTTCCACAAATGGGGGCACTTAACCCTTATTTCCGGGGTTTTGTTGAGGGGATTCAGGAGCACACTCATCCAGAGAACTGTGCACTCATCCAACATATTATGACCTACTCTTTTTTTAACTTCTGTTGATTCTATCTTCAGTCATAATCTACACCATTGTCATATGTCAACTGATTGATATTCTCAATAAAACAAAAAAAATGTCAAAATTTTTACAAACTACTTCCTCACTAGTTTGTAGAGTTTTACAGGATTTCTTTTGCACACTGCTTGCAAAGTGAGGGGACAGGGCACATAGTAGACAGGGGTCTGAGTGGACAGGGGGCAGGGAACAGGGATCATATTCGGTCATGGCCTACGGTGTCACCTTCTCTGTCATGCCCTAAGTCTCTATTGTACTTTACCCTGTCTGACCCATCACAATAAAGGCTCTATTGTTTTTTTTCTACCCTTTCACAGATGTTCTACATGTAAACCACATAATCAGCTCCTGCATTGCCTCCGCACTTCCTTAATCTATAAGGTTCTAGTTCTAGGTAGCAGGTGGTGCTGGTGCTGTCTGCATTGCTAATCACATGGCAATAGCAATGTTGCTAAGAAACATTGCTATTGCTAAACTGTGGATGTTCTGTAACCAACAATGCCCCGTTCATGAATATTAAAACTGCAGCAGTCCAGCAACTTAGAGTAAAGTTGAGCTTCATAAATGGCAGAGACAGCATTTTCTATGTTAAGTATATAGAGCTGACTGTACATGTGGTTTTTGATCTGTGTTTCTGTCTCATCTCGAGTCTTTGTGGCATTTATCCTTGTTGTGGAGCCCTTGAGTGGGAGGGGGAAGGGGAGACCTTTTTTGGGAAGTGATGCATGTGGCGTGGGTGGGACAGAGCAGAAATATTTACATAGACGTGTTCTAATAAAACTTTCGATAATGGTATTTCCAGAAGTCCACTAAACTCAGGAATGAGAAATTCTGAGAACTAATCTTTCTTGGCATACTATTTGACTCATTTGTATGAAGGGGATAACTCTGTTTACAGGACATGTTTGTTTTGTATAAATGACAGTTCCTAATTTCATATTTGCTATAATTCATTTTTGGGCCCTTACTGCCAGTTATGTACTTCAAACTAAAGTCAATAAAGGATGTTCAGAGACAGCACAGAATGTTCAGAGCTGGACAGTTATCTGCATGTTCAAATTCCCTGTCCAGTAAGCAAGTTCAACCGTCACAGCGTCTCCATGGCAACTGTGCGGGGATGGTCACGTGACCACGCTCACTCAAATTAAAGCAATGTGTGGTGGCCTGTGTAACATTGGCCAACATCTGCAGTTCAACCAATCAGAGCCTGCTGGGGCAGCAACCTCAGGGGTCATGTGGGGTCAGCAGTACACCAACACATGTGTGACTGGTTACTGGAAACCAGGGGGATGTTGGACTGCACACACACACACATTTCCAAGATTCTGTGGCAATGACACTAAACATAACCAGAACTGCAACAATGACAGGGAACTGGAACAGAAAGAAGAGGGTGAATCTGCTGTGCCCTGTTCTTACATTAATACTGTGGACCGCAACACTATTGAATGAAAACTAGCAACCGCTCGTCCATACCAGCCAGTACATGAACAGCATTTAAGTTTTATCAGTACAAATACATTCATGGTTTTAAATACATGGAACAATAGTAGGCTGATCTGAGTAAGCATAGGCAGTTATAGCCTGGATGCTGTGGCACTTCAGTGTATGGGGCTGACGTATTCCAGAGTAGGTCAAAACTTGGCAAACTCAAGTACTCATTTTAGAAATACCCCAGAATGTAAGAGATTTATGTATGTGTGAGTGTGTGTGTGTGTGTGCTTGTGTGAGCCTGTGAGTGTGTGTGTGCGTGTGCCTATGTGAGTGTGTTTCAGTAAGTGTGTGTCTGTGTCTGCCTGCGTGCATGTGCTGTGTTGTGTGAGTATGTGTGTGTGTGTGTGTGCGTGTGCCTCTGTGAGGATGTGTGTGAGTGAATATGTGAGTATTTGTGTGAGTGCGTATGTGAGTGCCTGCATGAGTGTGTGTGTGTGTGTCTCTGTGAGTGTGTGTGTGTGCCTGTGTGAGTATGTGTGTGAGTGTGTATGTGAGTGCCTGCGTATGTGTGTGTGTGCCTGTATGAGTATGTCTGTCAGGGTGGTGAGGGGAAGGGAGAGGTTTTTCCGAACCCTGGGAGCGGTGAAGAACTTTCACTGCACGGAATGTGATTGTTTGAAGTGGTTTCCTGCCGAGTGTTTTTTAAAGGAAGCGCCATCGTTGAGACAGCCTGGCACTATGCCCCGAGGAGGTGAAAACACAGTAACCCCACCATAAAAGCACGGTAACATCGAGGTAACAGCGCTTATATGAGCAGACACGCATTCCTCATACACACACACACACACACAGACTCACACACATACAAAAGGACATGCACTGGCACACACACACACCCTCAGAAACACTACTGGTGCATTGGAAGAAAAGGCCAGTGCCACAAAGCTCGCTTTGACTGCGCCTACACAGCACAACCTTGGAGAAGCTGTGACCAGAATAATGAACAGCAGATACAGCAAGAGACAGAGAAAGTGAGACAGCGATGAGATGAAATGAGATGAGATGGAGCGGACGAGAAGCAGGGAGGGCGCTGCCATGGGAGGGACCCCTCTTTGTCTAGGCCCCCTAGTGCCTCCCCACCACCTCCCCCCCCCCCCAAATGAAGGTGCTCAGACAAGCTGACGCCTGGGAAACTGTGATGGGCGAGGTCCAAGTCACAAGTACAAATAATCACGATTTGCTTTCACAGCAACAACCTCAGCAGTGAGACTATTATATGTACACATCCCCACTTTCAAACACTAATACTCACAGTGTCACATGACACACACACCTCACAGGTAGGTAGTCCCAGTCACCCACACAACTCACACCTGTCACTGTACAGAGACAAACACAGTACCAAACACATAGGCCTTAACGTACTGCACGTGCAATCGCAAACTAAGACATACTCACCTGTTGGCATACACTCACAAAAATATGACTTCAATATCTTTAGACATTCAGCTGTTGGTCGTCATTCAATTACTACTCCGTTATAGGAATCACAACAAACTACATTTTCCCAACTGTCAAGGCAGAAACTTTTTATGAGGCTATTCCCACAATGTATGTCATGACATAGTATATTATTCACACAGTATCTAAGTATCGAAGCACACTTCACACTATTCCAGCATTTTCACAAAAAATACGGTTTATATTGCATACTGTTGCCAAAATGTCAGGACAGAACTTAGGCCTACTCTTTTCAGATTTCCAACAGAAATACATTATTTTACATTCTGACTGTCCACATTGTCGCTCTGGAAACAGATGGAAAATATAATTCAAACAGTGGCATGTCACTTACACAGAAGTAGAAAGAAATATCTTACCTTATATCTTAAGTTACTTAAGATTTCACAGGAAATCAAAAAAATAGGTCTCCAGAAAGTAGCAGGTCCTGTTTTTGACTCACCCACAAGCGCACGCACGCACACACACACACACACACACGGCTCAGACAGTTCACTTCTTTCTGTGTGTTTGACCTTCAGAGAAACAGATTTCAGTTCTCATGACTGAGAACAGAGAATCCTGCTCTGCCCCTCTCTCACCACCAGCACTCCCCAATCAATCAGTCAGCCCCTCCTCCCCCGCTCAACCCCAGAGCTCGGGGACTGGCCTACTGCACCACACACCAGATACACAGAACGGAAGTCAGAGTTCAGCAATCTCCTTTTCCTCTTTTCTTCAATTCGTGACCTTTCTTTGCTCCATCAGCGCAGAACAGTGTTCTCTCTGCTGGACCCCTACATCCCTCAAATACTAACACAAACGCGCACACAGACATACTCTTTAACACACACCATACACAAGCACACACACACTCACTCTCTTACACTCACCATGCACAAACACACACACACTCACACTCACCGTCACAAGCACACACACACACTCTCTCACACCAACCATACACAAGCACAAACCCACTCACTCTCTCACACTCACATCACAAGCACACACACACACACACTCAGACTCACTGTACACAAGCACACAAACATACACACACACACACACACAAACAGTACGCAAACTCACACATGCAAACGCTCACGAAACAAACACGCATACACACATGCCACATAAACACTCCTCTCTCCCGCAATATCCCCAAACTTCACTGACCTAAACAACTGTGAGCAGCTACTTTTCCAACATCAAACTTCAACCGCAAACAGAGAGAGAGATGGAGGAGAGGGAGCAGGTCCTTACCTTACACAGAGTCATACCTCCCTCAGTAAGAATACTCCAAATATAAGGGACTGCCTCCTCTGTTTCTAACCCCTCTTTGTCTTTGACTCAGTGTGCATGTGTCAGTGAATGACTGTAAACAGAGAGCGCCAAGCACTTGAAGACAGGGAGAGAGAGAGAGGGAGGGAGAGAGAGAGTGGGAGGGAGGGAGCAAGAGAGGGCCAGAGAGAGGGGGGGGGGGGGGCTGGGAGAGAGAGTGCAGGGAACCAGTATGACGAAGGCCTCAAGAGAAACCACAATGTTGTTGAGAAAGAGAGGTGGGAGAGAGCCTGCATGCGGATGGGTGAGGGGGAGTTTGGGGAGGGAGAGAGTGAAGGAGAAGGGCATACAGGCGAGAAAAATAGACGGAAGTAGAGGGGAAAACAGAGAGATGAGAAACACACAAATGCAGAAGAGAGATGAATAGTGCTGTAGATGGAGAGATAAAAAGGAAAACAGGAGGGAACCTTATGAAGAATGCAAGCTTTGTGTGTGTGCGTGTGTGTGTGTGTGCGTGTATTTCTGCTCTGCCTGTGTCTATGTCTGTGTGCAGGTCCACATGTGACCATAAATGTGTGTGTGTGTGTCTATGTATGTCTGTGTGTACGGTTGTGTGTGTAAAAGTATGGCATGGCATGTATATGTCTGTGAAAATATGTGTATGTGTGTGGATGCATGTGTGTGTGGCACAAAAAGAACAGGTTCTGAAAAAAAGTAGGAAACGCCCATCCCTCTTCACAGTTCCTAAGAAAGAGAGAGAACGGGGGAGGGGATGGTGGGAAGAGGGGAAGTCATGATTTTGCTGCTTGAATTTCCCTCTCTCAAATATGCAGACAATTTATCTCCCTCTCCCTGTTTCTCTCTCTTCTGTCACACACTTGCAAACACACTCTGATTCATGGCAGCAAACTGAAATGAGCTGTAACATCTTAGGTGCTAATCTGTCATTACACCCCTGAAAGCTCAAATCCAGCCATTTCTTGGTCATTCACAGTTTCTCCTGTGCTCCAAAAACACTTGTTAATACTCTTTTTTTAAGTCAGCGGACTCGCACAAAGAAAAAGAGACCTGGTCACACTTTTGAACCTAAAGAACAGAGAATTACGACAGACAAAGCTCAAGACACAGAAAAATGTGACCATTCAAAATCATACAGGCCGGGCTTCTCAACCACAAATTCTTTCAGAATGTTCTGTCAATCTAACATGTCACTAGGGGGCTCCACCAGTTGGACAGAATCTCAGCAGCGCACAGAGAGGGTCACTGTTGTTGTTGCACAAAAAGGACATTCTCTTCTTTGCTGACAAATAATGTGCTCTGATGCAGTTTGCCACTTCAGTGCACATCACCAGCACACTCCTGAAGCAGGAAACCCACCAAAAGATGAGCAAAACAGAGAGCTGCTGCTCTGTTATTATGTAAATCTTACATAAGCAACATTACTCTAATGCTGGAAGATGACGTTCTCTAAACATGAAGCTCTTCTCATAACTGAGGAAAGGAAAAGACCATCATGCTCCAAAACACACTCACACACACACTCACACTCACACTCACACACACACACACAAGCAGGGCAGACTGAAGTGATTGATATCAGAGTGTATACACGTGTGTGTGTGTGTACTGTCTGTGTTACGACAATGACAAAACACCATCTGATTAAATGAACAGCTCTCTCTTTTCCAGTCAGTCTTTCTCTCTGCGTCCTTCCCCTGCCCCCCAACTCGTCTTGTACGTCATAAATTAACAGAACAGTAGAGCAGAGGGAGGGAGAGAGGGAGCGAGAGAGAGAGAGAGAGAGTCTGTGAGAGAGGAAGACAGAAGAGTCCTCTCTGGGGGAAAGAGGGTGACGTCATTGATGTGAACATCAAGGTTACAACACAGCTCCCTCTGCAGCACTGACATGGGGCACAGAGGAAGGGGAGGAAACTGGGGAAAGAGAGAAGGAAGGAAAGAAGAAAAAGGAGAAGAACAAAAGTGGGCGGGGCTCAAAAAGTGGGCGGGGCTCAAAGTAGGAAATAAAGGGAACAGGATCCATTACATCAAGGAAAATATCCAGCAGCGTTTCCGACATGCTACCTATTTTTTGAGTTGGCAATGAAGCAAGGTAATAAAAGCATCTTCGTCTTCACAGCAACAACTTCTCATACACAGAAATAAATGCATGCGCAATCTCTCTCTCTCTCTTTCAAACACACCCACACAGTTTTGGAAAGTAGCGTACATAGCTATGGATGCACATAAAGGCATCCTTTAATGAATTATCATAGTTCCACTGATATCAGTCACTCACTGAACGAGCACAGTGGTGTGTAAGAGATCAGTGGCCATTGGTAGAGCGCATCCACCTGACCCAAAACGAACCTGTACCATGTAATCTGACCATGTCCAGCAAACCATACTGCTGGTCTGTCAAAATGCAGGAAAGTGGATTCTGTATAATGTTATTTATTTTTGCTGTTGGCTTTGCCACATGGCTCGATCTGTAGAGGGAATCTAAACTCAGTTCATGTACTCACACAAGTACCCACACGCGCACATACACGCACACACAGGAGGACCATCGTTGTAGAAACCTATAGCGTCTGAAATTACCCAGAATTAACACTCTTGCGTCCACCATACACAAAAGTTGCCATGGTATCTGCATCCATACATTTCCCTTCCCTCCTTCATTCTCTCTCTTTTCTCCTCACTCTCTCCCTCCCTCCCTCCGTTCCCTCCTTCTCTGCCCCTTTTGACCGCTGCAGTGCAGGTCTGGCAGAATACTGAATACAATCAGAGAAAGGTATAAAGATGGGGTGCAGAGAGAGAGAAAGGTATAAAGATGGGGTGCAGAAAGAGAGAAAGGTATGAAGATGGGGTGCAGAGAGAGAGAAAGGTATAAAGACGGGGTGCAGAGAGAGAGAAAGGTATAAAGATGGGGTGCAGAAAGAGAGAAAGGTATAAAGACGGGTGCAGAGAGAGAGAAAGGTATGAAGATGGGGTGCAGAGAGAGAAAGGTATGAAGATGGGGTGCAGAGAGAAAGGTATAAAGATGGGGTGCAGAGAGAGAGAAAGGTATGAAGATGGGGTGCAGAGAGAGAGAAAGGTATAAAGACGGGGTGCAGAGAGAGAAAGGTATAAAGATGGGGTGCAGAGAGAGAGAGAAAGGTATAAAGATGGGGTGCAGAGAGAGAGAGAAAGGTATGAAGATGGGGTGCAGAGAGAAAGGTATAAAGATGGGGTGCAGAGAGAGAGAAAGGTATAAAGACGGGTGTAGAGAGAGAGAAAGGTATAAATATGGGGTGCAGAGAGAGAGAAAGGTATGAAGATGGGGTGCAGAGAGAGAGGTATAAAGATGGGGTGCAGAGAGAGAGAAAGGTATGAAGATGGGGTGCAGAGAGAGAAAGGTATAAAGATGGGGTGCAGAGAGAGAGAAAGGTATAAAGATGGGGTGCAGAGAGAGAGAAAGGTATAAAGATGGGGTGCAGAGAGAGAGAAAGGTATAAAGATGGGGTGCAGAAAGAGAGAAAGGTATAAAGATGGGGTGCAGAGAGAGAGAAAGGTATAAAGATGGGGTGCAGAGAGAGAAAGGTATAAAGACGGGGTGCAGAGAGAGAAAGGTATGAAGATGGGGTGCAGAAAGAGAGAAAGGTATAAAGATGGGGTGCAGAAAGAGAGAAAGGTATGAAGATGGGGTGCAGAGAGAGAGAAAGGTATAAAGATGGGGTGCAGAGAGAGAAAGGTATAAAGACGGGGTGCAGAGAGAGAAAGGTATGAAGATGAGGTGCAGAGAGAGAGAAAGGTATAAAGATGGGGTGCAGAGAGAGAGAAAGGTATGAAGATGGGGTGCAGAGAGAGAAAGGTATAAATATGGGGTGCAGAGAGAGAGAAAGGTATAAAGACGGGGTGCAGAGAGAGAAAGGTATGAAGATGAGGTGCAGAGAGAGAAAGGTATAAAGATGGGGTGCAGAGAGAGAGAAAGGTATGAAGACGGGGTGCAGAGAGAGAAAGGTATGAAGATGAGGTGCAGAGAGAGAGAAAGGTATAAAGATGGGGTGCAGAGAGAGAGAAAGGTATGAAGACGGGGTGCAGAGAGAGAAAGGTATGAAGATGAGGTGCAGAGAGAGAGAAAGGTATAAAGATGGGGTGCAGAGAGAGAGAAAGGTATGAAGATGGGGTGCAGAGAGAGAAAGGTATGAAGATGAGGTGCAGAGAGAGAAAGGTATAAAGATGGGGTGCAGAGAGAGAAAGGTATAAAGATGGGGTGCAGAGAGAGAAAGGTATAAAGACGGGGTGCAGAGAGAGAGAAAGGTATAAAGACGGGGTGCAGAGAGAGAGAAAGGTATAAAGACGGGGTGCAGAGAGAGAGAAAGGTATAAAGACGGGTGTAGAGAGAGAGAAAGGTATAAAGACGGGGTGCAGAGAGAGAGAAAGGTATAAAGACGGGGTGCAGAGAGAGAGAAAGGTATAAAGACGGGTGTAGAGAGAGAGAAAGGTATAAAGACGGGGTGCAGAGAGAGAGAAAGGTATAAAGATGGGGTGCAGAAAGAGAGAAAGGTATAAAGATGGGGTGCAGAAAGAGAGAAAGGTATGAAGATGGGTTGCAGAGAGAGGAGGTGCGTAAAAGAGGTGAAGAAACAGGTTATGAGACGCATAGTGCAGAGAAGAGAGACAGAGAGAGAGAGGTAGAGAGAGAGAGGTAGAGAGAGAGAGGGGTAGAGAGAGAGAGGAGGTAGAGAGAGAGAGAGAGAGAGAGAGAGAGGAGGTAGAGAGAGAGAGAGAGAGAGGAGGTAGAGAGAGAAAGACGAAGACAGATGGTGCAAAGAAACTTGTACAGTCACGTGCACAGTTCCACCACTTAGGCCTTCTCAGCCTGTCAGCCTTCAGTTTGAAATGAAGAATCAAGCGTAGTCTCAGCCTCCTGATGAATCTGAGGGTGCCTCATGCCTACTGTACCCCTCAGCATAGCCCCAACCTGCCTGCCTAATTGTGGATGAAATATTTAACTCAACTGAAGCTCAATCTAAATCTATGTCTGTCCACGGCTAACTACTGTGCTGACAGAGTGCATGTGACTCTGCCAGCCCCCAGCCCCCAAAGGGAGAGTGTTAGTGAAGCAGATACTGACAGGAAATAAATGAACCGCACACACACACACACACACACACACAGCTGCCTGACTGCCCTCAACATAACATCTGAAAGCCCTTCCACGCCCATATCTTCACAAGTCTTAGTCTGTACTCATCCCCTTCAGCGTCACACCGTCCCCCGTCCTCCTCGTCCGCTTGGCCCGGGTGGTAGTGGCCTTCACCTGCCCGCTTAAAGCAGTCGAAGTCCCAGCAAAGACAGGAAAGTCTCCCAACACTGACACGCCTTGCGGCAGGATGCGGTCGCGCCCCAAGGCCCTGACCCCCGCGCAGAGGTCACACGCAGTGCACCCCACCTCTGTGCTTTTCCTACTGTGGAAAGGATCAGTGTCCCTTCAGGACACACATACATACACACAAGCACACTTTGTTCACATTCCTTCAACAGGTCAGCACAGGACAAACAAACAAGCATGCATGGCTACACACAGTACTCCATACATACACTGCACTATAACACACACACACACACACACTTCAGTCCCCAACTTCCCAGATGCATGTGTATAGATGATTCTCTGAGCTTGAGCTGATAAGATCAGAACAGACTTGTAGTGAAGTGGAGTAGATGAAAACACTGTGCCTTCCTATAAAATGTATACAGGGCTTAACCACAAAAATAGTGTTAGCCTAGTGGTGGTTGTCCTCACAGACGGAAAAGGAAGACAAGTTCAAATACCCCTCAGTCCACTGCTCACTGGCATTACAGGCATGTGTTTAGATTTATGTGGGGGGCGTAAACTTCCGCATCTTTTATGCGTTATGCGTATCTCTGTCCCGGGCTTACTCCTTTTACATTCATGTGAAAAAAATGTGTTTATCGTGCCGCAGAGCGAGTTCTTCCACTCCACTTCACGCCTCCCCAATGCACAACGACGGCGGTTCCTCTTGCTTGCTGCTGGCAACACCTGGTGGCTGCTTTGTTTTCCGTAACGTAAGCGTTTTCGACATCGGGTTTTCTTCTCGTGGCATTTGGTGAGAGTAACCAGTAAAAAGGTGCTGTAGCCTCTCAGATAGCAATCCGTCTATGCCTCGAGGGCCATCGTCAGCCGCCTTGCAGACCCATCCCAGTCACCGTGAGTGACGGCTGTGCGGTTGTTATGGAAACTCAAGGCCAGAATACACAGCGCTTGTGATTATTTCAGTCCCGTGGCGCTCCTATAGGCTACAGAGCACATCGATGGATACACACAGTGCGTTAACAAGCAGCCACGCATACTATTTTGATTAAATTATACCTGGATGAATCAATTCAAATAAAAAGTAGTAGGCTATTCACAGTAGAGTAAATTAATAGCAGAAGTAACAGGTGCACGTACAGTGGATGGTTCAGTAGGCTACACTGGCCGTCAGTGTGTCCAAAGTAACATTTCCCACGAATAAACTGTTTTATTTTCGAATAAATAGGAAATTAAAACAACAAGGTATTCGAAGTTAAAATAGCAAAATACCCTGTGGGTTTGGGTCATACAGAAACAAGAGGAAGATAGATGGGATACATAGCCTACACGTAGCCTATTTCGAATCTTTAAATACAGCTAGCATTTCTGTTCGCGAAACTACTGGATAATATTATATTTCTAGTGATCAAACAACGTTACTGCAGACTACAAGATCGCCTGTTGTGGCCAGTTATCAATGCAAATCATTCAGCCGGGAGAAGGGATGACCATAATTTAGATAACCGAGGGACTTACCAAAATAGGGTAAACATTAACCTCCGAGGAAACTGTAAATAATGAATGAGTAGTGTTATTGGAGAACCACTGTGAACCGTCTAATCATCAGCTAGTCTGGCTAATGTTAAAGATCCGATAGCTAGCTATAGCCATCCAAATAGGATCTCGCGATGGAAACAAATAACAGTTATCTAGATACAATTAATCTAAAGACTTAAAACCTGTTATTTTACAGCACAATATAGCCTAAATGTACCCTACGCTATGGCGCTCTATTCGAAAGAGCAACACGTCGCAGAGTTAGACACCACTCACTCAAAATATCACATATGCTATGTTTTCTTCTGTGAAACTGTGTCTTGGATCAGCAGAAATTTTGACTAGCTTGCGTGGATATTAATGAGACGTCCAGTTTCAAGCGGGGAAAAATAACTATACGGCAACGACATCTGAAATTAATATAGCCTACAGTAAATATGTTATGTGTGGCTACTACACCTCAACATCACATTAAGCAAAGTGCACGGCAATCATAAGGCAAGAACAACGAAGACAACATTACCAAAGATGTGGGACCTAACATTACACACAAAGCATTCATTATGTTGTACAGTGGTTAGCTTTCTGTCAATAATAACAAGGAAGGTAATACTATGCGACGTGGGAAAAGCAAACATCGTCACCACATCGCCACTTACATTGTTCCGCAGGTCTTGCAGAGCTACGCTCATCGTGCAGAAGGCTGCGCGAGCGAGACACTCTATCTCTGCTGGAGATTTCTCTCGCCGGTTCGCGATGCCATCTCACTGGTGTCCTGGGGAAAGAGACACATTCACCCTGTAGTTAGCCTATCATGTATTTTTGCGTCTTGTCACAACCTGTCACAAATCATATCGCGTGTGAGACTTTACTACGGGCTCACAATTACCTAATATTCGAATATCCAAAAACCTTAGCAACACGGTAATATGATCATAATAATCGACCCATAACCAATAAATATTAGCCTAAATTAAATATCCTTTTCTCTCTCTGAATGTCCTCTCCAGGGTTCTATGTGGTCCGTAGGCTACAGGCTACAGAAACACAAGCAGGACTGCAGGAGATTAAATCAGCGTGCTCTCTCTCTCTCTCTCTCTCTCTCTCTCTCTCTCTCTCTCTCTCTCTCTCTCTCTCTCTCTCTCTTCATTTAATTAACAAAAGCTATAAGAAAAGAGAGTAACTCAACAGGTGAAACTCGCATATTTCTTAATCCCTCCGTGTAAAGCATCTGCGTGGCATACAATTAAGCGGAACTACTTGAGTCTGTTTAGCAGGAACGGAACAATGAAATGTTGGCCATATTCCATCTTAATAATCAAAAGATGTGACAGATCCATTATTTTGTATTAATCAAAACGACAGCTGCTTAAAAATAATAGGCAGAATGACATTGTTACAACCAATACTAGATATCACTGGATTATTAGCTTCAGGTTCAATGCTCCAATGGCAGCATGTCTTATCATACTGTGTGTGTGTGTGTGTGCATATGTGCGTGTGTTTTGTGAGCATATATGTGTATGTTTCAGTGAATTTGCGTACCATGTGTGAGTGTGTCTGTTTGTGTGGACATGCACTCCTTCCTCTCTGCAGCATTGTCTCCGCTGCCATTTTCATCAATTGAATTTCCTGACTGGCCAGCAGCTGCTGTAGTGTGCTGTACTGGCCCATGATCGAAACACACCTTCTCTGATTGGTTCTGAACCAATACACAGACTCAATGATTGACTCTGAACCAAAAAACAGACTTGCTGATTGGCTCTGAAGATACACATTAATATAAGGACATATTGATGCTGGACCAACACAGATATTTACTTAGTGTCAGAATAGATACCCTTGGGCACCAGGGGTAAAGTCCAAGCAATATTCATGGATTATTAGGAAGGGTTTCCGCTGCATATGCTTAATTCCATTGTATTATTGCCCCCATAAACCATCAGATTTTCCTAAATAGGCAGATAGCAGGTTTTATTTTTTAGGGTAAATTATGTGTGTGTAATTGTGTATGGATTCAGTAACTAATCTAAATGGAAGGAATGCATTTGCATGGGCAAGACCAAGAAAAGGTCATCTTGTCAGGATACGTCTTGTCATGGGCTACCTTACAACAAACACAGTTTGATGTTTCAAAATGGTGCTTTCTCCCTAACCAGCAAAAAGCACAAAATTATTGAGCTAGCTTCACAGTTGCTTTGCATCTTTCCTGATTTTTTATCAATGTGACGTAAAACATGAATCAAAATATGACCATGTGCTCTCACTTCAGCCCATGCATTGGTTTTATCGCCCATTTGAAGTGAGTCATCTGCACCCTCTAAGGCACTGGTCCACAACCCTGTTCCTGGAGATCTACCATCCTGTAGGTTTTCATTTCAACACTCATTTGGTAGGCTACACCTGATTCGACTAATTAGCAGCTCAACAAGATCTCTAGCTGTTGAATGAGGTGTAGTTTGTTTGGGTTGGAGTGAAAACCTACAGGATGGTAGATCTCATGCTAAATGTCTCATGCTGAATGTCTCATGCTAAATTAACCTTCTGATCAATAGCCAAAACCTCACTGTCAACTGAGTCTTTAAATTCCTTTCTGTTTCCCAACTGGGATGCAAGGTCAGCAGCACCATAGCTAAACACACACACACACACACACACACACACACACACACACACACACACACACACACCCAGCACCATAGCTAAACACAATCATGAACACTCACACTCACACTGACATGCACACACACACACACACACACACCCAGCACCATAGCTAAACACAATCATGAACACTCACACTCACACTGACATGCATGCACACACACACACACACACACACACACACACACACACACACACACACACACACACACACCCAGCACCATAGCTAAACACAATCATGAACACTCACACTCACACTCACATGCACACACACACACACACACACACACACACACACACCCAGCACCATAGCTAAACACAATCACTCACACTCACACTCACATGCACACACACACACACACACACACACACATACACCCAGCACCATAGGTGGAGGTGGAGGGGGCTCTCACCTTGACTGCCAACCTGGAGCTTTTCCATGGAGAATCAGAGCAAAACCCTCTCAGTTGTACTTTGAATTGTGTGTGTGCATGCAGGACCTCACAAGATTTAAGTTTGTTCAGTTTTTTCAGGACACTGCAAAAGATCAGCCGCTTTACCTTTAATGTCACGACGTGACGGCAATAAGCGAACTGGCAGTTTTGTCATGTTGATATACTTGTCTGGGCACATACTGGGCACATTGTAACATACTGTACATATTTATGACACCACAAAAAAAGCCTTCTCAGGCAAATGGTGTTGTCAAGCTAGGCTGTAAACCAGAGGAAGCCTTTTCTATATTAACTGGATATGAGTAGTGAAATAGACTACTAAAGAATACACACAACACATATTCTCTGCTTCAATTGTACGTTTCATTGAGGCACTTGTGATATATTACTCAGCCAACGGGTTCCCCACGGTCAACAAAACCTGTACGGAACCCGAAGTAGCATAATGCAGTTAGCAATGACATATCAATATTATGCTCTGATACAAAAAGGTGAACTTAATAACCTGACAGAAATCATTTTGCAAAATTTTTTTTAAATAAATGATTTTGCTTTCATCTAAATGCTATCAAAAATGGGAAAAAAAAAGCGTTTCTCATCACTGTTGCTAAATAATACAATTTGGAAAAATGTTTGATATAAAAAAATTTGTTTTAGCAAAATACAAGATGCACTCTAAAAGGCCACAGTTATATTCAAAGGTTGAAAAATACACAACCGCTTTATATTATTGCAAAGACAGTGTAGAGTTTATTAGGAGCACCCAAACTTGAATGTTTTTGTTGACACACATGCTATTGTGTTGCGCTATCCATGTTGACGCATTGGGGTTTAAGCTTATTACGGACCACAAAACTACCAAAGGAGGCAAAAAAATATTCCATCTGCACAGGATGAAATTAGCAGTTCCACTGGCACCCAGGTGCGCTTGCGTTACCATTTTCACAAAAATAGGGAGAGCTGAATTCTGTCTGGGTCTGAGAAGCGTCACCATCAATATATATCTCTGTGAATGGAGTCCACATATTCTGCCACTGGATCGTTTTCACATGGCAGAATTTTAAAAAAGACAGACTGCACTGAATCTCCTCCAGTTGAGCAGGCAACTGGGTGGACTCTGTCACACCCACACACGCAGTCTTCCAAAGCTAATGCTTGGATTTTATGTTCTGGGTTGGCCATGGTATATCACCAGAGAGATGAGCTGAGGCGTCATAGTATTGCCATAGCAACTGTCTTCAGCAGGGTAGAGGCCAGTATCACCATAGAGAAGAGAGGAGGGGGCAGGGAGTGCTGGGTGAGAGGAGTATCCTTGGAGAGAGAGCGAGAGAGGGGAGGGGAGGGGGGGAGGGGGGTTCAATTGATTACTATTTGCATTACTCTCATTGCTAATGGCTGCCAATTAATTTCCTGTTTGTTGCCCCTCTCTACTTAAATTGCTCAGAAAGTAAGAATTGTTCAATTGAGTAACTACAATTACTTTTATGACTCCAGTAATTCTGCTTTGCATATTGCTTTCTTTTACATTGTTATGAAAAAAACTAATATTGCATTTGAATAATAAACAACACCTTTAATTCATTCAAGCTTATATTTTTGTGCTTCTTAAAAGCTAATTCAAAGTTCTTCCCTCAAGACCTGTAAAATAAAGGAAGAGAACAGTTTTTTTTATTGAAATATTGAGTTAAATACATTGAGGTGTCATTTGAAAAAGGTGAGAGACATTTGTGGACCAGTCAGTTGAATCAGCCTTCCTGACTGATTGGGGAAGGTCCTTCCACTATCAGGGGGATGAGGACAGAGGGCCACAAATAGTGGCTGCAACAAGCTCAACAGGATTTGACAGGCACTGCTGGGAGAATGCCGAATGGAGAAGTCTGGTTGGAGGGTATAATGCGATCAGGTGGGCAGCAGCACTCGAGACCAATAGCAGTTACAGTAGAGGAGAGATGACAAGGACTTGTACGAGTTGCTATCTAGCCTCTTGGGTGAGGATGGGGAGGATGCAACAGCACAAGGTGGCTGGTGCTAATAAACACTGCACTGTTTTTACAATTAAACACAGTGATCATGTTTTTAAAAAAAAATACATTTTATATTTCACCAGAGCCCCTTCACTTCATCACTGTATTAATTACAGTAGTGCTTAGTAGTACAATAGACATACTATGACTGACAACGACAAGTTATAATTGGAAAAAGGCAAATGACTATTTAAATTTTATTACATTTTTTTTTACAAATAATAGGTCATTGGGCCACTTTATGCTTATATCTAGTTAAGAAAAAATAGAGAAACTAAACAGTTACATACATAGCCATGTACATCTCTAGTACACAGGCTATCTTGTGTACTAACATCATTTTCCTGAGGAGGGTTTTTTGAGCTTAGTTTGACGAACATCTCTTTGACTATTTGATTATTACCAAAAAAACGAAATAGATGAGCAGTAGTGCTTTGCTCTCCAAGTTTAGTCGTCTATATTCTTGCCTTGACCCTCCCACATCCAGCACAAACGTTATTTGTGGGAGGGAACACTTGTGAGGAAGACTTGTAATATTAGCTAGCTAGCTTGCTTGCTTAGATAGCAACAGACTAATTTCCCCCCCTGGTTGTTAGCAATGGACTCATAAAATGAAATTGCTGAGGATGGTACAGATTTGACAGAGATACCTGCTCCCACCCCACCAGTGTCTAGTGTGGCTCCAGCTAGCACCAATGTTGCTCAGACAGATACTCGTATAAAATGTAATGAATTCGTTTTTATAATCTTTATTTAACCAGGGATAAACCCATGGAGACAGGGCCTGTTTTTCAACGGGCCCTGCAATACACAATGTAAAGGACAGCTACAAAGCAAAATTTTGTGTAGAAAAATTTCTAAAATAAATAAATAAATAAGCTTGGTGACCACCAAATAAATCACCAAATTTCAGATGGTGTCCAGCTAGAGCAGAAGCTGGTTCCAGCTAGATTCCATCTTAGGCTGGTGGCTGGAATTTCCACCAGGGATATTATACTTTATGCAAACGTCTATGCGAGTGCAGTATTTTAACGTTATGTCCATTTAGCTCTCTTGGCGGAAGCTAGGACTAGTGGTCATGGATCTCTCCAGCCGCACGTGATTGATTTTTACATAGCCTTACTCCTTTCAAACAAAGATTAGCCTAATGAATTTTTCTAGTTCCAGAATCCCAATGTCCCTGATTTCCGAACAGTGCTGTGACGGCTGCAGGCCGTGCAGGTAATTGGGGAAGATTAGGTGCACCTGTGAGGAGGCCTTAAAAGAGGGCGGTTTCTCACAGGAGGGCTGCTGTCCATTTTGCATTGCTTGGCAGCCAGGCACATGCTGGGTTTTGTTACCCCTTTAAGCATTTGTCGTGTGTTTTTGGAATGTTTGATTCATTTGTCTTTGTACCGTGTTAACTATAATTTTCTTCCCTATAGGTATATCCTTTGCTATTCTTTCACCCTATTTTTGAATATGTATCTTTATATCATGGTTGAGATCAGGAAGAGGATTTCAGCCGTGACAAGTGCTTTAAACTTCAAAGTCATAGGCCTACTGTAAGGCCTATATGGTGACAGCCTCTGTGGCCTGCTTATTGCGTTCCACGCAGGATAATTCTGAAACTTGCCGTTAATGAGTCAAACGAATTTATCTATTTATTATTATTATTTGATTTATTGCTGCTCATTGTTCATGTTATGGCAATTTTAATGAAAATAATAAATGATATTTATTATGTAATATGTAACCTGCGACGTTATTAGCTTATTTGGTCATACGGAAGCCTTTAAATTTTTTCATATTTACATTTTGTATCAGATTTACCGGTTTGTGTCATGATTTACCGGTTTATCCATCCCTTAATCATGTATGCCTCTAGTCTGGTCCCAAACGATACGTCCTATACAAGCCGTTTAACAGCGCTTTGGCGTACTCTTGTGGTTAGAAGGAGGATGACAGGGGTCTTTGCATGATGTGATATATTTTTTTTTATCGTGCGATAGTGTTATACAGTTTGATTGTCTTGGCAACACAAATGTATGCTTGTCTTTCCAGTAAAGCAAATTTAAATTCAATTAAAAATGTATGCTTGGTACGTACAGTTTTTTTTAAAGAGCACCTGAGCTCTGAATACAGGGCAGTATTTTCTTTAATATTACATTCCTCCCTCTTACATGAAGTGCTCAGGACCTCATTGAAATGGTAATGTTTTGCCTATTCAATCCAATCCAGGTGTGGTTGATTGAGAGAGACTTTTGCTATTGCACTCCAGCCAATCATGCTGTATGGTAATCAAAAATGGGGCCCACTCCTCAATGTAAACATTATATTTAGGCATTCAGCAGATCCTCTTGTCCAGCAACTTAAAGATTACCTTTTAGCATACCATTGTATACAGCTGGAGTGCCAAAGTTTCTAATTGGAAGCATTTTACATCTTCAAAAAAAGTGCCCCAAACAACACAAGCAAAGACAAACCGACAAAGCTAGATTCAGCTAAAATAATTCTGGGTGCACCTGAACCAGTCCTTTGTGCAATCATATCTGCATAATTGGCATTTCAACACAATTAGCTGTGCCCAGAAAGACATCATGGAATTACTAGCCATCAAAAAAAAAGCTTGGTAACAGTGTAAAACTACAAGCTCCAAATATAAGTGTGATTTACTGTGTGATATGATTTTATGTGTGATTTCATTTGTGATATGTAGATTCAATGCTGTGTTGATAAACTCTCAGGTTAACAACCCAACAAAAATCCATGTTGAAACCATTTTGAATTTTCAACAATATCAGCATTGAAAACCCCGACCAAACTCTGACAAATCAAGTCAAAACATATTAATTTAATATTCAATATTCATTGACAACTGATACTGGAAAAGGAAAAACACACAAGAATCGAAGCTGTGTACACGCATTCACCCAAAGCTGGAATGTACATCATCTCTAGTGTTTACATTGCAGTGGATGATATGAGCTGGTATGCATGGCCCGAGGGAGTCATAAACATGTCCAGAATATCTAAAAGGCTGCAGTATCGTACAGAAGCATCGGGACTGATTCGGCGCACCAGGCTCCTGACTTCACATTTTCTTATTTAACCAAGTATTTTGGCAGCCCGAACCTCTGCCATATTTATACAAGCCCTCCGCAAAGCAGTGACAAGATCGCTATCCTGTCGAGGCAGGATCCTGTTCTCTGCTGGATTATGCACGTCATTTGCATTTATATGCCGCAGTTTGAGACGCACAAGATTATTCACTCTTCGATCTTTAAGTGCTAACGTGTTCTTTTGGTCCACAATTTTAAGAAAAACCTGACGCGGTCATTTACCACTGAAGTATTCAGTGTCATTTACAGGTGTTCTGAATAACTGCTATTATTGATCAAGATTAATAGCGCACAACAATTTGCTGTAGGCTATTGTGTTCGGTTTCCACTACTCGATCCATGTTAGTCAGCAACTGTTTTAACTAAAAACTTAGGTTTAGAGATAAAGCTAACTTGTCAACATTGAAACCACGAAAAGTTGTTCTGTTTACATTCCATTTAACTACTGACAAATACAAAAGTTAATAGCATAGCTGCTCTGCATATCATTATACTTTGCCAGCACGCGGTATGCCGCTTAATTTATGCTCGGTAAAAATGTTTACAGCGGCGAAGGCCAATCGGCTTTCATCTGGTGTTTTGCGTCACATACGTACGTAACCAATCAGATGCGACAGCTGGCCTCCACCGCCAAGCTTGTGTGTGGAGTCTGACTGCGAGTCTGACACAGGAAGCAGGCAAAGCAAAGGCTGTTTCAGTAGTTGGGTCTTCCACCACTGTCTGATATCTGCGAGTAAGAACCCAGAAGTCATTTCTGCTCTTATTAGTGTACGTTTCATTGATTTACAGCACTAACAAGACGAACAGCCAAGGGTAAACGAGCGAATTGTTGTCTTTGTCTTGGCAATGCCTTCTTTATAGACGCATAAAGCTACAAAGCAAGCTAAATTGGCACACTGGACAAACAGCTAACGCTAGCTAGTTCGCTAAATTGTGAAAATGTAATTTGCTAGCTCGTGCTAGCTAGCTAACGACAACGCGTATATACCCCCTGATATATCAGCGGCGTAGTTTGCTATTTAACTAACATTTTAAAGTCTTATCACGGCTTGGTGGCTGCCAGTTGGAAATTCCGAAATTTGAAGTTGTTTCTAATACTTTCCCGAAACCATATATATAGCCGGTGAGCTAATTCTAGCTAACTGAAGTTGGCTGAAGTGATAGGTAAGCTTAGTGGTTAGCTTGCTATTTTGTTGCGTGAGTTAGCTGTAGTTTAACAAGCTTTTGCTAACGAACTGGATGTACAATAACAAATTCTTGGTAGTGCATATGGGAATTTTTTATTTTGTTTTATTGTTTTTAAACTAGGGAACTGCGCCGTGCAGGTATTTGATTGTTTAAATAACATTTGATTCTTGACAGTAGCAGCGCGCGAGCAAGACCAATCTCATTGAAGACTGAAGCTCGCAAAACCGTGTCCCAAGTTTCACCAGGAACATTTGAACGATATGGTAAGAGATCTACGTGTTATTACGTAAAATTTGCATTCAAATGCATAATGTTTCTCAACACGCAAAACAATTTCCAACAATTTCGCTTGTTGTGAGTTCTTTGAAAATAGTTTCAGACTTTATAACTTAACATAATGTTAATTTTTCTGTTTAGAATGTTCTGCCTTTGCTTGCTGACGTCAGTACTGTCACTTGCAGAACAATCTACTGTAATCACTAGAGGGACACAGCCAGGCACATGTCCCAATGCCTAATTGCTGATTATAGTGAATGAGCTGGTTCTGTGATGCATTGGGCACTTAGGAAAAGCTCAAGGAGTTCAGTGGCTGGTACCTTAATGAGTGTGTGCCCCTGTGGAATCGTGGGCATGCTAGTGTTGGATAAGGGTGTGTGTGGCTGCCCCTTACATTTATTTTGAGATAAATTTTGCGAGAGGGGCTTGTTTTTTGGCTTACTTTATGGGGATTGAAGTACAATCTGTCAGATTTTAAGGGACATCTGTTCCCTCACAAACGGCTTGCTTGTGTAATCCCCTCCCTGGGACAGTGAAAAGAAAGACCCTCACACTCCTGCAATCTCAGCATGTGTAACAGGTGTCTCCCTGGTATTCATCACCAGTCAAACGTGTTGTCAGTGTCTCAGCTGCTGTTCCAGTAAGAAATGCTGTGATTTAACTGGTCAGTAACGGCAGCCCAGTGCCAAAGCAGCAGATGATTGTAGTTCTGTGGTCTGTAGAGATGATGTGTGGTATTTGGTGTCATGGCGGGGGGAGGGGCATGCTTGTGAGGATTGTGTTTCTGTGGTTATCATCATGGAAGTTTTTTCAACCCCTTCTCATGATTATGCCAATTAGTCTTTGAAACCTGAGTTATTCCAAACCTCGTGTAACGATTACATTTTAGTTTTCACAATCGTTTCCACAATCATATTATATAGGACACACTATTTGGGGGTGTGTTTGCAAGTAGAGTGAACTCCTGCATAATTGACCTCAATGAGGGGGGGTGGATTTTTCAGATATCTATTTTAAAAAATAATTTGTGCATAATTTCAGTGGCATGCATTACCATAAAAAAACGAAATAAATACAATTTAAATAGCAAGAGAAAGTAAAGGAAGTGGTTGATTATAAAACAAATTGCAGGGAGTAGATTGGTCAGTAAAGCTAAATTCTGCAAATGCAGGCAGAATCCTACAGCCTAGATATGGTTAGTTAGCATCTGGGTTATGTCATTAGCCAACTATGATTCAGTGGTGGAGCACGGTGGGCTTCACCCTACCCTTAGTTAAGGTGGGCTGAAGGCAGGTTTCCATGGGCTATTGTTGCATGCAGCTGTTTCCCCAAACTCACCAGGTGCCTACAGGTTGCTCATCAGCACTAGCTGTCCTACTATAGTATACACTTTGTGCTTGTAGTGTCAAAGTCATTGGCTCTGAGGCCAGTATTTCAGCATGTGAACTGTAGCACTCCCTGTAAGGGTAGCGTGTATGATACAGTAGTGATTTGGGAGAATAAGGAAAAAAGCGTGGAGAGTTGGTGTCTTGTATACTAGAGTGTATTTTTCACTTTAAGAAAATGTAGAGCAGGGATGTCAAACCCCAGTCCTGGAGGTCTCCTGTTTGCCTGTAGACGTTTGGTGCCTTTCATCACTTATGTGCATAATTTAAGTCATTGATTGGCTAGAGACCGCATGCATGGTTTCCAAGTTCAAAGTTGGCTGCTGATTGAACGGAAACCATAAAAACCTGCAGACACCATGGTCCTCCAGGTCTTGAGATGAGATCCCTGAACCGGCTCGATTATGAGGAGCTGTAATATGTTGCTCTGATTTGTTGATTCATGGTAGAGTCTAGGGGTGGTTTCAGTGAACTGTGCAGAGTTGGAATTATTTCCAGCAATTCCCTTCCAATTCAGTTCATTTTCCACAACAATTCTCGATTCTTTTTCAATTAAATTCATCTCAATTTCAAATTCAAATCAATTGACTGAATTGAAACTCTGATTCACGCTTCTTTAACTTAGGTCTCCATCATACATGTATTACCTTAATTCTGCTGTAGTCCTATTGACATTAATTTATTTAGTTCTTGAACAAAACTCTTTGGAATCATTTAATTCCAGGGCTATGTTAGTTTGTAGTGCAATTGCGATTGCAGCAATCATTGCCTTAAGAAATGGCCAGGTAGAACAAACTAATTACTAACTAAAGGCATTTTATATTTAGGCCTATATCTTACAAGAACTTGCATTATCCAAACTGAAAAATCTCAACTCAAATTCTTCAGTGTAAAGGATTAAACGATTCCAAATTAAACTCCTGTTTAAAATGTCTAAATTCCAATTTGATTTCCATTCCAGACACATGTACACTTCCAATTACAAGAATCATTAAGCATTCAAATTTGAATTGATAGCCTAAATTCCAAACCTCTTAGATTTTGAATTAAATTTAATTGACCCTGCCGTGCTACACACTGCCTAGCTCTTTGAATTAAATTGCCATCAGTTCCACCAAAAAAAAGAACAAAGGTCCATATTTTTGTGTGTTCTTGAGCCACCATTCAGGTTTTGAATGGTGTCTGGTTTGTTTTCTGTAACAACAGGAACAGGAAGGTCGCTGACGATGAAATACGAGATGTTTGTGTAAAACTGCTGTCGAATGTAGTGTTCTCTTGGAATAAATTTGAATCTATGATCTACACGATCTGTGATACGCAGCACATATTATTATGTAATGAAGGCACAGGAAATAGTAAATAGCCCCACTTCTATAGCACTTTATAGTAGGTTGGCTGTTGGCCCTGATTGTGTTTAGCAGTCCTGTATGCTCAGGAGATCCAGTCTCTCTCTCCCTTCCCCCCAACATCTTAAAATTGTGTGAGTTACTCCCCCCTTTATTGTGCTGCACTTGAAGGAAGCTTCCCCCTGAGGCTGAGTGGGGCTGGTGGTCCCTGCACCCCGCACCCCGCCCCCTCCTCACCCCTAAGCAGAGTCTAGTAGTGACAGATGGAGGGGTCACAGTATGGGGTGTCCTATAGCTCAGAATTACAGCACCCCCACCCCCCCGCCCAGCCCCCCCCCCCCCACCTGTATTGTTTCCCTGTCTGGGCCAGCTTTGTGGCAGGATCCGGCCAAGGCTCGGGAATCACGCATTCCAGGTCAGCGCCTTCAGGATGGGTGCGTGGGGAGGGTTGTGCTCGTGAACTCGGGTGTGTATATCTCCAAAATCATTAACGTTGTCAGAAAGCAATTGAAGCCACATGTAATGGACAAATTATTATTCCATATAGATTTATTTAAAACCTTCACTATGTTCATTTCAAATAATAATGATGTTCATATTTTTAACCTTAAAGATTTAAATGCAGAATGTTGTGTAATTGAAAAACAATTCTGTCCGAGAAGAGAGAATGTAGTACAGTATTTGCACCCACATAAGCCTTAAAATGCACCATATTGATACTAGAATTCAGAGTGATTCCCCCCCCCCCCCACACACACACACACCCACCCCACCCAAACCTAAATAAATTGGGGGAAGCACATGGTTACATCTGTGCTTCGTGTTGGGCTTGGGTTAGCAATTTGGAACCAATTTCACATATTGTGCACATTTTCAAGTGCTCATGTTAGCGTCATATTGAAAAGTATAAAAGTATCTTCTCTGGCAAAATGTCCAGACGAGCACATAAAGCACATTACTGTATGTCCTGTAAGTAATGAAAATAAACACTCCAGATCCAATCAGTAGAGTGAATACATTTTATTTTCCAATGCAAAAAAAGGAAAACACTTGTATTAATGGTATATGCCTATACAGACGTGCTCAAATTTGCTGGTACCCCTGGTAAAGACGAGTTAAAAGGGTTTTAAAAAATTCACCGTTTGGTTTGAATATGCAGTAGATATGGATGGATCACTTTAAGGGTTGTTTCTCCTGACAAATTTTCCTATTGAACTCTATGGAAAAAATAAGTCGGGAGAAGAAACCATTCAAGTTATCCATCCATATCTACTGTATTTCTGGCAGCAGAGTGATGGTTTAAGACTTGTTTGATATATCAGACCCTTGATAACTTAGAGCCATTTAGCTAACCATGTGTTCCATACTGTTCCAGTGTAATTTACAGCTAAATCTAGTCTCACCCCCCCAATTCCTATAGAGATCCATTCAAATGCAGAGATATTTAGTATCGCTTGTAAGAGTACCAGAAAATAAGATATCAAGAGTCTTATGATGTTGTTGGGTCACAGACATCAGGAAGTCATGGCATGCAAAGGATATGCAACCAAATATAAAAAATTGATACTTTATTCTATATATAAATGCAGGGGTTCCAATAATTGTACCAATAAATGTGTTTTTGTTAAAAATAATATTTCTTGATGAGGGATTATTTTTTTCTCATAATAAATGAAAGTCTTCCCACGTAATAAATCGTCTTTAGAAAGGGAATTTACATGCATCTTAAAGTACTACTCATTTTGTTTGTATAATATTGAAATAGGCCTTCATATGTAAATAGATTTAAGCAGTAAGATGGCTGTTCAGGGTCTAAAATATTCCTAAATGAATAACTATGCTCAGTTTCAGTATTGTTAAAGATTATCTGTAATAATAATAAAACGGTATGTTGAAAATTGTGATTGTTGCATGATTGTCATATGTTGAAAATGTTGCATCACCCCACCCCTAGTTGCACCACACCTAATGCTTTACATTTCAACTTAAGTGTTCCAGTTTTGTCTCATCTGGCCACAGTACCTCACACTTAAATGCTTTCTTGCTAAATATGGGATTTCAAGCCCTGTCCTGTCCCCCTGCAAGTAATGGCTTCCTTCTTGCTATTTTTATAAAGGGCCGTTTTGTGGAGTCGCTGGGATATTGTTGATTCGTGGACCCCCCCCCTCCCCCATCTCTGCCACTTAACTCCCAACATCCCAACAGTGTCCCTAACCAGTTTTGTTCTTATTCAGTAAACATGTGATGGACAGGTGGATGTAGGCAGTATCTGGGTGACCCTGTTCACCTACCCACTTCCTAACTGACTTGTCTGAGCTTAGCTTGTCCTTATCTTTGCTTTCCAGTTGCTTTGGAAGCTCTTTGCTCTTCATAGTTCAATATTTGCTTGAAATTCCCAACCTGACTGAGGGGTCTTGCAAAGCCCATTTAATAAAAAAATAAATTAATAAAAAAAAAAATATATAATATTTTTAAAATAATAATAATTTAAAACACTTCACACAATCCGAGGCCATTCACCTAAAGGTCTGAATCTTTTGCAATATACTGTACCCGTGAGCATGTTGTACACCACTGTAACATGTCTGCCATGAGACTTTGTACCTTCTCTATTTAATTTGTTTGAACTATCCATTTAGAAAGTGCACTGCTGATGGAAGATGTGCATTTGCTATTCGCCCAGGTCTCCACAGAGAGACAGTGGGTCCACAGAGAGACAGTGGGTCCACAGAGAGACAGTGGGTCCACAGAGAGACAGTGGGTCCACAGAGAGACAGTGAAGAGAGACAGTGGGTCCACAGAGAGACAGTGGGTCCACAGAGAGACAGTGGGTCCACAGAGAGACAGTGGGTCCACAGAGAGACAGTGGGTCCAAAGAGAGACAGTGGGTCCAAAGCGAGACAGTGGGTCCAAAGCGAGACAGTGGGTCCAAAGCGAGACAGTGGGTCCACAGAGAGACAGTGGGTCCACAGAGAGACTGGGTCCACAGAGAGACAGTATGTCCACAGAGAGACATGTTTTTGATGAATTTGGCACTTGAGTAGGGCCCATCAATATTGTGATTTTTTTCAATATCAATATATTGATGAACAATATCAAAATAATTTAATATGTTCAATATTTATGACAAATCATGGCATGGGATCGAATGTGTAACGGAAATAAAACATGGTTAGGTAACAATTCAGTTTATTCTTATTTATTAATTATAATTATTTATTTTACTTCCCACTTTTTCAGTTGCCAGAAATATTAAAGAAAACAGTATTGTGTGACATAACATTTGATAATACAGGACCAATCCTGACTTGGAGAATTAAGTGCATACTTTAGCACATTGTATCCACATGACTCAAAATCATGTCCTGATTCAGACTTGTGCGCAACTTAAGTCTGACACGCCATCTGAATAATAACTGAATATTCAATATTGATGGAACATACCCTCTGAATATCCTCAGAGCTAAAACACACCCTCCTGCAGGTCTATGAAATACTTTGGCTCTGTCAGTCACACACTCTGGTCGAGAGGCATGTGTATGACGGTATATGTGCTTGTTTTATTCTGACCATAGGAACGGAAGAGTAATAATCTGCCATTCATTGTCACTGAGCCAATTGTATTGATGTAGCTAAAGCAAAATCCAATCTCTTGGGGAAATTGTCCTAGTTTAAAAAAAAAAAAGTTCTTGTGTGTACGAGTGGGAGGGTTATGCTTTTGAGATTATAAAATAAGCGAGAGAAATAACAGGCTGTTTATATTGGGATGCATCTGCCTGGATTCTGTTTTAAGCATATGCTTAAATTATCTGGTTGAGGATTGAAAGAACAAAATCTGAAGATGGATTATTATTGTTTTATTGGCAATGGCCTTTGGATTACACTTCACCTGATTTATTCCTGATACTTATAGAAGACAGCGAGCGAATGGGTGGGCGTGGTCTAACACTTTAATGTTACTGATTAACGTTGACGTCTTTAAACTATCAAAATTCTGGTTGTTGGTTAGAAAACTTGAGCCAATTACTTGGTTAGTTAGTTAGCTAGCTAGCTATGTGCAGAAAATGTTCCTGCCGTGTGCCTGGATTGTATTAGGTTGGGCCTGGGAATGATGCCATAGCATTAACGTTATTAATTTACAATAGTTTTTAATTGAAGGATTGTAGGACTGAAACAGTATTTATGCCGTATTCAATATATTCAATATTACAATATGAATTACATTTTCTTACTATCAGTATCGATATGAGCTTCATATTGAAAAAATATCAATATCGAAATATTGCTGGACCCTACGCTTGCGATCATTCTTGTGGGCAGATAGTTTCTACTCACTTTGAGAAATGTGGGGTGCCGGTTACATTAGTAAGCCCCTGTACACACACACACACACACACACACACACACACACACACACACACACACTCTCACGCGCGCGCACTCTCACACGCGCACTCTCACACTCGCACACACAGACACACACAGACGCGCGCGCACTCTCACACGCACACTCTCGCACACACAGACACGCACTCTCACACGCGCGCACTCTCACACGCGCGCACTCTCACACGCGCGCACTCTCACACGCGCGCACTCTCACACGCGCGCACTCTCACACGCGCGCACTCTCACACGCCCGCACTCTCACACGCGCGCACTCTCACACGCGCGCACTCTCACACGCGCGCACTCTCACACGCGCGCACTCTCACACGCGCGCACTCTCACACGCGCGCACTCTCACACGCCCGCACTCTCACACGCCCGCACTCTCACACGCCCGCACTCTCACACGCCCGCACTCTCACACGCCCGCACTCTCACACGCCCGCACTCTCACACGCCCGCACTCTCACACGCCCGCACTCTCACACGCCCGCACTCTCACACGCCCGCACTCTCACACGCCCGCACTCTCACACGCCCGCACTCTCACACGCCCGCACTCTCACACGCCGACACACAGACACACAGACACACAGACACACAGACACACAGACACACAGACACACAGACACACAGACACACAGACATACACAGGCCCCTTGACCGATGTGAGGGCTTTCTGACTCATCTCAGCTATTTCACATGAACATATTTCAGGGTTTGCCATGCACACTTTTTTTGCAGGGCAGCAGTGGATAGACCCAGCTGGTTCAATGGTGCAATTAGTGTGTTAGCGTCCAGTCAGAGACCTGGAGAGTAGCAGCCTCTTTGAACCTCTGTGAGTTTCCATATAGTTTCTCCTCCAAACAAAAGCCCATTATGGGGAGTGCAGCCAGGGGTTGGCTGGGCTGGGCTGGGGTGGGGGGTGGTGGTTCACTGCTATTGATCTATTGAGTGGAGATCTCTCTCTCTCTGTCACTTGCTCTTGTTTTTTGCAGCCCTCACAGGCTTACCAGCTGTCATGCTTTATGGCCTTCCTGGGGCCTTCGGCACGCACGGAAACAATGGCGCCTGCTCTGTCGTGGGCGCACACTCGCACAGAGACACACACACCCTCACAGGAAATGGTTTTTATAATCGCTGCTTCCCTTCAAGTTGGTGTGCTATCGTGCTGGCCTCTGAGTGCCCTGGAGACTGGGTGAGGAACAGAAGTGTGTGTGTGTGTGCGTGCGTGTGCGTGCGTGTGCGTGTGCGTGTGTCACACCTCGATCAGTCCTGTAAAGGTTAGACTGAGACTGTGTGAAAGTGAACCGCTGGAGGGAAGATCCTCAGTATTCACAGGCCATTCTGACTGACTGACCAATGCTACCCCCACACACTCAGAAAATTACTGCTGGCTCTTTCAGGTGTGTGCGAGTGTGTGCGAGTGTGTGCGTTTTGGTGCTGCCTGTCAGTGAGCTGAATGAGGTTGCCATGCTCCTGGCTCAGCGGGTGGGGGGGTGGGGGGGTGGTAGGCGGGGGTGTAAGGGGGCAGGGTGTGAGTCCCACTGAAGGAGCTCAGAGCAGACGCTTTTTTCCGCTTGCCGTTCCCGCGCCCCTCTCGGCTCAGGAAGCCGGGCCTACTCCATCCTCACCCCTACCACCAAGCCTGAGCTGTGACTGTTGACCCCTAACCTGCGGAAGGTCTGACGCTGCACGCGTGTGTCCAGCTGTCCCACACACCTGTTGAGGGCCGTCTGTGTGTCTGTGTGTCTCTCTTCAGGGGTCGTCGCTCTGAAGTCTGAGGTTTTGGAGGAAAGAGCCGCTTGCCCAGGACCCTCAACATGATGGCGAATGCTGTAAGTACAGTGAGCACTCTCAGAACGGACTCTTTTCAATCTTACACCCACTGTCTACCCCCCACTCTACTCCCCATTCTTTACCCTTCTCTTCACCCCCACCCCCATGCATTTTATAGTGTTAAATATTACCATCAGTGTCTGCCATCTTGTGCCTTTTACTTTTAAGCTCTGATCTCTAAGAAATTTGAAATAAAGCATCATTGTACAAATGTGTAACTGCAACACGGCTGCAGAGATTACACTTTGCCGTTCAAAGTGTCAGGGAGGTGACCCTTTCATCGATGGCTGTATGAAGGACTGTGTTCACCTGATTGTGGGAGTGATCAGATAACTATAAATCTGTTTCAGTTGGTGACTTAACTAGCTAGTCAGCTATCCAACAATAATTGTTACAAAATTAGATTGTTGCGATGAACAAAGTTGGTTTAACATCGCGCACAGTGACTAAACCTGCTCTCTCTCAGGTATACACAACACAAGACTGAGGTTGAGACATACTGGGCTGGGCACACCTGTGTGCTGGTTTGGCTTTGTTTCTTCTTTCTCTTTCATAATCATTTGTCTGAAACTAATATGTGCTCCAGCTCTAGTCCAGTACCCATAAGCAGGTAATTCACCTTTTCCACCTGCTCTCCCTCATCCTCACCCTCACCCTCACCCTCTGTACCTGCCCCCCCCTTTGTCTGTACAGGGTGGAGCAGCCCCCCTCTGTGGAGATCTGAAGGCCTTCCTGACCACCAATCGAAACCTCATAAAAAGTAAGACCCGCCCCGGGCGGTATGATATAGTTACTTTTTTCTTTTCTTTTTTTAATGTAGGATGAGCTACGTTGTGCCTTAACTGGCCAGGTTGAGCAGCTGTGTGCCTGTGGTACCTTAGTGGTGAAGCACCTGGAGCAGTGCTGAGGCAGTGTTGGGCTCGCAGTGCGCTGTTAGGGTTTTGTGTTTGGCATAACTGTAGGAGTCACTCCTCTCCTTCCCCAGTGAGTTTCTGTTACACCGTCAGTGTTGGCGTGTGTGTATGAACGTGTGAACGTGTGCGTGCGTGCGTGCGTATGGGTGAGAATCGAGAACCGGTTCCAACTTGTCCGATTCCTCGGAATCGTTCGCCTTCGACCTTATCAATTATTTTATTGATTCCAGCATGTATTCCCGACAGCTACGCATAGCAACAAAAAAAATGCCCGCTGTTGTTTTTCATTCAGTCAACGCATGCTGGCAGGCAGTCTAAAAATATTAAATGTAAACGTAATTTTTTTTAAACTAATTTGAGCTACTATCATTTAAAAATCAATGGAAAATGTGTTCGCGTAAGCTCTCCATTTTGTTATCCGTCTTCGGAAATGATCACCTATTCAACAGATTAGCGGGGTGTGTGGACTTCCCTCGGGAGCCTATGGCTATAACCAACTACAAGTGTAAAACTACAGTGTTTTGATTGGCGGTAGACTAATCTGACAACGATTGCCTGCTTGGTCACGCACATATGTATCCTAGATTTGGAAAGCGAATAACTAAACTAAATGAGCTAAACGATAATCTTCATTCTTTGTCATCTTCAGCTAATAAGAGGAGCCAGCTTGCCTCCTAAAAAATCATCAGGTTACGTTAAAGATCTCGTCTTTCTTCCATGTAAATGTATAGGCTAAATGGTGATAGTTGAAACTGTTCTGATAATACAGAAAGCAACGCAAACGTTACGGTGCTGCTTTATGAAACACGCCTAGGAGCGTAACTAACTCATAAGTAAAGTTCGCGATCTTCGTTACAGAATGAAAATCCTAAATATCCCAATCACAGAGCAGCAGTTAAACAATATTTTAGCCATCTTTTTGGACATAACGTTAAACTGATAATGCATCCTCTCTTCTCGCGTCATTTTTCATTATTTTTCGGTGTCTTATTTTCTTTCATGTCCTATTTTAAGCACTCGTATTGATCAAGCTAATTACATTTATAATTTACAGAATTATACAATTCTGAGTGTTTTATTGGATGCTCTGCCACTTGTGCAGGCATAAATATAGCAGATAAATATTTTCCATGATATGACTAAGAAATATGCATGAAAAACAAATACTTTAGACTTTATAAATATTATGTCATTGGATCCATTTTAGATTACCACCTGATAGTAATACTAATAGTTGGTCCTTTAATAGCCTGGGAGCAAATAATATTTAAGGAATCGATAAAGAATCGGATCGTTAAGCAGAATCGATAATGGCACCGGTATCAATAAAATCTAACGATTCCCATCCCTATGCGTGCGTGTTCATGTGCATGTGAACGCTTATGTTACACTGATATAAAAATGTAACACGTCAACGCCACCCTGGCTTAGTGCCAGGATACTAATGATTATATTAAGTGTATAAACTACACTTGTTTAAACCCCTTGGACTGGTCTGAGTGGCCACTATTTATATTTCATGAAATTATTGTCCACTTTGAAAGGATAAATGCCTTCCATAGCCCTGGTGCTTTTCCGGAGGACAGTAGGTCATACATTGCGAAGCGTACACATACACTGTGAAGCCGTTGCTTGATTGCGTGGGCATGTGTTTGTGTGTATGCGTCAGCCAGCAAAAAGCATTACCCAGAAACATTAAAATTCTGTGTTCAGGATGAGCACAGGAGCCCTGCGATAATTACTGTAGAGCTGATCAATATCACACTGAGCTGATCTATATCACACTGAGCTGATCAATATCACACTGAGCTGATCAATATCACACTGAGCTGATCTATATCACACTGAGCTGATCAATATCACACTGAGCTGATCAATATAACACAGAGCTGATCAATATAACACAGAGCTGATCAATATAACACAGAGCTGATCAATATAACACAGAGCTGATCAATATAACACTGAGCTGATCAATATCACACTGAGCTGATCAATATCACACTGAGCTGATCAATATCACACTGAGCTGATCAATATCACACTGAGCTGATCAATATCACACTGAGCTGATCAATATCACACTGAGCTGATCTATATCACACTGAGCTGATCTATATCACACTGAGCTGATCTATATCACACTGAGCTGATCAATATAACACTGAGCTGATCAATATCACACTGAGCTGGACGGTGGCTAGGTTTTGGAGATCACTGTTCAGGAGCTCATGTTACTTTCTTCAGCTGTGCTTTACCACTCTTGGATCAATCAGGCCAAAGCAAGCTATCGCCCATCTGTCTGCCCCCGCCTGCCTGTAGAGTGTGGGTCTGAAGGACCGCACTGTTTGGAAAGAGGCGGGCCAGATGGACAGCGGCACGCACACTGATCTCCAGCATGTGCTTTGTGAATGGAGCCCGGCACTCAGACTTTGTTTGGGTAATGCGGGTGGACTCGATCTGCGCTCGGCCGGCGATGCCTGGCTGGGTCTCATGTTTCCATTGAATGGTAACAAAGAGTGCGAGTGGGGTCTGTTCCTGTGCTGCAGGCACTGAACAGCATGCTGTCTGCACTCCAGGTAAAAGTCTGATTCTTTGCTCTTTATCTCTCTCTCTCCCTCTCCCTCTCTCACCCCCTCCTACGGGGGTTCGCCTTTCGTCTCTGTGCCTAGTTGTGATTTGGGGTGGAAATGGGGCGGGGGGGTTGTCATAGTGAAAGTTGTTGAGGAGCCACATGTGGCAGGGGGAGGGGTGAGGATCTGAGCTCGCTGTGGCTGGGTGAGCCGTGGGAATGTACAGGTAACCGAGGGACTCTCAGCGTGGGAATCAGAGGGCCTCTTCCTCATGTATGTTCTGTAGCTCTTCTTCAGTTACCATGCGTTTTTAACTGATGATGTGTGGCTTTTTTCTCTCCTTTCTCTTTCAGTTGCCTAAAAAATGCTGTCGTTTGACAAGTATCACGCCGCTATCTGTGTACACGCCGACTAGTGAGAGTGGTTGAAATGAGGTGGGGTTTTAAGAGACGGCGTTTTATCAACGGCTCAAAACCTACGTGAAAATATAATTGCTGTGAACAATAACTCGCGGTAAACTGTGAAAGTTTCCTGTTCTTTCAGAGAACAGGTGAATTGACTATTTGTAAACCTGAAGGGGTGAGAACATGTGTGTGCATGCTAGTACAGAGGAATGTGTGTCTATGGGTGTGTTTGTGTGTGTTTGTGAGTGTGTGTGTCTGGGTTGGTGCATTCAGTGATGATTTGACAGGTTAGGTGCAGCGGGTGTGTAATAATCGTGTTTGTGGAATGGTCTGCAGCGTGGTGTAATAATCGTGTTTGTGGGAAGGCCTGCAGCGTGGTGTAATAATCGTGTTTGTGGGAAGGCCTGCAGCGGGTGTGTAATAATCGTGTTTGTGGGAAGGCCTGCAGCGTGGTGTGTAATAATCGTGTTTGTGGAAAGGCCTGCAGCGGGGTGTAATAATCGTGTTTGTGGGAAGGCCTGCAGTGGGTGTGTAATAATCGTGTTTGTGGGAAGGCCTGCAGTGGGTGTGTAATAATCGTGTTTGTGGGAAGGCCTGCAGCGGGTGTGTAATAATCGTGTTTGTGGGAAGGCCTGCAGCGTGGTGTAATAATCGTGTTTGTGGAAAGGTCTGCAGCGTGGTGTAATAATCGTGTTTGTGGGAAGGCCTGCAGCGTGGTGTAATAATCGTGTTTGTGGGAAGGCCTGCAGCGGGTGTGTAATAATCGTGTTTGTGGAAAGGCCTGCAGCGTGGTGTAATAATCGTGTTTGTGGGAAGGCCTGCAGCGTGGTGTAATAATCGTGTTTGTGGGAAGGCCTGCAGTGGGTGTGTAATAATCGTGTTTGTGGGAAGGCCTGCAGTGGGTGTGTAATAATCGTGTTTGTGGGAAGGCCTGCCGTGGGGGTGTAATACTCGTGTTTGTGGAAAGGTCTGCAGCGTGGTGTAATAATCGTGTTTGTGGGAAGGCCTGCAGCGGGTGTGTAATAATCGTGTTTGTGGGAAGGCCTGCAGCGTGGTGTAATAATCGTGTTTGTGGAAAGGTCTGCAGCGTGGTGTAATAATCGTGTTTGTGGAAAGGCCTGCAGCGTGGTGTAATAATCGTGTTTGTGGGAAGGCCTGCAGTGGGTGTGTAATAATCGTGTTTGTGGGAAGGCCTGCAGTGGGTGTGTAATAATAGTGTTTGTGGGAAGGCCTGCAGTGGGTGTGTAATAATCGTGTTTGTGGGAAGGCCTGCAGTGGGTGTGTAATAATCGTGTTTGTGGGAAGGCCTGCAGTGGGTGTGTAATAATCGTGTTTGTGGGAAGGCCTGCAGTGGGTGTGTAATAATCGTGTTTGTGGGAAGGCCTGCAGCGGGGTGTAATAATCGTGTTTGTGGGAAGGCCTGCAGTGGGTGTGTAATAATCGTGTTTGTGGGAAGGCCTGCAGCGGGTGTGTAATAATCGTGTTTGTGGGAAGGCCTGCAGCGGGTGTGTAATAATCGTGTTTGTGGGAAGGCCTGCAGCGGGTGTGTAATAATCGTGTTTGTGGGAAGGCCTGCAGCGGGTGTGTAATAATCGTGTTTGTGGGAAGGCCTGCAGTGGGTGTGTAATAATCGTGTTTGTGGGAAGGCCTGCTGCTGTTTTATGGGAGGGAAAGCAGCCAAATTATAGACTTCTGTCAGAACTATAGAGCGTTCTGTGAAATGTTTAATAGCTGAGCTGATCAATGCCAGTTTACTTCCATGGATAATTTTTTGACTGTATTTGTATTGATTTTTACACACTCAAGGCTGTATTGAGTACTTATGTTTAATAATGTCATCTGAGTGTGTTATAAAATTTTCTGTTTGAATGTTACATGTGTCCCAAGGTTAAATACTATACTATATATTTCAGCCCAAGAACTGTGTGAAACTCTGTATCAATCCTTAGGAAATGTATCATTTTTATTTGTGTTAACTTATTCCAAGTTCATATGCATGTCTTTTGTAAGATTTCCAGCGATGGATCATGTAATGTTCTTATTGGTTGGTGTTCAGCTAAAACGAAAATGGGAGGGAAATAGGAAGCATGTATCCAGATGGACAAATATCACCCTTTTCACTCTAAATATTGCATTGAAGTCATGCTCATAAAGCTATTGTTCGAGACTGGTAGAGGAGTTTACAACCAACCACAGTAGACTTGTTTGAATATCAATTGAGGCAGGACTGTTATTCTTGGGGAAATGAGGTCCTTTGAGTTTGCTGCAAGTTTGTGAATAATTTGGCAAAGATGAGTCAGAGCAGGACTAATTAGCCCAGTTGAATAAGCGTGGCTGTTTCAGGCTCAGCACTACATCACCGCCTGCAACAAGTTACCAAAGTGCTTTACTTTCATTACAAATGATAGAACTGGATTTTGTTTCGTCAAATTTTATTGCTCATTAACGAGTTTAAATTATGATATTGTCTTTAACGAATCATCTCTAGTTCCGGTTGGTTATTGATAAGCTTTGTAGTTTAGATGTGTTCAAAGAGTGAGCAGCATTCAGGAGAAGAGTTTGATTTTGGTACAAACTGGAGGATGTTTGTCTACTTTTATTATAACTCCTAACTGTGTGTGTGCGTGTGTGTCACGGTGTGTGTGTGTGTTACAGAGTGTGTGTGTGTGTGTGTGTGTGTCACGGTATGCTGTTACAGAGTGTGTGTGTAAGCTTGTGTGTGATGGCATGTGTATGGTGTTAGTGTGGGATGGAATGGTATTGCACAGAGAGTGTTTTTACATGCACGCATGCACGTGTGTGTGTACGTAAGGTTGTGTGTGACGGCATGTGTGGTGTTAGAGAGAGCGAGAGCGAGAGAGAGAGCGAGAGAGAGAGCGAGAGAGAGAGCGAGAGAGAGAGCGAGAGAGAGAGCGCGAGAGAGCGAGAGAGAGCGAGTTACAGAGTGTGTGTGTGTGTGATGGCATGTGTATGGTATTAGTGTGACAGTATGTGTGTGGTGTGTGAGAGAGAGAGAGAGAGAGAGAGAGAGAGAGAGAGAGAGAGAGAGAGAGAGAGAGAGTGTGTTACAGAGAGAGAGAGAGTGTGTGTGTGTGTGTTACAGAGAGAGAGAGAGAGAGCGCGAGAGAGAGAGTGTGTGTATATGTGTGTGTGTGTGTGTGTGGTGTTACACACACAGAGACAGAGAGACAGTGTGTGTGTGTGTGTGTGGCCGTGCACACACACCGCAGTGCTGCTCAGCTGTATTCTAATGAAGCTGGGCTCATTGTTGGCTCATGTAGAGACTGAGGCATTCCAGGGAGGCCCTGTATAAGAATCGTCTGCAGCTTGCAGGCGGAGCCATCCAAGGCCAAACTTTACTGAGCCAAGCGTAGAGGATGAGCTGTGCTGCCCAGATCCCCGCTGCCCAGATCCCCGCTCTAACGCAGGGAGTGAGGATAGAGCAGCAGCAGAGCCACCAAAGAGGGTTAAACATAAAAACAATAACATTCCACTATAATCAGAGGGGTGTCTCCAGCACCATCCCCCACTGTCACCTTGTGATTTTTACCTCTTCTGTCTGATTAACCAGCTCCGTGTGATTTCTGTCTTTCCACTGAGGTTTTTGTGCCCTAGCAGGGTAAGACTCCCATTAACCAGCCTCGCGGATCACCCCCACGGGTCCGCCCCCGAAATGGCCTGAGCTGTGTGACCCCACAGAGGCAGCTGTAATAAATTTAAATCATTGTTTCGGAGCGAGCGTTTATTTGGGAGACCAGTGAGAAGTCTCTCTCTCCACCCTGCCCACGCACACAGGGCCCGCTGTTGGCCTCTACTCCATTAGGAATAATGGGGCCTCTGCCAGTCATGTACAAATATTCCTTTTATGCAAAAGGGTACAATTTGCGTAGATGATGCGTTGGTGTGAGGTCCAGTGCGTGCGCGCATGCTTGCGTGGGAGTTTTGTGCCTCCGCGTTGACCCTGCAGAACTGATCTGAGGTCAGACAGGAGAGGGGTTTTCCGGTGCTATTTTCGTTGAATGCCTCGGCACAACTGACCTGAAGTCAGGCCGGGTGGACCACTGAGCTGATGCTAAATGCGTAGATCCCTCTCTCTAAATGCCAAATTCTGCCCGCTTCCTATTGTTTTGGAGGTCCTTAGAGAGCCCACTGTAGTCTGACAGATTAGCCCCCAGTAAAAGGATCTGCCCTCCTCTTCACCTCAGGAAGAGAGGTACAGGAAGAGGAGGGGGTGCTGAGAGTCAGAGAGAGCGACAAACACTGAGCATTACCATTTCCATTCAAATGAAAATGGCGAGGAAGTGATTGTGAAATGCAGATGCCTCCACATCAGTGCTGTGACCTCATCTGGACAGCGTGGTGGGTGCGTCACGTCAGCCCTGCCGCTCGCACCGCTGCAGCTGAGGTCATCCTACATCTGCAGTAAGGATTGCAGATTAGGCCTTGCAATGTAATCTCACATGTTTACTGTGCTTTTCTTTGGTTTGCAGGCAATATTTCCATGGTAACGCCATCTAACTTCAATACAGCGAAGATCACCTTAGGGCCTGTTAGTGTGAATGTGGGCCCATCAATGGTAAGACACACACGCACACACGCACACACACTCGCCGGCGCACCGCCCGTGTTGGGCTGATTACTTGTGTGGATTTAATGAGCAGTAATATTTCTGACTCTGACTGTATGACACAAGCCATCAATCAGGGTGTTATGGGTAGATTTGTGGAGGGGGGGAGGGGGATGATGGAGTGATTGACAGTTTGAATGTTGTCTGAATCAGTGTCACTGTAAGGTCGCAACCTTTTCGCTCCTCTGTTCTCCCCCATCCCCCTGTCCTGCTCACACACACACGCACGCGTACACGCTGAGCATATTGCCAGCTCCCATCCCCCTGTCCTGCTCACACACGCAAACACGTACATACACACACACACACACACACACGCACGCACGCATACACGCTGAGCATATTGCCAGCTCTCATCCCCCTGTCCTGCTCACACACATACACACGCAGACGCACACACGCATGCATGCATGCCGTGCGTAATTTCTCTCTGGGGCATCTTCCTCTGTGCGTTGGGCGTTCCGCTCTGTCAAGCGCACACCCTACTTTGCCTAAAATAGAGCTGCCTACGTCACCGAGGCAATCCGTGGATAATGAGCTTCTTTGAGTGTTCCTATAGGAGGGGAAGATAGCCTTGGTGTTTCATTCAGTGGATGTGTCCTGTCTGTGCATGTGCAGGGGGACACGGTGTAGGCTAAATGCTTAATTCTGCAGTGGTACAGTAATGCCATCATCACACGGTTCTCTGGCTGTTCTGGCAGGGACCTGCAGGTGGCAGCACAGGATCACTCCAGGCACTGGAGGGGGTCCTGGTCTGGTGAATTTCCCATCAAACACAGGCTACGGGAGGGAACAGGGCCTCCCATAGCCCCCTGCTCTGCAGTGAGGGAGGAGGTAGCCTGTGTGGGACCCCACTTTATTCCCGTTTAGGGAGAACAGACCAGCGCTGTGTCGCTGTGCCCCTCTTAATGAGCTCATTAGACGCCCTGTGTCAAAGAGAAGCTCGTTAGAAGCCCGAGAGCTCGTAAAGAACTTGGGCGAATCTGCGGGAACAGTGAATACTCCACCTCATTATTAGGGCCCGCCCCTCCACGCTCCCAAACGCAGGCTGGCAACAGAGGGAGGGTTTGGGGTGACCTCGGCGTACAGGCACATCGAGGTGATGGATTTACTTAGCTTAGGTTGAGAGAGGCTGATAGAGACACTTTTTACGTTATCCTTAAAGGTCAGAGAACGAAAGACTCAATGCCGAAATTGTAGAGTAGCTTTTTCACTTGGGAGCGAGCACAGAGAAGGGCCGGCCTTTCTCAGTGGACAGACAGTGGTTATGTGGGTAGTGTTCTCACATTGGTGCGCATGTGCTTGCTTAAAAACATTAAAGCAGTTGCATCATTTTACAAAGAGGCATAATTTCCCCTTGAATCTTACTGTTTTTGTGTGGTAATAAGCCAGTGTGTAATTGCATTACCTGGTGTAACTAGTCCAGTTTAATACAGGCTCTGTTATTTTCTGCGTGTCCGTTTGTCTAGGCTGCTTGTTTGTTAGTAAATGTCTGTGATGTGCCTGACAGTCATAAAGCTCTCCTGCAAAGCTCACGCTCCAAACGGATGCCTGACTGCACACACTGGCTTTGTGAAACCCCATGCACTGGTCTGTGTACATATACATTTGTATATAAAGGTTGATATGCAACCTTCTAGCTATAGCTACTGATAGATACTTAGGATTTTTGATGATTTATTTATTGAAGATGTTGCCAAGTCCCTCAACCTTGGCAGAGAAGACTTTGGCTAATGTTTGAGGAAGTCTACCAGTCCTGCCAAGAGCCGTAGTAGTGTAGCGCCGTAGTAAGATTCTGGCCTGGACAAGTAGAGCCTAAAACCATCAGTCAGATTTGATATTGATCAGTGTATTTATCCTCTACATTTGACAGACTGTTTCTAATCGCCTGCCGGAGCAACAACAGTCATGGTTCTCTGTTACTCCCAGCCCTCTGTCCCTCTCTCTTACCATACCGCACTCTACCCACAGATCATCAGCACACCTCAGCGAGTTCCAAACTCGGGGACCATTCTTGTGGGGAGTCCATTCACCCACACGCCCACCATGGTCGCCCAAAGCTGCCCCCCTCAGGTTGCAGAGTGGACTCCCGGGTACGTTGTGTCTCACCCCAAACCCCTCTGTGTTTACTAATCTCAGTCCTGCCATTATTCAATCAGTGAAACTCACTCGCATGCACTAACACTTATACAACAGCAAAGCACACATATAACATCCCTGATATCAGAGAATAAAGGTTACTGCTCCCCACTGCCTCCTGCGTCACACTGCTCTACACTGCTGCTCTGACCATGGCTCCGTTCTCTCACATTTCTCTTATTGTCTTGTTCTTTTCAGTGCCAAGCGTACTCATGATTTCATAGAGTCCTATTTCTCTGATCGGTGAGTGTGCATTCTTGCATCACTTGCACTGTGCTCCGTACACAAGCCTGCACACACACACATGCATGCACACAAGCCTGCACACACACACATGCACGCACACAAGACTGCACACACACATGCACACACACACATGCACTCACACAAGACTGCACACACACACATGCACACACACACAAGCCTGCACACACACAAGCCTGCACACACACACAAGCATGCACACACACACAAGCATGCACACACACACAAGCATGCACACACACACAAGCATGCACACACACACAAGCATGCACACACACACAAGCCTGCACACACACACAAGCCTGCACACACACACAAGCCTGCACACACACACAAGCCTGCACACACACATGCACGCACACAAGACTGCACACACACATGCACACACCCAAGCATGCACACACACACACACAAGCATGCACACACACACATGCACGCACACAAGACTGCACACACACATGCACGTACACAAGCCTGCACACACACACATGCATGCACACAAGCCTGCACACACACACATGCACGCACACAAGACTGCACACACACACATGCACACACCCAAGCATGCACACACACGCAAGCCTGCACACACACACATGCACGCACACACACACATGCACGCACACAAGACTGCACACACACACATGCACACACCCAAGCCTGCACACACACACAAGCCTGCACACACACATGCACACACCCAAGCATGCACACACACACACACAAGCATGCACACAAGCATGCACACACACACATGCACGCACACAAGCATGCACACACACCCAAGCATGCACACACACACAAGCCTGCACACACACATGCACACACCCAAGCATGCACACACACACACACAAGCATGCACACACACACAAGCCTGCACACACACACAAGCCTGCACACACACAAGCCTGCACACACACAAGCCTGCACACACACAAGCCTGCACACACACAAGCCTGCACACACACAAGCCTGCACACACACAAGCCTGCACACACACACAAGCCTGCACACACACAAGCCTGCACACACACACAAGCCTGCACACACACACAAGCCTGCACACACACACAAGCCTGCACACACACACAAGCCTGCACACACACACAAGCCTGCACACACACACAAGCCTGCACACACACACAAGCCTGCACACACACACAAGCCTGCACACGCACACATGCACACACACAAGACTGCACACACACATGCACACACCCAAGCATGCACACACACACAAGCTTGCACACACACACAAGCATGCACACACACACAAGCTTGCACACACACACAAGCTTGCACACACACACACACAAGCATGCACACACACACAATGCTGAACAATTTCTAGTTCGTCATCCTGAGCTCTGAAGAACTGAAACAATGAACATGTGAAAATCAGACCAAAGAAAATAAGTTGTCATGTAGATTTATTATGGGTGGATCCTTTTTTTTTGTTTAACAAATGGTCTCTTCTCCCAGGGACACGCTCTGTGCTGGCGACTCATCCAGGTAACTATAACTACCTCTTACCTGAGGATTCTCTTCCCACTGTCTGAAAACCCAGTTTACATGTTGCTGTTGACCCACTCACGTGCCGTTGTATTGTGAATACTCCTATAAAGCTGTTAATCACATCCTTACCTACTGAGTCTGTGTGTGATGATCACAGTTTGTGTGTACTTGTGACAGATAAGTAAAGGGCAGACATTTTGTGGCAGCTAATTGTGTAGTAGCAGTCAGTCTCTCTACAGTGACTGTGTTGCATTTTTCCTTTGTGGAATTAGACTGCTAACCAAATGCACACGTCTCTCTTGTTCTCTCTCTCTTGGGCTATAACAATAACTGCAAGGAACTCGGATATCTTTATGCATGGGGTAAATGTAAAAGTATGTGTCTTTGCACAGGTGTGCTTGGTTGTGAATGTGTAGGTAGTTCAGGAGATTGAAGTGAATACACTGTCGTGCATGTGGATGTGCGAGTGTGGGTGAATCTAAGTGAGGATGTGCAGGTGGGGTTTGATAGACAGGTCTGGATGGTTCTGTAGTTGAGGGTGGATGTGTAAGTGAAATGGCTTACAGGGGTATGTATGGGTGGATGGGCAGGTCCAAGGTAATCTGTAGATGTAGGTGGTGTCGGATATCTTGTTTTTAGATTACGTCTTTCAAGAGAAAGACGATCGTTTGGAAAAGCTTGTTCATGGTCCCTGCGATATTACATTGTTATTAAGTAGCCTGCTCTGGTTCAGCGGACCATAAGAATACTGCCTTTTGATGATAATATCACGGTGGTTAGCCCTGCTTTCAACAACATAACGTCACTAAGTAATACATAAATGTGTCGGCTTTTAGATTAAATGAGCCTGGCACTGTTTCCACACTTTAACTTGGCATCACCCAATCAGGGCAAGCTTCTTCAATCCGTGCTGGGCAAGGCATTTATGGTGGCCGTAGGAGAGAGTTTTTACTTGCTTTTGCAGTTGGTTTTTGGAGTTTTGGGGAAGAAGGTTTTCCCTTTTTTGTTTAGGTGGTTCCTTGGCTGTGTAAACTCACGAGTGTGTCTAGCTTATGTTCTTTTGTTCCTGGTGTGCTGAAATGGAAAGAGGGTAATATAATAATAATAATAATAAATACATTTTATTTATATAGCACCTTTCAAGCATAGAGAAGATAAAAGAATAAGGTACACATTACAGAGCGTGGGATACAATAAGACGGCAACATAAAAGACAAAGAACGGCAAATAAAATGGTAATATACAAAAGTTGCAATGTTTAAATGCAGAGAAATAAAACAAGGAGAAGAAACAAGGGCATTAAAAGTGAAACAAAGTAAAAAACCGTAAAAGGAAATTATGAAACGGTCGCATTAAAATTCAGTCTTAGAAAGGAGGAATTAGAAAAAGAATAAAAACATTGATGGTTAATAGCTATCCGCTATTATGGAAGGCAATTTTATAAAAGTGGGTTTTAAAACAAGATGTAAATTTCTGGACTATCGGTCTCTTTCTCTTTACTGGTTATCTCAAAATAATATCTGGTTTAATGTCTTCTTTTTTGTAAACTAAGCAGTGAGCCTACATTCAGTACTGAATGTATGATTCCAATTAATTATTCAAATTGACCGTTTTTCATACAGAGTTTGTTTCGACTTGTTGGTAACTGGTCGACTTAACCTATTAACGAATCTTGTGATTTAATTGATGATTGTCATTTCCAATCGTAATTATAAAAGTATATAACATCAAATATATATTTAAATGTAGATTAAGCGAGGGGTTTTAGCACGCAATACCGTTTGTGTTCAGTATTCAGAGTGCTGAACATTTTAACAAGGGCATTGATTGTTGGAAGTGCTGGATTCAGAAAATAAACATATTTTACATAATCCTCACTCCCCCGAAAGTGGTAACACTGCATAACCCAGGTCTATGTTCATGAGATTGTTTCATGTAACCTGTAGGTGTAGCAGCTAAATCTTCAAATTGAGTTAATTCTGGTGGATGTGTAAGTGCAAACTGTTGTTGAATCTATGAATGCAGGTAGATGCACAGATGGGGTGAAGGTGAAGCAGGTGGAGTTAGGGGGATGCTGATGTAGGTGAAGCAGGTGGAGTTAGAGGGATGCAGATGTAGGTGAAGCAGGTGGAGTTAGAGGGATGCAGATGTAGGTGAAGCAGGTGGAGTTAGGGGGATGCAGATGTAGGTGAAGCAGGTGGAGTTAGAGGGATGCAGATGTAGGTGAAGCAGGTGGAGTTAGAGGGATGCAGATGTAGGTGAAGCAGGTGGAGTTAGAGGGATGCAGATGTAGGTGAAGCAGGTGGAGTTAGGGGGATGCTGATGTAGGTGAAGCAGGTGGAGTTAGGGGGATGCTGATGTAGGTGAAGCAGGTGGAGTTAGGGGGATGCAGATGTAGGTGAAGCAGGTGGAGTTAGAGGGATGCAGATGTAGGTGAAGCAGGTGGAGTTAGAGGGATGCAGATGTAGGTGAAGCAGGTGGAGTTAGGGGGATGCAGATGTAGGTGAAGCAGGTGGAGTTAGGGGGATGCAGATGTAGGTGAAGCAGGTGGAGTTAGGGGGATGCAGATGTAGGTGAAGCAGGTGGAGTTAGGGGGATGCAGATGTAGGTGAAGCAGGTGGAGTTAGAGGGATGCAGATGTAGGTGAAGCAGGTGGAGTTAGGGGGATGCAGATGTAGGTGAAGCAGGTGGAGTTAGAGGGATGCAGATGTAGGTGAAGCAGGTGGAGTTAGAGGGATGCAGATGTAGGTGAAGCAGGTGGAGTTAGGGGGATGCAGATGTAGGTGAAGCAGGTGGAGTTAGAGGGATGCAGATGTAGGTGAAGCAGGTGGAGTTAGAGGGATGCAGATGTAGGTGAAGCAGGTGGAGTTAGAGGGATGCAGATGTAGGTGAAGCAGGTGGAGTTAGGGGGATGCAGATGTAGGTGAAGCAGGTGGAGTTAGAGGGATGCAGATGTAGGTGAAGCAGGTGGAGTTAGAGGGATGCAGATGTAGGTGAAGCAGGTGGAGTTAGGGGGATGCAGATGTAGGTGAAGCAGGTGGAGTTAGGGGGATGCAGATGTAGGTGAAGCAGGTGGAGTTAGGGGGATGCTGATGTAGGTGAAGCAGGTGGAGTTAGGGGGATGCTGATGTAGGTGAAGCAGCTGGAGTTAGAGGGATGCAGATGCAGGTGAAGGCAGTGAGTGAATGCAGGCCTTTGAACGGGAGGAGGATTGTGGGTAATTAAATATTGAGGCCCTGGGAGGCTTCCTGTTTCCTGCCGGCGCAGTGGCCGGAGTAAATAATTCACCAGGAAGTATGAGCGACGGGTCTGTGATGAGCCGTAGACTAATGAACGCTGCCGGGTTTTCCCTTTCCATCCTCTTTTCCCTGTTCTTCCCCTGTGGTGCTCTCCTCCGGTCCATCCTGAGCGGCGGCACACTGCCATTTCCAGCGAAAAGGTCACAGAGTGACGCTCCCCTGGGAGTGCTGGTGCGTGGAGATGCTCCGTGTGGGGGTGGGGTGGGGTGGGGGGCTGGACGCCTGCCTCACACGCTGGCTTCGACCGGCTCCTCAAGGTGCCTCATGATGATGAGTCGGACTGCTCTGGAGCAGAGGATGGTGGGAAGGCCATCGGTTAGCTCACTTAGGGCCCCCTTTGACCACATGAGAGTAACTGTGTGTCATTCTGCCTTGTTCTCCACGCAGCGTGTGTGTCTCTGAGCATGTGGGCATGCCAGTCTGTATGTTTTTAGTGGAACATAGTGTGTGCCTCTTTGGTAGTGGAAATATGCGACTGAATGTGTGTTTTAAATGCGTGATTGCTGCTCTTCTCTGGTTCTGGTCCTGCTTCCCTCCCCCTCCCCCTCTCCCCCTCCCCCTCCCCCTTCCCCCTTGCCATTGCTGCCTGCTCTCCTTCATTATTCCCAAATTTCCCAAGCTGGGAGTCTGGAACTAATCTCCCCTGACAACTGGAACCCAAACCGCCACCGCACAGCCCCCGCCCACAATCCCTCTCCTGACGCGCGCCCCCCCCCCCCCCCGCACACACACGCACACACACACACTCTACTGCAGCATGCAGGTCGATGCTTGGAGCAGTGCTTACATAACTCTCCACTCTGCAGAGCTTTCATTAATATTACAGAGAGGCAGACCTAACTGTGCATCACTACATATGCCATAGAGAGAGGGAGGGAGGGAGAGAAACCGTGTGCATGTGTGCGAGTGTGAGAGTGTAGGATCAGCTCTCAGGTGGGCTGGTCTTTCTTCAGAACGCAGCACAGAGGAGCATGTCCATATAACAGACTTGACGAATCTCTCTCTGTCTTTCTTTCTGCCTCTTTATTTCTATCTTTCCCCCCCTCTCTCTCTATCACGCTCTCTCTCTCTGTCTCTCTCTCTCCCTCTCTGTCTGTCATACTCTCCTGCAGTCTGTCTCTCTTTCTCTCTCTCCCTTTCTTCCTCAGTCTGTTTCTCTCTCTCTCTCTGTCCGTCTCCCTCCCTCTTTCTCTCCCCCTCCCCCTCCCTCATTCAATGAATCTTCTTTATGTGTTGACGCCTTGTGGGCGTGATCCACTTTGTACCAGGAAGTGCAGTGGTGGGCTGGTGGGTGAGAGAGGCCTGGCGCAGCATTTACCATCGTGTTGCGTTTCTCATTCACATGAGGGCTATCCTCAGAAACAGGAGGAGAAACACGCCACATTGCTTACTTTGGTGCTGGCGTCAGATATTCACAGATAATGTGTGAAAACATTTAAACTCTAGTGATTCTAGTTTCAATCTTAGAACATATCTGTGATGTCAACAGTGGTGCTTAGATGTAAACGTTGAAGTGGGTTATTGGTTTGTGTTTGTGGGTTTGTATTAGTGTTGTGTTATGCCAGTTTTAATGGCCACACCCCTTTGTTAAAAGGTCAAGATCTGTGCTAGCCTTGTGCTAAAGTCTTGTCAGTATCACATGTTAAATGCGTGCGTGCGTGCCACTCTTACATTTCTGTGCTAAGGAGGCGTATTCTCTCTCCCGCTGCAGTAAAAGACTGAAGAAGGCCGATAAGAGTGGAAAGGGGCTCAGGCACTTCTCCATGAAGGTGTGTGAGAAGGTGCAGCAGAAAGGCACCACCTCGTACAACGAGGTCGCCGACGAGCTGGTGGCCGAGTTCACAAACTCCAGCAGCCTGATGGCCAATGACTCGGTAAGTCCTGCAGGGAGGGGAGGGGAGGGGAGGGGTCAGAGGTCACAGGTCACAGGTACCTGAAGGACTGTGGCCAAGGCTGTTGACTGATGCTGTAAATGCTTGTGTTCCCTGGTTCTCCTTATCCTCATCTTCTCCACTATCGGGCATTTAAGTGTTTTTTGGATTTATCAGGTGGCTCCTGATTAAAGGTATCACTCGCCATTTTAAAACAAGGCAAAGCTACTGTGTTTGTGAAAGTATGCAGTTTTTTTTTTTGGCGTTTTTTTGCGGGGAAATTTGACATTTGGAGAGAATAAGTATACCTTAAAGTGGTCATGGTGTGTTCTTTTCAACTGCATTGTAAACCAGTTACAAGTGATGTTTATCAGGGAATTGTATTATAATTATGAGAAACCTTTGCTGCTTTAATAGCAGTGTTCCTCACTATTGACCTTTTTTCCTCTTTAATTGTTAAAACCATCAAAAAACATGAATACTTGCGCCTTTTACATTATTTTACCTCTATGGTACGTGGGGCACAGAAGAAAATAGACTCCGAATGTTTAGCGGTTGTGCTTAGAAACTGGCCCTGAGCTATACATCAAATCCCATCCTAGCCCCTCCCCCCGGTCCCTTCCTTCCCTTACCACCACTGTCATCCCTCTCGGATATTCCTTAAAAAGACCCCAGAGAAATAGGTATGGTGTATGCTGTGCGCGGCTTTGTTGTACTCTCTACAGAGCGAGGGGTAAATGAGTTAATGGCAACCCAGGTCGGCACGTAGTGAATACTTTCCGTTATTATTTCTGACAGGAAGCCTGCGATGGCCTGCCAGAGAACTAATCTGCTTATTCCCTGCGGAAAGTTTAAATTATAATTAAAAAAAGATTTAGGCTGGTTGGAGATGGTGTTGTGGGCTGTGCAGGGCTGCGGGGGGAAGTGTGGAGGTCATTAATGAGAAGGACTCCCTGCGTGTCTGCACGCGTGCACGTGCATATGTGCATGTGTGTGTATTTATCTGTGCTTACACTCCTCCAGCAGGTGTACGATCAGAAGAACATCCGTCGGCGTGTGTACGACGCTCTCAACGTGCTCATGGCTATGAACATCATCTCCAAGGAGAGGAAGGAGATCCGATGGATCGGCTTGCCCACCAACTCAGCCCAGGAGTGCCAGAACCTTGAGGTGGGCCCCCGGAACATCTCAGAACGTCTGCCATCTGGGCTCTGACCTGAACCAGTAGCACAACACTATCCAAAATCTATATGGAACATGTATCGGTGTTCCTACACCTGTCCCTAAATGAAAACCAAGCCTGAATTACTGCAAATCTGAATGAAACCACAATGTATCTTTTTTTAAGAAGAGTGGACGGTCTTTCCTCCTTGTTTATTTTTTCACTTTATTGGGAGGGGAAAGCAGAGAGGGTTACTGATCACAATGGGGTCACAGTGTAGAAAGTAGCATGGGTGTGAGTTGTAACCTCCTCCTCAAGGGGGGATTTGTATACGGGCGGAAAGTTGGCCACCCAACAGACTCTGCCACAGTGTCTCATAAACACGATGTTTCTTCTTTTCCAACTGTGTACATGTTGAGCTACTTGTTACCTCTGGACAAAAGTTGGACCCCTAGATCATTATGGTATATACTGTACATTACGGCACATGTATACGCACAGACAAACATGCACGCACGCACGCAGTGAACCACTGTCTTTGAAGGTTGACTCTGTTTCTTCTCTGAACCATGGAGCAGCTGGAGAAACAGAAGCGCATGGAGAGGATCAGACAGAAGAGAGCCCAGCTACAGGAGCTGATACTACAGGTTGTGTGTGTGTGTGTGTGTGTGTGTGTGTGTGTGTGTGTGTGTGTGTGTGTGTGTGTGTGTGTGTGTGTGTGTGAGATAAACGTTATACCGTGCGTGAATGCGGAACGGGACGACCGCAGCAGTAATCTCCAGAACCGGTAGACGGTAAACACATGTAAACGTTGCTATGGTGATTTGGCGGGATATAGTTTTATTATTATTTACGGAAAGGCGCTTGGTACTGTGAAATCATGGGTGAGAAAAGGAGAGCACTCGCCGTTTCATTAATTTACCTTTCCGTACCAAATAAGACAGGACGGACAACAAAAGTCAACGTCGTTTCCCAAAAAAACATATCCGGTTTGTCCCTCCGCAACGGCATGACAGCCAAAGCTGAGAGAATGGATGTTTTGGCAGAAGGTTCCGGCGGGCGTTGCGGTATGCGGTATTCAGCGCTGGCAGAGGGGGAGCTTTCAGGTGCTGGCTCATTGAAAAACATGCATCCAGTTTGCAGTCTGCTACCATGTGAATACAGCTTGCATTATGCGTCTGTGTCCGTTTGCACGTTCTGAGCTGGGCTGTAGTCTGTAGTGGCGTTTTAACCCAGTGCAATGGATGCGCCCGATTAGCACGTTTCATCCCGTCGCCCCTAAACCCTAGCAATCCCGCTAATGGATTAAATTAGCTCTCTAATTTACAACCCCAGATAGTAAAACCTGAATTTACAGTCCGTAGATTTATGCCAAATGCCTTTTCATGCAATTTAATTTTGTTTGTTTGCATTTGGGGGTATAAAATATAATTTAGTTGATGTTCATTGTGCCTGGCCCTGCCTCTGAATGGACTGCTGGGATTAAGACACAGTGAATTGGGGGCCCCTTCTGTAAGCCAATCTGAGTATTGCCATTTTAAGTGTGCTATAAGCTTGCTGGGCCAATAAATTAAAGAAACCTGTCTATCTGGGCTGCTGGGTGGCTCATCCGGTTAAGGGTCTGTTCCAGTGCGTGGATGGAGCCCCGCTGCCTGGTATTGAATCTGGTTCCAGACAGTGCCAGCTGTGGCAGGCAGCCCCTGCAGGGCGTTTAATGGCGGTAGTAAGTCACACATGCGGACGCAGTAAGTCAGTCAGTAACGGACAATGGCTGTCGGACGCTGGCCTCCAGGGTCCGTTAAACCCCCCCCCCAAAAAACAAAACAAAAAAAACAACCAGTTTTGTTTAAAAGGCATTCCAGAGGCAAGGAGCATCCTTAACGGAAAGCTTGACGCTGTGGCGTGGAGCCCAGTGTGGAGGTGGTTGAGATGTGGGCAGATCGTTGTGCACTGCTGGAGTTGCAGTGATTTAGTGGGTTGACCACTCAGAAATGCATAACAATAATGCTGTGTGCCTGTCAGCATTGCCTGTATTTCTCTGCAGTAAATGGAGATTTTTCCTTCATCCTCTTATGGGGGACGCCCAGGCCAAAGCTATATAGAGCAGTTGGTAGGTTTTGTTTTAATATACACTGGTATCTGGATGACAGTTTTAACACAATTTCATGTTGCTTGAATAACTGGCTCGGGTGAAGAATATAGATCATAAAATGATTGGTCCAAATAAAGAGCTTTGTGGGACTTAGGGGGGACGTAGAAGTTGGCTCTGACCTGGCCTCTCAAGATGACATACAACTTCTCATATTGCCCTATTAGCACAGTGTCACATAGATCTGTGTGCAGGGGACTGATCTCCAAGAAAAGAGACACTAAAGGTCTAGAAGATGTCGGGCACCCATGAGTAATTGGCCATCAGTGTGTCATAAACAACCATTACCAGAGCAGTCTCAGCTCTGTGATTGGCTCTTGAACCGGACCGTAAAAACTGGTTCAGCTGGTTGGAGGGCAGGTGTGACAGAAGCCGGTTGCACGCATTCGGTTTTAAACAGTTGTGAGTATGTTTATACAGACGGGTGACAAATGAAAGGAAAAACCAACAGTGTCTTAGTAAGGTGTTGAGCCACCACGAGCCACCAGAACTGCTTCAATGCACCTTGGTGTAGATTCCACCTCTAGTCTAGTATAGATTCTAATCACTAGAACTCTATAGGAGGGATGGAACACCATTCCAGAAGATATTCCCTCATTTGGTGTTTTGATGATGGTGGTGGAGAGCGCTGTCTAACACATCTGTCCAAAATCTCCCATAGGTGTTCAATTGGGTTGAGATCTGGTGACTGCGAAAGCCATAGCATATGATTCACATTAGTTTCATACCCATCAAACCGTTCAGTGACCCCTCGTGCCCTGTGGATGGGGGCAAGGGTACAAACCGTTCAGTGACCCCTCGTGCCCTGTGGATGGGGGCAAGGGTACAAATGGACCCAAACCATGGCAGGAACATGCCCCCCCCACAGCATAACAGCCACCGGACCCCCTCACTCTAGGGACTTTTGCTTAAATTTGTCACCCGTCTGTAATATGTTTGTGTGTGTGTGTGTGTGTGTGTGTTTGTACACAGACTGCATTTCTAATTTCTGTTACTTTCCTGTCGCGCTGCTCAGCAAATTGCCTTCAAGAGCCTGGTCCAGAGGAACCAGGCCAGCGAGTCATCGTCCCAGGCCCCGCCCCCTCCTGGCTCTGTCATACAGCTGCCCTTCATCATACTCAACACCAGCGTGCGCACCGTCATCGACTGCTCCATCTCCAGCGACAAGTGGGTGCTCCGTCTGCCTCTCCATCAGAAACAGGGGTTAGACAGAATTAGGCCAGACGTGCCACAGATTATAAATGATAAAACTGTTGGCTGGTTGTTGATGAGTTGGGAGCCATGTTCTAAGAGCAGGGTCAGGGTTGACTTCAGGCGCTATGGTTTCAGTGAACAGCAGTGCTGGTGTGGGGTGCTCAGCTGCTCCTAGCCTTTCTCCCTGTGTTTGAGTAACGCGTGATTCCTGGCAGGTGCGAGTACCTCTTCAACTTTGACAACACTTTTGAGATCCATGACGACATTGAGATTCTGAAGCGCATGGGCATGTCCCTGGGCCTGGAGAGTGGGAAGTGTTCCCCAGAAAACCTGCGTGTCGCAAAGTCGCTCGTGCCCAAGTCCCTGGAGAGCTATATTACAGGTTAGGTCCCCTCCAACACGCAGACAGGTACACAGGTACACAGGTACACAGGTACACAGGTACACAGGGACACGCGCAGACACGCGCAGACACGCGCAGACACGCGCAGACACGCGCAGACACGCGCAGACACGCGCAGACACGCGCACACACACTTTTTGTGGGCCTTATGCAGCCAGATTGCTCAGCTCAGCAGTTAAGGGGTAGCTTGTAGTTGCTATGGTTGTGAGGTTATTATGTCATTCAAAAAGTTCACAAAAGCATGCACATCCAAACGCGATGAATACTAGGTGCTGGACAGAAGAACAGAAAACATAATTGGTTGTCTGAAGAAGGGCTTGCACCCGAAACGTAATATGGTGGTATACTAATAAACGTTAATGGGAGCATTATCTAGTGTGCAGATTTTATTTTTTCCCGTTATTATGTCATTGCCATGAATGTAGCTGTAGGCTACTTAATGTAGCTAGACTCCCAGTCCCCTGCATATCAAGCCAGGAAATCCCTTTGAAAACCTTGTGTTGATAGTTGTGAAAAGCAAAAGGGTGTTATGTTCTCTCGGTATTATGAGAAATCCAGTTAAGAGACCGGCTTTGAATAGCTGTCCTCCTCCTGTTCTCCATACAGGTATGGCCAACGGCTCCTCCCACACCAGGTACGTGCTTTCCTCTCGCATTTACACAAAGCCCTAATGTAATACTCCAGTCAACACTCAAAACCCCTTTCAAATGGCCACACTGTCAGAGTGACCAATAGCCACTCAGCAGGTTCCCACAGGTTCCCAGATGTGGTCAGTTAGAGGTGTGATGAGATTGTATAGCCTGTGTGACAGTAGGAGTGCACTTCAGCTACAGTGCCCCCTGGAAGTATAAGTATATATACAGAAAGTATACTGTATATATTTAGGTTTTCAGAGGCGTGCTCCCTGTCTCTTACTGGGGAAAGCTTTCAGTGCAGTTTGTGTGAGAGACACTGTGTGGTTTCGGTGGTAGGGGTGGGGTGTACCTGTTTAATGGGACATTTAGGCTGAGCGATTAAGAATTGAGATCTCTTACTGGGGAAAGCTTTCAGTGCAGTTTGTGTGAGAGACACTGTGTGGTTTCGGTGGTAGGGGTGGGGTGTACCTGTTTAATGGGACATTTAGGCTGAGCGATTAAGAATTGAGAATATGAGATGACCTTTATCAGTACAGTGCTGCTATGTTCCTTTTTTATTGTGAGTGAACTGGAAGTGTCTTTTGATTTTTGATTTTTAAAAATATATTCAATGTATCGGTTCAAAGGGCAACGATCTGATCTAATTGATACAACGGGCAAAAATCTATCATTATAGCAAAATCATAGTAAAATATTTAGATTTCCCAAATTTTACAGCAATTTGATCTCTTGAAACACTGCCAACATTATTGTTCACGTTTCTGTCTTGATTTAAAATAAAAAACTTCAAAATGTAAAGTTTTTGCACTCTCAACCTCATTTGGGTTGTATGTGTATGTTGTAACAAAATTGTTACATTCTTGTAATTCCTACATGGATCACTCGATAATATATTCATGTAAAAACCCCCTAATTAAAGCTGACAGTCTGCACTTTAACCTCACATTTATTGTTTAATTTCAAATCCAATGTGCTGGAGTACAGAGCCAAAACAACAAAAATTGTGTCACTGTCCACAACCTTTCGACAGGCAGTGTATATTGATGTTCTTACTGTCTATATTGTATGGTAGCAAAAATTGTGATATTCTCAAATATCGAACCGTAACCTCAAGAATCGTAATCGAAACCTATTGTGGTGAAGCTTGAGGTTTACACCCCTAATATATATATAAGCAACAGTTCAATATATACACGCTCACACACGCTCACACATATATCAAAGGACATCAAATTTAAAAGTCCTGTATGCCTGTAAAAAATCCTTGTTACTCACAGTGTGTTTCTGGTGGCTGTTACAGCTCTCTGTCTGGCCTCTGTGGGGATCAGGACGCCTCGTCTTTAAGCGGTGACCAGAGGCGCAGTCTCAGTAGCACCGCCCCTTCCCACGCCTCTGAATCGCGCGGACAAACTCCCAGCTCCTTCAACGAGGACGAGGAGGAGGAGGATGAGGACGATGAGCCTTCCTCTCCCGAGTGACTGGCCGATTAATCATCAGCCAGCCAACTCCCACCCCAGGGGCGGGACTCCTATTCCTGTCCAATCAGCGAGAAGAACATAACAGCAGGAGGAAGAAGACAGGAAATAAACTGCCTCAGTAGTTTATATTACATTTTTTTAAATGATAATTTTCTCTCTCTCTCAGTCTGTAGGCAGAGGGAGCTGTTCAGTGCAGGGGTTTCTAGAAGCTTGAGGGGCGTGTGTATGTGTTGGGGAGGGGAAATCTGGTGCAAGTGCTTTGCATCTTAAGGCTTGTTGTCACAGCAAGTGCCAATATTTATCCCACTGTCTCCGAAACATTTCAAATGTTTCTTTCTCCATTCAACGGGATATTTTTTAAATAACTAAAGATATCTCCATATTTATATTTCCACAGCTAATTTCAGACCTGAGAACATGTTTAGTAATGTGTTGTTTATACCGATTATGTTTTTATTTTGTTCTATTTTTGGGAATAAATGAGAAATTCCTGGGTTTGACCTTGATGTGAGCTCTTTGCAAGGTCAAAACCATGCGATCTAAAGTTACTTCAGGCCAGAGGTGACCAACTGTGGTCCTGGAGAGCAGGAGTGTAACAGGGTCTCAGAACCGGCTTTCACCTTAAAAGCAGCTACACGTTTATATCCAGAAAAGCAGATGCAGTGAGTTAAGTGTGTATTTAACAGCTTTAAGTGCTGAGTGACAATAGAACACTGCAGACTGTGAGGCTGTTCAGCCCCTGGCCTGTGACTCCTGCTGTAGGCTGATGGGAAGGAATCTGTTGGTTACTTTAACCAGAACAAAACATTTTGTTTACACATTTGTTTTATAACTGCCTTTCTTTTAGCTCATTCTCATCAAAAATAACCTGGTGTTTTTCATTGATTCATAATAATTACCCATGACTGCATTTGAATGGGAATCTAAAGGCCTCAGCCCTCAGGAGACAGTCCCCTCCAGTGTCACATGACTTCGGGTCTCAGTGTGCGTTTGGCTTGTGCATGACCACACTGCCTGGACTAGGCTTCTTAGTGTCCGAGCCCATATGACCCTACAGACATCCACATTTCTCTTGAGACAGAGAGATTAAAAACGGCAAATCCTCTTCTACTCTCGCCTCTGCATCAGCAGAGATTTCTTCCATGGGAAAAAAACGAAACATGCTTGTACTCATTGAGGTTTCCCCAGAGTGTGTGTGTGTGTGTGTATATGCCATTTGCAAGTATAACCTTGTATGTATATATGCGTATATAAACATAATTTTTTGGTTATTTGTGTTTCTGTATTTTATATAATTGATGTAAGCCTTGTACATCAATTATCAATTCAACAAAATCAATTAAAAAATACATTTGATTTATAAATCTGCTTGTACACGGGGCCCTCCTGCATTTTCCCCTTAGAAAATTGGAGACAGTTTGCAGAGACGGCTTGCACATGGAACACATGCCGGTACACATTTGGTTTCCAACACAGGTGGCGATTAGAACATCTGAACAAAAAAAGCGTGCTATTTATTTATTTATTTTTGCTCGTGATACAGAAACTTGAATTTACAACCATGCTGTGCTAGGTAGTCTTCCAATTCCTTTAAGGCTTTTTTTGAAAAGGTATTGTTCATTTTAATAAAAGTTGACACGTTGCATTTTGTAGAATCGCTAATGGCATTTCAAAATAATAATTTTTTTAATATGCAACTGCAAATGCATTCAACAGAAGAACGAGACTTCAAATCGCTTACAAACATACACATACCATAGATCAGGCTAGAAAATTAAAAGTTAAAATGACTCAAATCAAAAGCATGCATTTTAAACTAGAGCTCTAATGATCACTGTCCTCTGGTCATTTATGTCTCGCCACAAAGTTTCATCTACATCACAAAAAAATTATTCCCTCCACTGTAAACTAACGTGTTGTGTGCTGGATCTATGCTTGGCAGGCCTCGACACAGAAATCATCACAGGTGGCTTCCATGTCCTGCATATAGGGACAACGTATACTTTTGTGTATGTAAGCCTGAATGCCAGGCAAGGTGAATATTGTGGTTCTATAGGCTAATGAAAGCGTGTCGTGTATAACGTATGCTGAAAAAGAAGCGATGTGCAAAAGGAAGTACGCCCTCTTTAAATTCTGTGGTTTTACATATTAGGATATAACTAACCCTTATCTATCCCTTATTCCCTTAGATGCATCTAACCTGTGACTCATAACACATATACATTTTACTTTGTCATTAATTAATTCAACCAAAAGCTAATATTCAAGCAGAATTCAAGTGTGGAAAAGGTGCACCCTTTACTGCTTACATATACATTACGAAGGTAATTAGAGCCAGGCGCTGCTAATCAAGTGCCCACAATCACTTGATCATCAGGGAGTGCTACTACGTGTATATAAGAGCAGAACCTTTAACAAATTGGTCTGGAGCACTCAGGTTTGTGTTAGCGCAGCACGCCGAGGACAAAAGATATCGGTGATGATCTCAGAGCTGTTTTTCTACAGCGTACGTCTCTGAGAAGCAGTTGGCAGTTGTTGATGCTCAGCAGTCAGTGAAGGGTTATGAAGCCGTTTTTAAACTGTATGGAATCCATCATTCCATGGTGAGAAAGATGATTTACAAATGGAGAACATTCAAGTTTGGTTTCCAATCTACCCTGCAGTGGCGTCCCAACAAATTCTCTGCAAAATCAGACTATGATGCTTTGAGAATTTACAAAAAAAAACTACATTTCCAGGGATCTACACGTCTCTGTCAATGTGGTAAATGTTAAGAGTTTATGAGTCCATCATTAGGAAAAGACTAAATGAGTATAGAGGAATGGTAGCCAGGAGAAAGCCCCTTCTCTTCAGAAATGACATTGCAGCACTGCTTAGGTTAGCAAAACTTGAACCTGAATGAACTAAAGGACTTCTGGAACACTGTCCTCTGGACAGACAAGACCAAAGTGGCGTTGTTTTTCTGTAATGTTGAAAACCAAACACTGCATATCACCACAAGAACCTCATGCCAATCATCAAGCATATGTGGAAGGCTGGTAATTTGGGGCTTTTCAGCTGCAGGACCTGCATGGACATCTCACAATCATTGAGTCCACAATTACGAACATGTGAGACTATCTGTCTGATGGCTAAAGCTTGGCTTGGGGTGCATTTACTTTAGCATCATATGAGAGTTAGTTATGTCCAAATATGTGAAACCATAGAATTGAAAGCTGGTGTACTTTCTTTTCCAAATCACTGTATATGACAGATCTTAGGCTGCACTGTATATCTGATCTGACCTCGCAAATAATGTGCCTAGCCTATACCACACGCTCTGGAAAAAAAAGCTTTAGAAATGGCTTGTAAGTGACATCCCAACCTACACATCCAGAGCAAAATGACTGCAATCCATGTTGAAACGCGATACTATGTCAGAATTTTGCAGTTTCACCAGGTAGGCTATGGATCATTAATGCGCACCTCTCTAACCGTATAAACAACGGGCTCTGAATTTTGGAAGTGGAACATTGCGCCTGCGCTGCTTTGCCTCACTAAACTCTTCCGAACGCGATCTCTGTGGAAGTTGGTTCGCTGTAGCCTTGTTGCTGTGTGGAGAGGGGAAACTGGAGCGGAGCTGCAACGCTTCGGAAACGTCAGTGAATCTTATTATAAAACATCACAGCAACACAGGCGCCCCCATCATTGCTATCACTTATACGGGCATTATTTCTTGATCCTTTATCACAAGTGACCCCCTGTTTTTGCCAAACTCGAACCCAGCTATGTCGAACAAAGAGGAAAAACCAGAAGAGCCAAACCAGTCCAGTTGGAAAGAATTTTTCTACAATCCAAGGAGTGGAGAGTTCATTGGTCGCACTGCCAGCAGTTGGGGTAAGGGCCAGTTCAGGAGCAAAAAAAGCCGGGACTGAGTGGTGCAAATGGGGTTGACGATTCCAGTAGATAGGCTAGATAGCACATGAAATATGATTGATTTAGATGTTTGAAAATTACGATTTGACTTCGTTTTGTGCTTACTTTCATTCATTCGTGCACGCATTTTTACGCACTATGTTATTAAAATGTCACTATAGGACTCCCCTGAATAATTTTGTAATTGCAGTTATTTAGATTCATATTTCATTTTTCTGTGGTTCCATGGACAGGCTACATTTAGAAATAACCATGTATTATTTTCCCTAAGGAAGATAGCTATTGCTAACTAACCAATTTACATCGCAAAGCACAGATGTTTTTTTTTTTATAATGGAATATAGGCGAAGATTTAAAAAAAAATCATTGGGCACTGACCAGATGAAATGGTTACACTTCACCTCCTTTTCGTGACTATAATGTAGTAGGCTATGCCTACTTGTGGGTTACAGTCTACATCTGTGTTTTCTGCATTGCTCGCTTCCTTCTCCATTTCCTCACGTTCTTCTTAACGTCAACGAGACTACAATTAGCTATTTTTGAATGTTTTGATAGTCCCCTAGGAGGCTACATTTTGTTCAGCACACGCGGTACAAGCACATATAATTTAGCTATTTATTTTAAGAGATTTGTCAGATTTGATTGGTTATTAGGAACAGAGCTAGGGGATTAACGTTTTAAACCAATTTATGATAAAATAGCAGCTTGGAAATGCTCAGTCAGTAGCATAGTACAGCTAATCTGTGCAAGCAATTTAATCTGTCAAATGCTAACGGGATATTGACGGAATACACAGGCTTGGCAATTACGCCACTTTATTTTACATTTGGGAAGCGTGTGATTAAAATCACCTAAATTAACATTGTTTTGATATTATTTCACCCGAAAGGATCTCATGCCATTTCTCATCTTGAGAAGGGCTACAAGAGGCTGGGACTAGTAGAGGAGGTGGAGGGAGGCATGTTCTAAGTATAGCCCTACGTCGGCATTTAATTGTAGCGTCGAGTGTAGGCTACTATGCTGATATTGGTGGTCAATTTGAATATAGGCTAGTTTTACAGTAAGCATGATGAATATTCATTTCGTCATATCCCGGGTCACAGATTCCTTCGCTTTATGTGTGCGAGGGTTGGGGGCTCTTGCAAATCTAATTAAAATAGGGTGTTGTTTAGGTAGGTTAAATAACTATGTAACGTTAATCGAAACTGCAGTTTAGTTACGTTGCTCATTTGTGTAGCAAACAGTTGGCTGGAAGTTATCTAGCGTTACACGTTAGAAAACAAGCGAACGATGCTGTGGGTGCGCTATTATAGCCTACGGGGCGGCTGCAGCGAGGAGTCGTTTTTCATATTCTTGACATCTATTATATAAGTTATGCATTTGAATTTTAAATGAATCCACCGTATTCCAATGCTCTGAGGGGAAATTGTGCTCCCCGTGTAATTCCGACGCCGACGGAAAGCGACGGCACAGTGAATGATGCAGTAAAACAACCAGCCACAAGGGTTTAAGGAGAAAATTGCTTGAGCGCTTTAATCCAGATGTAGGCTCGGGTAGTCATATAAAACCGACGACTAAACTGAGATAGGCTTACCGCTCATGCCTTTTGATGCCATGTTTTTAAATCCCTATTTGGCTTCGTTATCGGCTGTGGTGGATGCAGGCTATACAATAGCGTACTGTTTCGTTTATATGAATGGAAAACCTAATTCACATTGGCGTAGGGAGGATATACCAGTAGCTGCATGCATTTACGTGAAGATGGTGCAGTGATTGACAGACGGTTTAGTGCACGAGAGCTCTGCAGTCATCAAAATGGGCCTGTCGGGCGCTAGCTGGTGTCATATCAAGATCAGTCCTGTTTCCTGACTTGAATGATTGAAAATGTATAATGTACAACTTAGCAGCCGCAAGAGAAGCCTTTTAGGACAGAGTCGTATTTTTTTTTTCCTTATCTCTGCTTTGTAATGGAAGGGGGAAACACACCCCTTTTGCAGTAAGAGGCAGGTCCTCAAGGCCTCAGACGCTTTGCTGATGTGACTTGGGGCAGGGGATGGTCTCCTGGTGGATATTGTGCATGTGGATGTGTATTTGCACGTGTGTGAGAAATTCAGAATTTTAAACCGCTGACTATATGCCTTGCTTTCACAGTGCCCTCCTGTCAAGCCTGGGGCCTGAATGTTTCCGTTTTAGTGCATTTTACAATGGAAATTACAGACAAATGCCATTGGTAGCAACATAAAATAAACCAGGAGTGACCCTGCAGAAAATGCTGAGCTCGTAACCCAAATGTTGCAGATTCAGTTTTGCGGAGGGGGGGTGCCTCTGTTGTTCTCCTGAGCAAGGCACTTAACTTGAATAGCATCAATAGATTTCCAGTTTTATAAATAAATAATGGATACAAATGTGAGCTTTAGTGGTGTAATGATGGAGGCAGCATTGAGGTGGACAGAGTGCTAACACAAAATCCAGAATGTTCTCTGATGACAGAAACGATGGACGTGATGATAACCAGGACTTTAGGCACAGCGGCTCACGTGCTCCAGTGGGGATGGTTAGACCCGACAGCCAATGGATGAGGGGTAGGGTGTGACACCTGAAACGTCCTGTTCAATGTCCAATGGGAAGGAGTGGCTTAGACCTGATGAGTGTGTCCACAACATCGCAGGGACATTTACATTAGCAGTGTTACTGAACTGCACAGCGGGTGGTCCACACACACTTTTAATACAGGTCGCATCACCCCCCCCCCCCAAGTGGAAGCTGAATGGAGCGACAAATGGAGACGGGCAGGGGAGTCGATGAGAGGGAAGGAGAGAGGGAGTATTGAGGAAATAAGTGGATTGGGTCAGATATAATGCACAGCTCCTGCTCTTCAGCCAGGCCATGATGTGTCCTTCTGGATTAGAGGGGCTTAGTGCCATTAAACCGCACAGTGCAGGGGCTAGGAAAACCACGTCGAGTCACCAGGCTAATCACAGCTCGTGCAAAGCCCAAATAAATGCGCCGTGGCCATAAAAAAACGGGTTGAGAACAGAGCCGCCGGTGCTTATCGCTGAAGCAGCGGTTTTCGCGGGTTTTTATTTGCATTCCTCAAAGAGTGCGTGATTAGGCGGAGGGATTGAGGGCACAGGCAGGGTTCCACCTGAGCTGGTGTTCACCCCCCTGGGGGGGGTTCTGGGATTGAAAGAGCGCTCTCCTCTCCAGTGAGAGCAGCCGTGTGGCAGTGATGCAGGTCTTTTACACCAGCACAATGACCCAGTTATGCCTCTTTATCGGGGGAAAACGCCGCTCTCTTTTGCGCCATTCACGGCGGTAAGCAGAGACGCAAAATGTCCCGCAGGACTTGATGGTGTGTTGTGCGGTGGCAGAAAAGTGGATGTAATCATCAAGAGGAGCAGAGCAGTGTGTGTGTGTGTGTGCGTTTGTGCGTGTATGCGTGTGTTTGTATGTGTGTGTGTGTGTGAGTGTGCGTTTGTATGTGTGTGTGTGTGTGTGTGTGTGTGTGTGTGTGCGTAAATATGGGTGACTTACAAAAAGCCAAGTGAAAGTGTGAGCGGACATCACATGTGCTGAGGCATCTGCTCAGTGAGGAGGGACGGTCTTGGTGTCCCAGTGTCCCAGCAGGTCAGCTCTCATCGCTCAGCAGCGCCCTGCTAGCAGAGCCGGGCACGCAAACCCAGCCGCATCACCGCAGCCGACGATATTGGTGAAGGAATCGCGCGCCGTGTGTTTTTCTCTGGTGCAGAAAGAAACAGCCAGTGTGGTTTTGCGCTTCTGCGTCAAAGTACCTGGTCGCTGCTTGTCCAGGCGCTTGAGGGGGAAGAAGAGTAACCGAGCCCATCCATTTTATCGTCTGTGTTCTCATGCCACCGCAGACGCAGTGAATCTCAGAGAGGCAGTGCATTCTTATGCATGCTGCTATACCCCTCCCCCGCACGGTTATTTTTAACCCTGACTGGTGCTCAGCAGGCTGTCTGAGCCCAACCAAGTGTTCGTGTTTAAGTATTCGGTTACCGACGACACGCAAAAACATAACGTCTAGGACATACGAGTACTGACTGCGCCGGTGGAGTTTCCTATCTATCACTCCGTCACGCCAGATGAGATGGGCTGAGGTTTAGGATTTAAGGGCTTTATTGCAGGGTAAGTGAACCAGCTGGGGCCAGGGCTGTAGTGCTGGTGGGGGGCCAGAGGTGGAGGGGAGGCATAGCAGAGAGGATGCAGGGACGTGGGACTGAGCTGGGTGGAGGTGTGGTTGGAGATGCGCAGTGTCTACGGAGTACCAGCTGGCCAGCTGTAGTGGAGCTGGAGGAGGTTAGTACTCCTGTCTGTGTGGTGAATGGAGAGGAAACGTCAGGCCCCGGCATGTCCTGTAGAAAGGTCCAGGTTTAGGTTTGTCTGTGGGTCTGGATGGCCTTCCTCCGTCTCCATCCCTCTGCCCATCGACCACAGCCTTGGATCAATAAGCCCCATGGCTTAGACATGGCTGTCTCTGTCACAGAGGTCTCTACACAATCATGTGGTTGTTGGCGGTGACCACTAAACTGCTTCCATCCAGCCTGGCTCTTAATGACCATGAAATGGTTTGGCCTGTGGTCACATAATTAAGTTAATCTGGCCCTGCATCCCGCCTTTATTGGGATGGCTGGCTACGAGTCTAAATTGTGATATGAAATCCACAAAAAATGAAAAAAGTGAAATAGAGCTGGAGATACAGACGTGCTCAAATTTGTTGGTACCCCTGGTAAAGATGAGTAAAAAGGGTTATAAAAAATTCACTGTTTGGTGAATTAGCTCACACTAAAAAAGAAAAATCCTACCTTTAATTGACATTCATTTATTATAAGAAAAAAAAAATCCTCATCAAGAAATAATTATTTTTAACAAAACCATGTTGGCCACAATTATTGGCACCCCTGCATTTATATATAGAATAAAGTATTCATTTTTAATATTTGGTCACATATCCTTTGCATGCCATGACTTTATGATGTCTGTGACCCAACAACATAAAAGACTCTTGATATCTTATTTTCTGGTACTCTTACAAGTGATACTAAATGTCTCTGCATTTGAATGGATCTCCATGGGAATTGTGGGATGGGCCTAGATTTAGCTGTAAATTACACTGGAACAGTATAGAACACGTGGTTGGCCGGCAGTGTAGTATAATGGGTAGGGACTGGGACTTGTACCCCGAAAGGTTGCAGTTCGATTCCAGGTAGGACACTGCTGTTTGTACCCTTGAGCAAGGTACTTAACCTGAATTGCTTCAGTATATATCATATGTATAGGAATGGATATAATAAAAATAATAAGAAAAAGAGAAGTTGTAGTCGCTGATAAATAAGAGCTGCGAATAATGCCTATAAAAATGTAATGTAATGTAATGTAAATGGCTCTAAGTTATCAAGGGTCTAACGTATCAAACAAGCCTCAAACTATCACTCTGCTGCCAGATATGCAGTAGATATGGATGGATCACTTTAAGGGTTGTTTCTCCTGACAAATTTTCCTATTGAACTCTATGGAAAAATAAGTCAGGAGAAGAAACCATTCAAGTTATCCATCCATATCTACTGTATTTCTGGCAGCAGAGTGATGGTTTAAGGCTTGTTTGATATGTCAGACTCTTGATAACTTAGAGCCCTTTAGCCAACCATGTGTTCCATACTGTTCCAGTGTAATTTACAGCTAAATCTAGTCCCATCCCCCAATTCTCATAGAGATCCATTCAAATGCAGAGACATTTAGTATCACTTGTAAGAGTACCAGAAAATAAGATATCAAGAGTTTTTTGATGTTGTTGGGTCACAGACATCAGGAAGTCATGGCATGCAAAGGATATGCGATGAAATATTAGAAATGTATACTTTATTATATATATAAATGCAGGGGTGCCAATAATTGTGGCAAACATGGTTTTGTTAAAAATAATTATTTCTTGATGTGGGATTTTGTTTTCTCATAATAAATGAACGTCAATTAAAGGATGGATGTTTTTCATTTTTTCAGTGTGAGATTAAGCTAATTTACCAAACGGTGAATTTTTTATAACCCTTTTTACTCCTCTTTACCAGGGGTACCAACAAATTTGAGCACGTCTGCATTTTAGAAAGTTCAGTTAAACTGAAAACTAGCCTAAATATCAAATACGTTCCTATTGATAGCAGACATCAAATTGGCCATCCTTTCAACTCTCTTACATGAATAGATTGAAAATTAAACATGGTCAGCTGAATGTTTTGATTGTTTTAATTGGCTAGTTCATCAATCAATCCGATTGATCAAGTCAACACTCCATGTGTTATAACACTGCTTCTTATTGTGCTATAATACTCACTGTTTTATAAAACTGCTTTTCATTGTGCTATAACACTCCCTGTGTTATAACACTCCTTCCAACTGTACTATAACATTCCTTGTGTTATAACACTGCTTCTTATTGTGCTATAACACTCATTGTTTTATAAAACTGCTTCTCATTGCACTATAACACGTCCTGTGTTATAACACTGCTTCTTACTGTGCTACAATACTCCCTGTATTATAACATTTCTTACCGTGGTATAACACTCCCTCTGTTATTACACTCTTTCTTACTGTGCTATAACACTCCCTGTGTTATAACACTCTTTCGTACTGTGCTGTAACACTCTCTCTGCCTGTGTTAAAAACACTCCCCATGTTATAACACTTTTCTCCACTGTGCTGTAACACTTCTCTGTACTGTGCTATAACACTCATCCTGCCTCAACGTGCTCTAACGCTTCCTGTATCCTCTATGTGTTGCCTTGTTGTGTTGAACTGTCCTCCCTCACATCCTATTTATAGAAGCAGTCTCCCTAAGAGATGTCAAGAAAGGAAAATGGCGTCTATAATTAAACTCCTTTTAGCTGTGTCAAGAAGAAGCTGACATCAAAAAGGAAAAATGCAACTATAATTAAACTCTTCCCGTATCAATATGTCAATTGAAGAAGCCGTTGTTGGTGCACGAGCCTCGACACTTTCCGGTATAACATATCTGTCGGTGATCTGGTTGCATCGCAGCATCCATGAGAGGGTGTGCAAAGCTTTTATCAGCCTTTCTGCTGGCTGAGCCACGAGAGAAATGTGCAGCCATGAGCAGACATCCCGCTCTGGAGGAAGCCAGATGAACAGTGTTTAGCTAAACGCAAGCTGAACGTGCGAATGATGTGGTGGACATTTTGTGAGGAAAAGAGCATGTGTGATTGACACAGAGGAGCTGGATTCCTGTCGATCAGTGTGTCCCTGGCTGTCCTTCTCAGACGGAATCCCTGGGGGGTGCTACATTGCTGTCTGTTAATTCATCCACACAAGGATGCAAGTTTTTTTTAAAATGGCCACATTTTCTGAAATCGTGTCTATGGACCTCATCTATCACTAGGACCACCATCCCTAGGATCCCTCGCCCTTTGTGTGTTCACATACTGGAGAAAATACAAAATGGGCGGTAGAGCACGGGTTATCACAATGAATTAATGAATGAGTTGAGCCGTGTATTGGGTCAGAGAGGTCATGTGATCTGTACTGCTGGGATGAATGCTTTTGATGTTTTCAACACAGACTGTTTGATTAACAGACGATAATTACTCTTCCTCCTTTGTCATTCTGCCTCCCCCCTCTCTCTCTCTCTTTGTCTCCAGCCCTCATCTTCCTCTTCTACTTGGTCTTCTATGGCTTCCTGGCGGGAATGTTCACCCTCACAATGTGGGTCATGCTGCAGACCCTGGATGACTACACTCCAAAATACCAGGACAGAGTCTCTAACCCAGGTGACCTACGGCACTGCGTAATGTCACTACAGCGCCGGCACACACTAAAACAGAACAGCATTATTTTACATTACATTACATTACATTACAGTCATTTAGCAGACTATTATCCAAAGTGTCATACAGTAAGTGCATACAGAAGTCATCGAAGTAACTACAGAAAAGATAAGACACAGCACATTCTTCCCAAAAAGTAGCAGCTATCCCTAGTAATGAACACTGAATGCAGTTCACAGTAAACTGGGTAAATCAGCTCTACTACAATTCTATTCTAAATATTATAAACTTGAATACACAGTTCAACAAGAACACATACCATGAGGTCCTAGATAAGTATCAGTCCAGGTGGAGTCTGAAAATGTGTGTTTTCAGGCCACGACGGAAAGCAGGCAGGGTTGGCATAGAACGTAGGGGAATGGGAAGTTCGTTCCACCACTGGGAAGCTAGGGTGGAAAAGCTCCGCAGTCGGGACGAGTGAGTGCCATTGACACGAAGGGAGGGAAGTGCCCTGCAGTAGATGAGCGAAGTGGTCGAGCAGGAACATAGTTCTGGATCAAGTCCTGAAGGTAGGTGGGGCCTGTCCTATTGGCTGCAGTGTAGGCCAGAGTCAGAACTTTGAACCTGATCCTGGCTGCAACTGGCAGCCAGTGGAGTGACCTCAATAGGGGGGTGACATGTGAAAATTTCGGGAGGTTGAACACAAGCGGGCAGCTGCGTTCTGGATGAGTTGAAGAGGCAGGATGGCGTAGGCTGGTAAGCTTGCGAGCAGGGAGTTACAGTAGTCCAGGCGTGAGGTGACCATAGTCTGGACCAAAAGCTGGGTGGAGTAGGTGGTCAGGTATGGTCGAATCCTCCTGATGTTGTACAGGAGGAACCTGCAGGACCGTGCCCTCGCCCTGATGTGGTCTTTGAAGTCCAGCTGGTCATCTAGGACCACCCCCAGGTTCTTTGCAGAGAGGGAGGTAGCCACCATGGTCTCGTCAACGGTGATGGAGAGGTCAAGTAATGGGGAGGTCTTGTATGGCATGAAGAGCTCTGTCTTGTCGAGGTTGAGCTTCAGGTGATGGGTAGTCATCCACTCAGAGATGTCGGCCAGACAAGCAGATATCCTCTCTTTCACCTGTTGGGTAGAGGGAGGGAAAGAGAGGAAGAGTTGAGTATCATCAGCATAACTATGGTATGAGAAGCCATGTGAATTAATTACTGAACTAAGAGACTGTATAAATGGAGAACAGCAGAGGACGCCGTACAGATCCCTGTGGGACTCCTGTAGACAGGGGATGGGGTGCAGAGACAGAACCCTTCCAAGAGACTTGGTAGGATCTATCAGTGAGGTATGATACAAACCAGGAGAGGGCAGTCCCAGAAATGCCCATTTCAGAGAGTGTGGAGATCAGGAGTTTGTGGTTGACCGTGTCGAACGCCGCAGACAGGTCAAGTAGAATCAGGACAGAGGAGAGGGATGAGGCTCTAGCAGTGGAGAGTGCCTCAGTCACGGTCAGGAAAGCAGTTTCCGTGGAATGTTCGGTTCTGAAGCCGGACTGATGTTGGTCAAGCAGATTGTTCTGGTGGAGAAAAACAAACAGTTGGTTATGGACAGCTCGTTCAAGAGTTTTGTACAGGAAGGGCAAGAGAGATACAGGACAGTAGTTCCTGACATCAGAGGGGTCCAAGCTACGTTTTTTTAGGAGTGGGGTTACACGGGCAGTCTTAAAAACAGCAGGAACATGGCCACAGGTTAGGGAGGTGTTGATAATAGAGGACAGATATGGAACGAGCTCAGCAGATATTGACTGGAGGACTGCTGATGGGATGGGGTCCAGTGGACAGGTGGTTGCGCGTTGGTGCGTCACGAGTTGGAGCACATCTGCATCCTCCAGAGTCTTGAAGTCTTTTAAAAAAAAAAAAAACAGGACTTGAAAATTTTAATCCACCAACGTAGCAACCTTGGTTATGCTCGACAATGTAGCCACTAAGGAGCAGAGATAGACTGACCCTTACAATAACATGTGGATAGTGTAGGCGTTCTGCCCACAAATGACCTGTGCTCACTGGAACTCTGCTAACAATGCCAGTGTGCACAGGCTGTGGATATTCCCTATGCCTCATCCTTATGGGTGAAGAGCAGAGGTGTGCAGTATTGGCAGTCTGTGATGTAGATGCCTACCACTTTAAGCCCAACAAAAGGCACCCTTCATTCCCTCCATAAACACCTTAGATCTGGGATGGACGGGCAACTGACGGGCCAGTGTGTATGCAGGTTTTTTCTGCCACCAGTTACCCTGGCTCAATCAGCTAATTAGTCATATACACCAAAACCGATTCACTTGTAAATTAGACCACAATAAAACGCTACAATACATGCATACGAACATTCATCAGCTGCTGTTCATATCGTGGAATGTAGCTAAAATATCAGATCATGCACATGATTTGGCTAATTAAATAATTAAGATCAGAAGTTAGTCTGAAATCTAGAAACAGATGCGGCCTGGTCTTGCCCATCTCTGCTTTAGATCTTGTTCTGGTTCCGCTTAATTGTCCTGTTGGACATCATTTTTAACAGTGTAAAGTATCTTCAGTAGCCTTTGCTTTCCTTTCTTAGTGTATATACACAATTCTCTGTTTGACTCATAGCCAATATCTCTGGTGTTTAACTAAATCGCACAACAACCCTGAGATTGAGTTACAAACTATGAAACATCTGCCAGTGTTACCAAACAATTTTGGGATGCAGTGTACCTTTTACAAAACAGTGGGGGTGTATAAATCGAATAGCAGATCAGAAAAGCAGGTTCACAGAAGCACAGATCAGCACTGCTGCTGGGGGACACAGCTGCCACAAACAGCCTCTTATCTGTCATCTCCAACTCATGTCATACGTCTCTCTCTTCCCCTGCCCAATTTTTTCCTCTCCTCCTTTCTCTGCACTTCTTACTTTGTGTATACTCGCCGTATAATTGGGATTGGATTGATGAGGTGGTGGAACGAGATGCAAGATGCTCAACTTTAATTCAGTCCAGATTTACGGCATTATATAATTACATGTAGAAATATTCTCAAAGTTAAGTCGGCAGAGCTAATAAATTATTATACAAGAGAAAGCCAACATCTTGAAAACATTTCTGAATTCTTGTGAGTTTTCCATAGACACTTCAGATGTGAATCCCTGAGTTCTGATAACGGTTGTCTGTTCTCACTGGCTCTCAGGACTGGTGATTAGGCCCAAGTCCATGGATATTACCTTCAACCAGACGGATCCTTTAATGTATCAGCAGTACGTCCAGCACCTGGAGTCCTTTCTGAAACGTGAGTCCCAGCCTGCCTCCTTGTACCGATGGAGTGTACCAATGCAAAGATGTGTGTGTGCATGTGCGTTTGAGTGCATGTGCGTGTATGGGTGTGTGTGAGCATTTGTGTGTTTATGTGTGTGTATGTGTGTGTGTGTGTGTGTGTGTGTGTGTGGCTGTGTCCGAATAATGCACCTGTTCCCTGTCCACTGTTCCCTGTCCACTCAGATTCCTGTCTACTATGTGCCCTGTCCCCTCACTTTGCAAGCACTGTGCAAAATAAATCCCGCAAAACTCTTTCCAAACTAGTGAGGAAGTACTTCGTAATATATATATTTTTTTTTATTGAGAATATCAATCAGTTAACATATGATGATGTTTACAAAGAGTAGATTATGAATTAATTGAATTAACAAAAATAAAAAGAGAATAGTTCATAATATGACCCGCTCTTGTACTATAGATATGCATATACGCTCTATGTCTTTTACATTTTTACTTCTGGGTTATTTACTGAAATTGTCGGATGAGTACACAGTTCTGCAGATGAGTGTGCTCCTGAATTTCCTCAACAAAACCCCCGGAAATAAGGGGTTCATCCTTTCAAGTGCCCCCATTTGTGAGAAAGTCGCCCACTCAAAAGCTTTTTTACGAAGTGGACTCAAATATGCGCCCTCAAAAGGGTGTAGGGGTCGTATTCGGACACAGCCCGTGTGTTATTGTGCGTGTGCATGCTCGCGGGACAAGGAGAGAGAGGAGAATCTCACGCTGCCCTCCCCCCCGGTGGTTTTGTCCTTCAGAATACAGTGACGCAGAGCAGGAGAAGAACGAGCTGTGTGTGTCGGGGAAGTACTTTGAGCAGGACGAGGAGCCGGTGAAGAAGGCGTGTCAGTTCAAGCGCGACCTCCTCAGGCAGTGCTCCGGCCTTTCAGACACGAACTTCGGCTACTCTGAGGGCAAGCCCTGCATCCTCATCAAGATGAACAGAGTAAGTATCTCTTAAGATTTGTACTTCCTCCCTGTTATTAAATGGACATTTGTATGTGTAAACCCGTTTCATTGCTGTAACATCCTTGATCAGGAGAGTACAGACACGTATCTCCTCCAAAGCATGTTCTGCTAGCCGCCACACGCTGCAGTTCAACTGCTGAGTTCTTCAGTCATTGTATTGGAGAAGTGCACTTAACACGCAGATGGACGCAGGCACACTGTAAACACCTGATTGACCTGAGGATTAATGTAATAACATATCATGGGAAAAAGAAACCTGTATATATACATATCATGGGAAAAAGAAAAATGTATATGTACATAAATATACATCATATACTGAGACTGTTCCCTGGTTAGGAGGCTGTTAAAATTTTTTGTATGAGTAGACAAGGACAGTTCCTTCAACTGGAACCCTCTTTCCTGGGTAATACTGGATAACTATGTACCACCCTACAGGGCTGCTGGCTCCAGTCAACACAGGCACGGTTACATGTAATCTGTTTTCATCCATCTTGCTTTCTTGGGTTTCCTGGCGACAGAAGTACCCTTCACTCCCCCAGGTCTAGGATTGTGTCTGGAATTAGGCGGGAAAATGACTAGAGCAGGAGTGTCCGACTCTAGTGCTGGAAGGTAGCAGTTGGTTTTTGGTGTGTTTCAGCAATCAAGTGCTTATTTAAGTCACTGATTGGCTAGAGAGTCCACATGTCTTGTTTCCACAGCCTAAATTGGTTGCACGTTAGGCCTCAGCTCAACGTAAATTGATGGAAAGAAAACCACAGAATTGTGCGGACACTGCAGGACACTGCAGAAATACTCCTGGACTAGAGAGCCTGATCAGGTCTTGTTTTTCCTCTGGTCCAGTGCTAGCCACCATATCAGTTCATAGACCCACTAACATGACGAGTAAATTGCAGGAATATACAATCCCTCCATCTTGGCAGTTTGAGGAAAATTAGGAAGAGCAGTGCAACCTGGGAAAATGTGTTTTTGTTTTCTTTTTTTGTTTTGTCTCTGCTGTTTCTCCCACAGGACATCTCAGTCCCAATGCCTTCAGTGTTTGTGTGCAAAGTCTTGAGAGTGCAGCTGAGCTTTATCTGGCTATAACTGATACTGTGGCCGTATCATTTTATTAAGCATTGGCAGGAAGATGTGTTCTGAGAAGAGACGTTTTCACACCCCTCCCCCTTTTTTACCGAGACAGACAGCAGCAGGTGCAGAGCAGTCTTGCACACACACACACACACACCAAAACGCACACACACGTAGTACACGCACACACACACACACACACACCCAAACGCACACACACATAGTACACACACACACATATAGTACACACACAAACAAATAGTACACACAGCACACACACACAGGCATGCACTAACACACACACACACTGCAGCCAAACTGATTACATATTCCGTCAACACTTTCCACGGAAACTAGAACAGATTTTTCCCCTTCTTAAATAACGTATTCATAATGAAGTAAGGAAGGAAGAAAGAAAGTGAACACAAGTGTTTTAATCACCTCGTTTTTCTCCTAGATTATTGGGCTGAGGCCAAAAGGTGATCCGTATATCAGCTGCAGTCCTAAGGTAAGTCATATCCGTGCAGCATCTGTCACACATTCACATACTAAATACACGCACACACACACCAAAACATACACCAGAATGTGTAAAACGTGTAAAACGTTTATAAAGTTTGTGTAAGGACTGCCTGATTCTATAAGCTGTTTTTAATTTTTTTAATTTGTGCTATGTGTGGGCATACAAATGTGTGTGTGTGTGTGTGTGTGTGTCCGCATGCGCTCCCTCTTGAGCTTTTCAGTGAGACATGGTATGAGTCTGTGGATGTGTTTGTGTGATACTAAATCTTTGCATTCACCTACTTCAATGTGCCCTGTGCTGCCCACTATAAACTGGGGAGTAATCAATCCAGTCTGGTTTTCATACCTCTCTGGGGCCTTAGTGCTGGCCTGCGTTGGGCACTTTTCTGCCTATCTGTCGTCAGCCTCTGTAATGCAGTTTTCAGCTCTTTGGCCAGTACCCATACTGGACACATTATAAGCAGCGCTGTCAGCTCTCCAGCCGTAGGGTAGAGCTGGCACGAATGGAAAATGCTTCAGAGGTTTAGCTAAATTTTATTCGGATGCTTTCATTGTAAAAGAAAAGAAAATGGTGGACGCGTAGCTCCAGGGATTGTGCACAGGATTAGCTGAGCCCAGCGTTTGAGTTTACCTGACCTTTCTCTTTTACCTGGTTTCACTCCACAGTGTTTTTTCCCTCATTTTAAGTGTTTGAGTCACAAGCTGCCCGTGCTGAATACTCATCACTTCACTTTCATTTTACATTCATAACCAACCCACACGTTACATTTTACATTCATAACCAACCCACACGGCCTCACTCCATTTTACTCATCAAATCTGTTAAATGGTCATTTTCATTTCATCAAACTAGATTATGCTGCAGTCTCACGTATCAAACATTACATAAGGCGTTACATTAACGTTATTTTTATGCTAATTATTAGTTTTTTCCCAGGGTCTCTGATATATCTTTGTTTGCTGATGGCAACTTTTTTCTTATACATGTACATAAATACGCTGTGTGTGTGTGTGTGTGTGTGTTTGTGTGTGTATGTGTGTGTGTGTGTGTGTGTGTGTGTGTGTGTGTGTGTGTTTTTGTGTGTGTGCTCTTCATTCACTGGAGAATCATAGAATCTTTGTGACCAGCATTGCTCATCTTCCTACTTAATTCAAGATAGCAGTCATGGGGGGGTTGTTGAAGCAACTAATTAAAGGGGGTTGCATTTAAACCTCAGTAGGTATTTTCATTTTATTATAAATTAAATGATAGATGATAAACTATATTGTAGACTATAAAGAATTATACATTCTACGTGCAACCTAGGGCACTCATTTGAGTGCTGGTATGATTTTTACTGTTTTGCAGTGAAGAGGCCCAGAGGATTGTGTGGGCAGTTAAGTGAGGGGGAAAGCAATTGAAAACATTCAGTCACTGTACCTCAGTCCATATTCCTAGCAAAGCTAAGCGTGGTCTGCTACACTCACATGCTGTGGTCCTAGGTTGTGTACCACCTCAAACCCAGGCCTATATAACTGTATTTATGTTATATAGTTATAGCTATGTTATTTGGACCAGGGTGTCTGCTCAGCTTATAAATCATGTGATCACAGGCCGTCATGCAACCTGTAACCTTGGTGATATACGTGCTAAACTAGCTGCCCAGTTTAGTGTTTGAACCTGTTTTGACCAGGAACAGACATAATTGTGTGAAGAGAACAGTGATTCCTTGACAACCTTTCACTTTCCCTCTCAGATCAAACATTAGTAGATCTAAAACGAGTCATGTGACCCAGCTTTGGTTACCCACAATGCTGTTCTGCTGTGAATAATTCAGTCTCCAATCAGCATGTGAAGCCCACACTAATCACAAGGGCCTGTGCGCATGGATTCCGGGATCACCATGGCAACACTGTTCTCCCTCACAGGTTTTATTAAGACTAGATATCTGTGATTGGTTGGGATAGATGACAGAATGCAATGTCCTATAATGTCTTTACTGCTGTGGCTTATGCTGTGTTTGCGTACTCTGTGTGCCTGTGCGTGTGTGTGTGTGTGTGTGTGCCTGTGTGTGTGTGCCTGTGCCTGTGTGTGTGTGTGCGTGCGTGCGTGTGCCTGTGCGTGTGTGTGCCTGTGCATGTGTGTGTGTGTGTGTGTGTGTGCCTGTGCGTGTGTGTGCCTGTGCGCGTGTGTGTGTGTGCGTGCGCGCGCATGCGTGTGCCTGTGCGTGTGTGTGCCTGTGCGTGTGTGTGCCTGTGCGCGTGTGTGTGTGTGTGTGCCTGTGCGTGTGTGTGTGTGCCTGTGTGTGTGCCTGTGTGCGTGTGTGTGTGTGTGTGTGCCTGTGCGTGTGTGCCTGTGCTTGTGTGTGTGTGTGTGCCTGTGCGCGTGTGTGTGTGTGTGTTTGAGAGAAAGAGAGAGAGAGTTGAATGATGTTTTTCCAGAAAGTAGTAGCTGGTGATCCAGTACTAAAAAGGTATCAGTCTGTTAACCCCCACAGGTAGTATCTGGTATGTTCCTGGTACCCTGGGCGTAGTCCAGCGCTCTGACTCCGCTTCCTGGTACCCTGGGTGTAGTCCAGCGCTCTGACTCCGCTTCCTGGTACCCTGGGCGTAGTCCAGCGCTCTGACTCCGCTTCATTCTCTTCTTCCTCCTCCAGAAAGAAGGCTCTGTGCAGATTCAGTATTTCCCTAGTGAGGCGAAGTTTGATAAGATGTTCTTTCCTTATTATGGGAAAAAAGCCCACGTAAGTACAGTGATTCCAAGGGGTTGCCAAAAATGTTTTTAATCAGATATTTACTGTGATCATAAAGAGCTGATGATTTGAGGGAGAGCATATAAAATCTATAGAAGCTTATCAAATCTATAGAAGCTTAATTGGATCTACACATGGAATGTCCCAATTGGCATACAGTTTTCAGCTGGCGTAGCTGCATAATGTAGGTGCTTTGATATTAGTGATGCACATATTGCGCAGAAGTGCACTCAAATATGTAGATATGACAGAAAGGGTGGCATTTAGATAGAGCTTTGCATGGATCTCAGAGAGAGTGGAGTGACACACATTAGTGACGGACCACCTTGGTTGATGTGTGGTGAACTGAAGTGAAGAGGAAGGACTTTATTAATTCAATTGAAAAGAGTTTTTCCAAACCTCAAAATGTTACACTATTATTCTGAGGGATTTAAGCATAAAAATTAGATTTTTCATGCCAAAAACCACCAATTTAAAATAAACAAAATATAGATTTTCTGAAAATTTCTAAAAGTGGGCTGAGTGAGTTTTGGAAAATTGAACAGGTTGGTGAATAGATGGTCAGATTGAGAGAAGCACATCTGGAATTTGGTGTGGCACTGGGGAATCCTCGTCTCTCTGCGATAAGTACCTGGGTTTTTTTAATGAGTCAGGACCAACCACATCATTAGGATATGGTTCATGAGGTTGTGCTCCTGATGTGGAATGATGTTGAGTACTTACACTTTCTCTCTTTCTCTCTCTCTCTCTCTCAGCCAAATTACATTCAGCCTCTGGTGGCAGTTAAGCTCCTGCTGACAAAGGAGAACTACAATGAGGAGATCGCCATCGAGTGCAAGATCGAGGGCACCGACCTGCAGAACAACAACGAGCGGGACAAGTTCCTGGGGCGCGTGGTGTTCAGAGTGAAGGTGACGGAGTAGCGCTGGGGCTGGCAGAGCGGCGCAATGCCCAACGTTGTGTGTATCCGCAACACCACCACCCCTCCTTCTCCCCCACCCCCCCACCCCCCTCCCTGACCCCTCTCCCTTTATGCCTGGGACTGGCGCTGCTCCATACTGAAGGACCAGCCTGCGTGGAAAGGGGGCGTGACTTTAGCACAACGGCATGCTTCTGGATCTTCCATTTTAAAAACCCCTTGTGTGTCGCTACCTTCAATGCCCTGCCTGCCTCTTCTCTCCGACCTCCCACCCCCCCCTAGTGGAAAAGAATGAGAAGCAGCCCCGCGCCCCCGACCTCCAGCAGCCTAAACAAGACCATGAGCACGGAACGCCCCGGTGCCACGCCCAGGACCTGTAAATAGCTGTATTTGAAGCCTCAAGTTGCTGTGTCTCCTCTCTTGTGCGGTGTATCCTGCGGAATGTGCTGTGAACTTTGTGTGTACATATTTAATGGATCCAAGCAAACACTGTTTCTCTGTCATAGCTCACAATGTCTGACCACTGTAAGAAATGAGAAGAAATTTAAATAAAGGAAATAGTTTTAAATATCGAAAGAAATGTAAAAAAAATAAATAAAAGTTAAATATATAAATGAAGCTGAACATGGCCAATGTGTAAAGGGATTTTTTAACCTCTGCAGAGTCTTGGTCTCTGCAGATGCCTTAAGACCTGTATGGAGAAAATCTGAAATAAAGGTGATTTTAAACAAGCAGCGTTTGTCTGTCTGACCAAGGACTGTGTGTATGCCTGCATGCGTGTGAAGACATTTCATTATACAAATATCCACCTAAAAAGGAATATGCACACGAGTGAACACACACACTTGTGCAAATACCTTTTTAGGTGGATATTTGTATCATATGCAATGTCTTAACACAGCATAACTGCTCACCTCATGTCCAATGGACTAAAGCTTCTGTTGTAATTACACCTTGCGGTGACATACCCTAAAAGGAACCATAGCTGGAACAATGGCACAGCCTGGTGTTAGACCTTCTTGATGGATCATTCCAGTTGTTTAATTACGTAAGAGTTTTCTCTCACACGAATATGCTACCAACGTGGTTTGTAGGTATCTGGTGAGTGTACTTGTCCTTCATTTTGTGAAACAAAATTAACAGAAATTGGCTAACGCTGAATTTTTATGGAGAATTCCTGCTGTCTCCTCATCACAGTTGCTACCAGATGGGTGATTTGGTCTGACAAATGCCTAGTAGACAAAGGAACGTAAAAATGGATTGGAATTGCGTTGTTTACAGAAGGGGTACAGTGCAGGGTGTCCACGCTGGCAGGACAGTTCACTTCGTCCAGCTCATTATAGGTTTTAATTGGGACAGGTTCCTGGGGCGCGTGGTGTTCAGAGTGAAGGTGATGGAGTAGCGGTGGGGCTGGCAGAGCGGCACAAAAACTCCCATCACCATCGTCCCTCCATCTGGCCGTCGAATCACAGTCCAGTATAATTAGTTTAATTATCTGTCCTTCTCCTCAGCTGATGTGTGTGTGGGTGGGTGCCCCGTCACAAAATGAAGGTGCTAGAAATTGGTGGTAGTTGAGGTGCACCTTTCCACAGCTTGCTGTAAAGCACTGAGATTGTGATAGGTCCAAATCAGTGGTTCACAACCCCTGGACCAGTGTTTTTCAACCTTTTTTGAGCCAAGGCACATTTTTTACATTAAAAAAAATCCTGAGTCACACCACCAACCAAAAGTGTTACTAATTAAGTGAAGTTGGATAACAACCCATGGCACACCTGACGATCTCTCACGGCACACTGGTTGAAAATCACTGCCCTGGACAATATGGGCTTAATTTCACCACCACAAATTGTCGTATTTGCCACAATAAAGAAAATTCAGTTCTGGTTTACTTACAAAAGTTCATCTAGAGCTTGATTTATATGACCTTTTGCAGGTGCAAAACATTTTAGCACATGCAAAACTAATAACACAACCAATGACTGGTGCAAAACAAATACCATGACCAATCACTGGTCATGTTACTGTTTTTGCGTGTGCTATAAGGTTTTGCACATGCTAACGTGCTAAAATCAAGCCCTTAGAATGCATGTTTGCAGCAGTTGCATTTATTATGCTTGCTAGCATATCCTGGCAGCACAGAGTTCGCAATAACAGATATTGATGCCCAAGCAATACACCGGAGAGGGTACACCAATGTCCAAAACAAGAAGACACTGTGATTGTGCACACACACACACACACACACACACGTGTTTCGTCTATGCCAGTGGTTCTCAAACTTGGGCAACTCTGTGCTGGTTTTTGTTACAATCAATCTCTTGCTCAATTCGGTTGTGTTTATGTTCTTCCATGTTTTTTTCATTAAACTTATTAACACAATGCAGGTTTGGCTTTTTACCATTTGCATTGACTATGACTTTGACTACGGGTCAAGAAAAGGGGACTTCCAAAGTCGGAAATTCTCATTTATCTGCCATTCAGCCAACTTATGTCAACTTATAATATTTACTAGATATGGTTCTGTAAGCATCCCTATGGAGTTTATCCAAAGTACTGGACTGAAAAAGATAATTAAATAATTTAATATTAAAAAATAACAAAATGCCTGATAAGAATAAGACTATACATCCCATTCTGCACAAACCATCATTTGGCGACATCTCCTGTTGAAAGGTAGCTATTGCATTATAACAGCTCATATATCTGTTGGCAGGTGTTACTTTGACCAATTTTGCCAAGCCTTCATCCTTGGCTGTCAACCTGACCCTGGCTGCACTTTAAATACCCTGTGAGGACATAATGCTTTTTATACCGGAGAGACCCGAGTGTGGCAGTTAAATCCAGTGCCATGGTTTTCTATCAGAGATTTACTGTGGCAGTTATATCTAGATGGGTTGGCAAACAGGCTACAGCAGGGTTTTTTTTAGGTAGTTGAGGGGGAACAGGTGCAGGTGCAGGTGAACCATATGTAAAAGGAAGCTGAGGTGGTCTCCTCCACACTTCTGTTTTGTGTTTAAAATGAGGAAGTTAACTATCCATCCTTAACTATCCCCTCCCCCCACAGTTCAACATGGTTGTTGATGCCACTGATTCTACCAGTTTTAGACTGAATAAGTCCTACAATAGTCAGATTAAACATTGATCTTTGTTTAATAGAGAAATTGGGCCATGAAGCCATTAATGTTTGCAGTTTCTCGTCCTTTTTCTGGAAGTATAAGGTGACAACAGTTCTTCCATAATGTATAAGGACAGATATAATTCATTTTTCTGGAGAAAGAAAAACATTGATATATTTAAATTATTTTATTAGATCATAATTGACTAACATGTTGCTCTGTACACAAAACAAATATTCATTCAAACAAACACAAGAAAAACAATGTTCCTTCTGATGTTCAAACAGCATTCATGCACCCAAAATAAAAAAAAATGCAATAAGCCAGTGAACAAATTCAGCTCTGACGCCCCCACCCCCTAGCAGTGGGCAAGGGATGAGATGGAGCCAAGTGACCTGAACTGAACATATTCAACAAGCTTGTGTTATGGCACACCTCCTCACACAGGGAAATTTGGTTTAGGGGTAGGAAAGCTGTGCTGCATACAAGAGAGGTGCAGTAAGATGTGCCTCCTTTTCCAGTCCAGGTGTAGGTGTGGGTTTACTTCCCAATCCTTTGTACCACCCAGTCTTGCTGACATAAAGGACAACGGTTGTTCTGCTTCACCCAAAGAGACATACAGCAGTTGTGGAAGGAGTGGTTACACTCTCCCCACACCACTAATGGAGAGAGAGAGAGAGAGAGAGGAAAATTTGTGTGTTACTTTGGGACAAATGTTGATGTTTTCGTAAGATAGTCGACTACGTCATCACATTAAACCATTTATACACTTCCATCAGTGTATATTAGAAAAACACGAGTTTTATTTTATTTTTTTAATGTCCAACAAAAAACAATTAAATATCCAATTAAAAGTCCGTCTGTCTGCTTCCCTGTTAGATGAAGCCATTGCATTATTGCTTAGCTAGTCACTGACATATAAACACTAACTGTCAAAATAATCTTACCGACACAGTCCTCCTGTTTATTCTCGGCTTGACAACGCAGACAGGCATCTGAATGACAAACAGGGGAAACACACGTCTGCATTTAATTGTGTTGACATCTTTACGATATAGCTCGTTTGTTTTGTGTTAACGTTAGAAGAACCAGCGAATTAGCCAACGTTACATTGCTGATAATTTCAAGAAATATGAGCGGACTAGCAGGTTACTGATGTTACTGGCTGGCTAACGTTACATAAGGATTTGTTTCACAAGACATGAATAACTCAATCACGATAACGTGCATGCACACTGCTGCTGTGTTAGACATTAATAACTCAATCACGATAACGTGCATGCACACTGCTGTTGTGTTAGTATTTGTTAGTCGCTAAACGTTATTGTTCGGTAACTAACGTTACATTAGACCACTGAACGCATACGCTGTTTGCCGTAACGGAAACACTAACGTTGGTTTGGGGGCCACAAAAGAAAAGACTGTCAGTAGCTAGCTAACGTTTGACTGAATAACGTAGAATAAAATGAACTCGAACACGTTTTCCAGCTAACTTACAGATAATAGGCGTTGACCATGTGACAATAAACAGAAGGCCAAAATGATAAAATGGCTGTTAGCTACTCTACATCTAGCTTACATTAACGTTAGATAAATTAACGTTAGCTAACTTTATTTGTGTCGGCCAGCTGATCTAGCCAACTGTTAGCTACCGCTAGCTAACTTCAGCGAAGCCACTTGATATTCTGCACATTGCAGCCTGGAGTCTCAGTTGACACGATTAGTAAAGATTAGCTAGGTAGTTATATTCCGCTTTAGCTAGCTAAGTTAGAACATGTAACAAGGCTGACTAGTTAGCGAGCTAACAGTACAGAGATGATTGCATACACTTAGAATGTAGATAGCTAGCCTAACAGTTAGCTAACATTAGCTAGCTCGCTAGCTCCTTAGAAAGCGGAATAGTTTACTGACCCATGACTTGCACTCTACAGATGGCGCAGGTATCGCACTCGACGTCCCAGCTCCACATTGCTACTGCATTCCATTTCTTCAGGGAAAACATTTTGTCTCCTCCTGATTTGGACCCAGAAGTGCCAGTATGTGTATGAACCAAACCAGACTCGTCTCCGTTATCCATCTCTGCCACATATCAATGGGAGAGGGCAGAACAAAATGGACGGACCGAACGAGTGACTGTAATTCAGTCAAATAGCCACACGGTGGAACCAAAGCCCACAATGTAAACAACGTGGAAGCATAATCCGAATAGCAAACTGCATGGCCAAAAAAAAAGTCGCCGTTGCACCCGTCATTCATAGTGTCCACTGTACAAGCCTCTGGAGGCAGTGTTATGATCTGATTGCTTCAATTGATCAGGTCTAGGTTTAGGAAAAAATCTTTATTTCCGAAGTTACCCCTTATGAGGGCCCCTTGGAAAAGAAAAGTTTTCACTGGCCATTCAGTGTACTGTAGCCTTTAAGTAGGAATAATTTGGTCCCTCTTGTGTTGAAGTTTTACCAGCGTTTGTTTAATCCTTTTGGAAATATGGAGTTGAGTTTTCTAATCCAATGTCTTTCTGTCCTACGTCTGTCCTCCTGTGTCCAGTTAATGTTTAAATGAAGGCCCGATATTTCTACTGCTTCAAGTCCATGGTGTAGGAAATGAGCCACTATGTATGTGTCTGTTTTTCTATGATTTTTTATGTTATATATGTGTTGTGCCAATCAGGATTTAATTGTATTTCCTGTCTCCTACATATTTTATGTCACAGTGTGTGCACTTTCTGACATGCAGTGCCCTCCACTATTATTGGCACCCCTGGTAAAGATGAGTAAAAAGGGTTGTAAAAAAATCACAGTTTGGTGAATTAGCGTAATGTCACACTGAAAAAATGAGAAAAATCCAACCTTTAATTGAAATAAATTTATTATGAGATTATTTCTCATCAAGAAGTCATTATTTTTAACAAAATCATGTGTGCCACAATTATTGGCACCCCTGCATTTATATGTAGAATAAAGTAATAATTTAAAATATTTTATTGAATATTCTTTGCATGCCATGACTTCCTGATGTCTGTGACCCAACAACATAAAAAGACTCTTGATATCTTATTTTCTGGTACTCTTACAAGCGATAATATAACGTCTCTGCATTTGAATGGATCTCTATGGGAATTGTGGGGTGGGACTAGATTTAGCTGTAAATTATGTTGGAACAGTATGGAATACATGGTTGGCTAAAAGGTTCTAAGTCATCAAGGGTCTGACGTATCAAACAAGCCTTAAACCATCACTCTGCTGCCAGAAATGGATGATCGTTCCTTCAGTGTGCTCGCCGAACCCATTACCAAGAAAACATTGGCGGTTCAGTTTCAGTGGAATCCTAAAGCTGAGTCCGCCTTTGTGGAGCTTAAAAAGAGGTTCAGTTCTGAGCCCATTTTAATTACGCCCAATCCCTTCCTCCCTTTTATTGTGGAGATTGATGCCTCTGAATTAGCAGTAGGCGCCATATTGTCCCAGCACTCTCCCATCGATCGCAAGAGGCACCGTGTGCATATTTCTCGTGCGCTCACTCCGGCCGAGAGGAATTACGACGTGGGGGATCGGGAGCTGCTGGTGGCGTCACTGCTTAGAAGGAGCTGAACACCTCTTTACTGTGTGGACCGACCACAGGAATTTGGAATACGTCCAACAGGCGAAAAGACGTAATTCGCGTCAGGCGTGCTGGGCATTATTTTTTACCCGGTTTAATTTTCTACTGACGTACCACCCTCGTTCCAAGAACGTTAAACGTTATCACTTTAGACTTTGTGCCCGGGTTGCCCGTTTCTCAGGGCAACACGGTCATCTTAGTCATAGTTGATAGTTGGTGGTGCATTTTTTTGCTCTGGCAAAATTGCCATCGGCGCCGGAGACCGCCTTGCTGGTGGTCAGTCACGTCTTCTGTATTCACGGATTTCTCCAAGACGTGGTATTGGACCGCGGTCCTCAATTTGTCGCCAAATTTTGGCGCTCTTTTTGCACACAGATGGGCGCGTCTGTTCGTCTGCTTCCACCCACAGAGTAACGGGCAAACTGAGCGTACCAACCAAACGCTGGAGAACACCCTTCGGTGCTTGGCGGCCTCCAATCCACTTCATGGAGCCGTTATCTTCCCTGGGCTGAATTTTCCCATAACACACTGCGTGATGCCTCCTTTCTCCATTCAAGGCCCAGGTGGGTTATTTGCCCCCGCTCTTTCCAGAGCTGGAGATAAATGTGGAGGTTCCTTCTGCTGGCTCTTTTGTTCGGAGGTGCCGTGCGGTGTGGAAACGAGTTTGAGCCTCACTTTTGCGAGCTTCGGCGTCTCAAAAAGCTTTTGCCGACAGACATCATCGGTCAGCCCCCTCTTATCCGGTGGGTCAGCGGGTCTGAAACCCTCTCCTCCTCCTTGGCTCATTGATGAAGGGCCGGTTTATACAGTCCGCTGCATTTTGGCGGAGAGATGGATAGGTAGGGGTTTTACATTTTTTGTGGACTGGGAGGGCTATGGCCCTGAGGAACGGTGTTGGGTCCCATCCAGAAATATTTTGGACCCCGAACTGATCAGAGATTTCCGTAGAGATCCATCTGGGGAATCGTCTGGGGCCATCCCTTAAAGGGGTGGTCCTGTCATGGTCCGTGGCTATTTTTTTCTGTTTTGCTACAGTTCTCATCCTCTCTCTCTCCGGTTTATATTGCGGAATGTAGATGAAATATTATATTATGTAAATGATTGGGCTAAATAATTGGTAACTGCTGGCAGCAAAAACCTGCACAACGGTCCCCCAGGACTGGAGTTGCCCACCCCTTCTCCAGGAGGCTTCATAAGCTTCTCACCTAATTCTGAGAAAAGAGTACATACCGTGAAAGACTACATACTGTGAAAGACTACAGGTACATTCTGTGAAAGACTACATACCGTGAAAGACTACATACTGTGAAAAAGTACATACCGTGAAAAACTACAGGTATATACTGTGAAAGACTACATACCATGAAAAACTACACACTGTGAACAACTACATACCGTGAAAGACTACAGGTACATACTGTGAAAAACTACATACCATGAAAGACTACATACTGTGAAAGACTACATACCGTGAAAAACTACATACGCCACGCAACGGGTTTCTCTAGATCCAGATCTCTCCATGTTTACAGATGCTCAGCTGTTTACCTTTGACATCTGACGCATTTTCCGTCATCTCGGTCATCTCGGGGACCTCAGGAGGTCGAGTTGAATGTCGGATTTCCAAGATCGTTGTCATCAGCTCGTAACCGAGGTGTCACGTTCAAATAGTTTTTTCTTCTCATACATCGGAAATATTCCAACTTCCGAGATCATTTGAATACACCATTAAGCTTGCATGCTGGGTAGGACTGTAGAAAACTGACAGTCAGCATTCATTGGCTAGCAGCACTGTCAATCACAGGCACGCTATTTCTGAATCGACCGCCCTCTGTATACGCCTCAATACGTCATGGTACATAGACGGCCTGTGGTTGGTTATCTTGCACGTCAATCAAAGGCGACATCTTGCCAAACTGCATTAGGCAAGTCTATGGACCAGACTGTCTGGCCTTCGCGAGACTACACCGGGGGTCCGTCCCAATACTCGAAAAATGCACCCTCCCTTCTTCCACTACCACCTCCTCTACTCCGTGCCCTGGAAACGGATCTTTGTGTTTTAATCTAATGTCGCTGATTACATCTTAATTACGTATTAATGGTTACATATTAATGAATGTCTCGACGCAAACCGCAATGTCAGGTACATTGTATACTGTACATGCAAATACTTGTACTCGAAACATTCAAACAGTTTTGCATACTTCCGGGTAGGAGAGGAGTGGTAGTGGGGGAGTGGAGGAAGGGAGTTGGGGAGTGAAGAATATTGGGACGCAGCCCCGAGGTGACTGAGGTGTGTTTTCAGCTGTATCCCACTGTCACAGGTCTGCCTCCAGTCCTACCTGAACTCAATTACCTTGTAAACTACAACTGAATTTACATGCAGCCCTACCACACACAGAAAAAAATCCTATCTATTAACTTTCCAAATTAAAATAACTTTAATGTTGTCATTGCATTTTATACTTTAAATACTAGAATTTAAACATGATGGTAATCATTCACATTTGGATCACTATTGAGAATATAGCTATTAATAATTTCCCATTAATTTTAATGGACTTTGTTGAAATCCATTTCAGAAGGATAATGAAACATTTGAGTGGCTAACATGAAGCACTTCCCATATAACAATGATTAATACGGATGTCGTTTTTTTTTTCTTCTTGACATGACATCATACAATTTTGTTATTTATTTCACAGTTCGGACCTTTATGAGGAGGATGTCCAAGTACTGTATGTCCCATTTAAAAATGAATTGCAGCTCTGTCTGGATGTCCAGAACTAGACGGCATGGGCGCTGACTGCCCTGCACTTTGAAGTGGGCTATTTAACTTTCTATTTAACAGACTGTGATTGTCCTTTGAGGAATCCTATGAGCACAGTGCACTTATGTACTTTTTACTGACCCAGAGTCTGGTCAGTTGACCTCAAGAGTGATAAATCGGTAACCTTCAGACATTATGAGCATACGCTTTTAGGTCATAAACTGGGGGAGGGACGGTTTATCTAACCAGTGATAATCGATCGGCTGTTTCCCAAGTGAAGGTATGTTCGTGACTTTCAGCATCTGAACATAATTACATAATTAATGAAGAATTGACAGCCCTTTTTATGACCCATCACATCACAAACTATATTATGACACGTACCTTGGTGTTGTCCTTGGTGTTGTCCTTGGTGTTGTCCTCAGGTACCTTGGTGTTGTCCTCAGGTCAGAAGTGAAATATGATGTCTTCTCATGTATTATTTTGAAATAGCTTTTGTTGAATGAACATACACAGGAGACAGATTTCATTAATAACACCTTTATTAACTAAAACACTGTTGTCTGGTATTCACCCACACATTAGTGCTAACCCCTAAGCCCTCTCACATCCTGGGGTCATAGCCTTCCTGTTTATCCCAACATTTGAAGGGAACTCCTGAACATTCTACTGTGTACTGAGTACTGTGTGCAGTATCTCCAACATAGGCGTAATCTATAGGGGGGACGCTCCCCCCCATATTTAAAGCACGGCAAAACCCCCCCCCAAAAAAACAGCCCTATTTAGCCCAGGTTTTACCAAGATTTACCTGGCTATATCCTAGCGGGTTAAAAAAACTTTCACTTTAGCTGGTTTTTCACCGAGACGCCAGACGGCGTTTCACTGTCTTTTCACCGACTTTTCAACACAAAAATGTTCACTGGGAAATTTCGATCAGTAGAAAAAATTACGAGATGCTCACGAGAAAGCCATTACTTCAGCTCTTGATATGGATGAAAGTAGGGTAGGCCTACGTGTTTTTTGCGTAATTTTCTTATTCCACTTTGTAAAATAGCCTACCTCTCCGAAGTCCGGATGTGGCTCATGTTGCAGCCTATACCACGTCATAGCCTACCCAGTAGGCAAGCGAATTACAATGAGTATCTAGCTATAGGCTATTATTTAATTTTTCATTAAAAGCACAAACGTAATAGGTAATCGCTACAAAGGCTACATTCATTAGACAAGATACAAAATACAAATGAGGGCTGAAATACACATTAAAATAATGAGCTATAGGCCTAATTAGTTTCACATGTAGGCTAGGCCTAAATAGAAAATGGCACAAAGAGACTGAAATGATGAATATGTAATAAAATTATATTATGAAAGCATCTCAAATCTCGCCTATAGGGCTTTGGAAAAAAAAAAATCTTCTCCAAAATGTTTATAAATAAAACATTGCAGGAAATTAGTTTTAAAAGGCTCAAAATTTTATGTCTAACTAACTAATCACATTTACTAACGTAGGAGATTTAGAATTTTGTACTAACGGCACTTAATTACTAATCACTCTCTTGCTCTGCACTGCAGCTGTCATTCTCCCTTAGCTTTTCTATCTCTGCTCTATTCGTTGTTATTCCTTAAACTCTCTTCAGCTGTATCCACTTTCAGAATCCACCCCTTGTGCTGTGCACTTGTTTACCTGCTAATCCCAGGCAGTGTGTTATCTATGTGTTTGCGTGCATTTCAGTCTGTGTCTTCTGTTCCCCCTCGTTATTTAATTATTGTTTCCTATTGTGTTCACCTGTGTCTAGCTCCTTACTCCTCCCATCCACACTTGATTCCTTTTTGTGTCTATACTTCCCTGGTGTATATAGTCTGCCTTCCACTTGTAATCTCTGTCAGAACATTGATCAATTCACTGTGCCGATTTTTTGTAAGCCTGTGTTATTTGAGATTCTTGAGACAACCCTTCTGTACGACTTCGAGTCTGCCTTCTACCTCTGTTTTGTTTGCTGTGTCTTTCTGGTTTTTTGACTCTTGCTACATTTATTTTTACTACTCTTTTGGACTTTGATTTTGTACCTGATTCAACTCTGATTACCTGGCTACTGATCTTGGACTATGAATAAACTATGTTTTTGCCTGCTACCTGTCGTCTGCATTTGGGTCCTTCTCAGAACATCAGACTCGTCACAACTGAGTATTTCAACCACTGCTATAAAAAAAAAATTCTAAAGGAATTCAACCCCCCACACACTGCCCCCCCAAATAAATACAAATGAATTCCGCCCTCGGTCTCCAAAGTGACACAGTGAGACTTTGCAAACGAGCCCTGATTTATGGACTGGATCAGTCCGCCAAGACTGCCATGCTTCCAGTGTAACAGGCAATGAAAAATTATTACTGTAGATGAAAGAAATGTCAACCCGGGAATCTACACGTATCATCTATGTTTCCACTTTGCGTGGAATGCTCAAAGAGCCGTGGAGGAATTCAGGTCAGCTCATGTATAGGACTCAAGGTGTAATGAGATTTATTTTGTCAGGTTTTCTTTGAGAAGAGCTAGCAATTTTCAATGATCAGGTGAGGCTCAGAGGCCAGTTAAGGACTGTCATACTGACGTTCCCTCAAAGAAAAATAAAAGTTATTCTATTCTATACATAGAGGTCCCAGGGTGGAATGTCCACGAAGCGTAATTAAAAAATGCTTAGCTGCACAAATTACTTGCACGTATGTGATATTCTAGCTGTAGAATGGTTCATCCTCGTGGGCCCAAGGTTCCAGGGTAGCCTAAGCCCTGTTTACCCTCATCTGATACAGTTGATAAATCAGATATCTGTATATTACTTCATCTGTTCACATGTAATTTAAAAAGGTGTGTTTTCATATCCGATTAAGTGTGTTTCGACCAGTTGCATTCCACAATTTGGTGCTTCAGTTCATATTGAACTTCTTGTGTTCAGACCACAATCATTTAATGTAAGGGGTTTGTGAGAAAATAGGGTATGTGTCACATCAAAGACAAGTGTAAACAGGGCCTAATTATCAGCTATGTTCCAGTATTAACATTATTTCAATATTATTCATAAATTCCACATACATGTGCAATGTATGTTCTGCATTGATGTGAACCTCTTGTCAATTCAGATTGAATCTCTTCCGGATATGCAAAGCCTCATTTTTTTGCCTGAAAGGAATCCAAAAGAAGAGCGTTGGTAAATTGAGACAAGAAGAAAATACTGCACAGTGTGTCATGAGCACGGCCAGGTGAGTCAGGCGCTAAACGGCGATGCAAGCAGGTTTCACTGTGATAATGAAGGGATACAGCTACATGGACTCAGTATTGTGTACACTGTCAGACTAAATAACATGAATGGCCATTATCATACACATTACTGTGTTTATATGAGGAACTACATACAAATTAAACGTCTAAAGGAAGCAATAACCAAGTCTAGTGTTACTCGCATACATTTTTTGTCAGTATGTCGAAGATTGTTATCACAGTTCAATGATTTCTCCTGAACTACCCTTACAAAAATATTGGCCGTCCAGCAAATTTGTACCAAACCTCTGGCATTGTTGGCACAAGTATGCGGCAAGCTCATATTTTCACATGCAAATGAGCTTTGTGGGAGTTCACCGCTACTGGTAACATTTTGTGGAAAACAATTTTGTTTGTGGCAAATGCACTTCATATTAGCTGCAAGTTTGTGGCAAACTTGTTCTGTAAGGGTATATATTACATTATTAAACACTCTCAGAAATAAAGGTACAGTGGAGGTAAATCTTTGTTCGTTACGGTACAAATTTTCCAAATGTACCCTGAAAGTACAATAATTTAGGTACTAATAAGTACCTTTTAAAAAAAAAAAGGTACTAATTAATTATGTATTGTTGACTAGGGGTACAATTTTATGTACCTATAGGGTACCACCCCAGTGACAAGCTTTTGTACCTTTTTAGATCCTTTTTGTACCTTTTTTTCTGAGAGCGAACACCACAGACTGCACCCCCCCGAGCTGACGGGTGAACTAGCATCTACCTGCAGTGTAATCTTCCTGAACACCACAGACTGCACCCCCCCGAGCTGACGGGTGAACTAGCATCTACCTGCAGTGTAATCTTCCTGAACACCACAGACTGCACCCCCCTGAGCTGACGGGTGAACTAGCATCTACCTGCAGTGTAATCTTCCTGAACACCACAGACTGCACCCCCCCGAGCTGACGGGTGAACTAGCATCTACCTGCAGTGTAATCTTCCTGAACACCACAGACTGCACCCCCCCGAGCTGACGGGTGAACTAGCATCTACCTGCAGTGTAATCTTCCTGAACACCACAGACTGCACCCCCCCGAGCTGACGGGTGAACTAGCATCTACCTGCAGTGTAATCTTCCTGAACAACACGTGTTTCTGCATAATGAACTGAGGTGCTGTGCATGGGAGAGCCGGTGTGCACGTATGGAGGAGGTCCATAACACGCTTGCATTCCTTTATTGTTCGTATTGTGTGCTGTTGAATTTGGTTACTGACGGCAGGTTCATCTCACGCTGTTAACGAATGAGCTATGCTGCTTAATCCCACACATTGCAGCCTTGCTAAATCCAGTAAAATGTCCCTTGTAATTTTTCCGCAAAGTGATGTTTTTTTACAATCTTCTCATATATTATTTGTCGATATTGTTTGTTTCTTTGTCAGTTTAATTAATTTGAGTGTTGCTGGGTAAAGTTGAATGTACAGAAAAACCTGGGATTTCAGGGTAATGTGGTATTTTGGCTGTGATAGTGTGGGCTCTGAGATTCTTGGCATCATGAATGGATGCCATTCATTATGAGCTTGCTCTATGGAGAGGAATTGTGTAATCGAGATCCACCCCTGCACACTGTTCTTTTTCTTTCAGTATTTAGATCCCACTCCAAACATGTTTCTTATTTATCCTGGAAAAGCTTTTGAATCAACACAAATGCTAATCTTTCATGGAGCATCATCTATGGTAAAGTGAACACAAACATATACATTTTAGTTGATGCGCTGAAATAAGAGACAAAAAGACCCAGGTACAAACAGTCTGATACATTTTTACCTTTTTTTTTTTTTTCTTAGACTTCAGTTTTTTGGAATTCTGCAAGATGGCAGTGAATGTATCAGCACTCATCTGGGTGGTAACTTGGACTTTTAACATCCGCATGTCCCCTGCAGCAATACAGAAAATACATGTGAGTTTTAGGATCCAGACACAAACTGAATTTTTCTTTAAATCGCATTAAAAAGTTATTTTACCAAAACGTATTTCCAGAGTGGAGTTTGGGTGAACCATTTTGTTCCAATTGAAACGGATGGCCAATTCACAGATTACCACCGGAATGAATAAATGATGCATAGAGCAGAAATGTACTGGATGGGTTCAAAACACAACTGTGACACCAGACCAGACCTTCAGCTACTCTACCCCTGTCTTCCATTACTCCTATTAACCCCCCTCATACCCTCTCATACCCACTTATACCCTCTCATACCCTCTCATACCCTCTCATACCCACTCATACCCTCTCATACCCTCTCATACCCTCTCATACCCACTCATACCCTCTCATACCCTCTCATACCCACTCATACCCTCTCATACCCTCTCATACCAACTCATACCCTCTCATACCCTCTCATACCCTCTCATACCCTCTCATACCCACTCATACCCACTCATACCCTCTCATACCCACTTATACCCTCTCATACCCTCTCATACCCTCTCATACCCACTCATACCCTCTCATACCCTCTCATACCCTCTCATACCCTCTCATACCCACTCATACCCTCTCATACCCACTCATACCCTCTCATACCCTCTCATACCCTCTCATACCCACTCATACCCTCTCTTCTCTCTTGCAGGGCCTCCAGCAGCAGTTTTCCATTCTCATCCCCAATGTGGTTTTCACTGAGGTCCAGCTCAGCCAAATGAGTTGAGAGCTTTATCAGCCTGTGGAAGAGGAGTGAGAGAGAAACATTACATTACATTACATTACATTACAGGCATTTAGCAGAGCTAGCTTATCCAGAGCTACTTACACAACTTCTTATTACATTTTATTACATTTATCCATTTATACAGCTGGATATATACTGAAGTGATTCAGGTCAAGTACCTTGCTCAAGGGTACAACGGCAGTGTCCTACCTGGGAATCGAACCTGAAACCTTTCGGTTACAAGCCCCTTAACCATTATACTCTACTGCCACAGAGAGGAGAGGAAGGAATAAGAAGGAAATAGTAAAGAGGAATGTAGAGGAACAGAGAAGAAGAAAAAGGAGGAGTTAAGATAAGCAGTAAGTAAGAGAAACAGAGAGGAGAGTTTAGCTGATAGGTATCTAGAGTAATGCTTCTCATTAGGGTTTGCCAGAGTATCTGCCAAAGCACCTCTGTTTTCTGAGTACTGCCAGCACCTCCCAGTAAAAGATTGGTGAAAGGGCACTATGATCCATGCTTGTAAATCCTAATCTTAAGGATGGGGAGGAATTTGGATGACTTGAGTGCCATCCAGGTAAATGTTAAAATCACTCAGTGGGATCATGGGGTACTGTCTTCAGGAAAGGAGCTGAGAATGATTACTAAAGGCCATTTCATAGTTGCCAACAAAACGATGCGAACGTCTGCATGAACCACTCATTTAGCCTGCAAGAGGACTTTCTTTGTACCCTAATCTTCTTCCATGAAGGACGCCATTGTTGTTTGCAATTTGCGTGCAAAAATGATGGGAAAGGCTGTCTACAAAGGGGTGTTTGTACCGGGGGTGTAAGGGGTGTGATCCTCGGTAATTTATATAATGTGAATAAGAGAGGGCCTAAGATTGAGCCTTGTTGCATGCCCTTTGTAACCTCAGCAAAGGCAGACTGATGCCAATCAAGCATAATCGCTTGTGTTCTGACCATAGACTGTAGAACAATAGTTCTGACACTTTAAACAGCTCTCAAACCACTTATAAGCATTTTCATCAAAACCAAAGGATTTCCGTCTATCTAAAAGACTGATGTGGTCTACTGTATTCAAGGCTTTTGGCAAGTCAATAAACAAGGCAAGGTAATATTCGGTTTTTTATCATTTAATACTTTACTGGCTGCAATCAAGATCACCTTGTCCACATTTTATTACGTTACAGACATATTCTACAATAGATTGAGTTAATTTTTTTGTTTCAACATTCTACACAAAATAGCCCATAATGACAAAGTGAAAACATGTTTTTAGAAATTTTTGCAAATGTATTAAAAATTGAAAACTGAAATCTCTCATTTACATAAGTATTCATACCCTTTGCTTTAACATATTGTTAAAGTATCATATTCAATATTTGGTCGCATATCCTTTGCATGCTGTTACTTCCTGAAGTCTGTGACCCATCAACATCAAAAGACTCTCGATATTTTATTTCCAGGTACTGTTACAAGCGATACTATAAGCTCTCTGCATTTGAATGGATCTCTATGAGAATTGGGGGGTGAGACTAAATTCAGCCGTAAATTATGCTGGTACAGTATGGAACACATGACTGGCGAAATGGCTGTACGTCATCAAGGGTCTAAGGTATCAAACGAGCCCCAAACCATCACTCTGCGGCCAGATATGGAGTAGATGTGGATGGATCCCTTTAAGGGTTGTTTCTCCTGACTTTTTTCCCCATAGAGTTCTATAAGAAAATGAGTCAGGAGAAATAACCCTTGCAGTGATCCATCCACATCTACTCCATATCTAGCAACAGAGTGATGGTTTGGGGCTCGTTCGAGAGCTCAGACCCTTGATGACGTACAGCCATTTCACCAGTCACTATAATGTAACTCTCATTATAGTTAATTGATAATGTTTTTTAAAAAACTTAGTAACGCAATGCAGGTTTGGTTCATTATCATTTGGATTGTCTTTGAATTCTTCATTATTTACCAAATGGTTCGTTTTAGTGGCCATGTGTCCACAATTTCAGCAATCAGGGGCCTATAGATTCACCTCAGTCTTTAATATGATCAGTTAAAAGTCTTTTTGTAATTGTTTGCAATATGGCACAATAAGCACAATGTGAATCTTGGACTTTTATTCTTCATGGCACATGGCTCTTCATAAGAGGGTAAATAATTGCACTAAACATAAAAAAAACTTAATTAAGAACAATGAACAGCTTGTTCCAATTCTGAGATTGCAATTGTGGTTGGAACGAAAACCATCATACACAGGAGGCCCCCAGGACCGAGGTTGAGAACCACTAGCCTATAGGCTACAAAAGTAGGCTGATGTTGTTTAGCTAGCTAGCCTAGAGATACCTAACTTAGATAAGCAAATTATAGCCACAAATGCATTCATTTAGCTGAAATAGTATTGGGGATATTGCTTTTACTTGTGGTTTCATCATGCCTGTCCCTTTTTCTGCTGGTCAGGAAAGACCAGGCAAAGACGGATGGCTTAAAAGGGTAAATTATCTCTCTGAATAATTACATAATTAAAAAAAATATTTTCAAAAATAACTGCTTGTTAAAAGTCTGGGATTGCAATTGTAGTAAAACCAGCATACTCGGGGGTCCCCAGGTCTAAGGTTGGGAACCACTGGTGTAAAGGAATAAGGGGGGATAAGCTGTTGAGCTTTTAAGAGGCACAAAGATATGTGTAAAATGGTGGATAGGAGTTAAGAGGAATGTCAAAAAGTGAGTGCTGATAGATTTAAAGTGATTTACAATCTCCAGCCCCAGTAGGCCTTAATCCCATTCAAACTAATTTACACCGACAGCATTCAAATTAGTGCCCCACTTTGGCTCGCCCTATTATAATGCTAAAATGTATCTGTTAAACACAGGAGATAAGGACTTTGCTAATAAATTCAAGAATGTGAGTCTGGCCCAACCATCGCTTGGACCTGGGTGAAAAGATGATGACCCCAGCCAAACAAACAACTCAATACAAACCTATAACACTATAACTAGGTGATCAGAGCTAAGCGATCCGTGCTGAGCATGTTTTGTCTGCGAAAGAAAACAAGCGCACCACAAAAGCTCACAAATGATAAAAGACAGTTGAAAAATTGGACCTTCTAAACATATCATTGGGATTTCTTCCTGGCTTTATAGCTAAGGCAATGAGTCATGTGATTTAGCATTTTAAACAGGGATATCTTTTCCTGCTGAGGAAGAAATGACTTCTTCAGGGTTGAATGGGCATTTCTGCCATTGTATCTTGTAATGACTTATGAGAAGTTGGAAGTGAAAAAAATACAATGGCATTTTCAGATTGTAAGACTTATTGTAAATGATGCCAGACATTGACACTCAATAATGTTAATGCTAGCGCTAAAATCTATCATCTGAACACTGCTACTAACATGTACCAACAGCACTGATACTCACAAACAAATTGTTTGTGTGAAGCTCAGTGCTCTCTCCGTCCTTCCTGGGCCAAATGTGTCGATGGCGTTGTCAGAGAGATGGAGTTTCTCTAGCCAGGGCGCAAGTTCCGCGGGGGCTTCTACAGACTTCTTCTTCTTCTTCCCTTTAGAGCAGAGCCAAAATGTCCGTCTCAGGCATCGGTTGCCTTTTGACATGGCGGTGGAAATGCTGCTGCTTAAACAGAAATGCCATTTCATACCCCTTAAACAGACTGGACATTGTTAAAAAAAAGATCTCTATTAAAAGAGAGAGAATGCAACAGCTGTTCAAATCAATCGTTATTTTTGTCCTGTTTAAAGGAAAACTAAAGTAAATAAGAGCCGCAAATGGAATGGTCTTTGATCACTTCTGGGACAGAACAGCAGCAATTTCGACTTGGGCTTCCAGTGGTAGGGCCTGAACCCCCATGGCACCCTGTGACCTTAGACTTAAGGAAGTCTAAAATGAGAAACAACTAGAAGCTGGGCAGGACTCTTTTTTGGGGGGATTTATGCTAATCTCACTGCATTATGGTGTGAGCATCAACAGGCTGCGACACCACGTTTTTTTTTAACCACAAACACATAAGAATGATTTCCCAACAAGCATTTAACCTCCCATGATTCAGTATTTTCCCATCAGTACACAATTCCCAAGCATGGAATTTCGTCAGGAACAGTAACATGTCAAAAATGTTGACACAGGTGTGAGAACGGCAATAAAAGCCAAGACAAGCTGCAACACAGTATACATTGCAAATCTCCTGATGCTTAAAAAGTCCCAAAAGCACCTCTCCTTTGTCAAAAACAAGGTGGACGTAGTTCCTCAGCCATAGACAACTGAAAGTGGCTATACTCTGTCGCTTTCTCTTTCTCTCTCTCTCTCTCTCTCTCTCTCGCTTGCTACCTCTCTTCCTATGGAGCCTCTCTCTCTCTCTTGCTACCTCTCTTCCTATGGAGCCTCTCTCTCTCGCTTGCTACCTCTCTTCCTATGGAGCGCTGGAGAATCACGCAGTCTCAGAAGCACAGCATGGAGAGTACCTTTTCTCTTTTTCTTTTTTCCCTGTGAAGAGGCTGTTCTGCTCCTTGGTGTGTTTGACTTGGCAATGTCTGAGAGGAGAACACAGGCCTTAGATCAGTCACCCAGTGCTGCTCTGTCTACGTTAAACAGCTTTTGTGCTCACTGCAAACACACCTCCAGAACACCGATAGCGCTCACACATCAGAACACTCCTTCTTAGGCCTAGGCTTGAATAGACCTCCGCACACACACTCACGCGCACACATACACACGCACCAACGTGCACACACACACACACACACAAACGCGCACAGGCACACACACACACATACACACGCACAAACGTGCACACACACACACACACACACACACAAACGCGCACAGGCACACATGCACACACACAAATGCATGCACGCACACACAAACACACATACAAACATGCATATGCACACGCACACACACACATACAAACATGTGTACGCACACACAACTGCGTGCACACACACACACACACACACACACACACGCACACATCCTGTCATATAGCTGGTAGTGAAAGTGTAATAATAATGTCATAAAAAGTGTAATAATATAATAATAATAAAAAAGATTTAGGCAATAAAGTTATTTTGCTGTGTCCCTCAAAGATCATTAGCTAGCTACTAAAATCACAAAAATAGTGTTATAATAGCTTTCTATGCTAAACTGAGCCAGGGTGTCCTCTTGGATCCTGCTTGGCTGATGTGTATCTGCAGCTGTGCACACAATAGGCCCTCAAACGAGTACTAATTACAAACAAACAAAAAAAAACTGCTCACAAATCTTTAATGTGTAACATTATAATGGGAAATGGGCCTTATAATTTTGTATTTTTAAAACGTCAAGTTAGAACTTTTGTTCTAATTTGACATTTTAAAGACGTGGTTATTAGCTAACCACAAAAAAACAAAACAAAGAAAATGTTGTCAGGGTTTGTATTTTCTGTTTTTGGGAGATCAGCTATTCACCCAGTGACCATAATAGACAATAAATCCTTTTCCAGGCTACTGAAATAGGCATTCTGTATAAATCATTTTCCAGGCTGCTGAAATAGGCCTTCTGTATTAAATCCTTTTCCAGGCTGCTGAAATAGGCATTCTGTATAAATCCTTTTCCAGGCTACTGAAATAGGCATTCTGTATAAATCATTTTCCAGGCTGCTGAAATAGGCATTCTGTATAAATCCTTTTCCAGGCTACTGAAATAGGCATTCTGTATAAATCATTTTCCAGGCTACTGAAATAGGCATTCTGTATAAATCCTTTTCCAGGCTGCTGAAATAGGCATTCTGTATAAATCCTTTTCTAGGCTGCTGAAATAGGCATTCTGTATAAATCCTTTTCCAGGCTGCTGAAATAGGCATTCTGTATAAATCCTTTTCCAGGCTGCTGAAATAGGCATTCTGTATAAATCCTTTTCCAGGCTGCTGAAATAGGCATTCTGTATAAATCATTTTCCAGGCTGCTGAAATAGGCATTCTGTATAAATCCTTTTCCAGGCTGCTGAAATAGGCATTCTGTATAAATCCTTTTCCAGGCTGCTGAAATAGGCATTCTGTATAAATCCTTTTCCAGGCGACTGAAAGAGGCATTCTGTATAAATCATTTTCCAGGCTGCTGAAATAGGCATTCAGTATAAATGCTTTGCATTCCTCACTCTGTGTGTTTCTGATAACAGTAAGGGCAGATTTAAGTGAAATCAGGTGAGCTGAATTATGTGAGAATCCGCACAAAAAACCTGCTGTCAGACGATAAAATGTGTGCGGTCATGCACTGGGACACACAGACACACATTCTGTACAGCAAGATGTGTACCTGGCACCACCACAGATCACCTAGCCTGTTCAAAATGCTATTTCTGCAGTGCTCAAAACAGCACCATATCTGATTCTGCCAACAACTACCTACTGTGCCCATATGAGCCAATAACTACCCCTACTTTTCCCATAAACACCCTTTTTCCGGGTAATGTCTCTGCAAAATGTTAGAAGCCTTATTTCAATCACTGTTATCGCATTGGTTTTGGGGAAGGTTTAATTTCAGGTTATCTGCAAATGACTGATATAAAGGCTGGAAATCTGACCCTAGACCAGTAGAGGTTTACTATGTTCAAAGGGTGAACATAACAAACACTCCCTAGGAAATCTCAGTTTTTGGTTTGGTATCATGACACAGTTATTTTTCCAGCCTGGGCGTTGTGACTGCAGAAATCTGATTGAAGGGGGAGGTCCGGAGGTTTTCTAGGAGATGGAAGGAGGCGAGGAAAGGAATGGAAGGATTGTGCAATCTTGTTATTTTGAGTCTTGCTCTATGTCCTAGTGATCTGTAAAAGTGGCAGGCCCATACAGACTGGGAATGTGCAAGTGCAATGTTTTTGTTGGACATGAAGTTGATCGCTGTAACAATCCCATTTGCCATTGTATGGACAGCATGCAGCAGTTATGGTGAAATCCACATGGGCTTGGATGTGGAGCTGAAGCTGCCTGGTTGAGCCCCTTTACTTGCCTGTGGGTTGAGCTATAAGGGTATTGGGTTCTTCCAGGGCGATGAGCTCTTCATGTTCTACCAGCACGTTGACCAGCTCAGTGGCGCCCTCACACTGCAGGTCATTGCCATTGACATATAGATCTCTGGGTAAAGAGGTGAAATACCCACTGTTGTGCCACTGTCATTATAACTGTGCAGCGTGAGAGGACACTGCCCAACAGCCTCAGTAATAATATTCATATTGTTCAGATAGGAGACAATACAACTCACAGTAAAAACACAATGACAACACACACAGCTAAATAAAAGGACAAAGAAGCAATATCACTTGGTTCACATATAGCAAACCCCCATGAAAATATAAAATATGAAATTCATAATCAGAATATTGAACAACAGGAGATAGCAGTGTACCAACCTTACAGCACTACTTGAGACCAGAGCAGCCAACAGGGTTCCACAGCTTGGGCCCAGGGAACAGTAACACAAACTCAGAGAAAGCACATGGTTGTCCCCCTCTAGGCCACGCAATAGTGCTCCCAGTCCTTCTTCTCCAACACTGGAAAACAAGAGAGAGAGAGATGCTATAAAACGAGTCAATGAACTCTGCTGGCCTTTGAGTTCAGCCAACATATGCAAGCCTGGCTGTACTAACACTGTTGTGATGGGTTACGGTCTAACACGTCTCTCACATACAGATTTAAAAGCTCTCATTCATTTTTAAAAAACCATGTTTGAGGAGCAAAAAAAACAAAAAGACTGCATATGCATTGTATGCTTTGTTTCATGTGTTTCTTAAATTAAATGGATGGTTCAAAAAATGTATAAAAAAACAGCCCCACGCCAGTGCAACGGCCTGGACTAGACTGGACTGTGAGGAATAACGAGCAGCTCCACCTGGCTCAGGTGAGTTCACCTGTCTCTGTGTGTGGATTGGAGAAGCTGTTTTGTCTGTGGTTCTTTTGTACATACTCAAAAACACACATATTTGTTAAACCGTTCCCTTTTTTCAGCCAGAAGCAAAATGCACACATCTTGGGGTCTAAGGGGAGGGTTTTGGCAGTATCGATTTCAAGAGGCTGAGACAGAACTGCACTTTCTGACAATAGTCGTTAACTATACATCAGAAAACATATTGCTATAAATCAGTTGATTATCTCAAATTTCCTGAACTTCACAAAGTTTAAAATATTGAAATGGGCTCATCCCGCTGGGGAAAGCATTATTCTGGCAGTGGAGCACACAGCTGTCCCTCCCTGCTGTTTTTCGTTTTTAATTAGGGCCTATATGACTACAGAGATTGAGCTGTTGAGCAGGACGAAGCACACAGGCACAGTGGGGAGATGTGTGAACTGAATTGTGGGATATAACTAAATACTGAATGAAAGAGAGGAAGAATGTGAGCGAGATAGGGAACAGCACCCTCACATGAACTACTACAGTACATTACAAACAGATTGTGGATCGTTTGATGAACATTTGATTTCTAGAACCTTCAAACCTTTCAAGAGGGTAACACAACCCCGCTCTGAATGGATTTGTGTGTCTTGTCTGTCTGTGTCTGATGCACACACATGCACACACACACATACACACACCCATACGCACACGCACACACACACATACACACACACGCGCACACGCACACAAACTTACGTACACTCACACACACACACACACGCACACACACATGCACACACACACATACACACACACGCACACGCGCACACACACACATACACACACGCACACACACATGCACACACACACACACCTACACACACGCACACACAGACATGCACACACACACATACACACACACGCGCACGCCCACACAAACCTCCGTACACACACACACCCACATACACACACACACACACACATACACACACACACACACCTACACACACACACACACACTCGCACACAAACTTACGTACACACACACACACACACACACATACACACACACCTACACACCTACACACACAAACACGCACGCACGCACGCACACACACACACACACACACACGCACGCACGCACACACACACACACACACACACACACATACACACACACGCACACGCGCACACACACACACACACACACACACACACACACACACACACACAGTGTTACTCACTGCGTATAATCCAGACAGAGGGAGGTAAGAGAGCTGAGTGTCACAGCCCGACCCAGGCGCCCCAGAGACCAGACATCCAGTCTGCAGTCGAGCAGCTCCAGCTGCCTGAAAGGGTACACCGTCAGGCCCCGCTTCTCCAGCAAGAGGCACTGTGGAGCCAACAAAGACAGACAATGATCTTCAACACCCCAGGGAAAATGAACAGGGCTTAATTTACTCTGAGGTAGCAGCAATGTTCAAAAACTGTGTATATGACAGAGGGAGGCCCAGTTAGAATAAGAAATTAACACTGGTTACAAAAATAAACCCTTGCATACATATCGGTTTTTAATGTCTCCTCTGGGCATGCATTATCCAGTGAAAGTTGAAGCTTAGAATAAAAAAAACAAGGAAAGATTGATTTACTGGTAAGGAGACGACAAGAATGATACATTCTAATGACAATGACAATAAACAACCTTTATTTGAGACACATTGAGAGAAAGACTGTGTTATCTGGCATGCCCACTAATGCTCATTTTACAAAAAGGCCAAACTGTAGACTAGATTTTACTAAAGAAAATAATTAATAAGGAAACGTAATAAAACGTGGAGAAGGTGAAAGGGGTGTGCAGACTTTCCGGGTTGACTGTATATTAAAAAAAGGATTTGACCAATTTGGTTGAAAAAGCCAAGGCTAGGCTTTAAAATGCATGTCCTTCATGTGACCTGCTAAGTTGACCAGCCTACAGTTCAAATAAATGATTGATGATTGGCTGACAGCAAAAAAGAATATTTCTGGAATGTCTGAAGCTGCAAGAAAATCCAGAACTGCATACCTAACCCTGGGAATGGGAATAGGTCACAGATAGTTGAACCTCGGGGTCTTCAGTACTGTAAGTGAGTGTTTAGACTAGATTAGAATGTAAGGCACAGCTGTAGGTGTAGGTTTATTGGGAGACAGGAAGACAGGGAGACATTTCACCCCCAATATTATCATGTGAATTAATTTCTAGACTAGCTAGTATGCTTGTGGGACTATTGACTACGCGATACTAGGTGGTCAGACAGCGCGCCTCGCCCAAAGTCGAAATTACAGTTTTTTTCGATTGCATAAACACTAAAAAAAAAAAATTTACACACAATTAAAAAAACCACACTCAAGGAGAAAACATCGCCCCCCCATTGCCACACTATAAGCACACACAATGCAGCCTCACACTTTTTTTAATATAATACACACAATTTGCAAAACACTAACACTAACACACATTATACACACAGACAGAGAATATATTATGTTATCTTTTTTCCTCAAAAAACTGAACAGTCCAATTACCACACCCCACACCCAAATTGGTTAAACACAGCCACAGAAGCGCAAAACACATGATTGCTTAATTGTTAGACACACCAATCAGGTTTTTAACAACACACACACAGCAACAAGCAAGTTCACCTGTCTTGAAAAAAAAGGAAAGGAGTGAAAAGAAAGAGGAAGGAGGGGAGGAGGGGAGAAGGAGAAGAGAAGAGAAGAGGAAGAGAAAGAGAAGAGAGGGGAGAGGAGGAGAGGGAGGCCGGCAGGAGGAGAGAAGGAGGGAAGAAGGAGGAGAGGAAGAAGAAGAGGAAGGAGGAGAAGAAAAAAAAAGAAGAAGAGGACCAAATGACATTGATGAATTGACGCATTTATACATTGATACAAGAAAATGATATTTTAAATAAATTGGCTACAAATAAAAAAAATAAAAAAAAAAGAAAAACAAAAAAAAAAATATCTTACTATAATGTATGCATCTTTGTATGCCTTTGTATGTTATTTTATATTTTTTTACATGTATTTTTTATTTTTATTTTTTTGATTTTTTTTTTTTTTAGAAAGAGAGGAGGAGAGGAGAACATACAGGAGAGGGAGGGGGAGATTAGAGAGAGAGAATAATGATGGAGATGGAGAGAAAGAAAATCATAGAGATGGCAAATTCATGCCAAATTTCAATAATGCAATTCATTTTCCATGCATTTCAAGTTCAACACTGTCTTCAATAATGAATCACATACATGATTTAATGATCAATCATCAAAAAATTGTGTGGGTGTTTTTGTTGTGACTTGTTTGTATGATTGATCTGGAAATTGTATGTTTCATAAATTGTTTTTTCATCAGTCTGTATGTTTTATCTGTTTGATTTTTTGTTTATTTTTTTTTTTTATATTTTCACTTTTTCTACTTACTATACTCTGAATACTTATGTAACTCTAAGTTTTTTTAGTAAGAAAAACTTTTAGGTAAGCAAGTGCTTTGTGGTTCATATGTAACATGTGTATGTGTTTAAATAATGTAAAATTTATGTTTTATAAATTATAGTAATTTGCAAAATTTGTTTTTTTTTTTGCAAAGATTGTTTGTTTTTTATGCTTTTTGTGTGTGTGCTAATGTGTTGGTGTGTTGTGTGTGTTGTGTGTGTGTGTTTGAAAAAAAAAATGTGCTTGAAAAAAAAAATGAACTACTCCTAGTCTCCTAACCTGTGGGCACACCAAATAGTACCCAAGTAGTGACTTTCTATCCTATCAGGCCAGTTTAGGTGTCACTTTGGACAGCATCAATACTTACACCAACAACCAAAAACATTCTCGATTAAATAAAAATCTAGCACAGAAAGTATACTTTTACAACCCAATTGTCTCCCAGCTTTTACTTCCAGATGGTTGCTACGGCAGCGATTGATGAAGTCATGATGAACAGTGTTTGTACAGAATGTGTATAGCGAAGAACATGGAAGAAGCATGTGTATGTAAGTTAAAATTAAATGTTTAAAATGTTTCTGTGTTGTAGCTTGAGTGATTCTCAGGCCAGTTCTTTTTCATTGACACAGCTCAGGATGATGGGATAGAGCTCGCATTTCACAACATCCTGCAGAGCACTCTTTAAGCGCTGGGCGTGCATCAACATCCTGCAGAGCACTCTTTAAGCGCTGGGTGTGCATCAACGGATACAGAGCACTCTTTAAGCGCTGTGTGTGTATCAACGGATACAGAGCACTCTTTAAGCGCTGGGCGTGCATCAACGGATACAGAGCACTTTTTAAGCGCTGGGCGTGCCTCAACGGATACAGAGCACTCTTTATGCGCTGTGTGTGCATCAACGGATGCAGAGCACTCTTTAAGCGCTGGGTGTGCATCAACGGATGCAGAGCACTCTTTAAGCGCTGCGTGTGCATCAACGGATACAGAGCACTCTTTAAGCGCTGGGTGTGCATCAACGGATGCAGAGCACTCTTTAAGCGCTGGGTGTGCATCAACGGATGCAGAGCACTCTTTAAGCGCTGGGTGTGCATCAACATCCTGCAGAGCACTCTTTAAGCGATGGGTGTGTATCAACGGATGCAGAGCACTCTTTAAGCGCTGGGTGTGCATCAACATCCTGCAGAGCACTCTTTAAGCGCTGTGTGTGCATCAACATCCTGCAGAGCACTCTTTAAGCGCTGTGTGTGCATCAACATCCTGCAGAGCACTCTTTAAGCGCTGTGTGTGCATCAACATCCTGCAGAGCACTCTTTAAGCGCTGGGTGTGTATCAACATCCTGCAGAGCACTCTTTAAGCGCTGTGTGTGCATCAACATCCTGCAGAGCACTCTTTAAGCGCTGTGTGTGCATCAACATCCTGCAGAGCACTCTTTAAGCGCTGTGTGTGCATCAACATCCTGCAGAGCACTCTTTAAGCACTGAGTGTGCATCGACGGATGCCACTTACTAGATCGGCGACGTCCTGCTGTCTTGGAGATAAGTCCCAGACAGTCAGCTCACGCCCATGTGTGTAGCGTGTGTCTCGCACGGCTTGGAGCAGGGGCTGGAGGCTGCAGGACACGTGTACCCCAGGTGTGTTCTCAGGAAAGGCCAGCGTGAGCTACAGCAGAGGCAAACCACACTTACTGATCCAAACCAGGCATCACTTTCTCAGACACAACATGATAAGGCCTACCACGGAGAAAGAGTGTGTATAAGCATGGTTTTTTGATTTGTCAGTGTGTGTTTGTGTGTATTTGAGTGTGTTTGTGAGCATGCATGATTGTGTGTGTATATATGTCTGTGTGTGTGAGAGACAGTCAGTCTGTCTACCTGTGTGTGTGCTTATGTTAGAAAAATTTGTCTTGTGCATTGGTGCATAGACGTGTGAGCATGTGTGCATTTGTATGACCATGTGTGTGTACGTGTGTGCGTGTGTGTTTGAAAGAGAGAAGGGTAGAATGGGAAAATTCCTAGGGCCAGATTCAGAGTTGAGATAAACACGCGCAAATGGGACTTACTTCCCGAATTCCGCGTAGCTTAAGTTATTTGTGATTCAGACATTTGACTTACCCGCTGTTTTAAGCGTCTCGCCAGTAAATACGTGGCATTACGCGCACGGGGTGGAGATTTGAGCAAGTTTTTCGCGGAACTTTGTTTGAAAAAAAAAGTAGTTTATGTCTAGTGCCGCCAATAGATTATTATGAAAAATACAGCATCTTTCGCATAAATGGATATTAGAATGAGTGCATTTTATTTGAACATAATATTGGTCATATTTTTTTTTGCATAGCTAACTTGCAATTTTCAGAGAGCTGTCATAAAAAGAAAAATATGTCAAAGTAGGCTATGATTGACCGTCTGGTATATCATACCAGACACATATTAGATGGATTAATTGATAGGCAGTGTCTGAATCATATTCGCTTTGACAAAAAGACGATTTGTGTCAGCACAGCCTTTCCAAAATTATTAAGTTGAATACGTTGCATATAGGCTATTGTGTTCAACCACCGTAGGCTATATGACTTTATTAGGTGAATCGTAAAAAAAATTATTAGATTTAAAAAAAAAAAAATTCAGTAAAACCAACGATTTATTTGTTTACCTAATAATATTGCGTGCAACCACTGTCCAGCGACACCTGCGCATTTAGAATACGGCGTAAGTCAGCTGTTAAATCCGTGCAGGAAAGGCACTTAAGCGCATGACTTAAGTTGGCCATCTCTGAATCCTGCCTTTAGTATTGGTTGAATGCATTATGTGTGACCTATGTTTATTGTAGCAGTAATATACCGTTAAATGCAAACGCATTGGTACAGTCGTGGCAAATTGGTTGTTTTCCCTCTGTACTAATAATATTTGTATTTCAAATCAAACAATGACTATGAGGCAAAAATTCTGAATGTCTACTTTTATTTCATAACTTTTGCTTAACATATATTTAATTATATTCCAATAATGCCATTCAATGAGTCAAGTCTCCCTGTTTGAAATCAGCATAAGTATTGGGACACAGTAAGTATTGACAAATTTAATGACATGCAAGGTCAAAATGAGACAGGCATCCTTAGGATATGGCTAACCCTTTTTATGACTGATTTATGGCTCATTTTTAACTTCTATACTTTGGAAGGTATAGATGATATATATTTACTTAAATGCAAACTTTCACCACAGAAATTTGGATTTTACTTGCTTTAAGTAATCATTGGAAACAAGGAAACAATTGGAGCAAGAAAATGGCTACCTATGCTGTCTTTTAAGGTAAAGATTAAAACATAGGAACATCCACTTGAAATGCTGACTCACTCAAGTGACAGAGGGTAAGTACAAGCTCATGCATCTATGACTTGTTTGAAATAATAAATATAATGATAAGTCAGGAGCATGAATGTCTATATTTTCCAATGACATAATCATAGCACGATGTCTTTGAGGAGACATTCCTTATAAAGCAGTGCATTACAATTATTTTGAGCTCTAGGTTTTTGTATTAACTTCTGAAGATAATTATGTTTGTTCGTTTTTGTGTGATTCTTTTGGGCTGGTAATTCACATGTCTTCAGAAACTCAAGCGATGTGCGGAACACGATGTCTACCTTTGTGATGTTTTTGTCCTTTTCGATGCTGCGTAGGACATCTTGCCTCACAGAGGGACTGACGCAGCTTTCACTTTCCACGCAATGTCTTTCGTATGATTTTAAAAAGTGACTGAGAGCGGCAGAGATAGGAGATGTCTTTGAGCTGGGCTTTGCCGTCCCTTTTCCACCCCTCTTCACCTGCTCAGCTCTCGACATTTTTTTTCTTCTTTTAAACAAAAGGGGGAAAAAAATTAGTTCCATATCCGTTTTTTGGATTTTTATATAAAATAAGACTAGAGAGTGTAAAGCGTGAGGTATTTGAGACAGATCACAGTCAGAAAAGCACAATTAAGCCACATGGCAGAGTGTATAAATAAAACATTAACAGTTTAAATGCTCCTCAAAAGTGCAGAAGCTAACCATTCTACTTTTAAAATTGAATCTATTCTAAAGGACTCCTGAATGCCTGCTCTGCAGTTTGCCTGTATTTTGTGTAAAATAACATTCTTATGCTCATTACATTTAATGAAAAATTAATATATTTTGTATATATATATATTACATTAGGTCTTTCTAGTATTCTGATATTATTGTATCTTGCCTAATTCAAATACTGGGCCACAGTCCAAAGCTTTTTTCACAGACATGAAAGTTATACTCATATACTCTGATGAAACATATTGGCACGCATCCTTTAAGGAAAAGAATCTCTAACAGTTTTCAGATTGGCCAAATTAAATTGTAAATCCTGTACATTTTACATGTTAGTTATTGATTAAAATCATCAACATCCTGTTTTACCAGTAAAGATTCAGTAAAAATAGTCTCCTCTTACACCTGATTGCATCCAGCTTTTTTGTTTCCTAGAAGTTTTGTTTTCTACAAAAAAAATGAATTCCCAAATCCTGGCTGAATAAAAGTTTCCGCTAAACCTGCATGTACACTTCATTCATTGCAATTATAAATATTCACTGTTTTAGCTGATATTGTCCAAACACAATTTATCAAAATTCCAATATTCCATTTGAGAAAAATAAACTATACACACAAGCTATCATAGTAAGTGATTTTGTTCTAAATGCTTTTAAGTATTGTTTGCTTGATTTTCTACCAACAGCCCCGTGGCTACAGCCAAGACTAACCTCATTGTTATACACACAGGTGCTCAGGAATGTAGCATTTGAGAAACTAAGGCACCATGCAATGCATATGCACAGTCTACGCATAAAATACCGTAACAAACTACTACTTCAACTAGCATGGTAACATTACAAAAAGGCCTACACACAGACACGAAGACACAATACTATACCAAAAACAAACTAAGACCATTTCTAGGCAGCTGAACGTAGTAAAAGCACATCGGATAGAGGAGCAAAGTTTAATGATAAATCAGCAGAATTACTGATTACTTTCAAAAAAGTTGAACTGAAATTTGAGCAGTCATTTAAGACTAGACATACAAAATGCACACAAATGTAAAATAAGTATTAGACACAATTTCAATGCACTTACCTACTACCATGAGATCTGTTGAGTGTCTGTTTCTGTAGCAACAGGTTGCTAGGCAACAGAGTGGGAACAGTGACCAGTGTTTAAAAAAGGGCTTAGTAGTGGAGCTTTCTTTTTTCTTTTTTATCGGGCCTTTTATTTAGTTGAAAACCGTGGCATAACTATACTGAATTTAAGTAAGTTGTAAATGATAACCAGTATAAATATACAGTATGCTTAGTATTACAGTAAAAAAATCTTAATGTTAAATTTTAAATAAAGTAAAAATAGGCAGTTGCTTGCTGAATGATCCAACACTGGCAATGAAAACAAAAAAATTGTTCACGATGAAACTACCTGTCCCTCATACTCTCTCAGTTTGTATGGGCTTGAAGCACAGACATTATGTTATTATAGACAATGTTAAACAATGTATCCATTAAATTGGAATACATAATTGGTGCTGAAATAACATGTATAATCGCTTTAAAATCTAGTGATACTGTGTGTTTTCTACAATTTTCATACAGCAACACTGTCACTCACACTTCTTCTCCTTCCCTTAGACATGTTTAAAAAACTTGCTAAACAAGAGTTTTTAACCTGATAATTTAACCATAAATAGATTAGACCTAAAGTATGTGTTAAATAGACCCCTTCCATTAGATGTGAGGACAGAAATCAAACCAAAAAAATCAAACTGTTGTAAAAAAAAATTGTCATGGCTGAGATGTGTGAAAAAAAATAAAAAAGTCAGAAAAAGGGAATCAGACACTGAAAAAATACAACGAAAAGCCTCAACTGATATAAAGCGATTCCCCACACAGTCATTTTGTGTCAGTGAGATATAGTCAGCAGGAAAACAGACCTTTCCCTGGAGCCACTGTCAAAATTTGTCCAAATGCTTTCGGCATCAAGAAACTCCTCCTTCTTCGTTTTCTTTGATCATCCGCCCATGGCATGAGCTGGGATTAAGGAGGCGGAAAACAAGACTGTCTCCTCTCTCCAGCACACAGCAGCACCGCGCCTCCCGTCTCTGGTTCTAGTTCTGAGTCACATCCCAATACCACCTGCACTGGGACTGGATCCCATAATACACTACTGTATTTGACCTGTGGTGACCTTCACCAGTACGACTGAGCCCTAGACACTGTGTATCGAGGGTTTGGGTTTGGATGGCTTGAGCTTTTTTCCATTGCAAAAACCTCTGTGTGAAAAAAACATTTTAACTTTACTGCAGTGGTGAACTGAGCTAGTCTCATACGAACACTTAACAGGCTTGGCCACAATCACAGGATCTGCACACAGGAAGCAAGTTTTCAAACTCTCCCATTCCTCGTGTTTTTGTAAATACTGTGAGTGCTTCCTTTAGTAAGATGGGTGTCAACATAATGGAGTGAACTCACATCATTTCAGCTTTTCTCCCCTGGTTACCACAGTCCATTGCTATTTAGTAATGAGAGACTCCTAGTTTATTGACCTCCAAAGACCAATCTCATTTATTGGACAAGTAAGAGATTGTGCTTAGAGGTTTTCATACCAAAAGCCCCCAAAGCAGTGGTGTGGGCTTTACGAGCCTGAAGAAATGGCCACATCACACTCAGAAGAGGCCTATGTCTCTTTGAACTCTTTCTTGACCTATAATCTACACAGCACATTGCCACAGCAGAGGAATCTAGCTGCTTGGGGTTATCTCAGAGCTGCTGAATATCTTTACTTCCAATCTTTAACCTTGCACAGGTTAAACTGGCTTTCTCCATAAGAAATATGACCCAAAGAGTCTATTACCTACATCACAGCACACTGTATCCAGCTTGTGGATCAACCTGCCAGTAGACCATCAGAGCCGTAACGAAAGACAAAATTTGGAATTTATGGAAACTTTTTTATTTGAGATGTTGGTAGTTTCCTCAGGCATTAGCCACTGTTGCTTTGTAGAAACTTTGTAGGGTAAGAGTATTAACATGGATTCACTTTGCTCAACAGTTGACAAAAAAATAACTTAATCACAGGAGGAAACACATTGATTAAAAAAAACGTCCATAAACAAAAGATTAATAACCCTACAATGCTCTTAAATTAATAATTCTGAATTGTTGGTTGACTATACCAAACCCGGACTTGTGGTGGTTTTATATTCCCTCAGCAGTGATACTTGATTGTCAAATGTTCCCTTCAGATATGCAGCAGCAGTTTATTAACATGTTTGCTTTAACCCCACAGGAATGGGTTTTTTCAGAAACAAGCCACGTGTTCAGTCCTATCTGTACCATTCACATAATTTAATTTCACCTCTATGTTTTAGAGATCCAAACTGCACGGTGGGTTTACTGTTAAACACTCACCCCTGCTTGACAGTGGGCTCACTAAACTGTTGTAACAGTGTCATTCCATACATCTGTGGAGGAAAAAGGCAACAGTCGGGGGTCAGAGGTCACTCAACAACAGAGAGGTGAGTGGGAAGTGAGAAGAGAGGGGGGAGAAGGCCCAGAGATGGCCTGTATTTTTTCTGCAGGTGCCATGAGCTTCTCACAGCTGAGATCATTGCTCATACAAATCAAGTATAAGAATACACATTTTCTAAATGACTCATACTGTAAGCAATAGGATACCTTCAGCAGTTTTCTCCGACTTAGTGACTGAGATGAAAATCTATCAATGCCAATTTTGGCGTGCATGTTTAGAGGTTGAAGTGTTAGTGGCTGGTATGTTTCCCAATGGAAAGGTGCCTCTTTTACATTAATTTGATCCCTTCCAGTAGAACAGGCCATATCATTTGCAGAGTGAGCTACCAGAAGTAAGAACCCATATATTTGAAAGAATCCAGATGAGATGAGAAAAAAGGCCCTGAGAGAAGAGTGAAATTCTGCATGAGCCAGCCCAGGATCAAGAGTTCAACAGAGGCACAACGTGTGTGTGTGTGTGTGTGTGGAGGGGGGCTTTGGTTGGAAAGAGTCAGATGCTCCTTTAGATAGTCACACATACAATTGCACCAAGAATGTAATATGTGATGTGATAGAGAAGCCACTCGTTATAGTATCTGGAATTGCTTGCAGATATATTCCATATATGCAACCCAAGACTTATTTCTGGTCTATTCCATTGTTCCTTGTGATGTTAACTGTACAGGTTAGCAGAAGCATTGTGTTTTTCTATAGTTGTTTAATTCATTACTTTCAAATCCAACACTTAAGACTTTCATGTTAGCCTGGCAGACATGTTTGTTCTGAGTTGATTAGATTTGTAATATTTGGGGAGTGGGGACATTACTCATGAGCATAGCTGGGGTATTAGGGTATTACATTCCTTGTTCAATGGCCCAACAGTACTGATCCACCTGGGATTTGATCCCATGACTTGAGCTGCATACATTAAAGCATCAAGAATAATGGTCAGATTTGAATAAAACATATCTATCGCAATACAATTAAAAAAACCCTGATACAATGCGACACATAGATAATTCTAAATAAAATAAAAACACGACTATCTCATTCATCATTGCAATGACCTCTCTAAATCAATGCTCTTCAGTTTTATAGATGTTAATTGTTTACCAAGAGCTGACTACCATCCAGCCCCCTGTAGAGATCACGAGAACACCATGGTCAGTGCAGGCTCACTACCATCCAGCCCCCTGTAGAGATCACGAGAACACCACGGTCAGTGCAGGATAGAAAGTTCTGGAAAGCCTCAGAGTGGAGAGTCTTCCTTTTGTTTTATGCGATACCTGTGTTGAATGGTGTTTTATGCGATACCTGTGTTGAATGGTGTTTTATGCGATACCTGTGTTGAATGGTGTTTTATGCGATACCTGTGTTGAATGGTGTGCTTCTGGAATCACCTTTTTCTATTAGTGTTTGGTATCAATGTGCTCCTCCAACAAAAGGTCAACTTGGCAGAACTTGCGTTAAAAAAGTTTGTAATTAATTTCCAGAGGATGTATAGCACTGTCAATATGTTCTTCAATAGGCACTTGTTAACACACCTTGCAGATAGTGTATGAAACTGGAGCCGCCTGTGGGCACCCTCAACATTTTCATTTGAGTCTTTCAATGGGACACTTATAATGTATTTTAATGGAACCACTCATGTCCCTGTACAAACAGTAAAGAGGTATTTAAAGCGGAAAAATCTATCACAAAAGATGCAAATTGCCATGGGTTGTGGCTTTCTCCCTCGTTTGCTACGGGTTTGTTCCTCTCTGCGCCGGTTAGCAATCTATCGGATTTTTTCAGCGTTCCGTCTCGGGGTTTTGTTCTTCTCCGCTAATTATTTTTTTCACCTGTTTCCCTACCTGTTAGGTATTTAAGCCTCTCGCTTCCACTTCCGGATGCTTCGTTATCATTTCGTGCCTTCACGAAGTCAGGGTTAGTCTTTTTTTAATTTATTTTTTATCTCTCTGCAGTTTAGAAAAGATTATTTCTTTGGTTTAGCAGCTTGAGATATTTTCTGGCCTTTAAGCCAGGGAATTAGTTTTTCTATTCCCTTTTATTTATTTTTCTGCTACGCTTCCACTTTCTCGTTTCTGAGGGTGTGAGTTTTATTTTTATTTTGTTTATTTCACCAGTTATTGGGCGTTATAGTCACGTTCCGAAGGTGCCTTGTTTTTCCTTTCCTTGTCTCGCTATTTTATTCAGTAGTGGCTATTCAGAGTCTCCTCTCTGCCTGTGTTTACGTGGCTAGCCCGTTTTATAGGGGTGTGTTATTGTTTGCCTTTGTCGCGTTTGGCTCATCGTTATTCTGCACAAACCCTCACACAAATGAAGGTGTACAGGAGTTGTTCTCTCAACTAAAAAATAGCAAGAGGTCAACTGATAAATCTGAATGCCTAACTGAAAATGTAAAAGTTTTTGGTATTCTATATGTTCAGTACAATATACCTGTTCGGCATATGCTTGCAATTGAAGACTTATTTGGAATAAGAGTCAGTAAATGCAGGTATTACCGTCGATTCATTGTTAAAGGCATACTATATAATTCACACCAGCTACAAAAAAAAAACTACTCGATTGTGGAGTTGAAAAATGAAATGTTGTGTAGAATCCGCAGCCTTGTAGCTTTCAAAATAGATTGTTCAAGAGAAGGATATTATGCAGAGACTCTCTGTTAAATATATCTTCCACATTTGTCCATAAAATTTCAGAGCCCGACAACATAATGGCAGTCCATCCATATTATTTCAAAAGGAAGTCTGTTCTCATTCGGTTGAGAGACAAAAAGTTTATTCCTCTTCCAAATAATCTGGAGAGAGACCAAAAAACTGACTGGCTGGCCTGTTCCCAAAACTGGGTGTGCAGAGAATTCAAAATTGTGATGTTTGTAGGCTATCTGAAAAGCATGAAATATTGACAAGTGAAATAAAAAATATGTCCATGTGATATATGGCATAAACTAAACTCCTCAAAAAAAAAAGGAAAAACGTTCGTTTTCGGTCGATTATTCTCCCTTAAATATAATATTTATTGTATATTTTATATCGTTGGAGCCTTATTTAGTCCACCTTTACAACGACACACAACAAAGTGTAATCATGCATTGCATGGAACACAATGAGCAACACATGTGGCCCGTGGGGTAAAAAGCCCAAAAAAAAAAAAAAAAAATCCCTGCAAATATTCTTCTTTCGGTTCTTTTTTCTTTTTTTGAGTTTGGTGGGTGGGATGATGACTCTCCACAGTCCCACAAATAAACAAAAAAAACACATATTTATTTTTTTTTTTTACACTTTTTTTATTTTACCAGTGTCAGGGACCGTGTGATGGATGGTGGATTTTTTTTGTTTTTTTGTTTTTTTTTTTTTTTTTTTGGTTGGGCACATACCACGCAGTGTTGAATCATTCTGCGCATGTACCTCGTTTGTAAAGGTACGTTGTTTGGGTTCTCGTTTAGGCAAAAATACAATACTAATATTATAATAAAAATATATTATTAAAGGGAAAGGAATAAAAAAATAAATACGAATTTCCGAACTGTATATCTGTCATCTTAATTTCCCGTCTGCACACTTCTGAAGACAAATAAGCAGTTTGAAACACATTTAATGGCATAATAGATTGAAAGTACAGTATACTTATGTTCTAACTGGTCACTGACATGCACTTTCAAAAAGTGTATTTTGAATGAATAAAACTATGAAAATGATGTACAGTTTTAATATGTATTTACCATATTATATATCAGTTTCAAATGTAATTATAGACAGAATTTAAAAATACAGATTGAATGAAAATTATGTTAATTTGGAACAAGGTTTTTCCGTAAATGACCATTTACAAGCTTTAATTCACCTTCCGCCACTGGAGGATTAAATAATTATCAGGATAATAATTATCTATTAACCTTTCAGTGATTGGCCAATGCTGGCGTATACAAGCAAATTAACTGGCTAACAAATATGTACGATCCGTTTTATATGTTTTCCTTTACGCGTTTACCTCTCCATTCGACTGTTCAGGAAGAGTAAACTTGGACTCGGTTAGATTAAATAATTGCGCGCAGTAAAAAACAAAGATCAAATTGCTGCGAAAAGACTACTGAAAGAAACAGGTCAAATCTGGATAATGCAGAATAAGAATGACGGCTTCTACAGATGCTGAAAGCAGGAGTGCTGCCAACTGCCAGTCGCCTATATAAAACACGTCAGAGCGTGCAGAGTGCAGACATACATAACTGTAGGGAGAAACTCTTGGATATTGATGTGCAGCGTCGTATCATCGTCAGAAACAATGACGCCTGAGAGCACACCGGAGACTACGGAACGGGACAAACCCAAAGAAACACCCAGCCCAGCAGGTATGTGTCACTTTACATCTTTGGGCTGACGAAAGTTTTTCTTGTCTTTGTTTGTTTGGAAACATAGATAACACAGGATGGTGCGTAAATGATCATTCCACTGAACGGAAAAGCATTTAAAAGAACAATAATAATAGTAAGTGCAGCCTCACTCCCATCACTGTGAAGTTCTGAGGTAAAAAAATATTCTTTTAGGAATCTTCTGCCAGGACCACATTTCTTTGGGATTCTAAAAATATTTTTCCCAAGGAAAAATAACAATCGTTAATAATGAAATATACGATAATATATCGTAATAGTAATTACATTTCATTACAAGACACAAGACACAAATACCGTTTGCAGACACTATTATGCACACATCTTATCAGTGTTACTCTCATAAATACATTCACAAGTGCATTTAAAATCATCACTAAGACATTTGTCAAATGTATTCACTTCATACCTTAAATACATTGATTAGAAATCCCTTAAATACATAATAAAATTGTATCCAAAAAAACCAAATTGAGATTTATTGTGTTCCTGTCTGTGTGTCTGAACAGTATGCTGAAGCTCTGGGATACACAGACAAAACATGAACCTGATTTTTAAAGTTTCTGTGCTCTTGTTCTATTCAGAATTGATGAAGAGGAGAAGGAGGAAGAGTCTGTGGCTGGTGGTCGGTATGCTCTGTCTTGCCCTGCTCGTCGTTGCCCTGGGAATTTACACCACTACCCGTACAGAGAACCTGAGTGTCACTGGCTATGCCTCTGGAATCATTGTGAGTGACATCTCATACTCACCTTCATGGTCATAAAATTAAATGAAATCAAGTAAAATATATAAATTCACAAGGTATTACAAAATTACTATCCATCATTTTGGTGCTACAACAACCATATTAATTTATGGACTTTCATATGTCCCGTTTGACCTTCTCCTCATGAGGAATTTGATCGTCCCCCTTTATGAATTATCTAGAAAACACAATAACATTTTCTAATTTACCAGTTGATATGAAATTTGGGATGTGCCATTTTTGTACTATTCTTTGGTATGTAACTAAATTATAAGTAAAAGTGTAAAGTAAAGGTTTATACAAACAAGGTTGCGTTAGGTAAATTCATTTGCAGGTTTTGTGACAAAATGTTAATTTTGTTTCAATCTTTCCCCAAACTTGAAAGATCAAATGTTGAGAAGTTGATAGCAGGACCACACAGCATAATGAATTCCAGTGTGAGACACAACATGGTTGCAGCTGTTCCTCTCCTTTCTCTTGTAACCGGGGAAACATTACTGGAGAGACTGGTAGACATGTTTCTCAGTGTGCTGACATCCTCAAACTTGTACTTTTTTCTTGTTTGTGTACCTTGTGAAGTTTTGGTTATAGGGGATGTGTTGTGTGGGAACGCTGTGGTGGTTTTTTATCTGTGAGTTGCGGAAGTTTTTTTTTTGTGTGTGTGTGTGTGTGTTTTGTCTCCAACTTACTTTCAGTGTTGCACACTGCTAGGCTCGAATCCTGTCTTCCACTGGCGGTGCGAAGTGGCTCATGGTTGTGAAATTGTGTGCTTTGGATTACAAAACTATGATAATTCTTGTTTAATGGGCATTATAGACTTGCAGTGGAATGTTGCATTGACTGCTTGGACCCTGGAACTGCCACTTGTAGCTATATTTATAATATATATATATATATATATATATATATATATATATATATATATATATATACAGTGCTGCTCGAAAGTTTGTGAACCCTTTATAATTTTCTGTATATCGCATAAATTCAATCTAAAATGTGATTTTTTAATAATTTATTTATTGAGCAAAGTTATTCAACATTAAATGTTTTGTTGGAAAAAGTATGTGATCCCTTAGATCATACGTATTTTTAAAGTATCGTATTTAATATTTGGTCGCATATCCTTTGCATGCTGTTACTTCCTGAAGTCTGTGACCCATCAATATCAAAAGACTCTCAATATCTTATTTTCAGGTACTGTTACAAGCGATAGTAAAACGTCTCTGCATTGAATGGATCTCTATGAGAATTGGGGGTGAGACTAGATTCAGCTGTAAATTACACTGGAACAGTATGGAACACATGGATGGCTAAATGGCTTTAAGTCATCAAGGGTCGGACGTATCAAACAAGCCTTAAACCATCACTTTGCGGCCAGAAATACAGTAGATATGGATGGATAACTTGAAGGGTTTCTTCTCCTGATTTTTCATAGAGTTCAATGGAAAAATGTGTCTGGAAAAACAACCCTTAAAGTGAGGTTTTCAGGAACCTCTTTAAGAGACATCCCTAACCCCCAAAGCTGAAGTGGAGTAGAAAGGGCATTCCTACAAAAAACCTCCACCTTCCACAATTATGTACAACGTACCAGGGAAACCTTGATCTTCAGGGAAACAACATGCATATGTGCACTTTCCCAGCGAAGCACACAGCGCTGGTCAAGGAAGGGCCGAACAAGACTGTTTGAGAGGCAGATGCCTGACAAGACAGAGCTATTTCAATTTAATTAAAACAAATAAATCAATGAATGAATCATGCTAGATAAACTGTTGATGGAACTGTGCCGTTATCAGTCTGATAAAATTATGAAACAGATAAGGTATCATGCATTTAAATCACATCTGTGAAAGCTCATAGCCAATTTGACAAGGAAGTAAACCTTATAACAATCTTTACATAAAGAGCTCACAATAGGTATGAGCTAGCAAAAAAGTATCAAATAAGAGTCGTATAATAGTATTTAAAATATACAATGGGCATGTTTCCAGGGAAATATTCTGTTCTAAATTTACAGATAATGCTGTATTTTTAAATACCAAGATTTTATCACCATTCGTTTCTCATCACAAATATTAAGGCTTATAAAACTTTTAAAGTATAGTGAAAAGTGTGGTTTGTATAAGTCACATGGATACATAAATTAAGCCTTTCGTCAGTTTCAAGAAAACCATAATTATTCAGGTATTAAATTAATTATTGTTCACAGTGAAACTGAATCAAAATGAAATGCATGTGTTATTACTGTACAGAAGTTGTCCCGTGTATTGACTATCCTGTATGCGGTATATTCTCAAACCTTTCATGTATTGACTATCCTGTATGCGGTATATTCTCAAACCTTTCTCTGCATGCATGTGTTATTACTGTACAGAAGTTGTCCCGTGTATTGACTATCCTGTATGCGGTATATTCTCAAACCTTTCTCTGCATTTCCTCTGTAGTTGGCATTTGGATCGTTCCTGGGTGTTCTGGGACTTTGTCTGGATGAAAACCGCAAACAGCTGGTAAATATAACTTCCTGTTGTTTTTGTCCAGCAGTCAAGCTGTGGGCTTCAGTGCAAGTCCAGATCCAACAGCGCTGCTTTTAAGGATAATTTGGTAATCTGGGGGGCTGTAAATGTTGTGAATGTTATGTACTTACGTGGTAACAGTTGGGGTTCAGCTTGGTAAAACTGTGCATGCATGCGTACGGTACCACACCTCTGGATTTGTGAAATCCATCCAATTGGGTGTTAGTCTGTGTGTTATAAGCCATGCATTTCAAGCTGTGCCATAGAAGCTGCATGTTACTTACTGTGCATTAAGGGTTGTGTGCTGTGCTGTAAAGAGGTGTGCATTCAGAGCTGTGCACACGAAGCTGTGTTACAAGCTGTGCACTTTTAGCTTCACACTGCAGATTGGCCATTCAAGCTGTGCACTTTTAGCTTCACACTACAGATTGGCCATTCAAGCTGTGCACTTTTAGCTTCACACTACAGATTGGCCATTCAAGCTGAGCACTTTTAGCTTCACACTGCAGATTGGCCATTCAAGCTGTGCACATTTAGCTTCACACTGCAGATTGGCCATTCAAGCTGTGTACTTTTAGCTTCACACTGCAGAATGGCCATTCAAGCTGTGCACATTTAGCTTCACACTGCAGGTTGGCCATTCAAGCTGTGCACCTTTAGCTTCACACTGCAGATTGGCCATTCAAGCTGTGCACTTTTAGCTTCACACTGCAGATTGGCCATTCAAGCTGTGCACTTTTAGCTTCACACTGCAGATTGGCCATTCAAGCTGTGCACTTTTAGCTTCACACTGCAGATTGGCCATTCAAGCTGTGCACTTTTAGCTTCACACTGCAGAATGGCCATTCAAGCTGTGCACTTTTAGCTTCACACTGCAGAATGGCCATTCAAGCTGTGCACTTTTAGCTTCACACTGCAGATTGGCCATTCAAGCTGTGCACTTTTAGCTTCACACTGCAGATTGGCCATTCAAGCTGTGCACTTTTAGCTTCACACTGCAGATTGGCCATTCAAGCTGTGCACGTTTAGCTTCACACTGCAGATTGGCCATTCAAGCTGTGCACTTTTAGCTTCACACTACAGATTGGCCATTCAAGCTGAGCACTTTTAGCTTCACACTGCAGATTGGCCATTCAAGCTGTGCACATTTAGCTTCACACTGCAGATTGGCCATTCAAGCTGTGTACTTTTAGCTTCACACTGCAGAATGGCCATTCAAGCTGTGCACATTTAGCTTCACACTGCAGGTTGGCCATTCAAGCTGTGCACCTTTAGCTTCACACTGCAGATTGGCCATTCAAGCTGTGCACTTTTAGCTTCACACTGCAGATTGGCCATTCAAGCTGTGCACTTTTAGCTTCACACTGCAGATTGGCCATTCAAGCTGTGCACTTTTAGCTTCACACTACAGATTGGCCATTCAAGCTGAGCACTTTTAGCTTCACACTGCAGATTGGCCATTCAAGCTGTGCACATTTAGCTTCACACTGCAGATTGGCCATTCAAGCTGTGTACTTTTAGCTTCACACTGCAGAATGGCCATTCAAGCTGTGCACATTTAGCTTCACACTGCAGGTTGGCCATTCAAGCTGTGCACCTTTAGCTTCACACTGCAGATTGGCCATTCAAGCTGTGCACTTTTAGCTTCACACTGCAGATTGGCCATTCAAGCTGTGCACTTTTAGCTTCACACTGCAGATTGGCCATTCAAGCTGTGCACTTTTAGCTTCACACTGCAGATTGGCCATTCAAGCTGTGCACTTTTAGCTTCACACTGCAGAATGGCCATTCAAGCTGTGCACTTTTAGCTTCACACTGCAGAATGGCCATTCAAGCTGTGCACTTTTAGCTTCACACTGCAGATTGGCCATTCAAGCTGTGCACTTTTAGCTTCACACTGCAGATTGGCCATTCAAGCTGTGCACTTTTAGCTTCACACTGCAGATTGGCCATTCAAGCTGTGCTCTTTTAGCTTCACACTGCAGATTGGCCATTCAAGGTGTGCACTTTTAGCTTCACACTGCAGAATGGCCATTCAAGCTGTGCACTTTTAGCTTCACACTGCAGAATGGCCATTCAAGCTGTGCACTTTTAGCTTCACACTGCAGATTGGCCATTCAAGCTGTGCACGTTTAGCTTCACACTGCAGAATGGCCATTCAAGCTGTGCTCTTTTAGCTTCACACTGCAGAATGGCCATTCAAGCTGTGCACTTTTAGCTTCACACTGCAGATTGGCCATTCAAGCTGTGCTCTTTTAGCTTCACACTGCAGAATGGCCATTCAAGCTGTGCACTTTTTGGCCATTCTGAGTTGTGAAACACCATCTGTATGTTACGAGCAGGAATCTGCTCCTGGTATCCTGGCTGCCAATGCAAACAGCAGCACATTTTTTTATCACTCTTCCTCTACAGTAATCATTTCCCCTTCATACCTGTGCCAGCATGGGACGGGGTCATGCGGACAAATGTGTGTAAAAATACTTATTTATTTTATTTAATCTTTTAAATTAAGTGAAGCTCCTTCTTATGATTCATTAGTATCTGTTATACAATGTCTGTTCAAACAAACAGTGAAATCAGTGAACACATCTTTCACAGACAGTACTGTGACTCCACTACTTGATCATGGAGAGCCATGGGCTCTGGTCAGGGTTTAATCAGTGACATTACATTACATTACATTACATTATAGGCATTTAGCAGACGCTCTTATCCAGAGCGACTTACACAGCATTTCTTTTGCATTTATACATAGTATCCATTTATACAGCTGGATATATACTGAAGCAACGCAGGTGAAGTACCTTGCTCAAGGGTACAACGGCAGTGTCCGACCTGGGAATCGAACCTGCAACCTTTCGGTTACAAACCCAGTTCCTTAACCATTATACCACACTGCCGCTCAGGTGTGTACCTTTCAGCCCAAATGGGCAGGTAATCAGTGGATCACCTGTGCTCAGGCAGTGTGCTCTGAAATGCAAACTCTCAAAATTTACCTTACAGGCTTAATCGCTGACTTAATAATTTTTCATAGATCTCAAGGACTGTGTCCAAATCAATTCCCTTCTATGCTATTGAGTATCCTGGTTGAGTACACTGGCTGAGAAAGGTGTTGGGTAGGTTAAATATTCTCTAAATGCACTGTACTTTAAATTCCTGGATGATATACTGATTTTTGCTGATAATAGTATTGAGGATCCTTTTTTTTTTTTTTAACATACTGCATGCCACAAAGCAATCCGCAGTAGGGCTCTAATTCAAGTACAGCCAAGACAGAATTTATAGAATCTGAGGAGTATTAACAGCTGATTTAAATTAGGTTTGGTATGTTTACGGATGGAAAGGGCTTAATGTCTCTTAAATCAGTGAGTTCAGATTGGGCTGCGCCTGTGTTACATTCCTGGCACCATGAGATTCAAAAGATGACTGATCTGATCCAGAACGCAGCTGCCCGGCTTGTGTTCAACCTCTCGAAATTTTCGCATGTCACCCCCCTGTTGAGGTCACTCCACTGGCTGCCAGTTGCAGCTAGGATCAGGTTCAAAGTTCTGACCCTGGCCTACACTGCAGCCAATAGGACAGACCCCACCTACCTGCAGGACTTGATCCAGAACCACTTCGCTCGTCTACAGCAGGGCGACTCGCACTTCCCCCCCCTCTGTGTCAAGGAGGGATTAAAGACACATTAGGGAATGTTTTCCACAGCTCATTAGACGATGCTAGACTTTGAAAAAGATTTGGCCGACAATAGATGTAAAGTGAACCATGGCATTCTCAGATGGCATGTTAAAGATTTTAAAACGTTTATGGCAAGTTTGTCCTAAACTTTACCTGAAGTGGATTGTTCTGTTCGCTAAGGGGATAGCTCAGTCCAGGTGACTGGTTTACATTCATTTCTGGCCATGTTTTTGCTTGTTTTTCCCAATAATCCGAACATTGCGACTAGTAACTAGTACCGCAGCACCGCGCCCTTGATGGGTCTGGTGATATACATGCAATGCAGTGGTATTGAATATTATGCTTTTGTCAACATGTGACATTTAACTTGTTGCAATACATCATAAAGACATTCAAGAACTCAGCATTCTGAATGGTTTTTATGCCAGAATCCAGTCTAACGGCAAGTGCTTTATTTAAATGAAGGAAGAAAGGCAAGGCTGAGGGAACTACTGCTTATTCAGCTGATAAACCCACATGAAGTACTCTCACCCTGGTCAAGCAACCCTGCTAACGGTAGCTGCCTTGAAAATCAATTAGACTTTGTGGCTTTCCCACTAAAACACTGTATAGTCAACATAGGAATTGCACGTACTGGGAAAAGTCAAACATGCTCATGCCGTGATCTTCTTTGCTTTTCAGAACGTTACTTAGCATGTACATCAGTTGGGTTTATGGGAGTGGGCTCAGTGCTGGTATTATGGAATATTTCGCCGTTACAGGGCATTTTATGTCTACGGATATATGTTCCAGATTGAGTTCTAATCCAACACAGATAGTCTGGTTCCCTAGACCTGCTGACTAGCTGCCTCACTCCCAAGCACTTCACTCCATTCGGGGTGCTGCAGGGTCGTGTTCTCACAGTTCTCATTGAGCTGCAGGGCTATCAAAAGACTGCTGATGACATGGCATGCCAGTCCTTTCTGTGTCCTGCGAGAAAGCAAAAAAACAGAACACAACTAGGGCCTGATTTACGAAGACCTTCAGTGTGTGCAAAACCTTTTTTATTGGTCATGTTATTGGTTTTGCGTGTGCTGAAAGGTTTTGCTCACGCTAAAGGCCTTGCTAAATCAAGCCTTTAATCACAACAAACTGCCCCCTTCCAAGATGTTATTACCTGAAGATGAACATGTTGAAGTGGAAATGACTACCTATCAACCTGAATAAGGACATTTAGGTGAACGTATGTCATACTTAGAAGTGACTCCCGAATTAAATGACTTGCAAGGAAAATTTTATTTGCCTTGCAAGGGCAAATCAAATTTTCATATACTGTTTTCACTGGGTGTCTGGATTTACAACTATTGTAGAAAACATTTGAACCACAGTCTACGCAATGTTTTTGGCAGGGACTGGTGTCATTAGAAACAGTTACTCTATATCACTGTGAAAGACTTACTGAGTGAATATTGCCTGATTGTAGAATGACATCCTACCACTGAAATTCTGGGAAAAGGGCCAGCAAAACTGAACAATACCTGTTTGGTTCTACCTTTAACTTCAATAATAAAGACATTTTGGTTCTTGCTATCTGATCTTGATGTGGTAATATGCCCTAAAATTTACTTTGCTTTGCATAATCTTGTTACATTGAACAGATATAAATAATTATGATGGATGATCATGTTTACTATTACTATTTGTAGTAGCATTAGAAAAAGTATTACAGTTCTGTAGATTGCTTGTTATTTCTTTAACCGTATATGTTATTTGTACTGTGTCAGTAGCAGCTGTTTAGTCTAAATGCTAGTGGCCGCTGATTAAATGTGTTTAGATTATACAGATTATGCACTGATTCTGAGGAAATGATAGAGCTGGCACAATAAATGTGTTGTACATTGTGTTGTCGGGGACCCTGTGACTCTACTTCCTCTTTGGGGTTTTACTGGAGGTTTGTAAGTGTGACTCCTGCTTTTTTCCAGCTGGTCGCTGCAATTGTGTTCCTCAGCTTTGGAATATTGACCTCTCTCTTCTGTGTGGTGGTGGATGGAGTCTTCATCCTATTCAGCCTTGTGAGTATCTCCACAAGTGTATGTTTTTTATGTCAGGACTCTGTATTTTTGACTTGTTTATTTATTCTGATTATGTATTTATGTTTCTGATTATTTGTGGTTTTATTGTTCTGTGTTTTGTATTACTGTCGCTCTATCTTCATCACACTTTTCGGGAAGAACTCACTCTTAAAAGATTTATTCCTTCTCATTTTAGTTTCTTTGGTAATGTTCAGTCAGTGTATTTGTGTGTACGTGCATGACACGAGTATGCACCATGCGCATGCACCATGCACATGCACCATGCACATGCAGTCTGTGCTTCTGCGCATGCTTTCTCTTATCTATAAGTGGAATGCAGCAAGAGTCTCTCACTGTATGGGGTGAGTTTTGTGTGTGCACACTTCTGAGTGGGGTCATTTTGAATTTAGCTGATCCACAGCTCTAGGAGAATGCAGAGTATATATTTATTTAGCTGATCCACAGCTCTAGGAGAATGCAGAGTATATATTTATTTAGCTGATCCACAGCTCTAGGAGAATGCAGAGTATATATTTATTTAGCTGATCCACAGCTCTAGGAGAATGCAGAGTATATATTTATTTAGCTGATCCACAGCTCTAGGAGAATGCAGAGTATATATTTATTTAGCTGATCCACAGCTCTCGGAGAATGCAGAGTATATATTTATTTAGCTGACCCACAGCTCTAGGAGAATGCAGAGTATATATTTATTTAGCTGATCCACAGCTCTTGGAGAATGCAGAGTATATATTTATTTAGCTGATCCACAGCTCTCGGAGAATGCAGAGTATATATTTATTTAGCTGATCCACAGCTCTAGGAGAATGCAGAGTATATATTTATTTAGCTGATCCACAGCTCTAGGAGAATGCAGAGTATATATTTATTTAGCTGATCCACAGCTCTTGGAGAATGCAGAGTATATATTTATTTAGCTGATCCACAGCTCTAGGCGAATGCAGAGTATATATTTATTTAGCTGATCCACAGCTCTAGGAGAATACAGAGTATATATTTATTTAGCTGATCCACAGCTCTAGGAGAATGCAGAGTATATATTTATTTAGCTGATCCACAGCTCTAGGAGAATGCAGAGTATATATTTATTTAGCTGATCCACAGCTCTTGGAGAATGCAGAGTATATATTTCAGCAACATTTGGGCTTTCAGGATTGCTACACAGACACCAAACACACATCAGAGAGTGTGGTCGGGCCCTCCAGTAAAACAGTAGTGGTATTCATTTTTGTAGTTGTATTCAACAAACTTCCAGAGTGAAATTTACTTATTTACTAATTATAAAATGTATTATTTTAATGGTGTGATCAATGGTGTCAGGGGCAGGGCAGAAAAAATGTAATTGTAATACAAGTTTAACTAGTTACAGTACAACCTTCTTATGTAAAACACAATTGGCACGCTGCAGAAAACACCTCACAGTTAGCTGTGTTCTGCCTCCAGTGGGTGAGGATCGCTGCCTCTGTATTGCTGTAGCAGCGTTAGCTGTGTTCTGCCTCCAGTGGGTGAGGATCGCTGCCTCTGTATTGCTGTAGCAGTTTGACAAAACGGGCCTCCCTTATTTTTTAAATTTTGTCTGAGTCCCCCTTATCTGTTCCTCTCAGGCATGGGGGCCTGGTCTTGTGTGAGAGTGTGTCAGCAGTATCTCTCTCCCTCTCCTTCCCCCCCCTCACCCCCCTCTCTCTCTCTCTCGACCCCTCTCTTTTTCTCTCGACCCCTCTCTCTCGACCCCTCTCTCTCAACCCCTTTCTCTCTCTTTTTCTCTCTCTCTCTCTCTCTCTTTCTCTCGAGCCCCCTTTCTCTCTCTCTCTCTCTCTCTTTCTCTTGACCACTCTCTATCTTTCTCTCTCTCTCTCTTTCTCTCGACGTCTCTCTTTCTCTCAACCTCTCTCTCTCTCGACTTTCTTTACCTTCATGTCTCTTCCCATTTCTTCCCCCCTAAGGATACAAGACCCCTCAGAGCAGGGCGGTGCCAGTTCTACACCAGTGGAAACGGCTACATCTATGAGAACTACTATGCCTCAGTAAGCAGAAAAAAGCCTGGGTCCATTACTGCCGTAGCTTGTGACATATATCACTATATACCTGTATATCAAGTGCACAAATACTCATTCATATATCAATTATATACAGTATAAATTATTTTAACTAAACACAAATACTGCACACACATGAGCGTGTATGAGTTGAAATGCATTAAATAAGGTTTTTGCCCTGCATCCTTTCAGAGGAATGTATTTGTGTGCATAGTGCATAAATGGGTTAGAATTTTTTTATAAAACACTTTACATTTTATTCTTGCCAATCATCAGCTCAAGCTGCAGTGGAGACTTGTGGCTGTGGGTTATGTCACTCAGGGCTTCCTGTGCTGGGATTGGCTGTGAGCCATGTTGCTGCTCCGCTTGCAGGTGCCATGTCAGAGCCTGGCGGAGTCGTGTAGCCTGAAGGTGAGGAGTGGGACCTGCTACTGCTGTGACCTGTATGACTGTGCCAAGTGAGTGAATACCTGTGACACCTGCTGGTTATGGGCCTACTATGACCACACACACACACACACACACACACACACACACACTCAGACACACACACACACACACACACATGTACGTTCATACACATAACCTCTATCCTGGTTGACACCAGAAGTTCACTGGAGAACAACAGACACGAGGATGCCTGGACACTCACACACACAAGCTATTCTGTGACTATATGCTGTAACTGGATGTGCCTACACATAGGACATTATGGATCAGGGGTCAGGGCAGTGGTCAGGAGCTAGACTAACAAATAGGGATCAATCTGATGATCTGCACAATACTTTTTTTTTTTCTTCCCACCACTCTACTTCTCTTTTTGGAGGTCAATTTTATTTTTACAAAAAGATGTTGTGGTGGAGCCTCTCTGGTTACAATGTCTGCACAATACTGCTGAAAAGTGATGAGGTGTCTGTTTCTTTCTGACCCAGTGGGGGATACATGAATAACCACTATGAGTTTGTGGGGGTGCGGAGCTGCCAGGAGGTGCTCTCCCTGTATGTGCTGATCTGGGTCCTCACCATGCTCAATCTGGCAGCCTTCGTCTTGGGCATCCTCACAACAGCGGTGCTGGGCAGCATCAAAGACATGGTGAGAGTGGCCCTTTGCATGGCCTCCATCCAGACTCAATAAATATTACGTTGAATCGCTACGCTCCGCATACTGCATAAATGCTGCAGAAATGCAGTAACGTAGTTAGCGTAGCTTAAATAGTGTATCATCGTAAGAACTCTCATGGGTCTGGTGTTGAGACTACTTTTTGCATAATGGGCTATCAGCCAGCTGTCAATCAGCAGACATGCGCTCACTCTATGAGCTGGTTACCACTGTTTACCAGCTTCAAGGGCAATGCACTGTTAAGGAATGTACCGTTCTCTTTTCTGTTAACTGTTACAAATGTACTGAAATAATGTGTAAAAAAACAGAAATCTTATTTCCATAGAGTTACATAAACAGCTTTTTACATTAATTAGGGAGCAATTAATTATTTATATTATTAGGGAGCATTTTATTTGTTAAATAAATTCAGTTAAAAATTCCCATGATCACTGTTTTGACTACTTATTACCTCAGGGGACAATGGAAGAGTAATTTGAATTGTACTACTTTCATGGGGCTATTACAGAGAAAGTTAAGGGGTAACCTGGATAGAGTAGAGCAGCAGCAAACAGGAAAGTGATGCTATCTGTCTGTGGTCATAATGTCTCCCCTCTTAGTATGTGTATCGCTAAACAACCTTGGAAGCAAATGGGATTGATATGATTTATGGGTAAAAATGATTTATGGGTAAAATAACTAGCCTCCATATGAGGCTGTTAGATGGCTTGTCCTGATAAAACGCTCGTTTTCAGTATAGGTCATTTGAAACTATGTCTAGTGTAGAACAACCACAAAAGAGAATATACAAGTTCTCAATAACTGGAGGGATATTCTTTCGAATCGATGAAATGCAGTTACGTAGTTGACATTCATGGTTGATTAAATAAAAAAATCCAATTAGCATTTGAGCATCTCGTCTCCTTCCACTGTCGCCAACATTTCCCCAAAATCCCAACTTCACTACTTAACGTACCCCTCACTTTTTTCTGAACGGTGTCTTTCTCTGATTTGTGTGTGCAATGTCAGTGTCCATCGGCCTTCCTATGTGTTCAATGGCAGTGAATTGTCTCTCTGTGCTGTTGTCCTTTGTCCTTCTGTGAGTTTGAAGGCAATGTCTGTCTGTCCATCTGTGAGTTTGAGAGCCATGTCTGTGTTTGCAGAAAAGCCACACAGTCAGCCCATATGGGAGCAGCCAGCTCTCCATCCTGCATCCCAGAGACAGTACAATACTCTCCCCCACCGCTCCACTGCTGCCAGACACTGCCAGACACTCGCTCTACCCGGTCAGTCCCTACACGTCCGTAACATAAACATTTTTAACAAAGAAAAGAAAAACTTATAGATGTGCGTCACAGAAGACTACGTGACATTATTAAAAAAGGAGTGATTATACATTGTCAACTACCAGTCACTTAAAATATTAGAAGAAACTGGTTTATTTCAACTCCACCGGTATGTGGAGAGAGATCTACAAACAACCCCTTATAATTGCGTATAATAAGGTATCATATGTGCAATTTGCTCAGGCAAAAATGTATCAGAATATGCCTGTTTCCATAGCAATCAGTCTGATCACACTCTGATCTGAGTTATATAATATACAGCACTTCCACCACTTCTCCAATGTCTACCTATGCTGGGCTGATCTTCCTCTGAATGTGCTTCAGGGCATAATGATCATTTATACTCACTGGTCTCTTAGTGCTTCAGGGCATAATGATCATTTATACTCACTGGTCTCTTAGTGCTTCAGGGCATAATGATCATTTATACTCACTGGTCTCTTAGTGCTTCAGGGCATAATGATCATTTATACTCACTGGTCTCTTAGTGCTTCAGGGCATAATGATCATTTATACTCACTGGTCTCTTAGTGCTTCAGGGCATAATGATCATTTATACTCACTGGTCTCTTAGTGCTTCAGGGCATAATGATCATTTATACTCACTGGTCTCTTAGTGCTTCAGGGCATAATGATCATTTATACTCACTGGTCTCTTAGTGCTTCAGGGCATAATGATCATTTATACTCACTGGTCTCTTAGTGCTTCAGGGCATAATGATCATTTATACTCACTGGTCTCTTAGTGCTTCAGGGCATAATGATCATTTATACTCACTGGTCTCTTCAAATATTATTGCGCTGGGTTGTGTTATTCTTGGACCAGGGCATTTAATATTCTTCTGGCCAAATTATCAAATAAAACACATCTCCATTACATCAATCAAGTGAATTACATTACATTACAGTGCAATACAGCCATGATTAAAAAATCCCCCCCCCCCCCCCCGCTGTCCCGAGATTATGTTCTCCTTCCCTGGTTGCCTTTTGGAGATTGCCTGCACTTACAGATCAGTCCCGAGTCCGACATCTTCAACTCCGGTTTATATTAGAGATGAAAGAAACTGCATGATAAATGTTGTGATTCACACATTTCTTGGTCTGTCTCTAGTGATACTGAGAGTAAGATTAGACATGTAGTTTATTTGGAAAATCCAAAGCACACAATCAATGCTTCTGTGACTGTGTAATGTTTACCTCGGTACAGAGAGAGGCATTTGTTTCAGATTTGGCTGTGGAGCAGGGCAGCATTTCTGCAGGCTCTTTCTCTCAACCAGAATGGCTTTAGCGCTCAGCAACGGCATTCAGTAAGCAGTGTTAAAAGAAGTTTGGGTGCTCACGGAAACCTGGTTCTGTTCTGGGTCTGTTTCATGTCTCTCAATCACATCAGATCTGCTTTGTGTTATAAGGCTGCTGTGTGCTTACAGTCCCGGCACTCGGCTCCTGAAGGGCTCACAGATACCAGCCCAAGCAACCCTCTGAGCTGCAGCTTTATCGATAGGGAGCCAAACAACTTTACAGAACAGCATATATCCCCATATATTTGCTCTTAAATAAGTTTCTTCTCTCTGGTACAGTTCCCAGGAAGTATGATGCCACAAAACATTTATTTCAGTGTTAAGGAAAGAAGTTTTAAATGTTTATGACAGGGTGATGCGGTAGGCCATTATGTTATGGAGGTTGCACTGTTGCCAAAGATGAATGCCTGGAAATGTACAGCCTCCAGCTGATTGCACTGTTTGTTTTGTGTTTCAGAGTACTTCAATGTATTTCACACCTCCAGCAGGGACAGACGCCCCCCAGAGCGGACGGTCGGAGCCACACCCCCCTCCCTTTGCCCCGCTCTACAGCCTGCTGCCCTACAAAATGCAGGGCTAGGGGGCAATTAATACCTCTCAAAACAGTCAATCAAGCTGATTCTGGGCACATAAATACATTTTAAAAACCACCCACTCACTATGGGAACTTTCAGTCCTGAAATCTAAGAACAACGTTTCAGTTTGACACCGCAATAGTGTTTAAATAAACCTTGACCCTCCCCCCCATTAATGACCACGGAAATAATCATTTCAGCTTCCCAACTGGCTATCATTCTTGTCCTCTACGCAACACTCAAACCTGCTTGGGTATCAGTAGCTGCCTCACAGTTTGTGGCCCACAGATCTATACTGTTCACCCTGGGCTGCGGTTTTCTGTGGGAAAGATGGGAGAAGTCAGCTTCGTAAGCTGCCGCATTCTCTCAGTGACCCGTGTGAACCATTCAAAAGACTTTTCTCTCTATAGGAAAAGGCTACGATGGGTTAAAATCACTGTGCTACTTAAACGCATGATAGCTCCACTCCACTTTCTGGCTTCAATCTTCCATCTCTGGTTCACAGATCCAGGTCAAGATCTGTCATATCCACTCAAGGAGATCCCTTTTATCCACGGGAAAATGAACTAATCAATGTACTTGGTTTGGGTGAAATAAAACACACACATACTGTAAATATCTGTACATGCTGTGTAAATATTTTTCTTGTATTTTTGTCATTATTAATGTTTTATATGGCTTTCCAACACATGGCAGTAAGAATACTTTTGCGTTCAACAAATGGACAAAACATAATTGAAGCACTGTGAATGTCTTTTTATACCAAAGATGAAACTACTTGCCAGTAAAATATGAAATTTATAGTGTGCCTTGTGAATGATACTCTTTTTGTAAGTTCAGAGTTATTTATTTATTGGCTTTGGAAGACAAGATCAATACCAGTACAAGCAGGGTGGCCAATTATTTACAGCATATTAGTATATTAAGGTTCCTTGTAGAATATCTGCACTGATCCCATGAGTTTGTGGGTTCAGTCCCCAAACATGTGCAAACAAAATAACACACAAAATAACACACAAAAAAACAGACTTGGTCTTCGCTCTCACGGCAGCAGCTATGGAGACAGCACTCCATCCCTGCAGGTATTGGATGACTTTAATAAGAGGAACAGGGTGTATCATGTACATAGGAATACCCACCGGAAAGAAAGATGGTGTCTGCCCAGGTGCTAACAAATAGAGCGCAAAAGCTAAATATCTAAAGAAGAAAAGTTTTGCTGCAACACTGCTATCTTGCAACACAGAATACTTTAATACTGACGTTTCGGTCAGGTCAGACCTCCGACGGAGGTGTTTGTGTTGCAAGATAGCAGTGTTGCAGCAAATACCCGCCAGTAAAATGTGTTGAGTAAATTCAATGTTTCACTTAAAAACATTCTGAGATGTTACACCGTGATCAGAGAGTAACCATCAAAAGTACAACAAATATATGACAACTGTGAGGCAAGGGGTCAAGAGAGAGGGGTTGTGCTGTTGTGCTGTTCTATACTTTAGGAAGATACTTAATCCTACTTGGTTCAGAATGTACAGTATGTATGTAGTGTAGTGCCGTGTGTGCTGGTACAGGTGTGTAATATGTGTGTGCCAGTACAGGTGTGCAATAGTATGTAGCTCTGTAAATGGACATTTAAAAGGAAAGGAGGAATGGAACAGCAGATAGGGTATCATAAATAAAATCACACTGACAAATATTATGAAAAAAATGGACGCTTTGTTTTGCCACCTACAATCTGGGTCCTGCATCATTTTTATTTTTCAGGTAATGTTGAACATGTGGTCTTTGATGAGGGATTATTGGGGGTTTAAAATATCCCAGAATCATTAAATTTAAGTCAATTTTAAACATGAGTAAAACAAGAAATGTAATTTCTGCACTGGACTATGAATACAGAGGGCATACCTCCCATGCCATCACTCCCGGGGGCATTTCTGGGCAAAACATCCAAAGTTTTACTCAATCTTCATGCTTTAGCAATGAGAATATTCATTTTGTTCCATTGCAAAATGTCTGGGGAAGAGATGGGGGCAGTGAGGAGATGGGGGGGGGGGGGCAGTGAGGAGATGGGGGGGCAGTGAGGAGATGGGGGGGCAGTGGGGAGATGGGGGGGGGGGCAGTGAGGAGATGGGGGCAGTGGGCAGATGGGGGCAGTGAGGAGATGGGGGCAGTGAAGAGATGGGGCAGTGAGGAGATTCATCACACATTTACATAAAATATTTGGTGAAGAGCGGGAAGTAATCTTAACAATGTGTTGAGAATCATTGTTCCGGTTGGATGCAGGTCAATAACTTTTGCAGTCCAACTGTGTTCTGATACCAAACGAAGGATACAGGCGATTATAATCCTCCAGCCTATCAATCGATAAGTGATTGGGCGGCAGTGTAATATAATGGTTAAGGAACTGGACTTGTAACCGAAAGGTTGCAGGTTCGATTCCCAGGTAGGACACTGCCGTTGTACCCTTGAGCAAGGTACTTAACCTGAATTGCTTCAGTATATATCCAGCTGTATAAATGGATAAATGTAATAAGAAGTTGTGTAAGTCGCTCTGGATAAGAGCGTCTGCTAAATGCCTGTAATGTTATGTAATGTAATGATTGTAAAAACAAACAATTCACACACAAACTGTATACTTGTGGTGTTTCTGCATCTTTGCTTATGGAATGAATTCACTTTGTAATATTTAAAGGCTTTTACAATATACAATGTTGTATGGGTGTGTGTGAGAGAGAGAGAGTGCTGTATGTACATTGTGTGTGTGTGTGTGTGTGTGTGTGTGTGTGTGTCTGTGTGTCTGTGTGTGCGTGTGTATTCACATTATGTGCACATTATGTTGTGTGAGGGAGTGTTTTGTGTATATTGTGTGTGTTAACGTTCAGTATCCATGTGTGTATGCATGTGTGTTTGCGCGTGTGTGTGCACACACGTATCAGAAGCTTAGACAGATTATCCCTCATTTCCCATCTCTTAAGTCCAGGGCTGGGGGGCAGCTATACGAGCGGATGTCCCCATCCTTATCTTGTGCCAGGTCAAGATCCACATCCACACCCTGCACCTTTGCCTGCAGGCAGCCGTAGAAGGAGGAGGTGCCCTCTGTGGAAATACCTCTCTTTCTGACTCAGTCCACCTTTATCAGGCTGAAACATTTCCTTCTCTGCACCATCAACATGCAGCAACATCCATTATTCCATGAACCTTTTATTACACACATTATATAGCTGGTTTCAATGTGATCACGCAGTTTGCAGTAAAGTGTGACTGAAGTTCAGGGATCAGGACTCAGACACAGAGCAAGCTGCATTAGGGCACTAAGGGTGGGGATAAGACTGTAGAACATGGATATTCAAATCTGGACCTCGAATCCAAATCCGGCCCTGGTTTTCTTTTTCCCAGGTAATTAACTGTACAATTAGTGGTACTTCACACCTGACTCCCAGGTAAAGGGAGGGAGGAAACCGAGCAGTTCTCAGCCCACGAGGACCTTTTGATTTGACTACCGGGGCTGCATTCGAATCCAATTTAACACGCTCCCTACCCTCGCTGTCTTCCCTTGAGGGAGCTATCTATTTTACACGCTCCCTTTCCTCGCTGTCTTCCCTTGAGGGAGCTATCTATTTTACATGCTCCCTACCCTCGCTGTCTTCCCTTGAGGGAGCTACTATCTTGTGACACAATTTGCTACGTTCAGCAAGCAAACTCAAAAGCTGCTCTGCAAGGGAGGATTGACGAGAAACAAACTAAAACAGAACCGAACCGCCCTCGCAACATTTCGGAAGTGCAACACCATAGAGTTGAAATGTGACCACCACATAGTTCTGTGGTGACCGCCCACTTTTTCCACGTGGAGCATTGCATTGTGGGATTCCCTTCTTGCTGGAAGCTTGCATTTTATACCCTTGGTGGAAGGGAGGATAAACGAGGGAGCGAGGGAATATAATTACTTCCTCCCCTTTCTTAAATTGAATCCGAATCACACTTGGTGTGGCTTCCATATTTCATCCTGGCATTTTGGGGCAAGAGAAGCAAGGAAAAGGGAAAGACAGGAAGAAAGCATACATTTAGGATCCGAACGCAGCCCCGGGCCGTAGATGGAGAGACAAGGAGAGAGAACAAGAGACAGATATTGAGGGAAGAAGACAGAAAGCAATGAGGTAGAGGCAGGTGTTAGGAGAGAGGGAAAAGAGAAGAGTGAGGATGGTCGTGAAAGGGTGAGTGACTGAGGATGGTGCGGTTGCTCACCAGGTAGACCTCCCAGGTAAAACATGGTCCCCGGCTGGCTCCACACGGCCTTCAGGTAATGGAAGTCCTTATCCTCCAGCTTTTTTGTGACCTTCTCTTCCCCCAGCTCTGTCATCACCTGGCCTGCCCTCACCTGCAGCTGCAGAAACTGGCTCTGACCCGAGCAAAGAGAGGGCGGGGCAGTGCTCGACCCAAATATCTGGTCCTTCAAATGGAGCACCAGCTCCTGAGACAAGAACAATGGAGTTAAACCTTCTTTCACTAACTGCCATCTATAGAATTACGACTTGGCACATGAGGATAATTGCATCAATGAGCAGACTTTGTGGAATCAGGCGTCATTCCTTACACTATCACTGGGCTGATACCCAGTGGGGTATGTCCACCTTGTGACCCAACCATGTGATACCTCCAGTATGTGTGTGTGCCTGTACAGGTGTGTAATCTGTGTGTGCCAGTACAGGTGTGCAATCTGTGTGCCGGTACAGGTGTGTAATCTGTGTGTGCCAGTACAGGTGTGTAATTTGTGTGTGCCGTGTGTGCTGGTACAGGTGTGTAATCTGTGTGTGCTGGTACAGGTGTGTAATCTGTGAGTGCTGGTACAGGTGTGCAATCTGTGTGTGCCAGTACAGGTGTGCAATCTGTGTGTGCCAGTACAGGTGTGTAATTTGTGTGTGCCGTTACAGGTGTGTAATCTGTGTGTGCCAGTACAGGTGTGCAATCTGTGTGTGCCGTGTGTGCCAGTACAGGTGTGTAATCTGTGTGCCGGTACAGGTGTGTAATCTGTGTGTGCCAGTACAGGTGTGTAATTTGTGTGTGCCATTACAGGTGTGTAATCTGTGTGTGCCAGTACAGGTGTGCAATCTGTGTGTGCCGTGTGTGCCAGTACAGGTGTGTAATCTGTGTGCCGGTACAGGTGTGCAATCTATGTGTGCCGTGTGTCCTGGTACAGGTGTGTAATCTGTGTGCCGGTACAGGTGTGTAATCTGTGTGTGCCAGTACAGGTGTGCAATCTGTGTGTGCCAGTACAGGTGTGTAATCTGTGTGTGCCAGTACAGGTGTGCAATCTATGTGTGCCGTGTGTGCTGGTACAGGTGTGTAATCTGTGTGTGCCAGTACAGGTGTGTAATCTGTGTGTGCCAGTACAGGTGTGTAATCTGCGTGTGCTGGTTCAGGTGTGTTACCTTTGTGGGCTGATTAAGGGACAGAGAGAAAGAGACATTTTTTTGAGGGTCCACAATGGCAAAGAGAACTCCTCTGTCCTCCACAGGGCGGAAGGCCAGCTCCACCGACAGGGTCCAGCTGCTGTCCTCTTCCTCTGTGGTAACATTCCCGAGCACTGCAGACACAGGCTCTTCCTCTGTGGTAACATTCCCAAGCACTGCAGACACAGGGCCGCTCATTAAACCCAGCTTCGCTCATACACGGCGCATCGTACGAGAGGTGGAATGTGACCTACTTTCCGGCAGGAACCCCACATGTCCATTTCCTGGAAAGAAGGAGCCAGGGACAATATGTTCCCAGCACCTCTGAGTGTGTGAATCCTGCAGCAGCACACTGGAGTCCTGATTAACCCAGTCCCAGTTCCGCATGCAGGCATCTAGAGGGGCATTGATCTGAGTTTGGGGACAGACACACAAAAAGAGCCTTCTGTTCCTAATCTGCTATACAACACAAACATATCAATCCCCAACCTGCTATGCAACACAAACATATCAACCCCCAACCTGCTATGCAACATAAACATATCAACCCCCAACCTGCTATGCAACACAAACATATCAACCCCCAACCTGCTATGCAACATAAACATATCAACCCCCAACCTGCTATGCAACACAAATATATCAACCCCCAACCTGCTACGCAACACAGCAATATCAATCCCCAACCATGCTATGCAACACAATGATATCAATCCCCAACCATGTTATGCAACACAATGATATCAATCCCCAACCATGATATGCAACACAAAGATATCAATCCCCAACCTGCTATACAACAGAAATATATCAACCCCCAATCTGCTACACAACACAACAATATCAATCCCCAACCTGCTATGCAGCACAAACTATCAATCCCCAACCTGCTATGCAACACAAAAATATCAATCCCCAATCTGCTATGGCAGGTTGTGGCAGAGAAGTAATTAAATATATCAGGCAGTGTCAGAAATATATATTTGCATGTGTGTGTATTTTGTCATACACTACAAAAAATGTCTGTCTTAACAAGTGTTTTAGTCTTGTAATGAAACTTTTTTATCAAAAGTGGAAAATATTAGCTCGTTTTAGGTTTTTGCTTGACAAGTGCACTTATCTTACCCCACTGGAACATTTTGATATTAGTAAAACTATCTCACCCCACTGGCAGATAGTTTGTCTTATTTAGCAAAATAGTAACATAAATAAGATTCTAAAGTCTAAATATAAGATAAAAATGCTTATTAAAAGTAGGTTTTTGCAGTGTATGCATTTTACTCAAGATAAACTTGAATACATGTCGCATCAAGATGCTTTGATAAATGTTATTTTATATATATTTTTAAAAACTGTGAAAAGGTTAACTTACACATCACACAACAAGTGAGCTACTTGCTAGTTGAATTAACTCAATAATAGATTGAGCAATGAGCTTCAAGTTCAGGTATAGTCTCTTTCTGGTAAAAAACAAAGGGCATCCGATCTTTGACTGGGATCCATAATTACTAATTTGTCATTGAATGTCTACTTGACTGCTCCTATTGGAAGCTTCAAGTAGACATCTAGGTATTGCCAGTAATTTTCAGTTCTCCCCCATTTAACACAACAACCATTTACCTACAGTCTACAGACATTTTTTTATTTTCACAAGATCAAGATCAATTCTTATTTCAAGATCTAAAAGTGACACTCTGCTTGTAGCTACTCTATAACCTGAAAAGTGGCAAACTCTCAGTGTTGTATATTTATGGGGCGTGACCCGCCAAGCCGTAACTTGGCAGATGGCATACTCGCCATCCAAATTCTTGTGTGTTCCACTCCTCTCACCGATCCTCCCTCCCCACAAGCCTGGAGCTCACCCCCAGTGGAACGCTGTTCGGCAGGGAGGCCCCAATGGCAATCCTCAGGAGACCATCCCCAAGCTCTGCATCACGGCTCTCCTGGGACTGCTGCACAGAGATTATCTTGTCCCCGTCCACACTGATGGACACGCCCTCCTCCCGTTTGGCCACCACGATCTGCGGTCAAAACCTCACTTCAAGGTCCAACACAAGCGCACATACTGAGGCCGTAGAAAAATTGCTAAATATCTTCATCTGGTTTTAATGCAGCTTGCTTATCTTCTTACTGGTTCGTGACAGAACCTTGTGTCGGATATTTATGCGTGGTACTACTAGGTAGCCGTCACTGTCAGACACAAAAAATATTTTTACTTTTTCCAGTGAGATTGAAAATCGTAAAACCTGACAGTCACAGTCAAATCTAATGCTATGATCCCTTTATACTTTCAAGTGATGGTGATCCTGATCTACAGTAATAAAAATAATTAGATACAAAAGCACAGCCATGTCATGTGATGACCTGGGACGTGACATATTTATGCTCGTGGAATATTTATGCCAGATGCTGCTGTACGTATGTTCTCGTAAAGATAGTATAATTAAGCTGGTTATTCCACAATGGGTTTGGCCACAGGTGTCTTATGGCCTGATTTACTAAGACCTTTAACATGTGCGAAACCTTTAAAGGTCACGCGCTAAATCAGACCCTTTAGTGTACAGATGCCTCGGTTCACAGTGAGTGCGTAACAACTGTTTCAGTGGCGATGCATGGCTGTGAAAGAGATCACCTTCTTCCACTGCCCATCGCTGATGAGCGGGCCGGCTGTGACGATGACCATGCCATTGCCGCGGCTGGTCTGCACACTCAGGTGCCTCTTCTTTACAGCCAGGAGGAACCAGTTGGTGACTCCGCCGATGTCGCCTAAGAAGATGATGCCCTCAGGGTCCAGTGTGCGCAGCTCAAACCTAGAGTCAAAGCTGGGACAGAAAAGCCATCAAAGAGAAACTCACACCATCTTAATACGAGCACTCGGCCCCTGGCCCCCCGAGCTAATCCCTTGCAGTATCAGCACATCCACGATAGTTCTTTCATTTCATTGGGGAGTAAAACCCGCCTCTGAGGGGCAAGCTAAGGCAAGTTAGTCACTTCAGAAAGAAAGTGGATAACCACCAATACACTAGGACCCCCGCCTTTGAGTGGTGCTTTCACCTGTGACTCAAAGCAAACCCCACTCTCAAAGCAGAATCTCCAGACCTTTAGCTCTCGGGGGCACACACCCAAACAGTTAAGAACATGCTCAGAGTGGTTGCAAGATGGTACCTGGTTAACTCTGAGATCTTGTACTCCAGGATGGGAACATTTCCCATGGAGCTGTTCCCAGTGTAGAGTGTCTGGGGATTTTTGTACTCATCAAATGGATAACACACAGGTGTGCCCTTAAGACAGAAATATGATTAAATCACAAATTAACTATTTTTAAAAAATCAAGCATGTACCCAAAATACACTGATCAAAGGGAACACTTAATCAACACAGTATAACACCAAGTCAATTAAACTTCTGGGATATCGATCTGTCCAGTTAGGAAGCGTAAACGATTGTGAATCAATTTCATGTGCTTTGGTGCAAATGAAAGTGACAACAGGTGGACAGGAGAGGCAACAGCAAGACAACCCCCAAAAAGTAAATGGTGGCCAGGTGATTTGCAGGTGGTGGCCACCAACCATTTCTTTCTCTTTATCCTTCCTGACTGATTTTTCTCTAGCTTTTCATTTTGCTAGTGCCCTTGTCACTACTGGTAGCATGAGGCGGTACCTGCAGCCCATTCAGGTTGCACAGGTAGTCCAGCTCCTCCAGGATGGCACATCCATACGTGCCGTCGCAAGAAGGTTTGCTGTGTCTCCCAGCACAGTCTCAAGAGCGTGGAGGAGATACCGGGAGATGGGCTATTACACAAGGAGAGCTGGACAGGGCCGTAGAAGGGCAACAACCCAGCGGCAGGACCGGTATCTGCTCCTTTGTGCGAGGAGGAACAGGAGGAGCACTGCCAGAGCCCTACAAAATTACCTCCAGCGGGCTACTCGTGTGCATGTTTCTGACCAAACTGTCAGAAACAGACTCCATGAGGGTGGCATGAGGGCCCGACATCTTGTAGTGGAACCTGTGCTCACAGCCCAGCACCATGCAGCTCGATTGCCATTTTCCAGAGAACACCAGAATTGGCAGGTTCGCCATTGGCGCCCCGTTCTCTTCACAGATGAGAGCAGGTTCACACTGAGCACATGTGCCAGACGTGAAAGAGTCTGAAGACACCGTGGCAAATCTTATGCTGCCTGCAACATCATCCAGCATGACCGGTTTGGTTTAATTGACTTGGTGTTATACTGTGGTGATTAAGTGTTCCCTTATTTTTTTTGAACAGTGTATATAACACCATGAAAATGTTCTGAGACTCATATAGTTATGTTATATATAGTTATATATATATATATACATATATGTTCATGTTGCGTGTCAAGCCCTCGGGTGATGCAAAGGAAGTAGAGATTTCATTAGTCATTCATTATATAATTAAGCATAATTACGTAAAGGTTTTCACTATTAACCATGACTGCAGAACAGAAGGAACGCTGCTGTTTGCTGGGGCTGTGCATGTGGTCAGGGTGGCTGCTTACCTTGCTGATCTTCAACACATCCTGTGGCATTCCCAGTGTTCCCAGAACACAAAATCCCAGAGCCAGTTGTGCCAAGCATACTGTAAAAGCAAGTCTCATCTTTCCTTCTTTTTGCGAGACCGGTGGCTGTCTGTCGGATACCTGTGCTGTCCGTCTTCAAACCTGCTATCCGTTCACCGATTCCGTCCTGGGTTCACGCTCTCTCTCTCTCCCAAAGCACTGATGATCACATCAGCTAAGGGGTTATAAGGAGTCTTGAGAAATCTGTCTGATTATAAGTTTTGCAACAATATAAATGACCAAACATTCACGAAAATAAGCCAAAAATGTTGGGCAATCATGCTTAATATCCTTTACTGTAATCCAAAATACAGTAATATTTCTTTAGTGAGAAAATGGACCAATCAAACTGTGAAATTTGAATTAACCCACGCGGCATCGCGGGATGGCAGCATATTTTTCGGCGCCACACTCTGATAGGTAGCTAAGTAAATTAATTATGCATTCAATTATGTTAACTAACACTGACTTCCACATTATGACTACATATATTTTTTAAATCTTGTAACTGAAATAGCTGTGCCTTCATTTGTAAGGCTTTTTAGCTGGAGTGTGCTGTTCGCTTATGGAGATAACGATAACTCCACAGCTAGTTTGATTGCATAACGTTAACGTTACCCTCTCGTCTGAAAATAAATAACGTTAGCCTAGCTAACGACGTTAACATTAACTTATGCGCTTAGTTTTAGGTAACGTTACGTTAGCTGCGAAAATATTTCTCTGTCAGATATATTTTCGGAACCTTTTCATTATGTGAGTTTCGTTCGCTTAATTTGTCCACTTAATGTTTTCTTCTCTCTGATCCCAGGCTTCCCTCAGATTTTCTCCACAGTGCTGCTGTAGGCTGATCACCAACTGAGCGGTCTCCGGCACCGATGGTAATTTAGCCAGAGCGATAAAATGAGCCGCATGCGAATCGGGCAACCCGGTTACAAGGTCTTATGCGATATGGCTCCAAAGTCGTCTGGGTACGGGTAACAGGCGTAACAACCCCGAGGGTGGTAGTTGAGAACCCTTGCTGCGAGCGCAAACAGAACAAGCAGCAACACATTTGCGCACGTCCTTCTCCATATCAGGCCACCAGAATCGCCTGGAGATAAATTTCTTGGTACGCTGGGTACCAGGATGCGCCGCGAACTGTGAAAAATTACCCCACTGGAGTACCCGAGGCCTCACTTCAGGAGGTACAAAAAGGCAATTGACAGGACCCCCCACCCGGGCCCGGATTACGTAGCAACGCCTGTTGCACCTCTACTTCAACGTCCCATAACACAGGAGCAACTATCTGGGAAACCGGCACAATGTGCTCTGGAATAGCGGGACTGTCAGTCTGCTCAAAGATACGTGACAACGCATTCGGTTTAACATTCTTCGTACCAGGGCAATATGTAAAAAAAAAGATAAACCACGTAAAAAACAACGCCCAGCGCGCCTGTCTAGAATTACGTGTTCTAGCCTGTTAGATGTTCCTGTGGTCGGTTCATACAGTAAAGGGGTGTTCCGCTCCCTCCAGCCAATGACGCCACTCTTCTAAGGCCAATTTGACTGCTAATAGCTCCCGATCACCTACGTCATAATTTTTCTCGGCCGAAGTAAGGACTCGAGAGAAATTTGCACATGGGTGCATTTTGTGGTCAATAGGTGAGAGCTGAGATAAAATAGCACCTGCACCCAACTCGGACGCATCAACTTCTACCACAAAAGGGAGGGAGGGATTGGGCGTAACAAGAATAGGCTCAGAACTGAACCTCTTCTTAAGTTTCTCAAAAGCAGACTCAGCCTTCGGATTTCACAGAAATTGAGTCGCCAACGTTTTCTTTATCAGGGCAGTAATGGGTGCGGCGAGTGCACTAAAATTGCGAATAAAACGGCAATAAAAATTGCCGAACCCAAGAAAACGCTGGACCTGCTTAACTGAGTGGGAAGTGGGCCAATTAAGTACAGCAGAGACTTTCTTGGAATCCATACAGACCTTGCCCTCTGAAACTATGAATCCCAAAAAAGAAACAGTGCTAGCGTGAAATGAGCGCTTCTCTGCTTTTACAAATAATTTGGCCTCCAACAGGGCTTTAAACACCTGTTTAACATGACCGATATGGGTCTGTAAATCGGCTGAGAAAATTTAAATGTCGTCCAAGTAAACAAACGCAAATCTCTCCAACAACTCCCGTAGTACGTCATTCACTAATGCTTGAAACACAGAGGGGGCGCTAGTGAGCCTGAACGGCATGACCAAATATTCGTAGTGGCTGTTATGGGTGTGAAAAGTGGTTTTCCATTCATCGCCTTCACGCATGCGCACCAGGTTATAGGCATTGCGGAGGTCTAATTTGGAAAAAATTATGGCACCCTGGAGACGTTCAAACGCTGAATTCATCAGGGGAAGCGGATACCGGTTCTTAATACTCTGTACTAGGCGATAGGGGTTTAACTGCAGAAGGAACGGACTCGGTAACCGGAATAAAAAAAGACCTTATTCGGTGATCCTCTCTGTGTTCTCTATGGCGTAAACGGTCCCGCAGGCAATTGTCTATCCGAATAGCGGAAGACACAAACGTATCTAGAGAATCAGATTGTTCAAGAATGGCTAGGGCATCCTGAACAGACTCGTCCAATGCCTCAGAGAATGACGTCATCAGGGAGCTTCTGACCAACCTGTTTCACCTGTCAGCGCTCTAAACTTTATGGCAAATAAAAACCGAAGAACTGCTCCTGATTAATGAGTAGCCCAGTCAAGCGTGGATCCAGTGAGTAGTGAGAGCACAAACGGCACCTCAGAATCCTGAGAAATAAACTGCGATGGCCAAGCTTTAAAAAATATCAGAAACCCTGCGCCAGAAACCCTCGACACTTGCCGGCCCTACCATCGTAGCGGAGTGGGAGCTGAAGTTTGGGCTCTCTGGGTGGGATGGGCAAATGGGTGTAATTAATATGTGCTTGGGGAACTGGAAAAACGGGAGGAGTGACTGCAAGAGACATGACACGGAGACTCTGTCAGCTCTTTGAGACATTTCCTCTGAACACGCAGCTGTTCACACAGCAGAACCTATTGAGTGCACATATCCTGTTGCCTAGTCTGAAGGGCAAGCATGCCCTCCTCATGAGAGGATCAAGCAGAGCACTGGGCGGTCAGAGTTTGTTTAACCCCTGAACCTATCGTTGAAAAATCCATAATGCCTTTTTTGTACTGTGATGGTTTCCAGAAGCGGATAATCAAACGTGAAGGTAGGGGAATCAGAACGAGTCACTCACGCAAGTGAGGACCAATAAAGGAGAATTAACTAAAAATCTCCAGAAAGAAAAGACAGAAAATCAACCCACGAAAATAGGGCGAACTTGAATGAAAGTCACGAGTGAAAACCAAACTAAGTCTCCCGAGTGCAATAATGGAGCTAAACCGGAAAACTTCGAAAAGAAAGAACACCTTCGGCATGTAAGGCAAAGGACAAAATAAATAGCGCAGAACGCTAACAGGAGGAATAATACCTATACCTGAAAATAGCTAAATAGCAAGTCCCTCATGAACAAAAAAAAAAAATCTGATAGATTCTCAATCGGAAAACCAGGACGAGAACCGCAACAGAAAAAAAAAAAACCACGAACCATGACATATTGAGGTATACATCATCAAACTAACCCAAATCAGGTCACAAACAAAATTAAATGGAAAATAAAAATTCATTCCTGCTAATAATGCATACGATCCCACTTAAAATCAGCTTGTTCCTTTCCTGAGAGAGATGGAAGTATTCAGACAGACTTTCCTCTATTCTCCCCCAAAACCTCCAACATTTCTATCCTCCTCGATCATCTTCCCCACCCACCCCAAAAGTGTACCTCTCCCTGCCCTTCCATGAGATATGCCTGAATGCACACAAGGAGAGGTGTTGTTAAAGCACTATCCATCTAAATCATGGCATGTGAAGCTAAGATAAGAACTTCCCAAACATATATATTCCACAGGAACATTAACACACAAATCTGCAACACATTCAGCCATCCATCCCAGTCAGGTACAATCAGTCAGTGGGAGGCTAGTGGAGAAAATGAGCAAGGTATGGGTTTATTTTACCCCTGAGAAAAAGAGCCCAGTGAAGCATTAAACCAGTACACCAGTGTTACAGTTGGCAAAAACGTTTATTGTAAATTATTTCCAAGTAACAAATAAAAAAAGAGGAAATAAGACATGAGCTTTTTTTTTTTGTTATGAAAATAATTATAAAAAGTTTAAATAACAAAAATACATTTAGTAACAGAAACATACCGTGATGAGTTGTCCAGAACTCAATGAGAGGAAAAACTAATGAAACAATTATTTTTTTCCATTTTGCATACGCAGAAAACCACTGGCTACTGCTGATCCCATCCAAAATGGCTGCCAGGAGAGAATGCAGGGGCTCTTATTGTCATATGAGGATTGGGGTAATGGGGCTTCCCTCCTGTATTATGCTCACCAAACACAATGGGCTGGGGAGTGATAGGAACGCCATCTTTGCCAAGCTGTTAGAAAGAGACCCTAATCTGAGCCTATGGAGTGGAATGTACAGCATTCGTTTCGCTGATAAACAATACCGGCTTTAACGTACAAACACAAACAAACAAAAAAAAAAAGTGGTACAAGACCAGTGATGTCCAATTGTGTGTTGCCTAGTGATAACACAGGGTCTCTGGTGATTGGGCTGTAAGGTACATACTGTGCCTGCTCTCAATGGAAAGAGCAATGAAACCCAGCTTCCACTTGGTTTTCTGAAAAATTGTTCATATCATTTTCTGCATTTTAAACCATCCTGATAATGTGATATTACTGTCCAATCCACTCATTTCAATGCACTGAGGTAAAACCTATTTTAAATCAAAGGTGTTCCCTGAGAACACCGTTTTTTTGTTGTTGTTGATACAATAGTATCTTAGGATCTTCAGATTTCTTCATGATTGTGTGTACAAAATATGCCACAAGCGAATAAGATGAGGTCACATGACTGAACGAGCCAATCAGTTTTGGGGAGGGGGGTTAATTGGGTGAACCTCAGCAGCTTCCAACTCTGACTTCAAACATCATGTCTTGGGAGTACAGTACCATAATTCTGCATTAGCGACCAACTGGAGCCATAAGCTCTCCTGTTCTGTGACTTCTACAGTACACCATCCTACATGAGCGAACAAGACTACAAGTACCACAATTCTGCATTTGTTATGAAAACAAGCGGCGGGCTTCTGCATGTGGGGGGAGGGGGGCAAACCTTGGTACCTCTGTATGCAGTTTAGCAAGTTGTCAAGTCACAGTGTGTAACGCAAACATACAAAAAACATTTAAAAAAAACATTAAAAACATCATATTAAATACAAGGGACACGCGTGTTAGAAATATATGGCGGACCAAAGTCAAAGTCTGATTGCAAATTTACAACACGTTGTTAACCCTGTACTGACACTATTGAACATTTTACTTCTGCGGCTGACTTCAGTTCAAGTTTCTATCCATTCTTTACAAAATATAACTCAACGAAGGGATAAAACAGACAAAGATCAAGTGAGAGGAACGTGGGACTGCAAGTTTAGTCAAACAGATAAACGACTGAAAGGGGGAAACCTATTCTCTACTACTGGACTTGATCTCACAGCTGTCCAATCACAGAACAGCTTGTAGGGCAGAGCAGGTTGCTGCTGCTCGGCAATGCTAAAAGCCACAGGGCCAGAGCAGTGTGCGGCAACGCTCAAAGTAGAACTCTGATTGTCTGGTTCTTATGAACTGGGGGCTGTCAATGCAGGGGCACCTTGCATTAATGACACCACAGATCTGGCACAAGGGTTGATGATTTCACAAACGTGACTCACGCTGTGCCTTTGTGATACGACTGCAAGGCAACCAGTTGATGCACTCAGGCTGAGATTATGACCAAAACTGAAACATATTTGGGTGTGTAACGGTCGTGACACAAATAAACGCATGCAAGCATGCATACAGAACAGAATGCGTCAGGTTTGTGAAGATAGTCTCGAGACCCATAAGAGGAGATTGTTGAATCTGACACTCTTCATTTAATAAAATATTGCCAATGTATATCAAATATTTTAAAGGTCCTTTTCAAAATTTATTTATTTAAAATACATTTGTACCCTTTTCAAGTCCTGAACCATATGAAATCATTTTCTTTGGTGTTTGAAAATAGATATTAAAATTTACAGAATATAAACTTCACTGTACAGGATTACAAAATTATAGTTGATCATTTAACTGATCAGTATGGAGTCAATTGATACCATGTATCTAAATTATCCAATCTGGAACTTTCCAAATTTATCTAAAGTGCTTCAACATCATTCCCCGAAAGACAACAAAAAACATTGTTTATACATCTATAAATAAAATAAGGCAGATTTGTTGTAACCACTCAAATCGTACTCTATAAAAACGCGCACTTATAACAAAAGTGCTGAGAAGAGAAACGAGAAGGGGATGGGGGAGCTTTAGAGAGAAACATTCCCTTTGTGGACTCTATACCAAACTATTTTCATTGTCACTTTCCTTGAACATCACATTAGAGATTGTAAAATCGGCTTCATGATTGTTGATTTTAAAGATTTTAAAATGTTTTTAAAAAAAGAAAAAGTATTTTAGCAGCCTATTCACACAGAATAAGTTGAGTGTGAAGTCTCCTTATCACAGCTCCGTAGGACAAGTGAGAAGTCTAACTGTAACAAATTAAGTAACGCATAATATATTACAATCTTGTCTTTCAACTGAAACAAAAGAGAAAGATGACGAAAGATGAGAATGCCTTTTACAGATAAAAGAAGTTGAAGGAGCCACTTCTGAAGGAACTAATAAGAAAACCATGCAGTGGTCACATGACCATTTTATACTTCCTCGTTTCCATTTTCCTCTGGAGACCTCAATGCTAGGGGTGTGTGCTCGTCCTCGTGGAAGCAGCAGCATTGTCAGCGCATATCCCAGCGCTGCGTCGCTCCAGTGTTAAACTCTGGGAGTATAGCGCCATCTGCTGGACAGGCTGTCCCTATCTTACAAAGTCCTTCCTTGGTGACATTTAGGAGGTTTTCCCCACAATTGGGTTATCCCTTAAAAAAAAGAACATTACAAAATATTATCTACAAGGAGATTCCAAATGCGATAAATCACAAATGAACACTTAAATAATTACCTTGACTTAAAGGCCCACTCAGTCATTTCGGTTGCTAATAAAATGCTAATGCTTACAACAAGCAAAAAGACAAAGATATGGTATTAGAGTATATAATTATTCTTAATTAGTCCTAATAAAAATAACAATAAAAATCCTCATGAAAAGCAATTCAAAAGGAAAAATAAGTATTGAAAACACGTGTCGGACTGAAACTACTTCCTTGTTCATCTTCCGTATTTCATTCTTCTTCTTTTTTGTTTCTGATATCTGATCGTATTTGTAGTCCTCGCACAGCTCATCAACACGGAAACAAACTAAACTCATCCCTCAACTCATCCTTTTCACTTGGTGCTCACTCTTCAGGTAATATATCGAAAGGAATAGTTAGCTAACGTTTTCCCAAATAAAATGCCTCGGAAATGGCTTTGTCGTATTGTATTCAGGGTGGGAAATTTACTTTCACAGAGGCTGGTAGATGCCAAATTCTACCAGCCACCCCAAGATTTTACCAGACACCTTTTTAAAAAAAAAATTCATGCGCTAGAATAATGTTTCAGAATGCACTCATGTTTAGTAGCTCTAATAAAATTGTATTTATTATATCATGTATTACAGCTCAAACAGTCAAGCATTGTGTAGCTATAAATTTATTACATACATTTCATATAGCTAATCTATTATCTAATACTAGATACGTTTTTTTTAACGAACAGATGCCAGTAGGCCTAACATTAGAGCGAGTTGTCCGGAGATATTACTTTTATCTTAGAGCGTATTGGCAAAGGTATTGGTCAGTTTTTTGTTTTTCTGTGACGCTTAAAATTACTTTATGGTAAATCGACCGCATAACAGTGGCACTCACAGAACTGTGGTTGCACTGGACTAATCTTTATATCGAGGGTATGACATAATACCGTAGCTTATTTTGGGAAGTAACCTAGACTATTTCTTTCATTTAATTTGAGAGCCAAGACTCGCAAAGTTCTCGAAGAAACTCTGCAAGATAGGCTACTGGGTTCACTCACTGCTGAGATGCGAGGAGAAGCATATCATAGACTTTTCCTTGAACTCCAACTAACTTATTCGGTGAGTTCAGACAGTAGCCTATTTTCTCTCGTTGTTTCGGTCATGGCACTGCGTTGCTCTGGAGGGCGGGGATTGCGTTGAGGATTTATGGTACGTAAAAACGGATGAGTTGTGAACACGGCGTAAGACGGGCTCGCCTCGGGATATTTTAACAAGCGCTTTTTTTCCTGTCTCACGTTTAGGCAATCAGAGAAAGAATCCTGAAGTTTTTTTTATTCTTGCTTGTATCCACTTTGCGACACGCCACTGTGGCGGGTAGGTTTGATACATTTACCCGACAATTCTGTAATTTACCCGCATTTAGGGGGTGCTAATTTCGCACCCTGACTGTATTGTGGCTGGTTAAAGTAAAAAAAAATTAAAAGACTACGAGTACCATTATCCACTGAGGTAATTCGTTTCCAATCTCATCATTTTAATCAATTAGCAACCAAAATGACTGAATGGGCCTTTAATTCAACCATGAATCAATTTCTGATACCTGGCATTCTGACAAAGGTGGAAAAAGTTCTAGCGAACAAAGGTTACTTTAAACGCTTCTTTTTAACTGACAAAACAACCTAAATATTTTTAAATGCACAAATCCCGTCTCGCTAATGGCCACACTGCCTCAAGGAGGTATAGCTCTGTCCAGTTAATGTCCAGTGAAAGAGAGCTCAAGTGGATACACTCACATTGTTGAGCTGACTAAATGACACAATGGCATCTGCTCTATACAGCTTTGTTGCCCACTACTTCCTGTATCTAGAACCCCTTAAAAGAGGGAGAATATTACATAGTAAGCTATTAGCAAATAAGATTCAAGCTTAATCCATACAATCTGGACTGGGATATACCGTGTGTCACATGGTCCTCTGAATGGCAGAGGACTCAGTTCCTGGTGGGAGGAGACTGACTGGTCGTGATGAGGGACTGAGTGTTCTAAAGGGAGGCGGAGACTTACAGGCTGCCATACTGGGCGGTGATGGAGCTCCTGATGGCCACATGGTGCTCCTGCAGGTGGTCCAGCTCCTGCCGGATGTCCCGGATGGTGCGGAAGGTCTCCTTGGGGTCCTGGATGGTGAAGAGGGAGTAGTCCTCCTGCTCCTTCTGGGGACCCTGGTACACTGAGATGCTGGCGCAGGCATCTGTTCGAGAGGGAAAACACACGGCCAGGTTATATGGCTACCTGGGACTTGCGTGCGTGTGCCGTCGCGTGTATTTACAGACTCACAGACATGAACATTTCACAGCAAAATGAGCGCTGCGCATGAAGTGCGCAAAGCAAGCGCTGTCAGGAAACTCTGGCTGCAGCCAACCGGCCTCAGCAAAGGCATGTTCTCATACTCAGCCAATCACACGCACACATATAGAGCGCCACTTTTTAAGTGAGAGTCAGACCTCGCCTGTGCTGCTGTTGCCTGCGCTGCTCTTGTATGTTCTGCTACCGCTGCTCTAAAACATTGCTGCTCACCCTGCACCACCCCAGCTTCCACCTGGTGTTTGGATCTGCTTCTATGTAATGGGGGTATTAGTACATCTCCAGTTTAGTAGGGGAGATGTGTTGTGCACCCAGTTTGACAGGTCAGTGCACACTGGTGCATGCACTAGAATTACCTAGAGTTGATCCATTCAGCACCAAACCAAAATAATTGTGTATTCATTATACATAAATTGATATATTCATTAAAAATACATCATTTTAATATGCGAGTTGTCATGGCCGAACTTACTTTAATCCTGCTCCTCCACTAGAGGCTACCTCAGTAAAGGTTGTCACTGGACAGTTCCTGAATGTACATGCTAAAAGGCCCCACAGAGACTAGGGGAGGAGGTCGGAGGTCGGAGGTCGGAGGTTAGTCCTCAGTGACTTGCCTTCCATCTTCTGTAGCTTGGGGCAGTTGGAAGAGAAGATGGAAAAGATTTTCTCAATCTCTCTGTCACAGTCAATATCCAGCTGGATGTTGACCAGCATGGTCCTGTGGAAAGACACACAAGGCCAACCCTGGTTACAGACGTTCAGCAGGGCCAAGGACAATTCTGAATTGAAATGAGAATTTAAATTGAAATTAAATTCTTGCATTTAAATTTGAATCAGAACAGGATGTAGAAATTTACACTTGCATTACAAGAAATATTGCCACATTTATTTAATTTATCACTGTAAACAATGTTTACCATGTCATCGATTACATGTCGTTACAAAGACAGTCTAAAGCAAGACTGAAACACTAAACACTAAATTTGTAAAACACAAACCATTAAAATAAGAAGCATAGACATTTGCTAATATTTGTCTGAATGTAGACTATGACAATTCAATTCAGGTCATTTTAATTTTGTTAAATAGTTAGTTAAAACTAAATACATTTGTTAACTAAAATATGAATAAAGAAATTAATCGCCAATGGACTTTGCTTTCACAACACTTTTGACATCTGAATTTTAAGGTTGCATTTGGCATTGACATTGATTGCAGTTGTAAATGGCAGATGTTTCTGGAAGGTGGCAGAGGCTTATTTGTCAGAATGAATGAGACTTTCATATTCTATAATAAAATATAATTTCTCTGAATGTGATTGCAGTAAATTCTACTTCCTGTAACTCCAATAGAAATTCATGAACAGAATTGGAATCGACCCCAAAATTCAGAATTGGCCCCAACTAAATTCCGTAAAAAGTAAGCTACAAAGCTACAGTGACAGACAATGGCTGCTGGGCGTGGCGGAGTGATTGGACGAGGCTGGGCGTAGATGATCCTGGTTGGGTACGGGGAGGGGTTAGACGTGGTTTGGGTGTGACTGGGTGTGGTTGAGGTTCAGTGGGGCGTGGCACTCACGTGGAGCAGGGCTTGCACCCAGGCTGGCTTTCCCCGATGGCCTTGCAGCAAAGCCAGGAGCCGCTCAGGTAAGCGGAGGGATGGAAGGTGCTCAGCCTCCCTGGGTTACAGCGGCTCACCTGGCTCAGCACCTCGATCCACTCGCTGGCCTCCACACAGTTACTCGCCTGGATGTACAGGAGCTTCTCCACGTGGATCACCTGGAACATCTGAGCGGTACAAGGACATACCGCACGTCAAACGCGCGTGTATATCCAATAAATGACCCCAGGGCAGAACATGTCTCGTATCCTTCGCCCGTCACATACCACACGTCTCTCACACCCGCGCATCGTTAAATCACCTGGGACGGTCCGGCGGTCACACTCACGTTTTTCCTGGTGAAAGCGTTCTCCTCCAGTTTCTCCACTGCCAGGATGTTCTTCACAGGAATGATATAAAGGGCATCTTTCCCTAAAATAACAGCCAGGTGCACTTTAAAATCTTCAAAGGAATGATACAAATATACAATGTAATAAAAAGGCCTCTTTCCCTAGAAGAACAGCCAGCTGCACTTTAATATCCAGGAATTACCTGCCTGGCCTTATAAATGCAATGGCACGCTCACAGTGCACCCTACTGTATATCGTGGGGGGGGAAGGGGCATTTGTATCCCTCCATTACCACGGCAACAAAGTGCAGATCCTGCGCCCACCCCTCCCTCACCTGTCACAAAATATGTGTGCGCTCATTTCAGAAAGAGATTAGCTTTACCTTTAGCATAGCAGCCCACAAATCACAGAGAGAGTAAAGCGTCAACACGGGGTTCAGGATGAGGGAAAGATAAGAAATTATCTTTAATTATCTCTGTGCATTTTTTTTCACCTCATTAGTTGAATGAAGCATGCCCCAGGAGAAAAACCAGTCAGACTGCGGGCATGACTGGTCCAGTCATTGGTCACGTTATTAGTGTTGCGTGTGCTAAAAGGTTTTGCACATGCTCAAAGCCTTAGTAAATCAGGCCATATGAGTGCTAGATACTGCCTTCATAAAGTCTTTACTGGGATACACAGGTTTTCCAAAGTGTTTAGTCACTTCTATTCCCTTTCTATTCTAAATCTGTTTGGCCTACCTGAAATCTATACTAGTGGGTATCGCCAGCTTGTATCCTATACTATACCTGTGGGCACTGTACACAAGTTGGACAATAAAATAAAAATAAATATATATATTTTAAAAAGATTATTCTAAATGTCAAGTGGCTCAGTGGCTCCTAAATGACTCCATGCCCCAGCATGCCCCAGACACAGGACTGATCAGGCACCCAAACATCCCAGCAACACATATTATGGACCAGATCCCCGCCCTTACTGCAAAACATCTGTTGCGCTGAAATATGAGACTGTGTGTGTTTGCATTGGTTTGTGTAAGTGTGTCGAGTATATGTGCGTGTGTACAAGACTGTATGTGTTTGCATTTGTTTGTGTAAGTGTGTCGAGTATATGCGCGTGTGTACAAGACTGTATGTGTTTGCATTTGTTTGTGTAAGTGTGTCGAGTATATGCGCGTGTGTACAAGACTGTATGTGTTTGCATTTGTTTGTGTAAGTGTGTCGAGTATATGCGCGTGTGTACAAGACTGTATGTGTTTGCATTTGTTTGTGTGTGTCGAGTATATGTGCGTGTGTACAAGACTGTATGTGTTTGCATTTGTTTGTGTAAGTGTGTCGAGTATATGCGCATGTGTGTATGAGACGGTGTGCTTGCATTTGTTTGTGTGTGTATAGAGTATATGCGCGTGTGTATGAGACTGTGTTTGCATTTGTTTGTGTGTGTATAGAGTATATGCGCGTGTGTATGAGACTGTGTTTGCATTTGTTTGTGTAAGTGTATGGAGTATATGCGCGTGTGTACAAGACTGTATGTGTTTGTATTTGTTTGTGTAAGTGTGTCGAGTATATGTGCGTGTGTACAAGACTGTATGTGTTTGTATTTGTTTGTGTAAGTGTATGGAGTATATGCGCGTGTGTATGAGACTGTGTTTGCATTTGTTTGTGTGTGTATAGAGTATATGCGCGTGTGTATGAGACTGTGTTTGCATTTGTTTGTGTAAGTGTATGGAGTATATGCGCGTGTGTACAAGACTGTATGTGTTTGTATTTGTTTGTGTAAGTGTGTCGAGTATATGCGCGTGTGTACAAGACTGTATGTGTTTGTATTTGTTTGTGTAAGTGTGTCGAGTATATGTGCGTGTGTACAAGACTGTATGTGTTTGTATTTGTTTGTGTAAGTGTGTCGAGTATATGTGCGTGTGTACAAGACTGTATGTGTTTGCATTTGTTTGTGTAAGTGTGTCGAGTATATGTGCGTGTGTACAAGACTGTATGTGTTTGCATTTGTTTGTGTAAGTGTGTCGAGTATATGTGCGTGTGTACAAGACTGTATGTGTTTGTATTTGTTTGTGTAAGTGTGTCGAGTATATGTGCGTGTGTACAAGACTGTATGTGTTTGTATTTGTTTGTGTAAGTGTGTCGAGTATATGTGCGTGTGTACAAGACTGTATGTGTTTGTATTTGTTTGTGTAAGTGTGTCGAGTATATGTGCGTGTGTACAAGACTGTATGTGTTTGCATTTGTTTGTCTAAGTGTGTCGAGTATATGCGCGTGTGTACAAGACTGTATGTGTTTGTATTTGTTTGTGTAAGTGTGTCGAGTATATGCGCGTGTGTACAAGACTGTATGTGTTTGCATTTGTTTGTGTAAGTGTGTCGAGTATATGCGCGTGTGTACAAGACTGTATGTGTTTGCATTTGTTTGTGTAAGTGTGTCGAGTATATGCGCGTGTGTATGGGACTGTCATTCATTTAAGACGCCAATCGATTTAGTCAGAACGATTTCAACATTCATACATTTAAATTTTGCTTATATCAATCAATCAAATCGAATTTACCCAATATATGTGCTGTTCATTGATCACTTCGCATGACATAGGCTTTTAACACATTTTGCGGCCAGCACAAATGTGAATATAGTAAAATGCTGCACAAGTTTATTTACCTATTCGTCATGGTTATTGAGAAATTCAGTTGTTAGACTAACTGGCAAATTATAGCCTACTGAAAAATATTGAGACCTGTAGCCTAATAATCAGTTTAAAAGCAAGATTAACAGAGAACCTGGTAGGCCTACAGCCCACAGTAGCCTATATACTACTCTGTTGCTGCATAACGCAATTTGCTAAACTATGAAATACAAAATAGCAAACTACTAGATTAACCTAGCCTATTTATTAGCCTATACACCGTCTTTTTCCATTCCGTATGCGCTTTTAATGTATAATACCGCGATAAACATTAACGTGATTATCACTGAACAGGACGTTCGATGTGAATTGTGGGTAATATGAGCTTGCTGAGTCTGCTCTTTTGCAGACTCGTTCCCTTGAGAAAAGTTAAAGGTGGAGGGGCTATGTCACAAACTTCACTTGGCTTTATAACGGATTGGACTCACACTTAAAATGGAGACCGAGGGTACATCCTGGTCTCAAAAGGGATTCCCCCAAGTGAAGTTTGCAAGTGAAGTTTACGAGGGTGGAGCAAAAACTGGATTGGGACGCAGCCTGTGCGTTTGCACTTGTTTGTGTAAATGTGCGTGTGTATGAGACTGTGTGCGTAATGTAATGATTGGAAATTTCAGACAACTGTGCTGGATTTTCCAAGTGCATATATATTAGTGATGTTCTCTACTTGAGGAACTAATTTTACCTTTGTTGGTGAATTTTTCCCCTTTGTTTTTTTAGTTTGTTCATTTGCTGGTTGAATTTCTGCGTGATTCCCCATTTTAAAGGTCAGTTTTAACTTCAGGTTTTGTTCGTATATTCATGGTTTGTGTTTGAAATAAGTTTGTGTTGTGGCCCCTTCGAGCCGGGGTCGTAACACACATGAAGTCACAACAGGGATTACTGTTGCATGTCCCCCATTCAATCTATCCACAAAAACATGTCACCTCCTTCTTCATCCAAATTCCCCTGGACCATATCATCCCCGTTCCAGCTCTCCCCTGTTTCTCAAAGAAGCTCTTAATCTGCTGCGTTACACAATACTCCAGAAATCCCTCTACTCTACTCTGGGCCTTCAAACACACACCCCTACTTCTCTTCTGGGCTGATGTGTGGGTGGGGGTGCTCCCCTGTGTGTGTGTGTGTGTGTATATGTGTGCTTGTGTGTTTTTGGATGTGTGTATATGTGTGCGTGTGTGTTTACGTGTGCGTGTGTGTGTATACGTGTGCGTGTGTGTTTTTGGGTGTGTGTATACGTGTGTGTGTGTGTGTGTGTATACGTGTGCGTGTGTGTTTTTGGGTGTGTGTATATGTGTGCGTGCGTGTTTTTGGGTGTTTGTATACGTGTGCGTGTTTGTATACCTGTGTATATCTTTCTCCTTTGGTTCAGAGCTAAGCAGCTTCCCAGGCCTGCAAGGCTTAGCCTGAGACCATGGAAATTTAACATTTGACTGTGTGACCATCTCTCTGGCCCTGTGGGGCAGGGGGTGGCACAGGAACGGGAAGGTTTTAAAGCTCAGCGGCGCCGCTCTAGAGGTCAGTCAGAGACCAGGCCTGCACTGGCCAAGCCTGGTGAGAAATGATAGCCTGTCCTGGACTGAGCTGCGCACTGTTCCAGTAACAGTGCCCGTGCTGTAATTTACACCAGAAATAAAACCGAAACGACACGACAGGCAGTCTGACAATAAGGAGGAAGTCTTGTGGGGGGGGAATCTCCCTTCTCTGGGACTGAAAGTCACTGAGAAACAGCACAGGACATGCTCCCAGCAAAGCCCATAAAACGCAGTACAGTAGCATTTGCAAGAAGCTACCAGAGAGCCCACGCCACGGAATAAAATCAGACAAAACACGAGTCTCATTTACACGTAGCCAATAAAAAAGGGTCACAGCATCTATGGAGTCCCGGTCCTCGGGGAACGTAGTGCAGTGTCTGTAGGGTTCTTGGGTGTCTGCAGGACTACTCGCCTGTAGGGAGCACGAAACGCTGCTCACTTTAGGAGACCGTAGCCCCCAGGGCGACAGTGGCATGGGGCCCACAGCCTCAGAACTCGCTGTCCCAGTAGGAATGCGAGGACAGAGTTGCTATGTGGGGTATAGGGACTCCCATCGCCTTGGGTCTTCACAGAGCTTTTAATCTACGTGGGAAGCGAGGGCTGAAAACACATACATTACGTAGAATGTTCCGTTGCATAGACGGGGGACTGCCGGTGGATTTAGGCAGATGGTCTACGCAGCTGAAGAGTTACAGCCTAGGAGCAGATACTGAACAATAGGACAAGTTTACTACGCCTGCAAAGAGGAGTGAAATCACACCCAGTGACCGGCACAGAGGCAGTGCAAGGCATACCCTTATTTGGGCAAGTTTGAGCAGAAGGGGGGCCCAGGTGACTGTCTTTGTGGCTGTTGAGCAGCTCATACCCCAAGGCAAAATATGGAGGTCAAGCAATTTAGCACGTTAGCTTGAAATGAGGCAGTTTTAGTGAAAGCGTACATGTACACTGTACGAATGATGATGGGATTGGTGTGTGGGCGGGGAGGGGGGGAGGCTCACCTCTGTGCTTGTGGTAAGACAGCTCCCTGTTGGTTATGCGGAGCCACCTCTTCTTGAAATTCCTCTTTCCGATCCGCTTTCTTCCCTGGGCCCTCTTGTGCACCTCCCTGCGGGGGAGGAAACCCAACAGACCGACCCAAACCGGAGTCAGTACCCAAACCTGAGCCATGGCCGCAGATTGCTTGTCCAGGAAGTCAGCCCTAAAGGTTCATTACACAGGAAATCCACCCACCCAGTCACCCTTGACCCTCCATTCGAACCCTCAACAAATAATGTGTGCTGTTGAAGCCAGACGGCGCAAGAGGCCCATGCTACTCACCCTTCCTTCAGAACAACTGAATCTTCCACCCCACTGGATTCTTTGTTCACATTGGAGGAAATCTCATCCAAAAACTGTAAAATAAAACCTGAGATCAGTTTGTGAACAAACAAATAGATTACCCTGTCCCCTGAACCCAAATATAGGACTGGATCAAAATGAGCTAAAACAACCATTACCTTTTTAACTTCCTCTATGCATTTGTCTTCTTGGAATGATTTGAAGAATTCATGCATGTAGGATTCTTTAAAACTAGACTGAAAGAAACAAATAAAACAGAAGCATTTAAACCCTCCACAAAATCTACACAGACAGCAGCATCAATGGTAAAAATGTTTGATCACTAGCATATAAAAATGTCTTCCAAAAATGGCTGAATCATCATGTAAATAATATGATTGCATAAAAAGTGTGTCATTTTCTGAAGCACCAACGTTATTTAAGTGAACCTTTCTGTGTTTCATGTAAAATAAGGAAGGCCTGTAGTGGAGAACGGAGTGACTGTTGGAGAGGTGACTGCTTAAGAACAGAGCAAATTGGTTGTACCAGTTTATTTTTGGACAGGCTCCCCCAGCTCCCAAGCGTCTGAATGGTTTTGGAGATGAGGGTTAGTGTGCGGGATATCTCTGGATCCTGGAAAACAAGACGCTTCAACTTTACTACCCCTATTTCAGCTACTGGCACAACACATCAATCTGTACTGAAAACAACCTTTCATGTAAAGCTGCCATTGACCTAGAAATCCAAAATCAAATCAAATCAAATCAATATTATGAATCAATTATTTATATAGCGCATTTCACAACTAGTTGTCACAATACGCTTCACAGAAAAACCCAGCCTAAACCCCAACAAGAGCAAGCCAAAGGCAACAGAGGCAAGGAAAAACTCCCTGGTGTATATAGCACGCATAAATAATTGTGCTAACCTACAGCTTATATACACACATAAACGCATGCACACACGCATACACACACAGGCGCACAGTGTATTTGTTCACTTTTATTGCCTATCAAACCAGGTTGACTCACAGGATGATGAGGGCGGAGCTGGAAGCTGTGCGGTGACAGAACGGCAACGGCAAAGAAACGCAGAAACACAAAGCTGCTGACGGCCGAGTACTGCACATGCGGGTCATCTGTAAGGAGCAGAGAGACAGGTTAGCCTAACACGCCTCAGCCAATGTTCTGTGCCATTACGACACTTTACCGCCACCTTGTGGGGACCAGGCGCACTGCGAGCGCCAGTCGTACTCTAAGGGGCATGAGAATGTGTGAAACTACTGTGTGAAACTGCGTACTGTGATGCAAACCCGGCGTGTTTCATCACCAAAATTGAAGAATGGAAATTTCTAATACAAAGGAAGTAAATGAATGCACTACATACAGAGAATCACTGTAGATTAGTACTTGACCTGAGGCCACCACTGCTAAAAAATTTATAAAAATAGACTTTTTCTGACTAAGAAAGGACTTATGAAAATTAAGCCACTATTCCAAAGTCTTTTTTCTCATTACATAGGTGATAAGACACTGCAATACTTTTAAAAAAAAAATTAAATGCTAGTTTACATTGAAACCACTTACAGCAGCAAATGTAAGGCATCACTGGCTTCAACACTGATTTTATTGGTCGGGATCCTGCGTACTGTGATCAAATTACTAACCAGACCACCCAAACTTACTGTTGTTGTACGAAACCCACCCAAACTACACACAAGTTTGAGCCTGTACGCTGTGACATTTCTTCTGATAAACTGCATACGCGATACAAACGGCTGGGTTCCAATGCGTGCAGCTCTTCCGATGACAGGACGGTAAGGCCTTGGACTCCATAATTACCTTTTCACAACCGGTTTTATTAAACGCCATAAACCGCACGCTAACCGCGACTGCCCTGAACACGCTCCTCTAGCGTCACGGTCAGAAGTCTGGCTCTGTACACAACGCAATGCACTCAACAGCGCTGAGAGATGAGCTACTGAGGGAGATGACGTCACACTCACTGGGGAAGCGCCTGGAGGCCATTTGTCTCAGAGACCTGAACACATCGCACATGAGAGGAGGGCAGCTCACACTGGACTGAGTGATGGAGGAGAACACTTTCTGCACAAACTGCTGCAGGTTCTCCTGTAGGAAGACGCACACAAACCCAGGCACGGTATCATTATGCTATTATATGCTATCATACAGTATCATTATGCCATTATATGCTACTATCACAAGGTATTATTATGGTATACTTAATGTATATAAAAATAAATTGTACATTATATTGTACGTGTACATTATATTGCAACCAAATTTGAGTGGCATAAGCACTCGTCACTTTGAAGCTTGATCTATTTAACATTAGACTTTACCTTGTTGACTTCCACATTGTCTCCCTCTTTAAGTTTTACTGGATCAATCTCACATGATTTGTTGGATTCACAGATCTGGAAGAAAATAAGGCAAAGGAGCCAGGTGAGCTTAGCCGTCAGTAACTCTCTGAAAAAGGAGCCAGGTGAGCTTAGCCGTCAGTAACTCTCTGAAAAAGGAGCCAGGTGAGCTTAGCCGTCAGTAACTCTCTGAAGAAGGAGCCAGGTGAGCTTAGCCGTCAGTAACTCTCTGAACTCCTGACAGTCCAGTCCTCGTTTTGTTGAAACGCAAGAGTCTGGACAAAAGGCAGGCTCCCTTGAATATTCATCAACACAAAAACAGTTTGTTTAGCTTGATGCAAATCAGTGCGGACTTGCGTTGAGTTAATCAGCGAATATTTCAAAACAAAAATATGTTCCAGATCTAATGAAAATTCATAACAGCGCATTGGTATTAATAGGTAATTGGGCTGAAAGTAGTAGTAGCTAAACTGCATCATGTTCCAGAACTCCATGTACGTTCCGTGAACTGTACCTCATCCAGGACAGGCTTCAAGGTGACAGTCAGGTAGCTCCGCCCCACAATCTTCATCATATCATCAATGCAGCGAGTTGCCAGTGAATTTCCCCGGAATATGGTGTTGGCCTCCCTGGACAAACAGGGGACAGGAAGGAGGGTGTTAAGGAAGGATATGCCAAGCTGGCATCTCTCAGAACCATGGGCAAGGGAGTGGTTTATAACAGTGAGAGGGGGTCTTTTACAGAAAGGAGGGGGCGTTGTATGGAAGACACTGAGGTAGTTTACACCATTGATAGAGGCGATTGTGTAACAGTGATACAGGGATTACGCAGCACTGAGATGGGTGTTCTGCGACATACAGAGGTGTTTCACAGGGGAATGGGGTGTTTTAGGGTACTGACGTTGGGGTTCAACAACATTAAAAATGGCGTATTGGAGAAGAGGTGGTCTGTTGAAGATTGAGAGGGGTATTGTACAGTAAACGGAGGGGGGTTTGGAGCAGATAGGGATGATTTGTACAGTAAGAAAGGTGTTTTACAGCAGAATAGGGTACCCCCCCCCCCCCCCCCTCACTCACTGGGTCTGCATCAGTTCCAGCTCTGCGATGGCGCAGACGAAAGGAACCAGGCGGTTGTGATGCAGGAGAAGACGCACAACTGGTAGAACTGCCTCATAACGCTCCCTGCAAATATCACCCAGGATGTGGGCCGCTGACGCCGAGATGGGCTGGCGGAGAAAGGGATAGACAGTGAGGGTTTGAGTGAAAAGGGAAAACCTCCTAAAACGGCTTAAATATACTCTTAAATATACAACTGTTCACATATGCACCTGGAGACACAGAGACATGCTCATATACCCATGCACACGCATGCACGCACAATTCAATCGCAGTAATTCAGCCGAGCCAGTAGGGCGGCGATGTGGTACCTTCACTTCAGGGGATTTTAGTAGCAGAGTGCGGAGAGGATTGTAGCAATCAGAAGGCAGAACGTTATCCTCAGTGTAAGTCACATTCAGACGCAGCGTCCCCAGGTCATCTGGCTTCGAACTCTTATTTCCATTGCCTTTTGGCTGCAACAAATACCTATAAAAAACCAGAACAAGACCAAATTCCACACCACTGAGGTGAAACTTTGTGTGACCGGCGCAGAAACCATTTTGTCTGTCTGCAAAGGCAATCGTGCGCAGAGCATTTTCACATTCAAGCATTCAATTATAACCCGTTGCATTTCAAATTCATCGGATGTGTGAAGTGGGTGTGAGAAAACAGCTTATCAGTTTTTATTTTTTTCAATTAAACACAGGACTATAAAAAAAATTATAATAATTACCACAGCAAACATTCTAGATATTATCTACTGTTCTCTAAAACAAATTTAAGACAATGCATCTATATTGGAGAAATGAGAACCGTAAGCACCTCTCTTTCAATGGATTCACAGGTGAATTAGATACTTTCACATCTGTCAGCCAAATAGCACGGCGTGTGTAAGGTGTGTAAAGTGTGTGTGGTTTATCCACATCTACTGTGGCTCTCTGGGGAACGGCTGGAGCAAGTGACTCACAGCCTACAAGTGGACTCTCGAAAGGCAGGGCGGGACTTTTGTACCCAGCAAATGATTCACCTTCTACACTAGCATGTCCATATTTCTTTACTTTTTTGATGATTCAAAAAATAACGGACACTACCAAGTCTGCCCTGGTCTGATAAAAAAACTCCTCCATCTTCTTCATCGAAGGCCTTAAATTGGCATGTGCATCCATCCTGAAAACTAAGCCGGCTCGCCTCTTTTCTTCCTTATTTGAGTGTTGCTTTCTGGATCGCTGGATCTTTACACGTACAATTATCCCGGAGAGCGACGGCAGCGTTTCAGTCCTTTGTGACGAAGAACAGTGTGAATGTGAAGTATCTTGTCAGTTGGATTGACGTGTATGTATTCCTCAGCCGGAGGAAATCAAATGGCTTTCAAACGCTGAGCAAGTCCTCAAATTAATTTCTATTCAGTGATACTCCGTGTGTAACAGATCATATCCACACTGTAAAGACAGTCATTCTGCGCAGCACCTACGCAGCCTTAATAGTAAATAAAAAAAGGGTCTAGCGCATCTCAGTTAGCATCTGCGCAGTTCTCCTACTGCAGCTAATGCATCACAGCTAGTGTCCGCGCCGTCTGTCTCGAGGCCCCAGTGTGGGAGCTGGAGAAGCTGGCCGCGCACACCGCCGCCCACGCACACGTATCACATCCCTCATGCAAAGCACGCAGATCCATATCTCTCCTTCACTGTCCAACGCTCACATCACCAGTGTTTACACAACAGCTTTGTGCCTAAATTTCCACTGGCTCAGGCAAGAGGTGGAACAGAGGGGCTTACGCACCCTACAGTGGGGAGAGAAGCCGCAGGTACCGTACTAACGCTGGGTTCAGCATTCTGCGCTGTATGTAATAAAAAACCTTAGCCAAAAAGACAATGGCTTTAAATCCTAAAGAATTTTAAAATCAAAGCAGTCCCAAAGACACATTTGGAATTAATTCTGAACTGGCAAGGCCTTGAACGGAACAAGACGAGTCCTGTTCATAACGGCTGCCCGGCATATCGCTCACATGCATTTGGCCTCGGCCCTGGGCCGGTAGATGCGATTTAGTGAATCTATATGGAAGGGCGCATGTTGCGACATGCCTGCGAGCGAGACCACAGGATGCTGACGTCAAAGTGACAGATAAACACAGATCAGGGCCTCGGTGCTCACTGAAGCGCGGAGACTCTGCAACAAACGGACCCTTATCTTCCCTCCCCATCTGCCTATCAGCACAATCCTGCCCCGGCTCCATTGTGGGTACAGCAGGTGTTTTCATTCCTCAAGTCACCACTCGAGGAGTGTGTGTGTGTGTGTGTGTGTGTCCGGGTGTCTGTCTGGCGTGTGTTTACCAGGCGCGATGAATAGAGTCGTTCCGCAGAATCTTGACAGAAACCCGCGTCTCTCCAAGGAAAACATGCTGAGCCAAATTCCCACTGTTCCACAGATCCACTCTGGAGAGAGAGAGAGAGAGAGAGAGAGAGAGAGAGAGAGAGAGAGAGAGAGAGAGAGAGAGAGAGAGAGAGAGAGAGAGAGAGAGAGAGAGAGAGAATGCAGCGAGAATAAAGGGGAATGATGGAGAAAGAAAGGAGGAGAAAAGAATGAAGGTATGAGGCTCACAGAAAAACAACTGACCTTATGACTCTTCACACACACATGCACGTAAACACACACACACTCTGCTGCATGCACGTAAGCACACACACTCTGCTGCATTTGTGTACATCTAAAGGCTCCTAACAGGCCTGCTGATTTTGGGGACTCAAAACACCCATTGCATTTTACATTTACTGCCCAAAATATTAAGATAACAGCAAATTTAGCTTTCAAAACATTAATATATGTAATAATAAAATTAACTTTATTTCATATTTAAAAGTAAGATCATTCTGAACTGAAATCCAATAAAAACAAACAAATTTTTTTAAAATTTCATTAAAGGCGTGTATTTCACCTTTGTGATTGTGTGTGCACCCATAGATAAAATGGCAGACACCTTCACAGCAAAAACATTCAGGAAAAGACAGCTTTAAAAAATCCAAATGGGCAAAAATTAAAAATCCACAAACATGCATGTAAACATTTGGTAGTTTTGGTGCTTATTTATTTTTTATTTCCTTTTTTATTTTTTTTACCTCTGTTGGTGAGCCTAGTTCTTACCTCACTGAAAAGTCAGTGTGCTAAGTGAGACAGTTAAGAATGCAACATTAGTGAATGTGTCCCCACAAGGGTACTGCAGTCAAGCCTCAATCATTCCTTAACAATCACAAGATAATGTCCATTTATAATGTGTCTACCACCAATCAGTCAAACATCTAATCAATCGGTCACTCAACTTGTGTGACAGTGGTGCTAACATTTTACTCCACGCTTAGTGTGGGTCTGAACCAGTCACAATATATTTACACACAACATCGCATTTAGAATTTGCAGAGAAGGACATCGTCTGTAAACAAGCCTTAGAAATAATTTCTGTAAATTACATTACAGACGCTCTTATCCAGAGTGACTTTTAAAAAAATGTTTATTTTTTATTTTTACATATTATCCATTTACAGCTGGATATGTACTGAAACGATTCAGGTTAAGTACCTTGCTCAAGGGTACAACGGCAGTGTCTTACCTGGGAATCGAACCTGCAACCTTTCGGTTACAAGGCCAGTTCCTTAACCATATTACCACACTGCCGCCCTGTAAATAACAGTAACGTGTGAAAAAACATTAATAGCCTTTCACTGTTCAGTTGCCATCTGGATGAAGGAGGAGCTTTAGCTCACTGATTCACTCTAGTGGAGAACACAAAAACACAGGAGGTAAGGGTGAAGGTAACTGAAGGTAGAGGAAGTGAGGAAAGCACAGGAGGTAAGGGTGAAGGTAACTGAAGGTAGAGGAATGGGAGAGGAAGTGAGGAAAGCACAGGAGGTAAGGGTGAAGGTAACTGAAGGTAGGGGAATGGGAGAGGAAGTGAGGAAAGCACAGGAGGTAAGGGTGAAGGTAACTGAAGGTAGGGGAATGGGAGAGGAAGTGAGGAAAGCACAGGAGGTAAGGGTGAAGGTAACTGAAGGTAGGGGAATGGGAGAGGAAGTGAGGAAAGCACAGGAGGTAAGGGTGAAGGTAACTGAAGGTAGGGGAATGGGAGAGGAAGTGAGGAAAGCACAGGAGGTAAGGGTGAAGGTAACTGAAGGTAGGGGAATGGGAGAGGAAGTGAGGAAAGCACAGGAGGTAAGGGTGAAGGTAACTGAAGGTAGGGGAATGGGAGAGGAAGTGAGGAAAGCACAGGAGGTAAGGGTGAAGGTAACTGAAGGTAGGGGAATGGGAGAGGAAGTGAGGAAAGCACAGGAGGTAAGGGTGAAGGTAACTGAAGGTAGGGGAATGGGAGAGGAAGTGAGGAAAGCACAGGAGGTAAGGGTGAAGGTAACTGAAGGTAGGGGAATGGGAGGGGGGTGAGGAAAGAGAGGAACTCACTTGATCTCCAGCTTCTCGATGTCCTCCTCCTCTACTTGAAAGTGGGATTTCTTTGTGTAGCTGCTGGACCTTGTGACCTGAGCACAAAATAAAAGTGGTTCACGCAGTTTCACAGGCAGACCAATCAGAATCACACGATTCACAGGCAGACCAATCAGAATCACACAATTCACAGGTAAACCAATCAGAATCACACGTTTCACAGGCAGACAGACTAATCAGACAGAGCACGTGACCCAGGCATGGCATACTCGGTTTCATAAAATATCAATAGTATGTTTGAAATGGACGATTACACCAAGTTGGAAAACATGAATCTCAAAAATGTATAATAGCACATTTAAACTCTAATAACTGACAGGGTCTATTTAGAGCAGGGCTGCCCAACCCTGTTCCTGGAGATCTACCGCCTTTCGGTTTTCATATCAACCCTAATTTGGCACACCTGATTCTACTAATGAGCAGCTCAACAAGCTCTCTAGCTGTTGAATGAGGTGTGCTTTGCTAGGGTTGGAGTAAAAACCTACGGTACCAACGGTAAATCTCCAGGAAGAGGGCTGGGCAGCCCTGATTTAGAGTAATCGCGGACGGCTCTGTGCTCAGTCACTTAGCACGTAATAGGTGGCACCCTATATGGTACATGGACTGCACTTATATAGCGCCTTTATCCAAAGCGCTTTACAATGGCCTCTCACTCACCCGTTCACACACACATTCACACACCAATGGCGGCAGCCACCATGCAAGGCGCTAGCCTGCTCATTGGGAGCAATTTGGGGTTCAATGTCTTGCCCAAAGACACTTCGACATGTGGACAGGAGGAGCCGGGGAATCGAACCGCCAAGCCTGCGATCAGCGGACGACCCGCTCTACCTCCTGAGCCACAGCCACCCATGGGCCTATGGGCTATGGCATGCTAGGGGCTTGGCCTGCATGGGTTGGCCATGGTAAAACAAGCTTTATATCAATGCTTGCCACAACTATTGCCATTTCCAATAGCACAGACGAACATCAATAATCCAATGGATCTAGAATAAAGATGGACATTTCCCAAGTGTGTGAGTGGACATGAGCTCCCTCAGTGAAGCATGTGTGCATAAGTACATCGGGTACCTCGAAGTAGAACGTCTCCTCAAACTGGGGATCACTGGTTTTCTTCTTCACCTTGGTCTTCTTCTGATCAGACCTGAGGAGAGATGCTTGGATTGAGGCTACAGAGTCCCCCATCAACTGTGTGGTGCTGTCCCCCCCTCCTTTCTTTCATGTTGAGAAGCCACTTTATGCTTATAGAAAATTTATTTTAGACTTAATAGGAGTTCACTCCAGGTCAGCCTCTGGAACCCCAGGGCACTGAGGAGGTACCTGGCTGGTCCCACAAGGGAGACGGTAGCGTATGAATCACAGCCCTGTCCGTTGATCAGCGGCAAGCCCTGGCATTCAATTATCCTGGGGAAAAAAGTAATACGAGTTCAATCAATACAAATATCCTCAGGGCCTTACAGCTGTGAGAAAAGCTGAATCAATTAAAAATACAATGACGCAATTTCAAACTAGATATTCTTTGCAGTTTTATGCTTTAATGTACAATATTTCTGTCAATAAACTGTATTTGCCTTCCTTGATGACTTTCACAGCAAAATACAGGCTTAACAAGGTCCATATTTTAAAAACTTTGGATGTTGGCATTAGTTACGAAAGGGCTTTGACTACGTTTATGAATAAGGAAGACCATGCCCTGAAAGCAAAACTAGCATGGGGAATGACAGAAAAGCAGAAGTCACCCCATAAAAGCAAATGTATGATTTTAAGAAGAAAAACCAGAAGACATGGGAAAAGCAGTAGTAGCTGTAGGCAACAGGAAGTTGGCGTGACAACGACCCTGTGCAGCCAGCCGTGCAGACAGACCGAGCAGAAAAAAAAGCTCAAAAACAAGCTTGGCGCTGCGCAGTGTGTTGCGCACGGTATTTTTGCCCTTTCCCCTCGCTACCAACATCAGCGTAAAGCATGACGTCAAACGCTAACCGCTAGTCTCGCAGACCGAGAAGGTGCAGCTTCCTGTTGAGATGCCATCACTTCCTCCTCATTAACCTGCTCTCACAAACACAGACGCACGCACGCACACACACACACACATTTCAGATGTACCAGACTCACCGGACCACCAGCTGTTGACAGACCGAACCATTCTCTGTGATCAGCTCATTCAGCCGCATTTCCAGGTGAACCTTTCCCTGGGAAGAGATAAGGGGAGACACCACAACCAATCAGTCCTGCTTTGTCATTCAGACACATATCACATGACCCATCAGCCCCACTCCCTCATTCAGAAAAAGGTCAACACCCATCGATCCTACACATTCTTTCAGATACACATCAGATATCTGATGTCAGAAATACACTCTAAGATTAATGCGCGCCACTATACCTAGTCCAGGGGTAGGCAACCCTGGTCCTAGAGAGCCGCAGGGTCTGCTGGTTTTTGTTGTTACTCACCACTTAATTGATCAATTAAAGCAGTTGATTACACAGTTAACTCACCTCACCTGGTTTCTTTGGTCTAATTAGTTGCTGTGTTTAAGGTGAAAACAAAAATCAGCAGACTCTGCGGCTCTCTAGGACCAGGGTTGCCTACCCCTGACCTAGTCGAATGGCTCAGATCCTCAGTGAGCAATGTCAATCCACATAATGTTTATGGAAATTATACAGAAACTGACGCTGCTCTATTTTCTGAATATTCAAAAAGCCTTATCAGATCACGGGCTGCAAAAAACTGCAACAGGAAGTGAGTGTGAGCCAGATGCACACCACTGAAATTTACCATTCAGCTCTAATAGAAGTTTAGTTACTAAATCCACAAGTGTGTGTGTGTGTGTGTCTGTCTGGCACACTACTTACAAACCATGTATATTGACTGATAATGATTTAAGTGGTATAGTTTAAGACTGTAAGTACTGTATTAGTAGCCTAATTAACTCAACACTTGTGCTGCCATTTATTTGTATACGTTTAAAAAAGAGAACTCTAGAATCTGCAAACATAAACGAGATAAAATCTTAATTTATCAGTATTTTCAATTGTAATTCACCTTGAAATGGTCAAATCTTAAAATTTAAATGAAGATGAAATGTAAGCAATGCATTGTAAAGTTTGTATATACATTGTAGAATAACCGCGATGTCTCCACTCTGGGTATAACAGTGTGGTGTTACTCTGTGGTGTTGTCTCAACACTGAAATGAACAATGGGAGTTACCCCTGTCCACACCATTATGACCTGGAGTGGAGAGCCAGGCAATCTATCCACAGAGGGGACTCGGCAACAGTTCAACGCTGGGACGTGAGGTCACTTCAAACATTATAAATTCGTTCCATAACTCACGGACTACAGTGCTCTTAAAATGCAGCCGTTGTGATAATGAGTAATGGTTATAAGGCCATGAACAGAAGTGTGCAGAGAGGATAAGGGGACTGGAAGCATGGTGGCCCTGCTGACGGCTGTGGTGATCAGCGTATTGTTAAATAATACAAAATGTGTCAAAACATTTGTGCAGATGTCGCTGTGATCATCAGACTGAAACAGACAGTGAAAAAGCACCACTGCTTTGAGAGCAGCCCTTCTCTGGAGAGATAAGACATCCAGCAGGCCCTGCACGTGTTTCACTGGCTTGGCCATGCCTTCCCACCCACCCCCATCCTGTATCCTGGCAACCCACAAACTCTCACACGGTTCCAAGAAAGAAAATTTAAAACAATTTTAAAAATTGAAATGTGGGATAGAACTGCTTAAAACACAAGTACATTGACCATATTTGGAATGAAAGAGGAAATGAGATTGAGATGAAACGACATTTGTTATGAAATGAGATTGTCTCGTCAGAATTCTATCTTTATTCTTTGGCATTATCCTCTTGCAACTTTTATTTTACAGGTTTATGTATTTTCGTGTAGATTCCTGTAACAAACGGAGGTTGGGGGGGGGGGGGGGACTCGGGGAGTGGGATATGAGTGTTCTGTAACCTTAATGCTGTCCTGTATTGATTATTATTGAAAAATCTAAAAATTGTATTGTTCATATAAATAAATAAAAAAATAAAAGCAGTCTAGAGTCTTGAAGCAGAAGTAATGCGGGAGGGAGATATGAGCAATGCAATGAGTTCAGGATGCTTCCTGAAAACCCGACCATCTGATGGGCCGTGGCCATCTGTCTCCACCCACCTGGACCTCTGAATTGGGATCCACTGGCTGCAGGCCGAACCAATGTTCCTTCCCACTGTACTGACAAAGGTCCTCCTTCCTGATCGCCACCTTCCCTGGATGCATAAATACATTCACACACACACACGCACACACACACACACACACACAGTGTCAGCCTGATCGACATCTCCACAGGTTACCATTGAGGTTTCCAGTAGCAGAATTAAGATTAAGAACACTCACCTACTGGCAGCTCCCTGAACACACTCTTTGCGTACACGTAGAAGGACAAATACTGAAATGGCCGTGGGATTTCGAAATAGAAGTCCTCACCATAGAAAGGGCTGCAAAAACATACAAATGAGCAATGTCAGCCTTCTGTCCTGAGCAATGATAAGACAGATAAAAGAAGAAAAATAAAATAAAAAAAATGCACCTCAAAATGCATTAATGGAAAAAATAAATAAAAAAATAAAAATCCGCTCTGCAACCTCTATGGCTTGGGTTCAGGAGGTTGGCAGACACGGCGAGGAAGACGTTAACATAACGTCCTGTTTGTTTACTCATCCTCTTCCTCCCACCGGTACGGAAGCCAGCCTCACCTGGGCCTCACGGTGAGCAGGAGGATGACAGGTTCCACAGAGACGGCAGTCATTACGCTTCAGCGTCCACCATCATTAAACGGCGGCCTCTAAAAATAGCGCTCCTCCCTTACCGCTGAGTCACCGCGCAACGTCCGCCGGGAAGGGAGCTACGGGGAGCCGTGGGCAGCGACGGGAGAAGACAGGCGAGCGCCATCGCCCAGATCCCTTCCTGCGCTCCGCTCACACTTCCCTCTCACAGAGACTGGAGTGGGGCTATACACACATACGCACCCCTCCCCCACCCAACCTTACACACGCATATACACAGGGCCCTACACACCCACGTACGCAAGAACGCACACAAACACACACACACACACACACACACACTTACAAATACACACACGCACACAAGGTTGCACCCTGCACCTGCCCTAACCCTGAGAGAGCGAGCGAGAGAGAGAGAGCGAGCAAGAGAGAGAGAGAGCGCACGTATGAGAGAGATATGACGCAGGGTGTGTAGGGAAAGAGAGAGAGAGGAAAAAACAGTGTGCACTGAAGGAGAAAGAACAGAGTGAGCAGAGGGGAGTGAGCGTGGGCGGACGCACTTCCTCTGACAGTGTGAAAGGAACTCTGGTTGTGAAATACCGACGGAGGGAAAGCCTCAGATCAGTACGAAAAGCGATAGGTGGGTTTCTCTGGGTGTCTTGCCCTTTCACCTAAGAGAAGGTGTCAAACACCATTAATCACAAAAGCCTCACATTGGGCTGAGCACAAATTTTTAAGTTGAACTTGGATCTAAAAAGTGGATCTGGTTCAATCTGGTTCAGGTGTCTTTAGCGAGATTAGAACGGACGGCTATCTCCCCGCTAAACCTGAGGGAGGTGAGGAAAGTGAGGGTCCCTATGAGAGAGAGCAGAGGTGCTGACCCTGTCCCCGCTTTTTACATTTCCTGGATCACCATGGGCTAATACTATCTGTACTTTACCGCCTTTTTTTTTAGCACAACTAACAAACCAAGCTGGTTTTTAATCTTCTTCAATTTTAATGTTTAATGTCCACAGGGGTTGAATGGACCTCCATTTCACTGAGAGAAGAAACTTCAGAGATGTCTTTCACACCATTTTGTAGGTACAAGACCAAACGATTAGATCGGTGAGCACATAATTAGAATGCTCTACCCTGCTGCGAACAATTCATATGAGGTGACACATTATCATATTCAGTTAAATGATAAATGATAATTCAGTTAAATTACATAAAATATTCTAGCTAACCTCAAAGCAGCAGCTATTCTTCCAGGCCTAGAGGATTTGCTCTCGATTCTATTCCTCCTTGCACCCCTTCATGTGAGACACTTCCTTCCGTACAGAAACGGAGGGAGAGTCACAGGTAATGAAGATACCCCAAGTGATTATGCAATCTAAATCGTGTTTCTTCTACATAACAACATTTATTTATTTATTTATTTTTTTTTAAACGATGATGAGTTTGCATGTTCATCCTTGTGGACTGCACACAAAATAATCAGGGAGTAAGCCAACTGGAACTCTGAAGCCCCAGCAAACATGCACATTATGATTCATACAACGCTGTTAGCACAGAGCATAACTTAAATAGCAAAGTGACGGGTGATGGGGGAAAATAAACCAAAAATGTCAAATTCAGGAGCATTCATTATCTAAATATATGTGAAACAACCTCAAGCAAAAGGCAAATGCATCTTGGGCGACAGCAGAAGACACACGATAGTTCGCTGTTGAGTAAAAATAAATATTTTTACCGCTTTCATGTATGTGGATGAAATTCTTACTACCAATCACAGTACGCAGCAATTATTTATTGGCAACTTAAAGGATTTGTAACTGCCAATGATAAGCAACTCATAGGTTTCATATTTCATTTTGTACTCTACAATAAGCGCTCATTCATGTTTTTAAAACAATGTAGCAGTCTATGTATCAATTAAAATATCACATGATAAATGCTGTGAATCAAATCCTGACATTCTGAAAAATCTATCCCAGACTTAATGGCCATAAATACAAAAAAAAAATTTGAAAAGAAATTTGCTCTCGTAGTTATCATTGCTTTGTGAATCAACATGCATGAAAGTAGTCATTAAATTAGAGAGATGATTTATTTGTCACAATGACATCAGTCATTATTTTGCACTCTCACTTGCAGTTGACAGAAATCTCAGCATCTAAAAAACTAGTACAAATCCAAGCATTACATTACATTAATTTGCCAGATGCTTTTATCCAAAGCGAGATCACAGCAGATCCGACTGTTACTTCGTAGACTCTCACCAGCAAAAGAGCAACAGAAAGGGGCTCCCGTTAAAACGGTAAGATTGCACGGCAAATGCGCGCTGGCAAACCCCGATTAAACCAACACACGTAGCAAGCTACCTCAGTGTGCAAGCATGTGTCCGTTTGTGCATGCATGCAAGTGTGTCTGTGTCCGTTTGTGCATGTATGCAAGCGTGTCAGTGTCCGTTTGTGCATGTATGCAAGTGTTGTCTGTGGCCGTTTGTGCATGCATGCGTGTCTGCGGCCGTTTGTGCATGTATGCAAGTGTGTCTGTGTCCGTTTGTGCATGCATGCAAGTGTGTCTGTGTCCGTTTGTGCATGTATGCAAGTGTTGTCTGTGGCCGTTTGTGCATGCATGCGTGTCTGCGGCCGTTTGTGCATGTATGCAAGCGTGTCTGTGGCCGTTTAGATGGATGCCATTTTGCAGCAGACTAAACGACAGCAGGAGAAGGAGGCCTGGGCTACCTTGGACTTTTCTCTGACATTTTGGTCCGGAAGACCTCCTCCTGGTCCAGGCTGATGGTGCAGAAGGTGCACAGGTCCCTCAGGCGGTTGGGCCCGGGGCACGGGCCAAGGTTCTTGGCTTGACCTGCGGATCAGAGCGGAAGAAAAATAAAAGGAGGGGGGGGGCAGACAACCTTCATTAAACCCACTTTCCTCTGTGCAGTCAATAATTCTGCACTCTGCACACCAGCATTAGGGGCTGCCCAACATCAGCCCTATTGGCTAATGTTCAGCATTCTCAGTGTTATCAGCGCCGGCGTATACGGCGATAATGAGGCTCCTTTGCCTTACACGAGCTCTGCTGCTCACTCTGTGCCATCCTGTCGATGCTCTGCATCAACACCAGTCCAATAGAATGGGATCACAATAAAACCCTGGTGGAAGGGCAGCTGAAGATAGCTGAAAAACTGGCTAAGAATACATTTCACCGGGATTATAGAACAGCACATTTCTCTACAGTTATCAAACAAAATCATCAACTAGGCCTATTTATCAGAAGAGTGAGATGTTTGGTGCAACTGGCTACTAATTTTGACCAACATAGCTGTTCACCGACAGCTTTTTATTTGATATACTTTGGGCTGGGAAATGATCTTAGGCTGTTACTGCATGCTATCCAGGGCTATGTCCAAATGAGCACCCTTCCATACTATTAGGTAGGTTTGTTGAGTAGACAGGGTGAAAACGTCATTAAGTAGGCTACATTCTCTAAATATAGTATACTTTAAACACCCGTATGACACTTACTTCCGGGGTTTCGCGGAGTACATTCGGGAGCAGACTTTTCAAGAAGTACACAAACATTTTGGTCGCGTAAATAAAATTTTTTTTTTTTTAAATGAGGCGCAGCTTCGCTGACGTTTTCCTACAAATACAACAAAAACAACATGGCGCAAGGGTGGGGCACAGGGTTGCCAGATCTTGCAAGACTTTCCAGCCAAATGGCGACTCAAAACTCGCCCAAAATATATTTTTTAACCGAAACCAACGTATTTTAAATAGAAATCATCATATTTTTACTTTGTAAAATAAGTGTGTGCTTTATGACTTTTCATTTTTACCTGTGACTGCACTTTGAAAGTAACCCAATTTAGCTGTAAAACCACGGACATGGCAACACTGGTGGGACGTTTTACGACCTGCTTACGACACTTCCACAGTACGATTTGAAAATAGTATGGCAGATATATTTCGCGGACTGCACATTGCGTGCTACACAGTGCTCATTAAACAGTACACTTCTGCCAGTGTACTGTACGCAGGAGACAGGGCGCAGTAGACAGGGCTCCGATTGGGACACAGTGTACTGTACGCAGGAGACCGGGCTCTAATTCAAGCCACATCTAAAATCATTCGATTAATTATGCCAACTATCTCTGTTAATCATTGAATTACCACCTAACCAGGCACTTGAGGAACGCAGCACAATGATGACTGACTCCGTGCAGTGAATTACACAACGCGGCAATACATTCTAATTAAACCAATAAAAATAATTTGATTTTTACTGTATTAATTGAATGTTTTAATACATTATGCTGTGACCCTGTACAGCCTGTTTTTAACATGCATTCATCAACTGCATGAGTTTATTGTAGGTTTCATGAATTTTAGCCTTCCCAGTGCAAAAATCACTGGATGAGGTCAATCGGCCGTTAATGTCTACCAGCAAGTCTGTAAACTCTTTAAATGCAAGCTGCTGGGAGTGACGTCCATCTCCAGCTCTCCAAACCTTTAAGAGCCCTGATGCGTTTCCAGCGGTTATCCATCTTGATTTGGCGAGAGAACGACTTCAGCAAATGCATCTCTCAGTTGTTTTTTTATACATTATTTTCCTGATTGGACTATGTTTTTAAATGCTTATCATGCACTTGCTTTAAAAAAAAAAAAAAAAAAGGGTAATTATGGGTTATCCACATCAATAGGAATAATTGCAGTCGTTTCTCCTGCAACTCTGTCTTGTGTTACCGTTTTTATGTCCAAGTGCTGGTCTACTGTAATCTTGCAGTAGGTCTTAAGATAAGTTTCTCCATAAATTACATCCACTGACAAGCAACGTACGTTGTTTTACTTGGCCATCGACGGATAGAGGTCTTGATGATGTACTTCCTCCACACTTACATGTGAACACCTCAAAACTAGTATGCTACCTCATTGTGCAATTCCTCATGTCTGCGTGTATATCACAGAGTGTTTGCCGAATTCAGAGAGCCTACAGAGACAACTGCAGGATAACTGCTGAAAATCAGCAGGACAAACCAGATGGTCACTCCAGGCCCTCGGCATAGCGGCTATAACATGAAGTCATCCGAACACTTATGTAAGATAATGAACCGCGTGACCTTTTGTAGTACTAAAATGTGAAGCTCACAACGTTCAGGTGCCCTGATACGAATATTAAATATATGTTGGCTACCTAAGCGTATTATTAAAATGATTGTTACTGCAAGACAATTCGGTTTCTTGAAATCACGAGACAGAGTGGAGCAGGAGTTTATTTTATGCACACGTAATCACAAACACTTAAACCAAGGCTCTTATTCAGAAAAGACTGAGGCCACACGCTAGTACGCTACTGTACTGTATAGTTACAGTATCTTTTGTAACTGCAGCTACGGGCTCTACAAAATACTAGCACTTGCACTGGCTCTAAGGCGAAAACGGGAAGAAAAAGAAAAGCCGATATTGGTCGATGCCTATTGTGCATAGTGCTCATTGTAAGTGAACACCAACAGACTGCAGAACAGCATTTAGCCTAATCTCAACTGGTGCCTCCACATTCAGAACACTACAGAACATCATCAATGCTCAGCTCAGCTGGAATCTGTCCAGGGAACTTAAATAACCTACTAGAAGCAACTGAAATGATTAGTTTTTTTTAAACATGTTCTTGAATGCTTTTTAATATAACGTCAAGTATGGAGTTATATCGCAGTTTATTAAGTAATTGAATCCTTCCATCCGTCAGCACTACTGAGCCCTGACCTTCTGGACAAGCGGACGGTCAGGATTTATCAGTCAGGCAAGGCTGGCACACAGTCCCAGAGGGCGGATGTGGACAAGCTGCGAGATGTGACACACGTAAGATGTGGTTAAACTCTTGCAGAGTCAGCTTCCTCCCATCATGCCCCTGACTTCCTGCACAGCGCTGATTCACAGAGCAAATACTGCGCCAATTTCTCAAGCAGGGCTTTACTCAATCAATAATGAAATAGGGCTACACACAGGCCGTGGAGAGGAACTGGATGTTGGACGTACGGAGCCGTAATTTAGGGAGGCATACGTAGACCACTCAATAAAGACTGCTGAACAAATTTGTCTTGCAGTCTCATTTGCTCACAAGATGAATATTATATGGCTGCTGGTTAGATCCGTATTAATTTATAAATGTAAAAAATCTTAGGGATAAATAATACAAGTAAATGTTCTCCGGATTTAAAAAAATGTATCCACGAAACGGGAACCACAATACCATGTGAAATGACATTGCTTGAAAATGACGATGAAAATTCAAGGATAGAATAGTCTTAATTAAAATACGAATCCTGTAATTAAATTGGCCTAATATACAAGTTTCTCTGGCTCTCAGTTCCCCTGGTATAAACACCCAGTCATTTTAAGGGTTATTGCGTGAAATCGGAACAGCAGCTTGTAGGTGTCTGTGGTGCACTTCAAACTGTGTGAGTATTGCCGGAAGCCAGAGTTAAACCACCAGCTCTAGTCTTGAATGAACAGACACTACAGAACGAAGGTGTGACAAGTCATTGCACCGTTGCCCTTGTGTCAAAGTTCTCAAAGCAACAGCCTCTGAAAGCATTTACAACAACAATCCAACAACAGGATTTAACACAGGAGATGGTCCTCGGCCATTACCATTCTCACTCTATATTGTAACCTCCAACCTAATACAATCCCTAACACAGGAACTAGGGGGAGGGGTTCCCAATAAAACTTAAAAAGAAATTATTTTCCTGATTATAATTTTCCACTACATTAATCCATTTATCATTTTAAATATTGTTTTCTAAGCATTAATCTAACAAGATAAAATAAAAAAACCTTGGTTACTTGATTTGCAGAATCGACTTATAGCCACATCCTTCGCAGTAGTTGGGTTGAGGTCATGTCCAACCATCTGACATATACAAGCAGGCGTGATTTTGTGCACATTGGAGAAATGGTCAAACCTAATGCTGGACTGACACATGACTCACAGCTTAACCTGCTTTTCAAACAGGATGTTTGTGTCTTGAAATATAAAGCCACTTCATGTGTCTATGACATTAATACATCCCCAACATAAAACAAAAATGTTGAACTAACAAGAATACCAAAATAAAAAATAATGAAGCCTGTAAAATACCTGCGGTTGAATTTCCCCTACGCCACCTATTTATTAAAATCAAACCTTTTCTAATTATTTATGACTGCACATGGCCAGTAATAAGGACAAAATGAGTGGTCTTAGTAATGTTCTGTCTTAAATATAAATATGATATTGATCAACTGTGCTTGAATTTCACCCAAGGGCTCACTCAGAGCCAACTAAACAAGGGGCTCCACAGTGAGATAAAATAAGGAGGTGCCAAGCCAATATTAAAACGATGCAGGGTTGCAGGACCTGGGGAAAGTTCAGGAGTCCACTTAAGGCCAGTAAGATTTGACTTTCCAGAGATGCATTACCTCTTCTATGTCACACAGACAGAGAGGCGTAAATGTTAGACACACCCACAGCTGGCAAACCAAACTGGTCATTCCATACTGGGATTACGAGTAATCTTCTATGCTTCCTCAAATACGAGATAGACAATATTCTTCGTAAAACAGCAAGCCAATATACAGTTACACGTCAAGCACTTCCTCAAATTTCCCTGACGCTCCTGGGTGCCTATGAGGGTATGAAACTCATCTCTGTATGTCCAACTCCGCAGAGTGACTCAATATAAAGGTCTAATCTGAGGGCAGTTTGTGAATACGGATAAACCTGCCCTATCAAATCCTCACCAACGGAGACCACATCCTTTATAAATGACACGGAGAGTAGACAGTGTCATGTCAGCACATGTACAGTACAACACACACACACACACACACACACTCTGCTCGTGCACACTGCAGACCTTGCAAAAAACCACTAATGGTGGATGAGAAGATACAGGGATGTGGCTGTGTGAAACACTACCATTACCTACATCCTGCAATACATTCATCATGAGGACAGCAGTCGCAGTTCATTGCTGCAGACGCCCGCTTGCACTCCATTCTAAAAAAGCCATTTTAAAACTGGTTTTCCAACTGCCTTATAAAGAAATATGAATTATTTTAATGCCATCGACTAAATGGCAATACACCAACCGCCATAACACACCAGGAGAATGAGTGATGAACCATGGCTTCAGGAAACAACCTAATGTAGCTCACTGCTTGAAATGCATTAAGTAGACATGTTGATTGGTACATTGCGAGCAATAATATCCTATTACGGAGCTGGCATAAAGATACCTGCGGAATCTTGGCATCTGTTGGAAGTGCTGTGCTGCAACCTGGTGTCCCAATTTCAAAACAAGAAGGATATTCCATATTTTTTATAAAATCACAGGGTCAGCATGTGCACTGGATAAGAAGAGCAAACTCGGCTGATAGAATCCAAGCTTAATCCATACACGGTTGTGGCTCAAAGTACACCAATCAATGAGTTCTCCAACAAGTTTCTTGATAAAACCTGGACTAGCTTGTACCACCATCACCTCACAGGCCCCTTCAAATTATTATTATTATCATTTTCTTTTTAAAACCACAACCTACCCTGACCCTTCCCAACCTTACACGTGCAGGCCCTGTCAGTAACTGTCAACTGTAGACAATAAGATGCTGTATACCAGCGACATTAGGACTACGGAAGCACAGGAAAAAGTGAAAAGGTTTTTAACTTTTTGGGAAGTTAGGAGGACTCTTTGGATATGCACCACTGTGTGAGACGATGGGCTGGTTAGTTATGGACTAGGTAAAATAGAGCGACTGACATTCTTGAGGCAGATACAAAAGCCATACACAGAAACCAGGCAATGTGAGGTCTGAGCACCCTGAGAATAGCAGGTGTTGTGAAGTCTCAGCAGGTGACACAGGTTGACATCTTTCTGCAGGTAACATGAGATGTGAGGTCACAGCAGGTAGCACGGAATGAGATGCAAACTCAATTCACTACAGAATGTACAGCAAGATGGCTCGGGCATTCTATAGGATCCAAAGGTGAGAGAGATCTCAAATGGAAAATTGCTGTCTGGTGTTTGCCTTCATGCTTCCTCTCATCCAAGCTATATCCCTCCTCTTTTCATGCATCTTCATCTTTTTTAGACAATCAAAGAAGAAGCATAACAGATTGCCTGCCTGCCCCCCCCCCCAATAGCTAAATAGCTAGGCTTGCTCTCACTCACTCACACATATAGGCAGGCAGTCACTCCCACACACTCACACTGTCACTCTCACACACACACACACACACACCACTGTCAGGTTGTCACTCGCTCGCTCGCTCGCTCACACACACACACACACACACACACACACACACACACACACACACACACACACACACAGCAACCCAGTTGGTAGGCAAACCAATGCCATCTCCAAATGCCCCTAACATGCCATTCTGTTCCATGCAATCCATTTGAGTTTCAAAATAAAATACCCACAAACCAATCTTATCCCTTCACACCAGAATGGCCCTGCCTTCCACAGGGCTTCCTCCAGGGCCGTGTTCCTGCTTATTTCCTGTCTTGGGGCCATTCCGACAGCTCTAACTATACAGAGGTGTATTATAAGGTGTGCAGTTCAGCCTCCTAACATAAGTGAAGAAAAAAAAAACTGTCCTTGGATGCCACACTTACTGCCAGGTGCACTGCTGTTGCTAATGGTAACTATGTATGGGTAAATGACAACACTACATCCACCCCCTACTCTATAATTCACGATTATGGATTGAATAAATATAACATTACATTTGCACATTACATACACATGAATCATGTTGCTGAAAAGTTGGCAAAAATCAACAGCATTGGTAACAAGTGTGAAATTTGGATATATTTATCAACATACAACCAGTCAAACACATGGCAGAAAACCCTTCCATTAACCATGATATGAATGGATCAAAGCAAAATAAAGAAGGTCTTAGGTATCCATTTTGATCAGCCTTCTGAAATTAAAATAAGAAAGACTTGATAACAAGGCTAAAAAAACAAGTAACGTAACTACCTCACTCTCTTCACAAAGTTCGCGTGCAATATCATTGGAAGCAACTTCACATGAATGCATGTTTTTGTTAACATACCCCAATCTATAAAAAAGTGTGTATTGCCGTTTTATATTCAGAGAAACGGTTAGGGTAGCGACTGATGCGTGTGATGAGCACACTATGCGCATTAGTTTTCTGCTTTTCATTTTGCACATTGTGAAAGATCGTTGTTTACACGTCGACCTTCTCGCTGAATTGATAGCAACGAGCGTGTCGTGGGTAAAATAGGTAATAGTTAAATTCGGCCTGTTAAAATTAAATTTATATTCTAACCATCACAATTGCCTAGTTTCAGTATTCAAGTCAACGCAGAGCCAACTTCCTGCCTCCAGCGTTTCGCAAGTTTCATTGGAAACGGAGAAGCGATTCTCCAATATTTCTGCTTAGTCTGATTCATTACCTTAAACGGATATAGTTCATCTGTGATAATACTGTAGCTCCAGTAGCGGGATACTGGTAGCTAGACAATGACTTCGCTTGCAACCACCTACCTTGCTAGCTAGCTAGTTGCTATGTAGTCCAAAAAATTAGCCAACCTGCTCGCAACATTGCTAGCTAGCAAGATAGCCAGCGAGCTGTGTGAAACACGGCACCGTGGCACACCAGTTTACGCGTTTATTTTCTGGCACTCGCTGCCAAAATCTGTCACTGGATTGAAATATTTTTTAAATAGAACTGTAGCGAGTGCATGTGTCGCAAAGGACGACGACAATAACTTAGTCAGGCCCGGTAAATATTAATGCACCCTAACAATGCCTCGTTCTCTAGCTAGCGAGCTGCTATGTCTAAGAAAGTATCACCACTGGTTGGCTTCTGTTGATGGTACCGCGCCCCTCTGTTTTTGAAGTCGATCACTATTTGTTATTATACCCCCCAGCTCGGGCGGCTCACAACACAAACTAGCTAATGTTTACACTTACAGATCTTCCCCCGCAAGCTCTGTAAAATCCGAATCCTCGCATCGTCCTCTTCCGCCATGGTCCGAGCTGTGAGTGTGTATGTACAGTACAGTACATTCAACACTTAGCACATCCGTTTATCAATGCGTAGAGGGCGGACTTTACTGTAGCGCCGCTGCATGCGTATTGGCTAACAACGCATGCTGACGTCAGAGCGGGGATCTGTGTGAATCGGCTCACGGGTACATCATTTGTAAAACAAACGGAAGCGCATTAGCCTCGCTGTAAAGAACAGATTAACGAGATCAGAAACAGTGCGCCTACACTGGGCTGCGCCGATGAGAGGGGTAGCTGTACAGGTAGGCTATATGGCACAGTTGTATTCAGGGAGGGGCTCCTATTTTTTTTATTGATGCATGACATAAAGCGTTCGCGGTAGCCTACGTTACCAGGCAGAAACTGCTTACCGGTAGATTTAGATTTTTTTTTAAAATAGTGGACGAGACAATTTCGAACAATTCAGATTTGTTTCAGGGTAGAACGTCTGCGTTGACCGATGTCACCGAAATTCAACATTTCAACTTCAGTTAAAACTACTACATGGATCTGTAAACAAACCCCTATCGCGTAGCATATGGACACAGGCAGTCAACACATTTAAGTGGACTTAAGTTTGATTTTGTTCTGTTAAACTGAAAACGGACCAGACTGACAAGCGCTATTAGCTATGCAATGGCTGTATCAGAATTCAACTAAAAGACAGAGAACAACCATACTTTAGTGTAATTTAACAAACGCTGAATGCACCATAGTCTACTGTACAATTCTTACAATGTAGACTTAGACTAAGAAGCAACCTTTCAATGAACAATCGTGTTCTGAATCCACTGGGTGCAATGTAGCTATAGGCTAATGAAAAGTAAAATATGTGCCATGGGCATCTCTGTATGGATGTGTAATTGTACGATAGCATACATCATTAGCATTAAGTGCAGTAATTTAATTAGCCTATACTAATTAAGATTATTCAGGGAACGTGAAAAAATATTTTTGTGGCTGCCTAACAGGTGGCTTGAAGAGCAGGCTTTTTACCATGGACGACTGACTTTCAGGCAAAAAATAAAATAAAACCCTTTTTAGCCTGGCGGCTGCTCAGATGAGATAATTAAGGAAAGTCAGGCCTCTGTGTTTGGCGTTTGTTTCATTATTTACGCGTAATACAATTTATACAAACGCGTATCTTATTGATAACAAACGGGTATGTTATTTAATTACGCATAAAGCTACTCACTAAAGACAATGATAAACACGCATTGTTAGTAAGTCGTGTTATGAAACTTTATGAACGAGATTAATATTCGTAGAATGATCTAGACTAGAAGAACCCTTTTTGACTTTGATAGGACCCTTGAAATGGCCACTGATGGAGAGCTGCTGTGTGGGCAAGACTAGCCTACAGGGCTCCGTTGTGTGTGAAATAATTCCCGAATTCTGCATCGGGGTGGTGGGCCAAGATTGTAATTCGACCAATGTGTTCATGAGGCTATTGAGCGAGTGGCAGGAATTTACAGTGGCCACAAACAGCATCATAGGCTAACGAGCTTGCAATCTTAACTAATGTGAGCTATATGGCCATTTATTTGACCTTATACACCCTGGATGTAAAGGACACACCAAGCAACCTGACAGTGGTGTGTGTGTGTGAGTGAGTGAGAGAGAGAGAGATAGAGTGAGTGAGAGTGTCAGTGTGTGAGAGTGACTGCCTGCCTATATGTGTGAGTGAGTGAGAGCTAGCTTAGCTATTTAGCTTGAACTGATCCAAGAAGAATGACAAAACGGTAAAAGAAAATCTCTCACCTTACAAGACATTGAAATCTAGTCTCAATAAATTGGTAGACATTAATCTGACGCTGCCGCCCACAACACGGACTAAACCCCGCAATGGCCTATTGTAGCCATTAAGAAAATGTAAGATTAAAGATGAATTGATCGATATGGCTGAGGTGAAATGAAATGATGGGGGGAAAAAACATGGTGATAGCAAAAATTAAATCCTCTAGATCATCCGACCAATAATACACTTGTGCATAAAGTTTGATAACACATCTGTGAACAATAAATGAGCATTTATCACTGTCTTTTGCGAGTAGCTGTATGCGTAATATTTATACGGCCACCACTTAAGTCCAGGTACTTAACACACATGGTACTTAAGCCAGCTAAAGGTCACGATACAGCCGGCATGTTAGGTTTTGTTAGAATCAGTTGGAAATGCCCATGTTAGAAATTGGAGCTGTTATATAACATTAACTTCATCCATGTTCCCTTTTCTTCCTGACCCTGCCCATATTAGATCAACTAATTGTTTTTTTATAAATGTCTCAATTAGCAACTCAATTGTATGATTAGTCACTGATTGTGCTGTTGCTGTGTGCCTATGAGGACCCCGGAGGATGACTATCGAAATACAAGTTTAAATCCCTGCAGGTCACATAGTGGAGGCAAACTGGTGGCCCTATTTTTAACATACCCATTTGTTATCAATAAGATATGTGTTCGATATCATTGTATATGCATTTATATTCTATTATGCGTAAATAATGATATTAAACGTGTAAAACATATGTTCTCAAAGGCCTGCCATAGGTCTTCTCTAAAAATGAATCAAAGGTTTTTTTTTTTACTTTTTTTTTTTTTACAAAATGTTCAATTGTGTGATATTTGGCAAAATAACGCATCTAACGAATATCTTAAAATTCCCGAAGTTGGAATCCAAGTTAGCCTGTGAATTTGGAAATCTATTTAACAATTAGATTTTCATAAAAGTTAATTGGATGCTTTTTGTGGCTCTGATTAGATAACAACTTTATGACTAGAATTGAGCCTTGCCTGGAAGCGTACTTGTACAGTCATGCATGGTCGATAATACAGGGCATAAAGTGTACAGCCTTATGATGACTAATGAATCATAAAAGTTCAGGTATATTATACAGACAACCAATCATAATCTCTTATGATGAAATTTACATCTATCACTAAAGCCTGTGTGCTTTGTTCATGCCAGTGGAGGCATTGTGGGTAATGTTACTGATATCAAGAGTTTTAATTCTCGTTGGAAAATTAGAAATAGTTTTTGTTAGGATTTGAATTTTGTTTATCATATCTTTTTCACAAGCTTTATTTAGCTAGCGAAGTTAACTGCTAGCATTGCTTACTAGATAGAGAACTAGATTATACTAGCCCTTTTTAATGACAGAAAGTAGCCTATAGGCTACTGGCTAGCTGGATTGTTAGCTTGCTAGTGCATGTAAACTGCTAACTAGCTAGTAATTTTTCACAGGTATTGTTTTGCTTGTTAGCTAGCTTTTGTCATCGCCACCAGAAAACAAATTATTACTTTAATATCTGCGAGTAAAGCCAAAATTATTGCTGTGGATGATGAAATTAAATCTGTCACCAAAATCAGCTTCGAGATTAAAACACTTTTCTTGTGATTGGCTACGCATCATCCAGTGTCATTGGTAACAACTATACAACGTCTCTTCTTTCAGTAGCCTAAATGCACGTATCGGAGGCATTCTGTTCCTTCAGAATCTTCTCAGTTTGCTTTTACTAATTGCTGAACGACAGTTTGTCTACTTCAATATGGTTTAGTGTGTCAATCATCTTTACTGCATATATCCCAATTTTTGGACATCACCTATATTAAGTCACTTAAAAAATATGAACATATGAAGTGACTTAATGAGTGAGTTATGGAGTGCCTCTGTTTCTTCAGATAGAGCTAAGAGACTCTACTCTTCGGATGCTGGAAGGCAGTGAATTCATTCCAAACCCTTTCTTAACAGCTTATTCTTTTTTTGTACCATTGATCACAGAACAGTACTCCGAGTGTGAGTGTTGTTTAAGTGTAATGTACAGAGTACTAGTCTCAAATCATTGTTGCTGAGGGGTTTTAACAGCACTTTAAAAAAGTCCTCCAATGAGTCTGCCCTTTCACAGGTTAGTCTCTGCCCCTCCGTTGTGACCAGAGAGGCAGTTCTTTTGTGGCCTCAAAATTGACACAAAAAAAAAATTACAATACGACGATGGAAAATGTTGATTGATCATTAGCTGACATTATGCAGGCCACCTGTAGGAAAGCGAGAGGCATTACAATATTACATTGCCGTGTAGTTCTGGAGGGGTATGAATACATTTGTTTCTGCATCAGCGCATCAATCGGGAAGCCATTTTGCAGCAGGGAGCAGGGCACATCTGGCCGTTCTGTCTCGTGGGCCGAGCCAGAGCTGTGCGCTTCGCTGAAGGATTGCTGAGGAATGGGTTTCTCAGATGGACGGGCCCCGTGGTCTTCAGCAGACAAATGGCTCCAAATGAAAGTGCACAAGAATCGAATAAGCACACAGTGCGCTGGACCCGTTCACCCAGTTCCAGCCAGCGCCTGAGGACTGTTTTGTGTATCAGGATTCTTAAGACCTGAGCAACTCTACACCAGCTGCGAAAGCAGTACCAGGAAAATCCCCATGTTTATGGCAAAATAATTGATGGTGCAGTGCATTTCACAAATAAAATACACGTAGTAAAGTATCCCAAAGGTTTATTTTCATACCGTCAGACAATTAATTCTTTATAGTTGACAATGTGCTCTGGAATTGTACATATTGATTATACAGTAGACTGTTATTATATGCAATTCCCATAAATTTAATGAAATAATGGTGACTAATAAAATCAGTTAATCTACAAACCTTGAAATACAATATTGTTTTTTAAACTGAGTAAGCTGTCTTATCAATAAACATAAGTAAAGTGTCTGTACAATGAAGTAAATCATATTTTATTGGAAGGTTTTTAACATGAAAATATGGTCACTTAGCAGCTATTATTCACACAAAGTGCAACTATCAATACACATTTAACATATAGTACTGCATAGATTACAAAACAGGAAGAAAACTGGGAGCGATACATGAACTGGTCTCAAATGGACCAATAAAGCCTATAAAAATAAAAAAACAACATCTCTTTAAAAAAGAAAAAGTTCCAGTTGCATTTTCAGAGTGAATAAAAATATTTTATTTCACATAGCTATCCATAATAGTTTGGTGCCTTCTGTGGTCATTCTGTAAAGAAAATAAGACCATTGTCTTATTGAACATTCATGTCATGTCAGTTTGCAATGCCACCATTTCTACACTCCTCCTGAAGTTCGCTCCACTTCTAATCAGTAGAGGGAGTTTCTCTTTGCATGAGTGCTGTATCTCTTACTTTGGAAAGTGGAATCTCTTGCTGCTGGGCAGAGAGTCTTTTGTCACACAAGAAGGAGACATCTGCCCTGAACTGCAGTGGTTGTTAATTTTCAACTTAGCTGGAAGGCTCCTCTTATTGTTGTTGGAGCCCTGTCTACTCACAGAATCTTGCCCATGCGGCGCCGATATTTTGCGTAGAATACATTTTGGAACGGCCTTTTAGCTGTGCTGGGGTTGGTCCTGAGGCAGCTCTGGTGGAAATTTGGCCAAAGAGATGTCTAGAGGTGGTGACTTGAGCATTTTCCTATGGAGATGTTTAAATTCCTGATAGTGTCCATTGCTATTAATCTCCATCTGGTCCTCCAGTTTAGGGGCCACAGAGGGATACATTTCAGGGCCCTTCCACACTTCTGGTTTTAGCCTAGCTGATGCTTTGTTTTCTCCCTCCTCTTGCTCCCCTCTCCCATCCTCCTCTGTCTTTATGAAGTGCCTTTTCTGGTGGGCACCCAGGGAAGTGGGGTTTTTGCAGACCTTGGGGCAGTAATAGCAGTTATACCCCTTCCCATGCGTCTCTACATGCTTTCTCTCATGACTCTTTTTGGTGGCGAGATAGAGGAACCGCTGCGGGCAGAAGGAGCAGCGGTAGCGTTTCTCCATGTTTGGGCTCCTGGCAGAGTTGTCAAAGCAGGAACCATCCTCCATGCAGCTTTTACAGACAAAGTCCCCACCATCCTCTGGGAAGGGGCAGTGGGGGCTGGGTGCCTCCCCCGGGGGGCACTGTTTCCCACAAGTCCGGCAGAAGTAGGGGTGGCAGCCAATCACGTGTGACCGTAGGGTGGACAGGCTGAAGAAGGGGCTCTTGCAGATATCACAGGTGTACGTTTTCTTCTGAGTACTTTTTCTGAGCTGTTTCCTCATCTCCACTGGTTCTAACGGGGCCTCCCGATACGCTGTCACATCCTTAAGCCCAGGTGCCCATGTGACGTCTTTTAAGGGCCTCCCAAGCTGTCTGCCTCGATTGCTTTTCCTGCCTTTTGACCTTAGTTTTTTTGTCCTTTTTTTAGGTTTGTATGTGTAATATGGACGCCACAGCTGGTCAGCTGTGTCACGGTCAGTCGCGTCATCGTACGGCTCTGTCTCGATGATGGAAGTGATTTCTGTCCTCAGGCGCAGACCTGGGCTCTTGTCGACCGGCTCTGTGAAGTTACTTTGGCCCTCTTCCTCCACGTGGCTCGAGCGACTCCTTTTCTTCTTCTTTGGGAACAGTTTAGAACCCTTGATCCTCCGGCGGATGATTGCCTCGTCTCCGATTTTCACCGTGATCTGGCAGAGGGGCAGCACTGGGCTGTCAATGGATGTGCCTGGACACGCAGGCTTGGCGATGTACGTCTCTGTTTTCTTTCCGTTAGACTTGTCAAGTGTGCTGCTGTTACCTCCAGGCAAAAACAGCTGGTTTGCTAAAGCTTCAATAGTCTGGGCAGCAGCTGAGAGGTTTCCCAACCTGGTTTCTGCTTCCAAAGGGCTCGCCAGGTTAATGTTTCTGAATGGTAAAGATCGGTCTTCAGTGTCCTTAAATGCTGTTGATGGAATGTTGTTGCCATGAACGATGACAGAGGATAACCTGTTAGTCTGCATTGTGACTGAGGGACGTCTGGGCCCGTAGTTGATCGCAGTTGGACCCTTTTGGCCAGCAGCTGCCTGGGAGGTCTGAATCTGCGTGTCCCTGGAGGTCCTCACTGTCTTTGCACCCTCATCTGCTTCAGAGGGCATAGGCTGAGCTTGTTCCTGATCACAAGGCTGATCAAAATTGACGCGAGGTGTCACTGAGGCGATTACCTTTGGGGTGGCCATGAAGGTCACAGGCATGGAGAATATGGGCTGTCCCACCCCACAAACCCCATCGGTGTTTACCGCTGCTAGGTTCTCCTCAAAGTTAGCTGAGGGCGAGTTGCAGCTCAGAGGAATGGGGAACGTCTGATCATCGTGTTCTGCTGCCTCCGAGAAGGTTTGGCTGTATGTCTTGTACCGCCTCTTTCGAAATTTCATAGGGAGGAGTCTGTAGAGCTTGATGGGGTAAACGCTGCCCTTGAAGCCGCCGTTCACCATTGAAGCAGACTTCTTGTTCACTGCCAGTCGGGGGTCGATTCCGTGGAAGGACTTCTGATGGTTCTTCAGGATGTAGTAGGTCATGAAGGTTTCCAGGCAGAAGATGCACTGGTAGCGGCGTTCCCCTGTGTGCCAGATCTCATGCTTGGTGCGGTACTCTGCCAGCGCAAACACCTTGTTGCAGTAATGACACGGATATGCCCTCTGCCACGAGTGCACATTTTCATGCCTTCTCAGGCTGGATAGAGTCACGTAGGCACGTTTACACACGCTGCATGGGTACACCCTCCTCTGCCCCACCACTGTTCTTAGGCCTCTGTCCACCTCCTCCTGCACTTCGGGGAGGTTCAAGGAGGCGTTTGAGGCGAGTATGTTAGGTTGGTGTGCAGGGAGTTGACTGTCCTCCATGGGAGACATGCTTTCTATAGGGAAGTTTATCTCTGTGGTGTCATTGTCTTGCTCAGAGGAAGGTCTCTGGACTTTGGTACACATCTGCTCATGGTTGCGCAGTCGTTTTAAATGCATGAATTTTCTGCGACAAAACTTGCAGAACAAATGGCTTACAAACCTCCTTTTGTGGATCTGCATGTGAATGTTGAGGACTGCTTTGTTGCTGAAGGTCTCTGGGCAGTACTCACAGCGGTGCACAGATGCATTGGGCTTTACCGATGGGATAAGAGGAGGGGCAGACTCTTTTGTGGATGTATTTTTACTTGATGGCAGTGCTGCTATAGTGCTGTTATTTGTCTGGGTGTCTGAGTTCAAGGATGATGAGATGGATGATGATGTCACAAGGGTAACTGAAGTGCTCAGGGGGCCAGATGTCTCTGCAGGTGTGCCAGAGGTCTCTGCAGGTGTGCCAGGTTCAACAGGTGTGCTTTTCACCAGGGTAACTCTCAACTTATGGCGCTTTTTGAGTGGGCCGCAGCTCTGTGTTGCCTGAGGTGTGGGAGCTGCACGCACGTGTGCATTGTCCCTCTTGCCATTTCCCACGTTGCTCTCATTGTGTTCGGTGGCCTCGCGTGTTTGGCTCACAGCATAGGAGTGTTCTGACAGAGTGTGCGTGGGCTCACTCTCCGCAGTTGCGACGCTTGCAGCCGTGAGGTGCCCTTGGTCTGCGGCCCGCTGCCCGTCACTTCGCAGATCCAGTGGAGTGAATGGGTCGTTATCTGTACCAGCCTCTGTGATGGAGAAGGCGTTGGTGATCCGTGGGCCACTGGCACCTTCTGGTTCCTCCAAGCGGGTGGTCTCCTTCTTCAGCTGGCGAGGCCCAGGGGATATTTGGGCCTGGGAAATGGTTTGGTTCTGTAGCCGGTCCGGTCCCACTAGCTTCTCCAGGAAGGGGATCCCCAGCTTCTTCCCAGCTGCCACTAGGGACCTAGTGTCCTCTGCACTGACAGAGGCCATCTTGGAGCTGTACATGAAGTTGAGGATGCTGGCAAAGACCTCGGACCGAAGGTCCAGCAGTTCCAGAACCTGACTGGATGTCCAGACCGGACCACCTGGCGTGGAAAAGGCGTCGCGGAAGTATCCGCTGGAGGCAGCCAGTACATTCCTGTGGGCTCGGAATTTGACATCTTCCACCACAATGGTGACATCACAGAACAAGCCCTGTGTGCGCTGCTCATTTAGGCTAGCGAGGACCGCCATGGGGTGCGCACTGTCCATTGGGTATCGTGTGCTAGGAGACGCCATTGCCATCTGTAGGTAGGAGGAATGAAAAACAGGCATTTATAAATGATAATACTCATTCATAAACTGAACAATATACAATATGTTCTACCAACATATACAGGTAGGAATGTGGAAAAATAGTAGCCAATAGAATTTTTATATTATAGTTTATTCAAAATATTTGGGTGGAATTACGGTAAAGGCCTCAAATCAGAGTGATGATTAACCCTGAGTGAGGATGTAATTGAAGACAAGAGTGCTATAGCAAGAGAAGAAATTCTTTGTTATACTCAATGGGTGCACTTAAAGTAGGCATTGTCAAGTGCAGTCATGGTGGCTTAGCATCCTGCAGAGTTTAGAGTTGCCCTTTAAATAAACAATAGATTTATACCTGGAGTGCCTATTAAAATAAAAACTTAATTAAATAAGAAACTGAGGCAGGGGTAAACTAGCAAACTCTGTAGACTGCAGTTTCCCTGCTCGTTAACTCCTCGATTCGATAAATACAGTTAACGTACATGTTTCCATAACAGTGCAAAAAATATTTAGAATATGTTTGGTATTATGCTTCAATATTTGAATAATTCCGGTATTCAGAGCAGGGGACTATGCAAATGCATGCAAACAGCCATGATAACCCATGGTGTGATGGAAGAACTGCTTGGAGCACACATTCTTGTTTTGGTACACTAGATGGCAGTAGCACTTAATGAAACCTGGCTACCTCCTTTATGCTCTGCGTCTGTGGACAAAACCTACCCTGTTTGCACAATTACAATGCCACATGTATCATATTTACCTGGACCTCGGGAGGGATGACATTAAATAAGGATTTCAATTTGTCATATTGACATTTCACTCAACAATTCGGAATGGTATTAGATGTTTCTCTGCTAAATGAAACTGTCAAAAAAATATAACATTTAAGATTGTTTCTAGTCACAATGATATTGTTAAATTTTGCTCTCACCCCAGAACCTTGTACCCGGTTACTGAGCTGCTGGTTTCTGTTTATTTCAGGTGGGATATATTCTGCACTGCACAGCTGCAGTTATAAGGCTTAATTAAGTAGTTCATTTCAATTAGGCATATCAGGGGAACCAAGACTGGAAAATTATTTTGCACAAAGATATAATAAAGTAGTCTTGATGACGAAAACACACACATTTTACCCGAAGGTAGATTCAAAGACGAGTATTTTAGCTATTTTCAGATGCAGATTTCATTATGATCATGAATCGCTGAACGAATGGCTGAACATGAATCTTAAATGAAGAAACGCTTTGTTTCAACAAGGCATTGTAGCAACAAGGTTAGGGCATTTTCACTGGCCTATAACAAAGCAATTGGTTTTAAACACAGAGATTTGTTTATGAGAACTAAAATACGATGGGAAGGACACTGTTGATATCTATTGAAAGATATCAGTTGCAGCTGAGCGAGTGTCATTTAAATTAACCAGCATGTCAGTCTGATGAGCAACAATTTGTTAAGGTAAATTTTCAAATAAAGGCAGCTTTTTGTTGGTTTGTAGCTGACGATTCAAGACGAGAAGCAGTTATAACCAATAACAACACAGGGTGAGCTTCCTGTTTCCAATGGAATTAAATCATAATCCTATCAAAGGATACGCATGAGCACACACACACTCTCTCTCTCTCTCTCTCTCTTTCTCTCTCTCTCTCTCTCTTTCTCTCTCACACACAGACAGGCACACCTACACACACACATCACAAATACACACACACACAAAACCCAAACACACAGATCTCAAGCTCTCTGCTGCTCCACTCTGCAAACATCAGGTAGATAATTGTACAACTGTATTTGTTTGTTTGTTCACACAGTCATTCATACAGTTTGCCTTGATGATGACTTCACATGTACTTCCTCTGATTTTAGCAACTAAACAAATGAGGAAATCAATGACTGCAGCACTTCCTGCCTCCAACACGTCTCCCCGACACCTATGTGATCTGCTGCACAGTGAAGTGGGTCAGTGTTTTCCTGTGTCAGAGACTGCAAAGAGACTCACCATCACACTATCACACAGAAAGACATTACTGACATTCACCATCGCTGAGAGTTTCTCTGTTGTTATCCATCATTCACCAGTACTCTCACATAGGAGAGAGAGCCATTCACCAATACTCACAGAGGAGAGAGAGCCATTCACCAATACTCACACAGGAGAGAGAGCCATTCACCAATACTCACACAGGAGAGAGCCATTCACCAATACTCACACAGGAGAGAGAGCCATTCAGCAGTACTCTCACGCTGGAGATAATTTATTCATCATTGCTCATACACACAGAGTGAGTCTAGGTCACAGGCCATAAAGGGTCTGTCATTCACCATCACTCTCACAACGTGACAGTTGCTGTCATTCACCGTCACTCTCACAAAGTGACAGTTGCTGTCATTCGCCATCACTCTCACAACGTGACAGTTGCTGTCATTCTCCGTCACTCTCACAAAGTGACAGTTGCTGTCATTCACCATCACTCTCACAAAGTGACAGTTGCTGTCATTCTCCGGCACTCTCACAAAGTGACAGTTGCTGTCATTCACCATCACTCTCACAAAGTGACAGTTGCTGTCATTCACCGTCACTCTCACAAAGTGACAGTTGCTGTCATTCTCCGTCACTCTCACAAAGTGACAGTTGCTGTCATTCACCATCACTCTCACAAAGTGACAGTTGCTGTCATTCACCGTCACTCTCACAAAGTGACAGTTACTGTCATTCACCATCACTCTCACAAAGTGACAGTTACTGTCATTCACCATCACTCTCACAAAGTGGCAGTTGCTGTCATTCTCCGTCACTCTCACAACGTGACAGTTGCTGTCATTCACCGTCACTCACAAAGTGACAGTTGCTGTCATTCACCATCACTCTCACAACGTGACAGTTGTTGTCATAAACCGTCACTCTCACAAAGTGACAGTTGCTGTCATTCATGATCACTCTCACAAAGTGACAGTTGCTGTCATTCACCATCACTCTCACAACATGACAGTTGCTGTCATTCTCCGTCACTCTCACTCAGAGGAAACAAACAGTCTGCGATTCTCCATTGTTCTAACACAGGAGTGAGAGATGGGCTGTGCCATTCACCATTGTTCACACAAAGAAAAACCATTTAATTCACCATGACTTACTGCGGGAGTAGCTTATTAGTCTGTGAGCGTGCCTGTCATTCACCAGTTATCACTCAGAGAAAGACAGGCTCATTCTCTTTCTTGGCTTTCAAAGGGAATCAGCAGCTGTAGCCAGGTGCCTTGTATCTCAATCCATCAAGACATGAGAAACCCCTACAGAACTCTGTATCTACTGTACCTCTTGTTAGAATATTCAGAAGCATCTTTTTAAATACTCATTTATCATCCCTCCTAGTGATTTAGTTTTTCATGGATCCCCAGTCCCTGGAGATTGCAAAAAGGAAAAAAAAAAACCTGCTGTCATTATTTTTCACAATTCTTGTAGTGGTTATTGTCCCTTTCATTACAAAAATGGCAGCAGGAGCACGGTTTGGATGGTAAATGCCAGTGTACTGAGGTATATAGTGTGATGGCTGATGTCAATTCACAGGCCACTCCCAAACATCTGTCCTCAGAATGGGAAACTGACTGACTCTGTGCTGAATTATCAGCGTGCATACAAAAACACAGCCAAGGGGGACGACACGCCTTTCTGTCTGATTAACTGTCTAGTGTGAGTTACCCTCGCTTTGTTTTACATGCCAGAATAAAAAAAAATAGTTACATGCAAAAATATGTTATTTCTGGCTAATCTCATAGAGGGATCGGAGTATATCATGAGTCATTGCTCTCAAGAACTGGGTATGCTCTTCTGCGTAATCTGTTTTTCAGACGCTCCGACACCCACGTTTGTCTAATATTTGGTGCATGGTGCCAGACGCTGCTTTCTGACGAAAAACATTAAACATTTTGCTGATCTGTGGTTGCGTGTCAGCCCCACCCACTCTAAACCCTCCCATTCACTGACGCAGCCTGACCTGATGGATGAAGACGTAAGAAATTGTGTTGTCTTTGTGTGGTTTGGTTTTGTTGTGTTACGAACGTGTCTTCGCTGGTGTTGCGCAGTTACTTGCGTTGGAGCGACTGTGACTGCCTCCCTTGAGCGTGGCAGCCATTTTAGCCCTGTACGTGGGAGACCTGAAGGGAAGTAAAATGGCTGCCAGTAGAGAGGGTCCATTTGTCCCTGTCCCATCATAAAATTTCCAACTCCGTATCAGAGACACCTCCTCTATATACCTCCCCCACCCACCCCCCCCCTGAATCAACCCAGATTTCTCCCTCAACTGCACGCTGCCTCCCCAGTTTCCTCATCTGCACAGTGGCTCAGTCAGATGGAGGTTTTCAGGTCGTAGTGTTTCTGCTGGCTGCCCTCAGAATAGTAGGGAAATGCTGCCGAGAATGACAGAGCTGCCTGTGCCTTTGAAAATGAGTCCATGCAAAGGAGCTTTACATGAATTACACAGCAAAACGCAACACAATTCACCCCGAAACACCAGCCCCCATCGTACGCTTTGCACTAATCGCCACACATACGCACACACACACATACACGCACACCTACACACACTCGCAGACGGCGGAATCCAATCACAACACACTCAGTTCTCCTATTCTTGTTTAAAAAATTTTTTTTTTACTTCAAGGCAAAAATAGCACACATATACATATACTTGTATAAACAACAGAACTTAAAAGGTGAACAACGGTATCAATAAATACAATTTACATGAATATAGAAGGCCATTTGTAACATTTCTACTCTTGCCATCGTTATGAGCGCTAGTCTTATTTTTCTATTACTATTAATATTATTACTGAGCTGTGAATCAGCATTACCATCCAGCCGCTGAGCGAGAGGTACCGCCGTCTGATCGCTGAGAAAACAACCGCCAGCTTTGCCCACCCCGTTTCTGACAGGCCTCCGTTGTCACGGCAACATGCTGTGGCGCAGCACTTATTGGGATACAGTTGAACTGCAGACGGCTGCATTAAGCGGCCGGGGATCATGTCTCCCTCGCGCTCAGCTTCGTCTGAACGAGTCTTTTGCCAGGCAGCAGGGAGAACGCTGTGCCGTTCTTCACAACGACCTGTCTGCCATAGAGGATTGTCTTTGTCTGCGACTGTTTGCATCTGTGTTTGCGCGTGTGTCTGTGTGTGACTGTCTGTGTTATGTATATATATATATATATGTGTGTGGGCAACTGCAGTCAGAATGCAACGCACTGGAGACAGCTGCCACGAGAAACGTCCCTTTGATGACTACCCGCACCTCACTCGATATTCAACCCTGCTTTCTGACATTTATGAAACTCTGTTTCGCCAGAAAATGTCTGTGACTCAAACATTGCGATTCATTCAGGAAATAATTTTTTTGTTCGTCTCGTTTTAGTGTTCATCGTCATCTTGTTGTGCGGAAATTTTATATTTGTCATGAGCGGCATCCACTTGGCCACACCCTTCTCTCCACGAAATAACACACAATGAACGGTCGCGAAACTAAACGAAAAATAAAAAATCCCATTTTCTGTTTACCTCCGGTAACGGCACAGTAGAATACAAGCTGTCCAGTCAAACAAAGAGCGAAAATATAGATCGATCTGAGTCAAAGCCACAGGAGCACACATCCGTGCCCTCTGTGTGTGTATCTTTTTCGTTCGTAAAAATGGTTGCTGATGGTTAAAAACGTGCAGAACGTACCTGGGAAAATCAGAGAAAACCTTGATGCAGAAAGTGAGCGGAAAACGATACCATGCTGTATTCCTCTGCTACAGTTTGCGTGCTGTACAGTAAAAAAAAAAAAAAAACTGTATTGCAAACTGGAGGCGAAAGTAGCAGGTTTTTTTTTTTTTTTTTTTTGATGAGACTCGTCGCTGCTCAGTGCTCCTGTTAAAGGCAGAGCTTCTCTCTCTGTCTCTCTCTCTTGCCCCTTCTCTTTCTCTCTCTTACTCTCTCTCCTTTTCCAGCCTCCTTCCTCCTCCTCTCTCTGAAGACTTCAGGTCCTGGGGCTGGCCAGATCTCGTTTTGCCCACCCTGTGCCCCTTGTCCGGGTCCCAAGCCACTAGACAAACCACCCCGCGAAGGAGCTTCACTGCATGAAGGTTAAAAATAGCCCGATTCTGCCTCCGAGCTGCCTGGGTGACCAGAGCAGTCTGCAGCCAAGCAGGAAGAGGGAACTTTATTAAGCATGGCTGCGTGCAGACAGAGGGTAGAGCAGCTATGCTACATCACAGTAGCATTGAGCGGAGACAGGGGCTGCGCGAGTCTGGGTGCACGTCATCGCTGAGCTACAGCACGCCACAGCAAAACAAAACACAGTGCTGGCGCTTCTCACCACCCGCCACCTTGCCGGAGCTCCTGACACAGTGGGAAATGCAGCCACACACGGGAGACCGCAGTTCAGAGAGAACACACACGCCCTCACGCACTCCGCCGCCATACAACCACATACAATCTGTCTCACATACGCTTCTCCTGCTTGCGCACCCTTACTCTGCATTATACATGCATACTCTTCACTGGCAATAATGCCTGTAGACTGCTGCATGCATAAATGCATACAATTGCAGTACCGGTGGATAATGCAGACTAATGGCGAGAGAAGGACCAGAGATGAAACTCGGCATCTTTTACCTGCTTCTGAGAGGAAATGTATGGACTGTTCAAGTTTGTGAAGTGCCAGAAGGGGTGTGTATGTATGTGGATGTAGTCAGCCATTGCACTGCACTGAGAGTACCCGGCCGCCCAAAGAACAGCGGTGCTATGCGTATATGAGAATGTGCTGTTGCTGTATTTGTGAATCGTATATGTGTGCAATTGTTGGGTGTTTACTGTTTGATTTCTGTCAAATACATAATAACAAAGCCTTAAAGGGGATTTGTTCTGGAGGAGATTCGTTTTTAAAATGTGTGTGTGGGTGTGTGTGAGAGAGATAGAGAGAAAGAATGGGCGTCTCTAATATACAATAAAAAAAGGAAAAAAAACACATATTAGTCTCATAATGTGGCAGCATGTCTAACAAATACATTATATCAAAGCCTTAAGCAGGATTTGTTGTCAAAACAACCATATATTCAGTTTTAAAAACTTTCAGCGAGTCTTTCAGTAATGATACAGTAAAAAAGGAATAAATACATATATTAGTCTAATGATGGCACAGCAATGCTTCATGAAACAGTGAAACGCCACTCTGACTGGTGAAGGTCTGTATTTGCAGGTGTAGAAACGAAATGCTCGTAAACCTGGATGTAAATCCATTCTCAAAATATTCACATCATTTTGAGAACATTTTTTCTGTACCACCTTGTGAGACAATAAAGTCTCACAATAAACACTATAAAGCCACAAGAAATTCACCTTCAACCAAATTAAACCATTTATCTATGTATCTGGAAGATGCTCTTATCCAGAGCAATAAACATATAAATGAAATGAATGTCATAGAAATAACAAGAATACATTTGTACAGAATCCATAACACTGATTAAGCGTCAAGGTGAAAATATTCAAATAAGCACACAAGAGTAACTTACATGTAAACTGAGGGCCTAACAAACAGTAGTTAGCCATACAGCTTCTTAGAAATGGTTTCAATTCATGTATGGGTACTGTAACCACTGTAGCTCGGAAGAAGGTCACAATGTATCATTCCTGGAACAATTTTACATTATCAAAATACATCATGTTTAAATTAAATGTGCCTGTGACAACATTAATGAAACAATCAGATTGTGAATCAAAAAACCTTTGAGAAAAATTTCTGAAGAATTTAACAGTTTATGAAGTATTTCAAAAATATATTTAATTTGTAGCATTAGAGCTTTTCAATTTGGTCTAATTCACGTGTTAGCTGTTTGAAGCACTAATTATGTTTCAGAATAATGGACTGTGGTGTATTATAGAGAAGAATATATTATTTGTAACCAACAGTGATGGTATGACTGATGTGTTAGTAAATATTTTTGTCATTTTTATAACACAGTTCATGCTCTGGAAATAGCTGGGCCTTGGGACACTTTACAATGGCAGCCCATTAAGAAATATAATTCACAAATTCACTTTCAATCATAGAATACAGGGCTCAAATAAATAATAAAAAAGTAGCTGATGGTAACCAAGCAAATGACATTTGTGAAAGACAAACCAGAGGAAAGCACAAATAGAAAAAAAGAGCTGTTTTCTGTTGTTGCCCGCTATAGCGTGACTAGTTCATCATTCTTCAAAGGGCTGTTGTTTGAAAAATGTAAATAAGAAAAATGAATGGCTTTACAATAATCTGGGATTGCCATTGTGGTTGGAGCGAAACACAAGCACGTGCAGTCGGTTTACAGACGCTCTGATTTGTCATTGATCGTCCCCTCGAGGATTGATAACCTCCGGAGGGACATAACAACGCACGTTGAGAATGTTCAACCGGGCAGTGGGTTGACCCAGCGTTCGTGTAAGGTACGTTTCGGCCCTTACTTTGCTGATCTGTCCTACACCTGTGCCTACAAAAATGTACGTATATACAGGGCCCACCTATATATTCCAATTATTGGCAACCCTGGAAAATATGAGAATAAAAAGCTATAAAAATGTATGTCATTTATCAGCATTACCTTATACTCAACAAATGAGAAACCTAATCTTAATTTAGGTAAAATTATTCCAAAGGCAGTTTAGGTGTAAGGAATAGTTGGTCACACTTTAAACAAAGTTTCTATATACAGGCTTTATATAGCATATATAAAGCCTTCATAAATGTTACACAATGGCTTCATAAATTATACATAAGCAAATGTCATGCTTCATAAAGGGTGATAACACCTTTTTATGTGACATGTTATGCCAAATGTCCAGCAGCCGTACCACCATGCAATCTGCTCCTGCTGAATTGCTGATGCTAAGCAGGTGTGGGCTTGGTTAGTACTTGGATGGGAGACCTCCTGGGAAAACTAAGTTGCTGGAAGTGGTGTTGCCGGTTGGCAGTTAAGGAACTGGCCTTGTAACCGAAAGGTTGCAGGTTAGATTCTCAGGTAGGACACTGCCATTGTATCCTTGAGCAAGGTACTTAACCTGAATTGCTCCAGTATATATCCAGCTGTATAAATGGATAATATGTTTTAAAAAAAAGCTAAATAAAAAACAAAATGTGTAAGTCGCTCTGGATAAGAGCATCTGCTAAATGCCTGTAATGTAATGTGATGTGATGTAATGTAATGGTGTTGGTGGACCAGTAGGGAGCTATTTTCCCTCTGGTCAAATAAATCCCAATGCCTCAGAGCAGTGATGGAGACACAGTGCTGTAATAGATGTTAAACCAAGGTCCTGACTCACTGTGGTCATTGAAGATCCCATGACACTTAGGTGTTTCTCTGGTGTCCTGGCTAAATTAGCAACCTGGCTCTTTCAATCTGCCACATAATCATCAGTTTAATTGGCTAGTAGTTTAATAGTTTAATAATTTTCTCCCTCTCCACCTCGGCTGATGTGTGGTGAGCATTCTGGTGCAAAATGGCTGCCATTGCATCACCCAGGTGGGTGCTACACATTGGTGGTGGTAGAGGCGAGTTTCCCCCTCATCATTGTAAAGCGCTTTGAGTCACTGGTTGGTGAGAAAGGTGCTATATAAATGCAAGGCATTATTATTATTATTATAACCAACAATGTCACCTGGCTATTGGCTAAACATACAGGGTGACATAAAACGTGCTTATATAGGATGCTAGGCTGTGACACATTTGGCACAATGTTGCATAAGAAGGTGTTATGTCACCCTTTATGAAGCATGACATTTGCTTATGTATGATTTATGAAGCCATTATGTCATGTTTATGGAGGCTTTATATATGCTATATAAAGCCTTTATATGGAGACTTTGTTTAAAGTGTGACCAAATAGTGCAGAAAAAGCCTTATACCCACTGTGAAGTATGGTGGTGGATCTGTGATGCTGTGGCCGTTTTCCTTTCAATGGCCCTGGGAATCTTGTTAAGATGCATGGCATCATAGATTCCATCAAAAATCGTGAGATTTTAGACATAAATCTGTCTGTCTCTGCCAGTAATGATGGGATATTCCAAAAGGACATTGATCAAAAGGATACCTCAAAATCTACCCAAGAATGGTTCAATGACCACATAATCTAGGTTTTGCAATGGTCATCCAAGGCCCCTGACCTGAACCCCCATTGAAAACCTGTGGGGTGAGCTGAAGAGGAGAGTCCGCATGCGGGGACCAATGATTCTGAAGAATCTGGAAAGATTCTGTATGGAGGAATGGTCTCAAGTCCCCTGCTATGTGTTCTCCAACCTCATCAAACATTACAAGAGAAGTGCTGTTATCAAACATTACAGGAGAAGTGCTGTTATCAAACATTACAGGAGAGGTGCTGTTATCATCAAACATTACAGGAGAAGTGCTGTTATCAAACATTACAGGAGAAGTGCTGTTATCAAACATTACAGGAGAGGTGCCGTTATCATCAAACATTACAGGAGGAGTGCTGTTATCATCCAACATTACAGGAGAAGTGCTGTTATCATCAAACATTACAGGAGAAGTGCTGTTATCATCAAACATTACAGGAGAAGTGCTGTTATCATCCAACATGACAGGAGAAGTGCTGTTATCATCAAACATTACAGGAGAGGTGCCGTTATCATCAAACATTACAGGATAAGTGCTGTTATTAAACATTACAGGAGAAGTGCTGTTATTAAACATTACAGGATAAGTGCTGTTATTAAACATTACAGGATAAGTGCTGTTATTAAACATTACAGGAGAAGTGCTGTTATTAAACATTACAGGAGAAGTGCTGTTATTAAACATTACAGGAGAAGTGCTGTTATTAAACATTACAGGATAAGTGCTGTTATTAAACATTACAGGAGAAGTGCTGTTATCATCCAACATGACAGGAGAAGTGCTGTTATTAAACATTACAGGATAAGTGCTGTTATTAAACATTACAGGATAAGTGCTGTTATTAAACATTACAGGAGAAGTGCTGTTATTAAACATTACAGGAGAAGTGCTGTTATTAAACATTACAGGATAAGTGCTGTTATTAAACATTACAGGATAAGTGCTGTTATTAAACATTACAGGAGAAGTGCTGTTATTAAACATTACAGGATAAGTGCTGTTATTAAACATTACAGGATAAGTGCTGTTATTAAACATTACAGGAGAAGTGCTGTTATCAAACATTACAGGAGAAGTGCTGTTATTAAACATTACAGGAGAAGTGCTGTTATTAAACATTACAGGAGAAGTGCGGTTATCAAACATTACAGGAGAAGTGCTGTTATTAAACATTACAGGAGAAGTGCTGTTATTAAACATTACAGGATAAGTGCTGTTATTAAACATTACAGGATAAGTGCTGTTATTAAACATTACAGGAGAAGTGCTGTTATTAAACATTACAGGATAAGTGCTGTTATTAAACATTACAGGAGAAGTGCTGTTATTAAACATTACAGGAGAAGTGCGGTTATCAAACATTACAGGAGAAGTGCTGTTATTAAACATTACAGGATAAGTGCTGTTATTAAACATTACAGGAGAAGTGCTGTTATCAAACATTACAGGAGAAGTGCTGTTATTAAACATTACAGGAGAAGTGCTGTTATTAAACATTACAGGAGAAGTGCGGTTATCAAACATTACAGGAGAAGTGCTGTTATTAAACATTACAGGATAAGTGCTGTTATTAAACATTACAGGAGAAGTGCTGTTATTAAACATTACAGGATAAGTGCTGTTATTAAACATTACAGGATAAGTGCTGTTATTAAACATTACAGGAGAAGTGCTGTTATTAAACATTACAGGATAAGTGCTGTTATTAAACATTACAGGAGAAGTGCTGTTATTAAACATTACAGGATAAGTGCTGTTATTAAACATTACAGGAGAAGTGCTGTTATTAAACATTACAGGATAAGTGCTGTTATTAAACATTACAGGATAAGTGCTGTTATTAAACATTACAGGAGAAGTGCTGTTATTAAACATTACAGGAGAAGTGCTGTTATTAAACATTACAGGAGAAGTGCTGTTATTAAACATTACAGGATAAGTGCTGTTATTAAACATTACAGGATAAGTGCTGTTATTAAACATTACAGGAGAAGTGCTGTTATCTTGGAAAAAGGAAGAGGAAACAAAGTACTAAATACAGGGATGCCAATAATTTTGAAAATAAATCTTCAAGATAAACATTATTTTTCATTAAAAATGAGTTTTTCCTCTGATCAATGGCATCAAACTATCTAATTTTCTATTTTTTTCTGAGCATATAATACATTTCATAAAAAATAAACTGAATCTAATCCTGCACTTTTTGCTGGGCACTGTAGTACAATAACAATGAAAGAAATACACATAGAATAGTTAAGCATGTCTTCAGCCAACTGAACAGAAAACGACTAACAATGCAGTCAAGTGTTTACTTACACTTCATTACGTTTCAGGCACATTACGTTTTATGCACACAAAAATAGTGGAAGACTATAATTGTTGTTTTTTGTATGGTCAATAGCTTGTCTGCCTGACCTTGCACTACTGCAAAAATAAAACCTCATTTACATTTTGTATTATCTATTACATTTTACATGAAAGAAAATAGTCGTTTCACTATAATTCATACTGACTCACAAGTTGAAATCAAACTTTCATGCTGGAACAGGGAGCTCTCAATATAGCGCTGTGTTGGACATGCTGTATGTGTGTCTATGAGCTTGCAGACCCAGCACCAGTCATAGGGGAGCCTGTTTTTTTTCGCTCTACACCATTAACCACAAGCACGACCGGTAGCTATTTCTGGTGCAAGCTGCTCGTTGCTTGAGTGCTCCCTGAGTAGATACCCAGGTTGCGCGATTCGTTACAGTGCACAACATCGGCAGCTCTGCAATGACAAAGAGCATCGCAGCAAGGGGACACCCGCAGGCCCATGGACTAAAAGGGCACCTTCACCATTCCATTTTACACACACACACACACTGTATATGTACACTCACTGGCCACTTTATTAGGTACACCTATGTAATACCAGATTGGACCCCCCGTTTGCCTCAAGAACAGCCTGAATTCTTCACAAAATGGATTCAACAAGATGCTGGAACCATTCCTCTGGGATTTTGGTCCATGGACTCGATAGCTTCATAAAAAACACTTTTCCAAGTTTGCCTTCGGCCTGGGGGATGGAAAAAAAATAACATAGAGACATTCAGGATATCATGTGTCTGTTTTGCAAGTTCCCCAACAACACCTTTTAACCATCTCCAGAAGAAGCCTTGTAACTTGCGGCGAACAATGTTAAACAGGGATTGGTGGACTGCTTGGTATTGGTATAACATGTTAAATTGGATTCAGGATGGGTGATTGACTTCGCCAGTCAAGAACATTCCACTTTTTGCCCATGAAAAACTCCTTGGTTGCTTTAGCAGTATGGGGTCATTAGTCCTGCTGCAAGGTGAGGCGCCGTCCAATAAGTTTTGAGGCATGTGGTTGGATCTGAACAGATTTCAGAATTCATCTGGCTGCCGTCAGCAGTCACATCATTTAAGGGACCATTTAATTCGAAGAGAGCAAAGAAAAGACCACAGGGGAGGGTTATTTCTTACTCCGTTCACGGAAGCCTCTCTTTTGGTAGTTAAAGACCCGGTGCATAGTACTGACGAGCCTATGCAGGTAGATGGAGTAGTGTGTTCATCTTCCAGTAACACCGCTTCCAAAATCGAGTAGTGTCGTTACTGAAAAAGGAAGGGTCATGTTATTAGTCAGTGTACTAAAGTTAAGGGGGAAAAAATGGTCTCGCTAGAGAAATCGGGGCTTCTAGCGGGACATCAGAGTGCTACACCCCGAACCTTATTAGAAGTCGAGCTATCTTGGGGAGAGCACCTCTTCCTGGTCGAGGCATTTATAGATTCTGAGGCCGTGGATTGTTTTATTGATGCTCAGTGGGCTAAAAAAAATAATATACCGGTCCAACGCCTTGATCAGTCTCGTTTAATTACCGCTCTCGACGGGCGTCCGTTGGGTTCAGGCTTCATAGAGGAGATTACCTCTATCCTCACTATGTCTACTCTTAAACACAGTCATGTTGAGAGTATTCAGTTCCTGTTGGTGGATTCCCCTGCTTACCCTCTTGTGTTAAGTCACACGGGGGTGGTCAGACCACTATATTAGGTGGGGAATCAGTTAGTGATTCAGCAATGGGGGCTTTTATGTTCCGTTCAAGGTTATTTCACTCCATCCAGGATTTCCAAGGAACGAGTTGACATTTCTGATTCCGAGTCTGAGCCAGAGGAGGTTTCTTGTCCACCTAATCTAGAGGGGTCAGTCTCAGGTTTTGAGGCTAGTGACGAGAGTTTGGAGTGGGACTCCTTAGCTGACGGATATTATGACTGGGTAGAGCTCGCTACTGATGAGATTGCCGATTCTGGGATTGAGCGGTTGCCTTCTCCTGACTCAACCGCTCAGAGTGAAGCGGTTGAGATGGCAGGGATGTTAGAATTTCCGATACCGCATAATGTTCCTATTGAATACTCAGAATTTGCAGAGGTTTTTAGCAAACAGAGTGCAACCACCCTCCCTCCCCACCATTCATACGATTGTGCTATAGAACTCTATCCGGGCACCACTCCTACTAGGAATAGCTTATATTCATTGTCTGCTCCTGAAAGTACGGCCATGAAGGAATGTATTGAGGAGGCGCTCGCTAATGGCTTTATAAGACCATCCACCTCACCTGCTGGTGCAGGGTTTTTTTTGTTAAAAAGAAAGATGGAGGGTTAAAGCCATGCATTGACTATTGTGCACTTAATTCCATCACGGTGAAGAACCGTTACTCGTTACCCCTGATGAATTCCGCTTTTGAATGCCTTCAGGGGTCAGTGATTTTTTCCAAACTCGACCTCCGCAATGCTTATAATTTGGTGTGCATACGTGAGGGCAATGAATGAAAAACCACCTTCAACATACATAGCGGCCACTACGAATATCAGGTTATACCGTTCGGGCTCACTAGCACCCCCTCTGTGTTTCAGGCATTGGTGAACGATGTTCTGCGGGAGATGTTAGAAAGATTCGTCTTTGTGTACTTAGACAATATTTTAATTCTTTCTCCCGACCTGCAAACGCATCTCGGTCACATGAAGCAGGTTTTAAAAGCCCTGCTTGAAGTGAAACTATTCGTCAAGGCGGAGAAATGCACGTTTCACGCAAATACAGTGTTTTTTGGGGGTTTTATCGTTTCAGAGGGTAAGGTCCGCATGGATCCTGACAAGGTTTCTGCGGTACTGGACTGGCCGACTCCTTGTTCACTCAAGCAGGTCCAACGTTTTATTGGTTTTGCCAATTTTTATAGGCGTTTTATTTGGAACTTTAGCACACTTACCACGCCTCTCACCGCTCTTACCAAGAAAACAGCAACAGCGCATTTTTTTGGGAATCCTAATGTGGATTCCGCGTTTACGACACTTAAAAAGAGGTTTAGTTCAGAACCCATATTAGTAACTCTCAATCCCTCTCTCCATTTTTGTGGAGGTGGATGCTTCGGAATTGGGAGCTGGGGCCATTTTGTCACAGCACTCTCTGGTTGATCGTAAAATGCACCCCTGTGTTTACTTCCCTCGTGCCCTCACTCCGGCTGAGAGGAATTATGATGTGGTAGATTGAGAGTTGTTGGCTGTGAAATTGGCCCTGGAGGAATGGTGCCATTAGCTAGAGGGAGCCGAATACCCCTTCACTGTGTGGACAGACCAAAAAAAGTTACAGTATGTCCAGCAGGCAAAGAGACGTAATTCTCGGCAGGCTCGCTGGGCATTATTTTTTACTCGGTTTAACTTCTTGTTGACCTACCGCCCAGGGTCCAAGAATGTTAAACCGGATGCTCTGTCGTGCATTTTTGACCAATCCAACAGACCCAATTTGTCCGAGCCTACTGGGCCAGCGGCCCAAATATTGGTTCCTGTTTTGTGGGATCGGTTTTGCGCCTTGATCCGGGTCCAGGGGGAGGTCCGGCTCATTCCCTGTTTGTGTCTCCTGGATTTAGGTCGTGAGTGCTGCAGTGGGGTCATTCTCACAGCTGGCTGTCCATCCTGGCACCCACCATACTAAGAATTTTCTTTCCAGACGGTTTTGGTGGCCTGGGATGGAGAAGGATATGCGCAAATTTGTTGCCGCTTGTTCGGTTTACGCACGCAATAAAGGTTCTCATCTTCCTTCCTCTGGACTATTACATCCATTACCCATACCTAGTCGACTATGGAGCCACATAGCCTTGGATTTCGTTACTGGATTGCCAGTGTCTCTGGGCGACACGGCTATTCTCGTGGTAGTCGATAGGTTTAGCTCTTGCAAAATTGCCATCCGCTCCGGAGACCGCTCAACTGGTGGTTAATCACGTCTTCCGGATTCATGGATTGCCTTTAGACCATGGTCCTCAGTTTGTCGCTAAATTTTGGCGCTCTTTTTGCGCGCAGTTGGGTGCTTCCGTTAGTCTGTCTTCTGGGTTCCATCCACAGACTAACGGACAAACTGAGCATACTAATCAAACTCTGAAAAACACTCTTCGCTGTTTGGTGGCTTCTAACCCTACTTCTTGGAGTCATTATCTTCCATGGGCGGAATATGTACATAACACCTTGCGCAATGCCTCCACGGGCCTTTCTCAATTAGAAACCCAGGTGGGTTATTTGCCTCCGCTTTTCCCCGAACTGGAGAGGAATGTGGAAGTGCCGTTTGCTGGCTCCTTTGTCCGAAGGTCCCGTGCAGTTTGGAAGCAGGTTCGGTCGTCGCTCTTGCGGGCTTTGGCTACTCAAAAAGCTTCCGCTGACTCCTCCTATTGGGGGGGCCAGTGAGTCTGGCTCTCTTCACAAGATCTTCCTCTTCGGGTTGAGTCTCGTAAACTTGCTTCGCATTACATAGGTCCTTTCAAGATCATTCGGAAAATAAACCCGGTGATAGTCCATATGCCATGGTCCGTATGCCACGCTCTATGCGGATTCATCTAACTTTTCACGTTTCACGGCTTAAGCCGTTGCTGATCAGTTCCTTATCTCTGGCTGAGAGACCTCCTCCACCTCCTCGGATCATGGAGGGAGGCCCGCTATATACTGTTCGCCGCGTTTTGGTGGAGAGACGTGTGGCTAGGGCTTGGCAGTTTTTAGTGGACTGGGAGGGTTATGGGCTAGAGGAACGGTGTTGGATTCCGTCCAGGAATATTTTTGACCCCGAACTTATTAAGGAGTTTCGGAGCAAGCAGTCCGAGGGATCGTCTGGGGTCGTTCCTTAGAGGGGGGGCCCTGTCATGGTTTGTGGGTTTGGGTTTTCTTGTCTGCTGCAATTCTCGTCTTGTTGAAAATCTATCTGATTTTTTCTACATTCCGGTCCTGGGTTTTGCTTTCCCGTGCTCGTTATTTGTTTCACCTGTGCTTTTATCGGCGGGGTATTTAAGTTCCTTACTTCTGCTTCCCTGGTGCTTCTTTGTCATTAATTTGTACAAGGAACCAGGTCTAGCCAGGTTTAAGCAACTTCATGTTGTCCTTTGTTATGTTCACGAGGGACTTGCTTTTAGCTTATTCAGGTATAGGATTGTGTTTCTTCCTGTTAGCATTCTGCGCTGTTTATTTCCGTGCTGTTCTCTACGAGACAGTATTTTCTTTTGGTGGTTTTGTTTTGTTTCACCTTTTATGGGAGGTTGTAGAGTTACGTTCCGAGGGTGTTTTCTTTGTGTTTCTAATCTCCCATTTTTAGCTCTAGTATTGAGTTTGGGAGATTTAGATTTGTGTTTTACTCATTCTATTCGAGTTCGCTCTATTTTCGTGGGTAGATTTTGTTTGGCTGTTTAGCCGTCAGGAATTAGTTCTTGTTTTTCTTTTTTTTTGTTGGTGTTATATCTCCCTTATTGGTCCTCACCTATGTGGGTGACTTGTCTCATCTCCCTCATCTCTGCGTTTGAATATCCGCTACAAAATCCAACACAGTAAGCTGGTGTAATCTTCTCTTTAGGATAGTCTTTGACACATCTATATCTACATCCGGGAGAGTGTTCTTGATCTGTATGCTGGTGTAGTCTTCTCTTTAGGATAGTCTTTCACACATCTATATCTACATCCGGGAGAGTGTTCTTGATCTGTATGCTGGTGTAGTCTTCGCTTTAGGATAGGTTTTGACAAATCTATATTTACATCCGGGAGAGTGTTCTTGATCTGTATGCTGGTGTAGTCTTCTCTTTAGGATAGTCTTTCACACATCTATATCTACATCCGGGAGAGTGTTCTTGATCTGTTTGATAGTTGAAAATGGGTATTTCTTCACAATTGAAAGTATTCCTCAGTCATCCACTACAGTAGTGTTTCGCAGTCTATCAGGTTGTTTGCTATTGCTGGGCTCACCAGTGTGTTCTTGCTTCCCAGCAATATATCAAACAGTTGGTTTTGGTTATGTCTCTGATAATTTAATTCTGATTTTTCAGCTTCATGATGGCCTGCTTTACTGGCATTGACATTGTTTTGGTCCTCATGTGCAGGGACATCAGCTACAAACTCCAAATGCACATTCCACACCCAGAATCAACTCGACTTTTTGTTAGCTTTCTTGTGCATAAACTAAAGATGCAAAGACACACAACTGACCAGGAAACAGCTGAGCAGTCAATTGTCCCATACATTTTTCTGCCCCTAAAATGGGGGGATTTCATAAAAAGGACTGTAATTCCTACACAAATCAGCCAGTGTGGGTGTAAATATCCTCAAATTAAAGCTGTCACTAACCTCATATTCATTGTTTCATCACAAATCCAATGTGCTGGAGTACAGAGCCAAAACAACAAACGTTGTGTCACTGTCCAAACACAGCATCCTTTCCCAAGGTGTATTGTCGCTACAGGAGAAATTACAAATGAGCAGGAAAGAAAAGCTGTACATGTAAATGTGCAGATTAAAACCTCATAGGCATGGAAAAGATGTCGTTTTTGTGATAGGCAACGACACGACCATCATGCTGATTCACTTCATGAGGAGCAAGCAGAGCCTGGCCTGTTGCCAGGAAACAATGTGTTTCAGCAGTGCCTCAGATATCTGGGTTGGGTTTTTTGCAGTAGAGCTATGCAGAAGCATCTGCACAACCGGGCACTTGGCATTGTGGCCTTTTTAAAGAAATGGCAAACCATGTTGGGGACAGTATACCTCACAGGTTGTTTCAACTGCATATCGCTTCATCACGACAAATATTTTTTTTGCATGTTTGAAAGTGTGTCTAGTTCTACAGGGGAGTGTGTGTGGTTTATTCCACTGGTCTGCCGATTCTAGTCAGACCGGGTTCAGTGGACCAGGTCAGCATGCCACGTAGCCTTGTCGCTTGCAGGCAAAACATAGATTGTAGCAGGTAAAAAATAATGTTACACGGAAGGGGGAAATACTGTTGTTGCAGCCATACCGTGGGGTTGGATAATTTGTGGATAATACTATCCTAGGTAATCACCTCAGGAAGCTGATCTCATAGGTGTGGCATGTTGCTCCTTTTCATAGAACAGTCTCTGCGACTGCTGCTTCCACTATTTTTCATAGCGAGGTATCTACTCTGTAACTATTTTTCCCTCCGCCTCTACAGTTTATCATCCATAATAACAACATTTTTTAATCAAGGTTAAATAAATCTACGATAAATTCACAATGGAAATACAAGAATGACCTGCCTTGTATTAGTGCTTGTAGTCTGTATTGCTAGCTTGTAAACAATTTAGGAGACACTGTAGCCTATTTTTGAGAAAAGCAAAACGCACATTTAATGTGTCAACTCTCATTTCAATTCAACATGAGACAAGGGACCATTAATCTTGCTAACTACATACAGAGCTCAGTGCCAGTTTATGGAAAATATGCTGCTTTAAAAAGCTACTTCAGTCATTCAATGCCTCACCACACGGAATTCCCGCTACTGAAACATCCTCTTTTGCACTCCAATTGTTAGACATTGTAAACTGAACAGATTGACTGTTTGTTTTTTCCATGCATTAATTTATGCACTATTTGAAAATAAATTTCATAAAAATATATACAAAAAATATGTGTAGCCCAGTGTAGAACAACTACATTGACCAGCAGAAATTAGATACATAACTAAAGTATGATTACTATGAAAGTTACAGATTTCAGGAAATGTTGGGCAACTGGCTCAAGAATTATATATTTGTAACCTACAGACAGCTATGTGGTCATGTTTAACAAACAAACAAAAATAATGTAAATTCAGCCGAGACCATAGCAGTCACAGACCAGTGCTCTACGATAAGGGCAAGGTGCTTTCAGTTTAGTTATTACAAACATGCAAGGTAAGTATAGCTTTGTGTATCTTTGTTCTCATCATCAAATGTTAGATGCACGATGTCTTTAGGAAAAAATAAACACATTGAAACCATTGTTTATTTAGACCAATAATTAAGTAACTATTGATAGGAAGCTAAAATCAATCAAATCTTTTTACTTATAACTGTATAAGATTGTCACCATATGCTTCACAGTACTCTGGCCTAACCCCCCACAAAGTAAGCCAGGGGCGACAATGGCAAGAACAAACAGCTCTAATAACAAATAAAACCTGAACGATACCAGCTTTACTGTTTACAATGTGTTTGCGATAATGTTTTTCTATTGTATGAATGTTTTTTCAGGTTAATGCATATTTGCTGTAATTACAGATGTGTGTGTGTCTGTTGTTACAGTAAGTGTAGTGCCATGTACCATTTGACTTTGCTATGTGACAGTTACCCCAGTTTCTTTAAGAAATGCCAGTGATATTTTTTTGGCTGTTTCTCACTGAACTAGAACGCCCTCTACTGGTTAGGAACAGTAAAGAAAGCATCTAATGTTTATATTTCACTCCTTAACTGTGTCATGCACAAAGCAGTTCCATGGCGCCATGTGTTTCCAGAAGTGGTACATCAAAAGGTAAATGGTAACAGAGAAAACATTGGATTCTGAATTCCAACTCAAAACATTTAAATTTTTCGTGGTTTTATTAAAACTGTGTGTGTGTGTGTGTGTGTGTGTATGCGCATTGGTGCTTTACAAGTTTAAGTGCTTTATTGTTTCTCTTTGTTTCCATGGTAGTGTTTAGGCAGAAAAAAAAAGCAAGAAGCTTTTAGCCAAAGCAAAAAATGTTTTGTTTTTTTAAAAAGGAGAGCAGCAGGTTGCCCTCCTTTTGTTTCTTTTCTTTGTGTGTTGTTGTTGTTGCTTTATTTAGACAGGGAGAAAGCACAGAGAGTAACAGAAAGAAAAAGGATGATCGGTCGGGGGGATTCGTATATGGCTCAAGAGTGCGCCGCCCTGCAGACTGTACCACACAATTGTCCTACAAAAAGTATATTTAACATGTGTATCTCATGACCCACCCCACCCATAGACCACTCAACAACATACACCATTTAAAAAGTAATGCCCTGTTGTGCGAGTAACCATTGGGCAGACATTCCTGAGTCACACCTCTTATTCTACTTGATTGTGAGCCTAATCCGCGTGAGCTGAAGATGGCACGTTGCCACAAAGCTTTACGCCAAATCGTGGCAGTCTCACTTACACACACTTGCTTTCGTGCTATAGAACTCTACTTAACATCTGTGTTACGACATGCACGGTGGAGCTTGTGATGTATGATGTCAATTTAAAGCATTACAATTATTTTACCTCAAAACCTTAGCTGACCCACGGGTCCTTTTTATCACCATTCATACATGGGACATTACCCAATGCATCAGCCCTCAGCTGATGAATCATTCTTCTACAAAGAAAATTGCCTTGGGTCACAATCATTTAAGATAGTTACAGCTGTTCTTTATCCTCAAGTAGTGACTCATTTTATGTAAGAGAATGGCTCTTTTTCAGTCCCCAGCGAAACACAAAACAATATTAAAAAGTTACAATACAAATTATATATATATTTTTTTTACAATAAAATTAGGACAGGTAATTGTGGACAGTTTGTGTGTGTGGCTTACAGCAGAATTCAGTTGTTTGACAAACATATTTGTAATGGGTTGAAGGGTTTCTTCTCCTGACTTATTTTCCATAGAGTTCAATAGAAACATTTCTCATGAGAAACAACCCTTAAAGTGATCCATCCATATCTACTGCATATCTGGCATATCTCTAGTGATGGTTAGAGGCTTGTTTGATACCTCAGACCCATGATGACTTACAGCCATTTCGCCAACCATGTATTCCATACTGTTCCAGTATAATTTACAATTTACAATCTACAATTCCCATAGAGACCCATTAAAATGTGGAGAAGTTATAATATCACATCTAAGAGTACCAGAAAATAAGATATCAAGAGTCTTCTGATATTGTTGGGTCACAGACATCAGGAAGTCATGGCATGCAATGTGACCAAATATTAAAAATAACTTTATTCTACATTATGTTAAACTATCCAATATTTTTGATGCCCGAAAATGGGGGAGCTATGTGCAAAAGGTTATATAATTTCTAAACGGTTCATCTGATATGGATGAAAATACCCTCAAATTAAAGCTGGTGGTCTGCACTTCAACCTCGTTGTCATTGTATCCTTTCAAACTCAAAGTGCTAGAGTACAGAACCAAAATAACTAAAAATGTGTCACTGTCCAATGAATCATGGTGCTCACTGTATATGTTGAGATTGATGTATATAAAAATAGATAATAATAATAGATTGCATTAATATTGTATTTATATAATGATTTTTTATCTTATGATCTCAAAACAATTTACAGCGCAAGGGGGAAAAATCTGCTGAACCCCACCGATGTGTAGTGCCCACCGGAGATGGCCAGCAGCCATTTTGCACCAGAATCCTCACCAAATATTAGCTTAATGGAGAGGGAGAAAGTTACTGAGCCAATTAAACTGACCGATGATTAGGTGGCCACATTGAGAAAGCCAGTTTGTGAATTTAGCCAGGATTCGAGGGACCCCAGTCCTCTTTGCAATAAGAGCCCTGGGATCTTTAATGAGCACACTGACTCGGGGCTTCCGTTTAATGTGTCACCTGAAAGAGTGTCTCCAGCAGCACAGTGCCTCTGTTACTACACAGATATAAATATAAATCGAGTTTGACTTTTTTTTATTTAGCTTTTCTTCATTTACTCTTTTGTTCTATTTCTCAGTTCTTAAAAAATATCTAATGTGAAGTTTAATGCTGCTGACATTTTTATTCACCTCCAACAATAATTTAACCTAGGTAGACGGTTTTCATTTATTTATATTCTTTGAAACTTCAATCAGGTTGTCTTTATGAGAGTCCTAAACAGATAACACTTACTGTCCGTATAGTCTAAAGATGGAATCATAATTGTATGGTTTTTTGTGCATTTACACAATGAGAATACATGTAATAGATTTAGCTATTCTAGTAGCTCGGATTACTACAGTTTACAGGAAAAGTGTTTCTGTGGACATCTCAAGAATAGACAGCTAAAGGGTGCAATATGTTCTATCCAGGGTCAAAAGATGAAAAAAATGCATCCATCATCCCATCAAAAAAAAAAAAAAAAAAACAACAGGGCTCAGCCTGTAGAAATGTAACATCATCAGCCCACCAGAAAAACGGCACAGCAAACGTGTTCATTTTTGCTCATAATTAAGGACTAGCACATAGCCATTTCCAATCAGAAGCAAACACGTTGACTGATGCTAGATGTGTTTGTGTTTTGTCTCTCATTGACATTTCTTAGAAAATAAACAGTGGAATGAAAAGAGGTAATAGACAAGGGCTCCATCTACTGGTCATAAAATTACATCATATTTGCACTGCAACAGTCTGCACTGTGGCCCACTTCTTAGGCCCTGGGTTTTCAACAGGGGTTCCGTGGACCCGTGGGGGGTTCTTGAAGGTACTGTCGGGGGTCCCTGGCCAGACTAGATATGCAATGATTATAGATTTGGAAAATTATTTCAAAATATAAAACGTTATATAATATAACCCTTTTTAACTTAGGATGCGGATCCCGGGATACCTTTGAACCTGGGTGGGGGTTGAAACCCCCTGTCTTAGGCAACTGAAGGGTAGTTTCTGTAGGATACCTAGGGTCTGTCATCTGTCATCTCCTCCCATACTTTCATACACTGTTTATCTTGCTCTCGTCTGAAAAAGAGATCTCGCTTTGCATCTTGGCCTGCCTGAAAGATATCTCATGTTGGATGGTGGACTGTCATCTTGAGCCCAACCTGGCTGAGACTGAGGTTCCGTAAATCCCTTCCAAGTCCAACCCACTGCTAGACCTCTCCTTTAATGCTACAGGAGATCTCACTCCAAGCTCTTCTATTGCAAGCAGCCAATGGGTAACCGTAGATCACCAGCTTTTTCCATGTCGTGAGTTGAGTGTGTAGATTCTTGCGATACGTTTCCTCACCACATCATCTACACAACTCCTAGTCCAGGATCTGGTACTCCCACGCCTGGACTATTGCAATTCCCTTCTTATGTTTCAGTCTCCCTGTTTGCACCACTAAACTCCTAAAGCTAATACAGAACACAGCCGCACGGCGAGACTATAATTTTCCTAAGTGCACTCATGTCACAGCCCTCCTCATCTCATTTCACTGGCTACCTGTTACAACTTGCATCAAGTTTAAAACCTTAGTGCTACAGAACAGTGAATGGAACAGCCCCACCATACCTCCAATCAATCTTCAAACTCTACACCCCGGCTAGATTTCTATGTTCCACAACCGCAAGGTAACTTGCTCTCCCCTCCCTGCATGGTCACTTCTCCCAGTCACGAAGCCTGCCAGTACTGGAACAAACTCCCCAAAGTGGTCAGGACAGCAGAATCATCCCCTGGATAGGGATAAAATCAGTTGAGCAATCTCTGTTTTGAGTAACCTCTTCATCTGTGTCACCACTTCTTTTTCCAAAATTGAGAGACAGATAAGTACTTACATCACATTCTGGTACTGAAATAACCAGTAACATTAATTTGTAAAATTGTTTAATCCCATAGCCGTTTTTTTTCAACAATAAGTGATGTGCCTTAAATTAGGGTGAAAGCTGAAATGCTCATTTGCAAAACATGCCTATTCATTGCTGAAAATCAGCTTTAAATGAGTATGATGCACCTTAGGGACCCCTTCAGATATCCAGCCTGTATGTTCCCAAATCCACTCTGGTTGGACAGGACAGGGCCCATCAAAAAAAGAAAAGCCTGTGGTAACGTTAAATACTAGGAGCCAAACTATGAGCTACAACCGACTGAGCCATTGTTATTATTATTGTTGTTATTTATTTTATTGCTTTGCAGACCCACTTATTCTGTAGTGTACATTCTATATACTAATCACATATACAGTTCGATATTTATAAAGGTAATTAATGTTATCAAGATGCCCTTGTCATCATATTAGTTGGTTAACGTGGTGCTGGAAATACTGCAATAATAAAAAGTTAATTAAAAACAAGAGCAAATAAATATTTGGTAAAGTCCCCCAAATGCAATTTCTCATTAGGAAAAACAAAATGGCTTTCTGAATCTGTAATACCCATTCAAACTGGCCAGTGGTAAGTGAAACCACATATTCTCCACTTTCAAAATGGCAATGCCACATCTTGCACCTCCACGACTGTCGCATTCAACTACAGTACAAAGACAGATGAACAAAGACCGCCCCAAGTCTCCTTAAAATTAACCCTTTCATCGCATGGTGTTTTCCCTTACTGTTTAGTCCAACGGCAAACATCGTAGCGAAATTACCTATCAAATACAACATATACGTGTACCTTTAAACCTTTTCTTCCCGAGTTCAACTACATTAGGCTAATGTTAGAATGTTAGCTTAACGTTACATAAAAAGAGCAATGGGACATGCGACTAGCGTTAGCTAACGTTAGCCTATCGGTTGTAACAACAAGCTAGAAAGCTAGCTAGTCTTGAAGAACATCATTAACATCGTTAACCTAAAGTTAGATATTAGCACTGTCGTAATGGCTTGCTACTATTATCTGATTAACTTAATGTTAGCTGCTAATAATCCGATCTCCAATAGATCGCGAAATATTTTTACTTCGCTAGAAACACTAGCTAGCTAACACAGACATTTAAAAATACCACATAGCAAACACATTGACGTTAGCTAGCTGACAAACAACATGCTAGTTAATTAGTCTAAGTTAGCTGTTACCTTTCTTGACAACTCATCACAGACCTAGCTATCACTAGCGCAGAAATATGTATATAAATTAGAAATAAAGAAAACCTTAGCCTATGTCTTACTCAATTAATCAATTTCCCGCTCACTAAGTTGATAAGCATACATTAGCTAGCAGCTATCTCGCGCTGGCTGCGCTGCCTATATTTCCAAAACCATAACTTACTGTTCAGAACGCCATTTTTGGACGCTTAAACGTTACCATGACAACGGACTACTCTTTTCAGTTTAGCGCAGTAAAAACCCCAAGCGTCTGTGTAATATTGCGGACAGCGAATTTATTTAACAATAGTAATAAATTAGCAGTATATTACAAACATAGTTCAGAAATAAAAACCCAAAGGCAAATAATCTGGCAAACGGTTGTTAGTTAAGATTAGAGGGTCATGACCCCGGCGGATTGGTATTTCTCAGACAATTCTACCATGAAGTATGTCAGATAAAGTACAACCACACAGCGCATACACCCGAATTCAATTTCTTTGTTTACAGTTTGAACGGAATAGTATTGCCCCCAACACACTGGAATTGATGTCGCAATCTACTTTATTGAATAATGTCACTAAAGTAGTTCCCAGCGGAAGAGGGGGGACGCTTGAGCGGAGGTACACTGCAGTTACAGGTCCCTCAGCTGATGTGAAGGTAAGAGCTGAGAGAGTGAAGCTGCTGCACTGTCTGTAAACAGCAACTACAACACTGGAACAAATAGGTAACAACAAAAATCTACCAAACATTCACTAACATCGTTTTTTTAACGATTTAGGGAACGTTTTGAATGGAAGTGGTCAGATGGTGTGTAAAAAAGGGAGATTCAGTTTCGCGAAAAAATATGGTTTCCAATTGTCATCTCGAATCCTGTTCCTGCTTTCCTGTTTTTTTTGTGAGTGATGCAAGCAGCGAAAAGGTTCAGAGGCCATTTCGTTTTGCAGTTGCTCTGGCATTAGCTCGATGGAGCGAAACACTATATAGTCATAACTATGTAACTTAACGAAGCTGGCTATAAAACTGTCTGACGACTAATTTGGAACTAGTAACGTTCGCGAATATGGATAGCTAGCTAGCAAGTGTGCTCAGCCACGATATGGTTTGAATTAAAAAGATGGCTAGCTCGCTAACATTGTCAGATTTCAATGCTGAAAGGTTTGTTGGCTGGGTAGCCAGCTAGCCCTACGTATTAGCTAGCCAGATAATCGATTTCAGTGTTGGGCTTAGATAAAATCTGAATTGCACATTCATGGCTAAGTTATCAAAAATCTATTTATGTAACGTTTGCTATATAACGTTGCGTTAGTTATATTTTTGACACTAGGGTAACTTAGCCATCTGGCCAATAACATGAATTTCACCTCCTATGGTTTTAACCCGGAATTTGTTTTGGAAGCTAGCTAGCTTGTTTGTCTTGTGAGTAAAACACGTAGCTAAGCAAGCGGTTCTAATGAAAGCGCTGTAGCTAGATGGCAAACATGAAAGCAATGCAGCCCTTTTATTATGAAATTCATATGAGCTAACGTTATATATCCTGCTGTAGTCTAACTGATGTTATTCTAAGTTAGTTATTTTGTGTATTTGTGATTCAGCGTTAGCACTGTTTAACGTTGGCTAACTTGGCTACCTAATTTGACACTGACAAATTCCTTCTGTAGCTAACGTTAGCTCACTAACGATTCAGATTGAATGAGCTAATATACAGCACGGTAACGTTACTTTCCCTTATCAGAGCCGTGGCTTCTTCGTAGAGCGACCATTATTGGTAGGTAAGCACATTCATACTGACTAACTGGCGAACATGAACTGTGAATACAGCTAAAGGTTATCTAGTTATTGCGAGCTATTCGTTTCGGCAACATTACTTAGACTCGCGTTAGCCAACTAATAAGAATATATTACATATGACTGTTAACGTTAGTCAACTAGCTAGCCTGAAGCGGCAGCTATCAAATCGATAGCTAGCTACGCATTTCCTTTCAGTTAGCTAGATTCACAGTTTTCTTTCTACTCCCATATTTCACACTTTTGTTTCCAGGTCAGATTGAAAAAGTTTCTACTCATAAATGAAGACAATCGCTTTAATCTTAGTTTAACCCAAAAACACGACGTGAATTTGTGACAGTTTTGCAGTAGCGCCTGCTAAATCGAGACCGGGGCTGTAACTGGCTACGTCAGAACACAGGCCGCTTTTCAGAAAAGTAAGAAATTAAACACTAGCATATTCGCAGTGTGTTATAAACGGACACAGTCATGGATGGAATAATGTAGATTTATAAGGCTGTGCTGTAAACGAGCTCTAAAGTCCGAGATATACGAGTGATAAAACCAAAATAAACAAAGAAGGGTGTACAGTTGACGGAGGCCTAACTTGGGCCTTGGTAATTGTCGTATTTTCAGGTTAATAACAATCCCGTGAAAGTCAGACCTTTTGCGTCGTATACAAAAGTTGTATGTATCTTTATCGTGTTTGGAAATGGCTATATCTGACCCTACGTATTTACACGGGGGTCATTTTTAAAGCGGAATGACCGAGTCAATGGATAGATTAAAAAAAGAAGCTAACCTATTTAGCCTAGGTTTTTTGACCATTTGTCTAAAAGTGCCACTCGTCAGTTACGTCTGTGAACGCATTCTAGACATGTTCGTTTCGCAGTATTTGTTGTGCGGCATTATATAGACAATCTAACCTAAACATTTATTCACGATGAAATTTACTGTTAAGTTCACATTTATTTACCTTTTGTGTATATGTAATTTTATTTAAAGTTACATGTGGCCTTTAACTGAAAAAAATTTTTAGGCGATGAAGCCAAATATGAAATCTCTTCCACGTCGCCATTTGATAACGTACCCATTCATGACTGAATGGTTAGCATTCAGTTATTGTGTTCGGCTAAATATCCTGCTTAAATTAGTTTAATGTTGAATGCCAGCTTCTCAATGTAGAAAAATAACAATCTCTCGCACACAGAGACGTGCATGCACACATACATACGTACATATGAATGGTCTTTACACGCACATGCATATGTGCTCACAAACAACTGTGTGTGTGTATATATATATATATATATATATACACACACACACACACATAATTTGTGATTTGCATTTTAGGAATTTGGCTAATGGTTTAATCTGAAGTCTAGCTGTATATTTGTATTATAGTAATGTGAGAGCGCTGCAGATGGTTGGATGAGTGACACTCCATTCTAAGGAAGGCTAAATGCCAGTCTGACACCCCAATATGGCCCAGTCACACTTGGTGTTCTAGGGAGGGGGTTAAATGGGGAAGAGGGAACAGATCGAGTCAATACAAGTGCTTGCTGGTTTGAGATGTGATTGTGTTCCTTGTCGTAAAGGCCCATGACACAGTTTTAATGTCACACCACTGCTCCGTGCATTCTGTTCAAAATGCCAATGACCACTCGTTTTGTGCCAATATTACTTGGACAGGTTCAGTCAGTCTCCCACATTCCTGTCTCATGCAGTAAAAGGGTTGGATTTGTCATGGCTATTGACAAGGGCTGAGGCAGAGCATAGCCATCATGTGGAGCCATTTTCCAAAATCCAAGCTCAAAGGACATCTGTCATCTGCTATGAATTAATGATCTAAATTTAGACACTGACCCAGTTTAATTCTAACTTAATTCAAAATGCAAATTGTACCTATGGATATGTGGCTTCTTGCATATAAATTCCAAGTATTTACTCAGTCAAAGCACCAGTTCCTCAGTGGCACAGTGTACTTGTGTTCAGGTTTTATTCATAAATCTGCTCGTCAGAAGTTGGTTCTTCAAAAAGGCTCCAGATACAATTGATACACTGCTTATTGACTCAGGCTAAATCGGTTAAATGTTTTTAAAAAAATACTTGCTATTGCAAGAATGATTATATGAGGCTAGGTAAATGCTAGTTAATGGTGGTTATCTGTTTAAAGTGACTACTCTTCAAGTTGATAATATTTGGGTCCAAAGATCAGATCAGTATGCCAAGCTTTCAGGGCAGTTTCAGCTACCGTGGGGAACAAACCGCTTTAAAGTGGTTTGTGAATGTAGTTTGTTTAGATGCAGTTTAATGAGTGTGTTGAGAAGGAACTCCAGAATGTAGGTGAAAGGGGCAGTCCTGTATTTCCCTGCGTTTGCCCTGCCAGCCTTGTTGCAGGCATTGGGGGAGGACAGGGGTGTACACAGCTGCTTTCCTACAGATGTTTGACAGCCACTCGTCACACTGTCCAGGCACGTGTTCAGATATGTTGTGTAATGTGATGGCATAATGTCTGTAGAAAGTTGTAGACTTACTCGGATTGCGTTGGACTGTTGATGAGTCGCACACAGTTTGGTTCCCGGGTCCCAGACTCTATTCCTTCTAGTAATGAAGGTCCAGTCATTTCCTGGGAAAGCTATGCAGGTGACTTATGACCATAGAATGGAGTCTGATTCATTTTTTGTCATATACTGATGGATTTATGGGTTTGTCCTAATGTCCTAATCTGTTTGACTGTACTCTCATTGGAGTCCAGCTCACCTTGGTAACTGGCACTGCACAGTGTATTTTAACCTTTGAAATTGAAAATGAAGATGATGCATTTTAGATGGATTAGTGCATGCAGGGCTTCTCTACGTCTTGGTAGATGTAAATGGGTGAAGCTCCTGTGAGACTCTGGAAACGACCCATATTTTATAAATTCAGTGCTTTTTCTCCAGAAGCACAATTAGAATATTCGGTCTCCACATAACAAGTGTCAGTGGATAAGGGGTTTATTGAGGGGGGGTTAATCATTCTGTTTACTGTTTTTAACGGCTCACTTTTTCACTGCTTGTATCTGTCCTAACGCTGCACAATTATGTAAATCCCTCTTTACTCTGATAACGCAGAATCTTCTTATCTTTGTTGCTGCCTTATTTTTGTTTAATTTGTTTAATTTTACCTTTAGATTAAAAGTTATAGGGATGCTAGCTCACAAATATGACTTAAAATAAATATAACTGAATAATCACTGTCTTTGTTCATCGTTTGCTCAGAAAATGCTGCTGTTGTTGAATGCTGATTAAAGTGCAACTCATTACCGCTCCACATGCAAATGTCATCATAAAAGTACAGAAAAAAACTTTTTAGAATGCAAAACTAACATCTGCAACATTTCTCTGCGCCAGAAATGTAGTTCTTTAAACCATAAATGTACATTAAGAGCGTTAAGTGCAAAAGAAGGGAACCTGCTCCGATATCACATGGCATCCGCTGCCAGTTTAAACGGTTCAAATTCGGGAGCTTTTAGCACTGGCGTGTTCGTCAACAAAGCCTTCACCTGATCAAAAGCGCTCTGGCAACGCTAGGACCGTAACGAACCTTGGGACTCAACAAGTCAGTAAGTGGCAAGACAACGACTGAAATCTTTTACAGAAACTTCTGTAATAACCCGCCAAAACCCCACAACTATCGCCTGGAGGCAGGGACAGGCATTGCAAGAATTGCTTCCACTTTAGCCCAAACTGGTCGAACCTGACCCCGTCCCACAATTTTCAAATAGGTTATGATTGCTTGACCAAACTCACATTTAGCCAGGTCTAAAGTGAGGTTAGGTGCTACTTAGGCAATCAGATAGAGCTCCAAGCCATTGGTCATGTTGTTCCCAAGTGTCTGAACACAAAACTACATCTTCCAGGTAGGCTTCACAACCTGGTAACCCAGATAAAACGACATTAACACATCTGGAATGTGGTGGGCACGTTGTGCATCCCGAAAGCCCATTACGGTGTACTGAAGGAAATCGTCGGGCGTGACAAACGCAAAGATATTTTTAAAATGACATAGCCATTTCCTATCGTGTCACCCAGTGAGGGACCGTTTGCCTTGGGTATTCCCTACCTCATTACACTATAGCAACTCCTCTGGTTTATTGGTCACTTGTGGTTTGTCTGCAACCTGCATTAGTTATACTGGGCCCTCCGGTGCAGTAACTGCACCGCTCAGCTGTTGGACTGGAGAGTAAAAAGGACCGCTGACTGGCTGTGCACATATCGGTGGATGCTTGTGATAGCGTGCGCTCCCCCAAGTATCCCATGTGTGGTCCTGTGCCCGCTCCAGAATCATGAAGTTTGTGGGTGACTCTTGGGTTGGTCCGTGGGGCTGCAGATGGATTCCTGCCCCCACCGGATAGAAATCAACAAGCAGTGAGACAGAAATTCAACAGAGTACAGATTCGGGCAATTCCACAGTGGGAAGAACCAGAAAATCGCCCTCACTGTATGGAAGGCAAGCCCGAGTTTGTGGCTATGCTGTGTTCCCCCTCCACTTTTTAGACAGACCATGCAGGAGGTGGAACGAATTAACTTTATGCTTTAATTCTCACCCCATAGATGCATATAAATGAAGGCCACTTTTGGCAATGTCAATGAGTCGATAAACATGTACATATAGAAAACGTACCTGATACAAACACTGATTTTGCAAGTAGGCCTGCATATATAGGGAATACTTATACTTGTATTTTACTGAATCGGTGGAATGTATAAGAATTTGAGTGTTTTAATAAACTTAAGAAGTGCTGAGCCAAGGGCTTTATGTGATTGGTGGAATGGAAATAATGGACCTTGTTTCTTAATCTTGTGCTTAGAATGTAAGGGCACCTCTCTGGCTTATGAAACTGCCAGCAGGCCTCTTAATCAACATAGCTCGCATTAACTCTTCTCACAGATGAGACCATGTTCTGCCATTGTGGTCATTTGCATGGATTTTCAAGGTTTATACTTGATCTTTCAAGTTTATTTCAGAGGTTCTTAAAACCGACTGATGCGATTGTTTTACGTACTGGGTGGTTAAACTGGATTTGGGCTGTAAATGGAAAGATGTACAACACGATCAAATTACCTGTTCAAAACATAACCCTCAGCTAGATGTTATGCTGTGGGGGAAAAATGATGCATGAACAATGACAGGCAGGTTAGCTCAGCTTGTATGATCTAAAGGTATTCTATACTGATATTTACACAACACATTTGCTAGCATGCTCACTGTTTAAATAAGATGAGGTTTACTGAATTCTGTCAAGTAGCCTATAGGAACATCTTGTGCTTTATACATGTTTTGATCTGCATCTCTCGTCTCTGGCTTTTGTGTTAAACCTCTACCACCTTCCTAAATTTACTCCCATATAGTCTTAAGTGGAATGAAGCTTTACAGATGCTTTAAAATTAGATTTCTGTGCGAAATCACCTGAATATTGTAGTCTAACAATTTTAAACGATAGGCAAGCAGACTTCCCAAAATTTAGCTGTCAAAGCCTGTCATTGATAGCTGCCATTAATTTAGCTTTGAACACGGTTTTGACTCGGTTCATAGTCATTTACTTTAAATGTTGCTGTGACAGTCATGTCTTGTTATGTGAAATTGTGATGAATGTGTGCAAAGCTCTATAATACACTACAGGAGCCTGGGTCCTGACATATGAACTGCATTGATTGCTCTGCTGAAGCCTTTGAGTGCCAGGGTTACAATGGAATGCAACCTTTTAGAATGGGGTCATTTTATCCCGTTTTTTATTTTGAAAGCTCCGTTAAACTTGCGGTAGTTAGTAAATTCGTTTCGTAAATTAGTTAGTAAATCCTCTCTCACCCTGAGGATTCTGCTTTGGATGAAGTGATTCAATCGGGGGGAAAATGCAGATAATGTCATTGGTTACTTGTTCTACACATGCACTAGTTGAGTGATGTAATTTAGCCTATGATATGATTTCCTGCCAGTCACTAAAGTTTGTAAGTACAGTTGTTTGTTTCTTTTTTTAAATTTGGGTTTGCAGTGCATTGGGGGGCAGGGAGCCTCACTGGTCTCTGATTAGATCAAATTATTGTTCTCTGCAGACATTGCAGAGATAAGATAAGTTAGGCTTTTGGTTGTCCTGTGCAGTGATTGGCTTATGTGGTTATGGTTCTGTGTGGTAATGGTAATGCTCTTGTTTTGTGATATGCTCTGAGAGCCAATGGATAGAGAAGCTTGAGTAGCCATATCAAAAGTGCTGTGCCTTTGTGGTATGACTCACTCCAGTGCTCTTCCTGTCTGCTCGTCAGGGAACAAGGACATGTGTAGTGTGGGCGGGGAATCTCATGTGTTAGTGAACCTGAATGTATCTTGTAAAAGTGTGTCAGTGTCTGACTTTGTTTTCCCTCTCGTCTCTCCCACCGCGTCAGTGAATGGTAGTGTCTAGAAAGGGTATGTCCCTTCAGGAGAGAGGTGCCAATGTCCAACCGGCCTAATTCCAATCCAGGGGGGTCACTGCGACGTTCACAGAGGAACACTGCTGCGGCCCAGCCACAAGATCCCGCAGTCGCAGGAAGGTAGGTTTGCTGTGCCGCCCACCGTGTGTGTGTGTGTGTGTGTGTGTGTGTGTGTGTGTGTGTGTGTGTGCACTTACATTTGTGTGTGTGTGAGAAGTTTCCAAGTCTCTACCTGAAGCTGGTGTTTTCCCTCAAAAAGGAGCTTGAAAGTGTTAATGATGGCGGTAGTATCGTGTACAAGTATTTAATTTATTTATCAACTATACGCTTTGAAATGTATAGGAATTACTTTTTTGCGTCAAGTTACAAATAATATAACATGCCAAGATATCATGAATGTCATTATATTTTAGCTGGGATTTGAATGAGTCAGCCAGCTTGCTGTTCCTGTTTTACCTTCCTATTGCTTGTTGGCAAGTATTAATTTAAATAAGACTCAGTAAGTTTAACGAAGCCTCACGATACAATAGTCATTGATATTTAAGCACCAGCAGCTAATGTGTAAATGTGTTATGCTTGCATTGTTGGTATGATTTAGAAATACCTTTTAACTTTGAGCCAACTCGCTTAAACTAGTTCTATCAGATAAAGATATGATGATTGAAGTAGTCCTCTAATTCTTACGGATTATTTTACAGTTTTACACACTGAAAGTCCAATGATATTTAATAAGTGCTTTTCTGCAGTTTTTTTGGATTGAATCCAGATCGTGCTGGTTCTCGAAATAGGTTTCATATATTTAAAAAAAACGTGCAGTTGGCATGCTCTTTTCATTTGCAATTTGCAGATTTCATTTGCAAATCTTGTGGGATTTTTTATGTAGGCTACTTATGTACCAAGCCTATGCAGCAAAGCTTGGTAGCTGACAATTGTGCTGCCATTTTAAACAGAACTAAATACAGAATACTATATCCATGGTTTTATGAACAATACAGTCGTCCATTTCTACCTCATCGTGCGCTTCTTGCTGATGAGAAGTGTTGATGAGAAACTTGACGTAAGAATATTGCAGGGAGCAAAACGACAGAGTTAATATACTCTTATAGCCACTAGCCAGCATGCATCGCCTTTTTATAAAAAATAAATTAAGTATGGCTTTAAATATGAATGCCAAATGCACCTGTCCTCCTGAGTTTAAACATGCAGAGGTGTTTATTTAGATATTTAAAATCGGTCTGTAGCCTTTCTCTGAATGTGTGTATATGGAAGGGGGACTCTTAGGGGACGCTGTAGACCTGCTGCTGGAACTGCACCTCCACACTAACCAGTATACTGAAGCTTGTTTTTATGGGAATGGTGTTTATCATAATTTTAAACTATTACGTTGTCTTGTGTATTATAACAGAAAATGCACAGAATTACTGAAGACTTGACTGTATAGGTCAGGGTGTGAAATTAAGATTATCTACTCTAGCAGCCACTTTGGGAGGTAACCAACCAGGTTGTGTTATATTGTGAAAGGTAAAGCTGGTAAAATGTTGAAAATGGCTGCTGGTTTTTAGAATCCACAAGTCCACAGGCCAGTGGGTTAAAAGGTTAATTTCATGCCCTGGTATAGTTTAGTGCTGGTGGTGCTGGTTGTCTTGGGGGGTGGGGGGAGTATTTTCTGCTCCATCTTCTTGACCATGAAATTAACTACAGCCCTCACTGTCACCTGCTCTTAAATTTTCAACCTTACTTACAGGTTGCAGTCAGAGCAGGTTAAACAAAAAGCAAATTCCATTCCTGAAAGTAGAAGACCTGTATCTAAGGCTTCAAAAGCCCAACCCAGCTCAGCCCCTGGGCAGTCCAGAGGGCACAGCTCAAAAAGGTACGGCTCCGCTATCCTCAACAATGTGTCATGTAGTCATCTGTTCGTCACAGTAACTCGTGTGCTGCCATTGAATTGATAGTGTTACATGTAGCGCTAGACGACTGCGTACCTTGACAAATTCTGCTTTTGAAGGACGTGCCTTTTCACGTGCTGAGGGAGGTGCTGGGAACGTGTTGTAAGCGTGGGCTGTGTTTACCTTGCAGAAGTGGCCTCCCGCTGTCGGTGGCTTCATTCGTGCTGCGAGACGACCCAGACGCTGCGGGGACATCCGAGCAAGACCGGCCAGGCCCTGCGTCCAAGAGGGAGGGAATCCGAGGTTTCAAGCGTAGCTCTGCTCCAGAACACAATAGCTCCTACTCCCCCAGCCCCGCCAAAAAGCCCAAAGCACCCCAACCCCCGCAGAGCTCCTCCGAGCCCAAGAGGGCACCGGCTAAGGCCAAGAAGAGACGGCTGGCCCCGGAGCAGCCCGCCTCCAGCAGCCGAGTCCAGAGCAGGAGGAGTGGAGCCGCTGGGGGCGCCCCGCCCCAGAAAGGGAGAAAGACTGACTCGTCCTCCAGCGTGAGCAGCACAGCAGGGTCTCTCCCCTCCCGCGCCGAGGGCAGGTCCGCAAAACCCACCAAGCTGGCTTCTAAATCGGCCGCCTCAGCCAAAGCTGGGTGCAGCACTGTGACGGACACCTCCTCTTCTGCCTCCACCTCGTCCTCTTCCTCGTCGTCCACGGCGGCCCCCCCGGGCGCCCGTGTAAAGCAGGGGAAAGACCAGAGCAAGGCGCGTCGCTCCCGCTCCGCCTCCAGCCCCAGCCCCCGGCGCAGTGGCCGCGACAAGGAGCAGGCCAAGGTCGCCAGCTCCTCCAAGTTCGAGTGGCCAGCCCGTTTTAGCCCCAAAGTCAACCTGCCAAAGCCAAAACTCTCTCTACCTGGCTCCTCCAAGGCCGACAACTCCAAACCAGGCCCTTCAGGACTACAGGCCAAACTAGCAAGTGAGTCCCCTCCCCTCTTCCACTTATTTCCCAAGGAAATGTTGAAATGGAAGAGCTGAGAGCTGCTTGTCCTTCCCTCTCCATTGATTGGCTATTTTATCTCACTTTTCTTACCTGGGTTGGTGAGGAGGTTGGGTGAACGCTGACAGTGTAGGTGATTTTTTAAGCTGCTTGACTTTATACTTAATGACCTTTGCTGTTGTAGGTACTTGTATTCAAAACCACTTAAATTATGTGCTCTTCTGCAGTTTTATAATTTTTGTAAACAAAATAGACTAACAGAGACAAAAAACAATAATAATTCTCAAGACAATTCCTTATACAATTGTCACCCGTCTACATTTCATCTTAAGAGAAGAGAGAGAAAAAAACTAGTGAATACAAGAAAGTAAATCAATAAGATGCATAAATGAAGCAAATAATAGTGCCGACCTTTCAAATCAAATACAAATAAAAATTCTTCTCCGATACCCTTCCTCGACAGTGCATGCTCACTTGTGCCGGGTTTGGTCGATATCCCCCCCCCCCCCAGGAACCCGAGTCAAAGTCAGATCTGTTAAAAATAAATAACTAACACAAAAATGAATAAGCAACAACAGTAACGACAAAAATTGTTCATTTTATTATGAATCACGTTTTTGCAATTACCGGTTTTTACCATTATTACCGCTCACCGTTATCTTTAATTCATATCATTGTTATGTTTGCTGTTAATGATGATGAACAAGGGTAGTAATATTATTGTTATTATTACTACTGCTACTTGTTTAGATCATTTATTTCCAAGATTCGGTATCGTTATTGTTATTACTATTTATTGTGTCAAATATTATTACTATTATCATTTGATTATCTTTATTAATACTTTGCCATTACAATTGTATTTAGGCCATTCTTGAGAATGGAGTTGAAGGGGTGGGGAAGGTGTTGGGGTGTAGTGCATACATACTGCTAGTGGGATACATATAAAATATATGTAACAAGTGTTAAAAAATAATCAAATAGCTATGCTATTATGAATTTTACAAATCATCCCAGATGTTTTCATACTATATTCCATAGGCCTTGGGCACCCCTATCATATTCTTGTAGTAGTGAAGCAGCTGTTTTCTCCATGTTCACAAGGTCCAGGAAATCTTCTAGCCATTTATCTTAGAACATGCTATGGATATTATGTTCCTTCCAGTTAAGTAGGGTTGTTCTTTAAGCTGAGAGACATCCTAAAGATAGGAACCAATGCATCCTTTTGGTTGGAATGTTGTCATGCATGCCAGCCAAGAGGCAAAATACAGGCCATAATGGGGCCTCTACATTACAAATTTCCGATAGAATTTTATTCCATAACTGTTTCACTATAGGCGATCCCACAGTTGATGCAATAGAGAACCCTTTTCGCTGCACCCATGCCAACATGTTCCTGAATAAGATGGATCTATTTTTTCCATTACGGAAGGGGTGATGTATGCCCTGCGCAAAATTTAATTGAATTAATTTGTATCTAACTGAATTAGAACAAGAAATTGCACTGTTCCAAATTGTTCCATTGATCAGGTGTAAGGGAAATTCCCAGTTATTTTGTGTGGATAATCTTCGGTTTGGGTCCCCTAAAATTACAAGTTTGTAAATCATTGAAACTGTTCCCCTGTCACATATTGCCTTCTGGAGATTTTGTGGTCTAATGTTTAGCTGTTGGCTATGGATTTACTTGTATCTGTGACTTTTTTAATAATTGATTTAAACTGTAAATAGCAAATAAAGGAGGAATCGCTTAATTCAAGTTCTGTCTTCATATTGTGAAATGACAACACATTTTTCTTAAAAATTTGACCTAGTTGATTAATATTGTTGTTGCCAAATATAATGATCTAGTGCATTACCTCCAGCTTGGAATATGGCATTGTACCAAATTGGGCGTGAGGGGCATGAGATACCATTGGTGCCCAGTCTGTTCTGTAGCATTCTAGCTATTTTACACGAGAATCTTATAAGTGGATTGTTCATCTTGGGATTATACCTTAGAGATAGATGATAATAAGATTGATTTGGTACATTCTGAGAGGATCTTCTCTTCCAGCCATTCCCAGCTTCCTTCCACAAAAGTGTTTTATATCCCCTGGTAAGAGGGAATCTACAATTGTATGCAATATAGTAATGGGAGACATCTGGGACCCCCCAGGCCACCCTTATTTCTGGGTAATTGTAATTTTTTGTGCCCAATCCTGGATTTGAGGTTTTTCCATAGAAGATTGTTTGTATATCTTTTATCCACTTTAGAGGAACTGGAAGGGAGACTGCCGAGATAATGAAGCACATTCATTTAGTGAACGTCGGCTCGACCCCATAATGATAATGACAAACTATTTAATCTCTTAATGTCATCTTTCAATGCGTTTAGTCATTTGGGGCCATATCAAATATTTGGCTAATCTGTGATTTGTTGTGGATTCCCAAATATTTAGTCCCTTGAGGTCTCCAAACAAAACCAGTGTTACCCAAGTCAGATTTTGTTTGTGATGGTTTAAGGGCATCGCCTCACTTTTGTTCCAATTGACTTTATAGCCTGAAAAAGTTTCAACACCGAAAGCAGTGGGTTTGAAAGTGTTAATAAAATATCTGCATATACATTTATTTAGAAATTATAATTCCCAATATGAATGCCTATAATATAGGGGTCATTGCATATTTCATAAGCTAATGGTTCATGGGCTAAAATAAATATTAATGGAGATAAGGGGCACCCTTGTCTTGTGCCGTGGTGCAGTCCGAAATTAGCCCATTGCATTTTATTGTGGAGACTGGCTCGTTATATAAAGCTTCAATACATCGCAAAAACACTGGTCCAAAATAATATTTTTCATAGTGTATAGCACGTAAAGCCATTCTATCCTGTCGAAGGCTTTCTCAGCATCCAAAGCAAGAGCTATTGCAGGCGTTTGGCGAGAGCTAACCTTTGACATGATATGCAGTTTTGGAATGCTTTTCTAAGTGTCAGTTGCAGAATTAGGTAACTGACACTTTGGAACAGCCATTTAAATGGAAATGTGATTGCTGCAAAACCCACTACTGATGTAACTGTTTTCCATCTAAACACGCATCCAAAAATTTGCTTAGCATTTATTTACCAAATGACTGACTGTCCTGTGGTGAAAATCAGCGATGAGAAGCAGAACTGAACTTTGGGTTTTGTAGTTACCTGGCCATAATACGAGTCCAAATGGTGGCGAAATATGTTAGTTGCTCTGTGCTCCCCTGGGGTGATAATCCAGAATAGGGTATTTGTCGCTCTCCATTCACTTCTATAGGGCAGCTAAAACGGTCTCAAAATGACACTTCTAGCATGTATAAGAACGCGAACGAAGTGGATTCTGTCAATACAAACAATAACCAGTCCCCGTACGTATTTTATATATTTTGTTGTATTAAATGGCCCTTTCCTTTTTTTCACCATATTTTATTTTGAACGTAGATCCGGTAGGTAATTCTTGCGCCGGAAATAACGTTAATGCGCCGATGCGTCAGAAACCACTCATTGGTCTAAATTTCCATGGAAGCAAGCGTTCCTGGGCTGGTAGTATATACATGTGGCTATGGTAAACAAACCGACCTGTTGACATTTTGCTAGTCTTTTCTGGTCGCTTGCTAAAAACATTGAAGAAAATGGTTCCTTGATAAATAATTTTAATTAAAAGAAAAAAAAATATGTACAAGGACTTTATTATTATTATTAGGTTATTATTTGTATTGGCAGAATCCGCTTTGTTCTAGTTCGTATACATGCTAGAAGTGTCATTTTGAGACCGTTATAGGTGCCCTATAGAAGTGAATGGACAGCAACAAATACCCAATTCTGGATTATCACCCCAGGGGAGCACAGAGCAAACAAACATATTTCGTCACCATTTGGACTCATTTCTGGCCAGGTAACTACACAACCCAAAGTTCTACCAAAGTTCAGTTTGGCTTTAAAACCACTGTTTCACTGCTTTTATTGCTGAAATGATGTTGCTGTAGAAGTACTGGACAGTTGTATTCATTAAAGGCTTTTTTACACTAGCCGTTCATACAGCAAGCATGAATTTAAATGGCAGCAATCAGCATTGCCATGTGCACAGCCACTGTACTGTAGGCGGCTCAACATTATTCTGCTTTCTGAAAGATGCAATGGTAACTTGTCTGTGGCCGTTCTAGAGGTCTGGTAATGATGCATACAGATGAGAGAAATACTATCTCTTGGAAATGTAAGCAGGTCTGTCTCAGTAACTGGCCTAGTACAGGGAAATAGAACTGAATTGACTTGTATGCCCTTGCACTGCATTTCATGAGCACAACCAGTACCGTTTACAAGCAAAAAACACCAAGTCTCCGCAAAAACGTAAACCTTGTTTATTTGGTACACTTTATATTGAAACATTGTTCATGACTGGGTGAAGAACATTTTCTAGGTTGGAAAAGCCTGAACTTATCTGTGCACATGGAATTGATTAAGAGGTAGGTGCTTTATTTCAGTTTTGTTTGGCAACAACGTGCTGATGACTCCCAGTGTTTTGTGCTTTTTGCTTGGGTTATGTGTAGATAACTCCCAGTGTTTTGTGCTTTTTGCTTGGGTTATGTGTAGCATACCTGTAGTAGGCTACCACCCAATGAGTATGTCAAAGCGGCAACCTCCAGTTCACGTAACTTAGAAATGTCAACGGCTTCTGTTCCATCTCACTGGAGCTGCCTAAGAAAATATTCCAACCTACCAAACCAAGGGTCTTCTGTCTTTTATCCATACAAGTAACTCGATTTATTATTGTTTGCATAGCAGTCAATGGATTTCTTATTTTTTTTAATTATTATTTTTTGATGATTTATTTTAAAAAAAATAAAAAATTATTATTTTTTATTTTTATTTTTATTTTTATTTTTTTTACCTCTGCCAGTAACCCTGAGCAGACCAAGCACAAGTGAATCTGAGCAAGGGCTGAGGTCTGAAACATTGCATCTAAACAAAGCATTTTAGACATTTTTATTTTAAACATTTATTTAAATTGAACATGCTCTAATAGTATTAGCGTTAGTGTCAGTGTGGCTGAGAATTCATTCAAAGGCATTCACAAACTATAATTTCTGTGCACATTAGAAGATAGACATTACCTGAATGTGGAATATGTTTGTGGAGTTACGATTACACAGAGCGAGACATAAGAAATATTATGAGAAATGAGCTGTCAAGCCTGTGAATGTAATGTGTCAGGAGCAGTGTGACAGAGGAGCAGGAGTTAATTTAATTTGCGGAGCGCTCCAGACTGCATGATGGTCGCAGTGTAAAATGCGCTGCAAGCGTTACGAAAAACAATCATAATTTCAAATGGCCTTCCTTAGGATCACTCCATTGTCTCTCTCGGATTAAGACTGTGTTAAATGAGAATGATTCCGCTTCCGTTTTTAGCGTCCATCTAAGAATTTATGTCGCCGAATACCTAGATGGCTACAATGTATGTATATTTTTCTGCCGGAGTACAGAAACACTCTTTTTTCATTAGGTGTATTTATATACAGTAGATCTGTCTGCTGTGTTCATATAGCGTTGTGTGCCATTATCTTGTGCCTCCATACATACATACATCTGTATATAATATAAACTATGCATTTATGAATGTGTAATATATTCTTAATATCATTTTAACCCCATCTCCAGCACTACCTTTTTGAACACAAGCCCAAAGATAATATTGATACTGTTCTTGAACCCCTTTGACTACAGGCATAATCCAGCCATAACTCTTCTGTAAGGAGACCCTTAGGAGTCGGAGTTACTCTGAAGTATTATTCAAACAAAGTAACTGAAGCTCAGACACAGTGGAAGCTTCTTTTTTTTCTTCTTAACACTTTAAGACTGTATATTGTGTGACTGGATTGATTGGATAAATTCACCCTAAAAAACGCAATGAATGCAAAAAAATTCAACCACTTCCGATGCCAGTTAAAAGCATACTGATCTTTGTTAGAACATAATGCTGTATAGCTACCTGGCCCCGATACAAGTCGTAATATTCCCACTCATCTTCATGACTTGCTCCTGTGGTCAAATTGGCTAACGGAGAATGACGCTTTTTCTCTCCATTCACTCCCATGGCATGGTGAAACAGGTCTCAAAAGCGCACTTCGCGCATAAACCGACTGCAAACAACGCAGAATATGACTATGTATAAAATCACGACAATTGGAACTGAACGTTTGAAACAGATTTTGATTGATTTTGAACTATTTTCTGAGAAAAGTAGCAATTGTTGCTAACTTTTTTGCTAACTTGCTCGGTTTGTTTACTAACGCACACTTCAGGAAGTGGGTGGGACCGTTACTGGCGCAAGAACAAAACAGGGACGTTCCTCAGCTAACGACCGGATGTTCTTCCAAACCTTTGTTTGGAAAAAGTGTAAAATGTCATGAATGGCGCTTTTTATCTTTTCAAACGTTCGGTTCTTCGACTTTATTTTCCACTTCTCTCCGTCCACTTCTTGACTGTATTTGCCAACGTGTTCTTTGCACCCAAATGCTGTTTTCAGGAGACCCATCAACTGTTAGTTTTCATGGGATTGTTCTGCTGATCGCTTCTGACATGGAACCGTTTGAGCTTCCTGCTTCACGCGTTATGCCTAGCAGCATTTATCTGTCTGGTTTGCGTAGACGTTTTGAAGCATCAACTCGCAAACTTCAGAGTGGCATACATGGCACATGAAACAACACATTTTTTTGTTCGCCATGGAAAACTAGCCACGTATCTAGACTTAGCCATTTCAATTGAAACTTTTCTTTCTTGCTAGTTGTGTCTTTCTCGTTAGTTTCATTGTGATTCCTCCCTGTCCGTGTCAACCACATATTTAGAAACGGGAGCTTTCCTTACAATCCTCCGATCCATCTCGTTGGTGATTCATTTAACTTATTATTTAATGTATAGGCTATTAGCCCAGTCTATTGCTGCACATGCATTGAACTTGCCTTCGCTCTCCTGGAGTAAACGAGCCTACGCTGGCCGACAGGTGATTGGCTTCAGTGTTTGTTTAAATACCGCTTCATCGTTCTCGCGTTTCACTAAAGCAGCAGGGTTACGCTATAACTATATCACTTGGAAATGGCCTAAAGTAAAGCCTAAACAACAGCGCTGACAATTACATTTTTAATTGTAACTACTTTTAGGCTATTACTTTACTTTATTTTATTTGTTTAAGAGGGACAAGCACATTAATGAACAATCATAGTACATAAAATGCACATAGACTGTAAATGCACCCAACCAATTATAGCCAGAGGCTAGTTTCCAGAGGCAGTCCCCCTGCCAGGTGTAGAAGGCTGTTACTAGTGGATTAAAAGGTTATTCATTAAAACCAATTCTCTATTCTAAATGTATCAGCGGGATTTTCCCGCTTTATTGCAGACGTATATATGGGATTCATAAAATGTATGTGCAATTCGCGCAATGCCGTGCTGAATTTTCAGCCCTGCAGTAGCCTATATAAAAATGTGCAGGATTTTATTTCCATGCATCTGTCTGTATGGTACAAGTGAAAATTGCCGGCAGGAGTTATACCCACAGTCAAACTAGCTCTCTTTAAATTTGAATAGGTACTGAAGTTGAAGACGGGGAAACTGCTAATTAAATCTTCACACTGTTGTGAAGTTACCCGTTAAAAGGGGCGGCGCCCTGTTGTCGATGCAGGGAGAGGTGACTCACTGCCATTAAATGTCACTGGATGGATCTCTCAGGCCTTTGGGTGGGGTTCAGTTACAGTGGCTCGGTTTGTACAAACCTGCTGCTGCTGGGGCGACCGCCCCTCGCGCACACGTTCGCACTCATGCATGTGCTAATCTATGCTAATGCACACACATGGATGTAGCATGCACGCCGAAACACTCCTATGTCTGCGGGAACACATTACGTCATACGGGCACCCTGTACAGCAAGAATAGTTGAGCGCCGAGTGTCTGTTGGGGGCATGTACTTTTTGACCAGTTATGAAAGCTGTGCTCAGCTGCCTGGGCATGGGGGGTTGGGGGGGACGTGTTGTGGACTCATGTTTCAGCCCCCCCAAGATCCCCCGGTCTGTTTTCAGCCCTTAGGTTGGAGCTGGGGCTAAAAATACACTGTTAGTGGCCAGTAGCGTATGGACATATGGTGCTAGCGCAGTAGCAACAGGCTGTAGGGCAGGTGAGGGTGGGCCGTGTCGCCCCCTGCACCGTGTGACTGTAAGTGACCTTTTCTCCCAGCAGAGGGGGACTGGGTAAGGAATTGTCATTCGGGCCAGGGCTGAGCCTAGCAGGTCTCTTCTAAAACGGCACAGTGTAAAATCACACTGGTGCAAGCAGTTCCTCAAGTGACCGGGTCATATTCGATCTCCGAAAGAGGCGTGGACCGCTTCACTCTATGGAGCCAGAGCAACACGACCCAATGCTTTCTGTCCTTGATGGCGTCAGGAGGATCCGCTGGACGCGGTGCTGGAATTTTGAAGATGCCGTTGGAGGGAGGGAGGGAGGGGGTTGGGGGGGGGGGTACTGGGAAGATCGCATTTGTCGACTGAAAGGGTGCACGGAAGGGTTTGAGGGGACTACATCTCATGGCTGATGCTAATGCGTTCAAAAATAGTGCGGTGGCATCGCTTTAAGATTATTGGGGAAACGCAGAGCCGCAAGGCAGCGTGTTACGGATGCCAGAGTCGGGAGGCAAAACTGAAAGGGTGTCGTGTGGTTCAGGCTTGGTGGGTAGAAAGGGGAGTGGTGGTGGTGGGATGTGTTGTGGAAGAACATCACAAGGAATCACAACCTTGTCTTCCATTTTAATATTTACTGCATGTGGCTGGTGGTCTTTTTTATCTAGTAATGGGTTGAGTTGTTTTTAATTCTCTTTCTTCCCATTTAAAATGAGTGGGAAGGGTGCAGGTTTACCAGTCTTCTGTGCATCAGTGTGCTCCAGTCAAAGGGCTTTTGTTTAGGAGTTTTGATCTTCTAAACACCCTCTCTGTAGCCTATTAATGCCTTGAGAGTGAATTTTTGATTGTGGAAATTTCCAAAAGTATGTTTTCTTTTTTTTTGTGAGTTTCTCAGACGTGTGTGCATCGTGCGTGCGGGTAACCCCAATTGTGTGGCTCTCACCACACGGCTTTGAGGAAGTCCACTAAGAAGTGTAGCTTTGTGTGTGTGTGTGTGTAACCCCAATTGTGTGGTTATCACCACCCAGGTTTGAGGAAATCCACTAAGAAGCGGAGCGAGTCCCCACCGGCAGAGCTCCCCAGCTTCCGGAGGAGCACACGGCAGAAGACCACGGGCTCGTGTGCTAGTACCAGGTGAGTCTGTGGGAGGAGCCATAGGACACAGCCACTCCCCCATCATAACCTGTCATACGCGGCTTATAAACTGTCTACCACGATTTGTGTGGTCGTGTAAAAGTACAGTGCCTGTATCTGTACGAGCACTCTTTGGCTGCCGCCTCATCTTGTACATGGGTTTGGCGTGTCCTTGTGTGTGTATTCCCATGTTTGTGTGCGTGTGGTTATACATGCTCGTTTTAGTGTGAGCTCGGACCCTTTCTTTCCACTCAGTCGGCGAGGCTCTGGCCTGGGCAAGCGCGGGGCAGCCGACACTCGCCGCCAGGAGAAAATGGCCGACTCGGACAACAACCAGGATGGAGCCAACTCCTCCACGGCACGCACCGATGAGGCGCCTCAGGGAGCGTCAGGTACTGACTTACGGGCACACGCCAGGGCGGCAAGCCGTGCATCAGATCACCCCCGCACATTATCCCAGCTGGTCAGAGCCAAATTTGTAATCCGCAGGCATGAGGTTGACTCATGAGTCCCAGCTCTTCTCTTTATCTTTTACAGCATTGTACTTTCTGTTCACTGTGGTCTGAAATGAACACTAGCCACCAGGCAATTGCTGGTAAAATTTTGATTGTGGCTGGTAAGATTTTTACTCTAGCTGCCACTTTGGCCAGGTAACCACTAACCAATCAGTTGTATTGCAATAGGTAATGTGGCTGGTAAAATTTAGAAAATGGCTGGTCCACAAGGCACTCTGACCAGTCTGTGAAAAAGTTAATTTCATACCCTTTTGTTGAACTTTGCTGGGCCAGCAGTTTCCTGCCACTAAACTCCATGGCTGCATAGGGTGGTGATGATGACCACGTAGGCCTCTGCTTTCTCTCCTTTGCAGCCTCTAGCTCTGTGGCCGGAGCAGTAGGGATGACCACGTCTGGGGAGAGTGAATCGGATGACTCAGAAATGGGCAGACTACAAGGTACTTTAACTGTCCCAAACGGCTGAATCAACTCCTGCTCCAGAGGATTCATTATTGTTAAGATGATGCTCTTGACACACTCTGCAAAGCTCCTGACCTGGGTCATCTACATGTGTACCTGCAAATTAGAATGTAATATGCAGTTGGTCATGCACTTGAAATACGTCCCAAGTACTTCAGCTTATCAGTCTTGAAATGTAACCAATTTTCCTTTAAACCCCTGCTGACTAATTGCTCGCCGAAATATAAATTGGATAAATGTTTGCGTATTTGCTCACTTGTATTAAACTGTTGTACAAAATAGCTTTCTTTTCTGTTGAACGATGCAAATGTGGGAAAAGGATACGTTCTGTGCACTACCCTGAGTTTTTGTGAGTTTGGTCCTGTTGATCATGCATGTGTGTCTTCCACAGCTCTTCTGGAGGCCAGGGGCCTCCCCCCTCACCTGTTTGGGCCCCTGGGGCCCCGTATGTCGCAGCTGTTCCACAGGACGATAGGGAGCGGTGCCAGTGAGTACCGTTTGTCCGCACCGAATGTTTGCGTCCGTACTGGCATGTCTGTCTGTCAGAGGTGTAAAGTCCAGGGGTCAAAGTAAAAGTCCTGCCATGTCCTTCTTACACCCATGAACCCAGCCAACTGATTTCACCCATTAGTTCTACCTCCCGGCTGAAGAATTGTGCTAACTAGCAAATCCAGGTGATTGGAACGAAATGCTGGGGAATACTTTCTGAACCTGGAGTTTACGCCTGTGCTGTCTGTGGCCCTGTTTCAGTTGGTCCAGTGTCAGACACCCCTCTGCTGTCTGTGGCCCTGTTTCAGTTGGTCCAGTGTCAGACACCTCTCTGCTGTCTGTGGCCCTGTTTCAGTTGGTCCAGTGTCAGACACCCCTCTGCTGTCTGTGGCCCTGTTTCAGTTGGTCCAGTGTCAGACATCCCTCTGCTGTCTGTGGCCCTGTTTCAGTTGGTCCAGTGTCAGACACTCGCTGTCTGTGGCCCTGTTTCAGTTGGTCCAGTGTCAGACACCTCTCTGTCCCTGTTTCAGTTGCAGTGTCAGACACCTTGTGGCCCTGTTTCAGTTGGTCCACTGTTTCAGTTGGTCCAGTGTCAGACACCTCTCTGCTGTCTGTGGCCCTGTTTCAGTTGGTCCAGTGTCAGACACCTCTCTGCTGTCTGTGGCCCTGTTTCAGTTGGTCCAGTGTCAGACACCCCTCTTGATGGTGAACAGTTCACATGATGTGGCTTCACGCAACTGCAAACATCTATAAACACCCTCCCCCTGATTTGGAACTGGGCCTATGGGCATGTTCTGGGACAGCTGGCTGTATACCGAGCGGTGCTTCTCTTCTCCCCATCTCCCTCTCCACCCCATTTCTTACGCTTTTCTTGCGCCTCACCAGGCTCCAAGGCTCAGCAGCTCCTGCAGGGTCTCCAGGCCACGGGGGACGAATCCCAGCAGCTCCAGGCTGCTATTGAGATGTGCCAGCTGCTTGTGATGGGCAACGAGGAGACGCTCGGGGGGTTCCCCGTGAAGAGCGTGGTACCTGCCCTGGTGAGTCCCCCTCCTGCCCCAGGACTAAATTTCACAGACCGTGTCCCTGCCGCGGCCTCAGTAACCACCCGCTTCCTCTCCTTTAACAGATCACCCTGCTTCAGATGGAGCACAACTTTGACATTGTAAGTTGAAGGCGTTTTTCTCGCCGTTGTTTTGTGGTAATAAGTTAAAAAAAAAGAAAAGATGTCATTGCGTAACTGATCGTCTGTCTCACCGTGCTTTCTTCTCCCAGATGAACCACGCCTCGCGGGCTCTCACCTACATGATGGAGGCGCTGCCACGGTCCTCTGCCGTTGTCGTGGACGCCATTCCTGTCTTCCTGGAAAAGGTGGGACGCCTATTCCTGTGTGAGCTGTTGTCTACCTGTCTGTGTTAGGCTTAAGCCTGTTTTCGGGTAACCACAGTTTCAAAGTATCTCCGTGGCGTACCTTGCCTACAGTTTGGGTGTTTGTTTGAATGGCTGAATGCAGGAAAAGATCATGTTCAATGCCAGCTTTTGTTGTCCATGAAATGCTATGCCACTGTAAAGAGATGCAGCTGCATGCCGGTGACACTCTAGGCCTCTGTACCCCCGCGTGCAACTAAAACACAATCTCAGATAAACACAAGCTGTAATTACTCTAATTGCATCGCTGAACACGCCAGGTGGTGTTGGGCTAAATGGAATGATGGCAAGTAGCAAGGTCAGGTAGCAAAAAACAGAACCACAGTTGTATAGTCAGGACTTAAAAATCACTGATGTGAATTGTGATGTTTAAGCCATTTCAAGTAAAATAGATTCCAATGTGATTCAATTTATTGCTTCTAATGTTGTGCTTTTTTATTTAAATGTAATATTAATGTAAGCTTTGTGGGTATTTAGAAATGTGTAATTTTTTAAATGGCCAGTATTAATATTGAAATGTCGCCTCAACTCTACATGTCTATAAAAATGTTTATTCTATTCCTGTCCATTCTAGCCTTGGTTTAAGTCTTCTGTTTTAAGGATTAAGTCCTGTATTGTATTTGTAGTGCACATTCCTGTTGTAGATTTGCCAAAAGATCTAGCAGTTTACATGCTACCGGAAGCTGTCTTGAGCACTGTGTCTTGAGCACTGTGTCTTGAGCACTGTGTCTTGAGCACTGTGTCTTGAGCACTGTGTCGGAGGAGCGCTGTTTGTGTACTTATGGGGATAACTCTTTCCCGTCACAGCTTCAGGTGATCCAGTTCATTGATGTGGCGGAGCAAGCACTCACTGCCCTGGAGATGTTGTCACGGCGACACAGCAAAGCCATCCTGCAGGCGGTAAGTGGGAATTCGCAGCTGTGATTCAGTGCTGCCGCGCTTTCCTGGCTGCCTCGGAAGCCTGCAGCCCTCAATCCCGTGGAGCGTTCCACCTTGCTGTATTCCGCTTTAGTTCAGATGTACTGAACTAATAGCAGTAGTTAATGAGACCCACCTGATGTATGTGGCTCCTCTCTGTCCTGCAGGGTGGACTGGCAGACTGCCTGCTGTACCTGGAGTTTTTCAGTATCAATGCCCAGCGGAACGCCCTTGCTATCGCTGCCAACTGCTGTCAGAGCATCACGCCCGATGAGTTCCACTTTGTCTCCGACTCACTTCCCCTGCTGACGCAGAGACTCACGCACCAGGTACCTGTGGGATACAAACGCTCACATGTCCTGGACGTGTTCGTACATGCATTAACTTTACACAAAGCCCTCCACACGCATGCACACGGGCATATGCACACACAAGTGTTAAGAGGGTGAAAAATAAAGCTTGGTGAATGGTGGTTGATAGTGAGACATGGTGGGGAAAGTTTCCACACTTTACTAAACAACAAATTGTGCCGTATGCCATCAATGACTGGAGCAGTCACGGGTTACGTCAAAGACTTCCTGTCTGGTAGCAATATTGCAGTTTGCAGTATCAACAACACTTGGAACTTCCTAATAGTCTCAGGCCAAGAGTGGTAAGCTGTAATTCAGGAAGTAATTGCAGTTGAACAGGATTGGTGTTTCATGTCCGTTTCTGCTTCCAGGACAAGAAGTCTGTTGAAAGCACCTGCCTCTGTTTCGCCAGGCTTGTAGACAATTTCCAACATGAGGAGGTGAGTGCTGCACCTCCCCTGCTCCTACTGTGCTGTACAATGTGACAGCACACCTCCCCTCTGACCTACGACCTCTCGCCCAACACAGAACCTGCTGCAGCAGGTGGCGTCTCGGGACCTGCTCACCAACATCCAGCAGCTGCTGGTGGTGACTCCGCCCGTGCTGAGCTCCGGAATGTTCATCATGGTGGTGCGCATGCTGTCGCTCATGTGCTCCAACTGCCCCTGCCTGGCTGTGCAACTCATGAAGCAGAGTGAGTGCCCGCCCGCCCTGCCCCGCCTTCCACTGTAGAACCCCCCCCTTTGTGACATCACAGTGGAAGCTTATGCCATTGTCAAGAGATGGTGAAACCATTACCACATCAGCTGTTGAGCGTCTTCAGTTTGTGTATATTTGTAAACGGATAGCAGTGGAGTGATCGCACGCGCTTGATGCACAAGTTGTGAACGTTGCGTTTGTTCCCAGATATCGCAGAGACTCTTCGTTTCCTCCTGTGCGGAGCGTCGAGCGGAAGCTGCCAGGAGCAGATCGACCTGGTTCCCAGAAGCCCTCAGGAACTCTACGAGCTGACATCGTTCATCTGGTAAGCCTCCGAGCCCGCCTCCTGCTTCCCGTTACATGTGAGAATGAGGCTCTGCCTTTAGCACATCTGGGGCGTATTTCTGGGCCTTGTGTTGGCACACAGCCGCGCTCTGCGGTGTTTCTGCGGTGCCGACCCTGCTAACCTGTGCTCCGTCCTGCAGCGAGCTCATGCCCTGCTTGCCTAGAGAGGGCATTTTTGCGGTGGATGCCATGTTGAAGAAGGGGAGTGCCCAGACCATCGAGGGGGCCATATGGCAGTGGCGAGACGATCGTGGCCTGTGGCACCCTTACAACCGCATCGACAGCCGCATCATCGAGGTATCCCTTTCCTTCGACAGTAACTGCCAAAAAACTTGAAAAAGAAAAAAAAAAGACTTGAAATCTGCTGTGTTTAATTATCGCAGGTGACTGCAATGTTTGAAGCTGTTTTATGTCAGACTGTGGATCCATTTCCCAGGGTACCCTGGGAGTGGGTTTGTGACAGATTGTGTCCCCTCACAGACCGCGCACCAGAATGGGGAGGACGAGATCAGCCTGTCCACGCTGGGCCGTGTCTACACCATCGACTTCAACTCTATGCAGCAGATCAACGAGGACACAGGAACCGCCCGAGGAATCCAGCGCAAGCCAAACCCCATGGCCAATCCCAACTCCGGTGCGTAGCCTGTCCACAAGCGGGGTTTAGTCTCACTTCCCCATAGTGGTTAGTGGTTTCTAACCCTGCTTTTGGAGTAAACACCGTCCTGTGGGTGTTTACTCCAACCCTAACAAAGCACACCTCATTGAACAGCTAGAGATCTCATTGAGCTGCTAATTGATAGAATCACATGTGCCACATTAGGGTTGAAATGAAAACCTACAGGATGGTAGATCTCCAGGAAGATGGTTGGGAACCACTGCTGTTTGACCTACAAGTGTAGCGTAGTTCTGCGTGCCTGGAATTGGACATGTTTTGACTGAGGTCACATTTATATAGATCAGCGGGGCAGGCAACCCTAGCCTGGGAGTCCCACGGATGGTCCTGGTTTTTGCTCCATCAAAACCTATAACTGGATTCATTTGAATGAATCAGGTGTAATGAATGCAGGTGACCATGTGCTGGAGGCACTCAGCATTTCACCATTCAGGATATTCAGGCTTAGACTTCTAATCATCCATAAACCTCTTGTTATTAAGCTCAAATGGAACAAAAACCAGAGTTGCCTACTGCTGATATAGATGGTCAGTGGCGCGGTGTGCCCACGGTTACCCTCAGATCGGCGGGTTAAAGCGCGGTGCTTTGTTTGGTGCAGGCGGGCACACGGAGGTGAAGAGGGAGGACGCGCGGGCGCAGCTGATGAAGGAGGACCCGGAGCTGGCTCGCTGCTTCATAAAGACGCTGTTCGGCGTCCTGTACGAGGTGTACAGCTCTTCCGCCGGCCCTGCCGTCAGACACAAGTGCCTTAGAGCCATCCTGAGGATCATCTATTTCGCCGACGCCGAGCTGCTCAAGGACGTGCTGAAGAACCACGCCGTGTCCAGGTGAGCGACGAGACGCCCCAAATACACGGCGAATACATAAATATACTCCTCAGGCCTGGTCTGGTGTGCACCTTGGGTAGAACCTGGGGTTCAGCGGGTAGAGGTGTGGCTTCTCGCTGAATTGCATTTTCAAGCATGCTGTGAGATACAGGCCAGAGTACGTCAGGTTTGCAAGTCATCTGCCACTGACTCGACTGCTGTGTACTCCAGAAAACCGCAGCTTAGATTGGATGCGTTTGAGCTCCTGTTTGCATCTGGGACTGGAACTATCAACAAAATAATTATTGTGGTCGATCTCCATTTTCCCCGCCAGTGTCTGTTCTATGCTAAACATCAGTGTGAATGTCAGCAGCTCTGATGTAGACACTGCAAATGTGTGTGTGCGTGTGCGTGTACGTGTGTGTGTTTCAGTCATATCGCCTCCATGCTGTCCAGTCAGGACCTGAGGATTGTAGTGGGAGCTCTGCAGATGGCTGAGATCCTCATGCAGAAGCTGTCGGATGTTTTTAGCGTCTATTTCAGAAGAGAAGGTAAAATCTAGCAGATCTAGATCAGATCAACCAAAATTTGTCCTCAGGAGGGAACAAACAAGAATAAAATTTTCTGAGCGCTCACAGTTTGAGATAAAGTGCAGGCCATGGGAATGGTTACTGATTGATTTATTTATTTATTTGACATTTTACTTTTCAACATTTAGCAAATGCTCTCATCACATTTTTACATCCGTTTGTACAGCTGGATATTTACTGAAGCCATTCAGCTTCATAGAATGCAACAGCAATGTCACAGATGGGAATCAAACAAGCCAAGTTTCTTAACGATTATGCTACATACACCGACGCCCAAAATATATATACACGATGGTTATTGCATAATTGCAACTTTTATATTCTCTTGCATATTAGGAGCATTGAGTCAGATACACCTGCACATCTGTGGTGAAATTATTTCCAGTTGCTGAAAGTAGATAACAGCCCTATTCACTTCACTTTTTATTGAACTTTTTATTTTAATGTATCTTTTTAATAGTTCTTGGTAACAGGATGCTTAGCAATGTTCATAGTCATACTTCTTTGTTAGCTATATGGCTACCACGTAATATGAGCAAGCTAAATATCAAGCCTGGAAGTTGTAAATGCCTTAAGTTATACTTAGCTAGCTGTCTTGACTGCTGTATAGACTGTCTGAAACAAGCAGGCTTGAGTTAATTTGAAAAGCTGAGGTTGTGCTTTGAGTTCCCCCATAGCACTATCTGGTAAAACTGATCCCAATGGTGGTAAAACTGATCCCAATGGTGGTAAAACTGATTCTTTAGAATATGTCGATTGGGCATTTGATTTGAATGCTGTTTTCTTGGATAAATTGTTTCCTCTTATTTGGAAGCCCTTATATGTTCTGTGCTTGCTTTACAGCAATTCTGTTTAGGTTATTATCTGGATAAAATATTGAAGATTTGGTTTAAAGTGGCTGTATCTCAAGCCATATTGCCATTCCTGTGAGTTTCTCTTCAAAACACCTTTCTGTTGCGTACAGGTGTGATGCACCAGGTAAAGAACCTAGCTGAGTCAGAGACCTTCCTCACCAGCCCCCCAAAGGCGTGTACGAGTGGGACAGCCAGTCTGTGCACAACCACCATCAGCACGGCAACCACCACCGCGGCAACCAATGCCACGCCTGACCTGGGCTCCCCCAGCTTCCAGCACAGCATGGATGACTCGCTGGACCTGAGCCCGCAGGGGTGAGAGACCACGACTAACTTAATGCTATAGCTTTGCAGCCATTGATTACCAACCAGGTCCCACCCCCAGAAGCCTTTTTTCAGTATGACTCATTTGTCCGGCTCCTCCTCCCACCAGACACCCAATCACAGCACAGAGAACATTGGCTCCAGAGCCCTGAGCCGTGACTTTGGTGTTGTGTGTTCTGTCTTTCAGGCGATTGAGTGATGTTTTGAAAAGGAAAAGACTTCCCAAACGTGGGCCAAGAAGGCCCAAATACTCCCCTCCGAGGGACGAGGACAAAGTTGACAATCAAGGTGTGTGTCGCACTTTTATCTTACCTCTTGTTTATAAAGCTTAAGTATTTACATCTAGGCTATACAGCAGACACTAACCTTAAAAGACATGAGTGGCAGGAGGGAGCTTCAAGTAGTATATTTTAACTGGTCAGGTGTTTTGCAGTCTGTGTGCAGCTTTACAGCTCTACCAAATGAAGTACAGAGGAATTCTCCTTTTAACTTCTCATGATATTAGAAACCGAGTTGAACAGATTAAGGCTGTGATGTATTCTAAAAGCATAAACATTTTCTTGTAACCCCTTCTATCCCTCTATTTTTCAGCAAAAAGTCCCACCACGACTCAATCCCCGAAATCCTCCTTCCTGGCGAGTCTAAACCCTAAAACTTGGGGCAAATTGGGCGCCCAGAACACCAGCGCCAACTCTGAGCCGTCCCGCACGGCTGGGGTGAGCGGCCTGGCTCGTGCCCCGCCCAAGGACTCAGTGTCCAACAACAGGTATTGCTCACCCGTATGATAATTATTAATTACATTTATGGAGTGCATTTAATCTTTTGGTCTCATAGTGCTTGACAGTGAAGGGGGAAAGTAATCTCGGCCAACGTGTACCACCCACCCATTTTCCACCAGAATAGAACACTTAACACACATGAGGTTGGGTGGCAGATACTTTTATTCACATCAAATTCGAACATCTGATTGGGTTTGAAAAGGTCAGTCCCTCCCATTGCACACATCTGATTGGGTTTGGAGCTCCTTTAGTTGATCTCCAGTTAGTGATGTTGTCATGGAGGTCTATCTTGTCTATCATTTAGGAAGCTGCTCCTCCTAGTGTCTGACTGAGCTTGCGAGATACTGCTTCTGTTCCACAGAGACAAAATCAAGGCCTGGATCAAAGAGCAGGCCTGTAAATTCGTGGAGCGTTACTTCAACTCCGAGAACGTTGATGGTAGCAACCCTGCGCTGAATGTACTACAAAGGCTTTGCACTGCTACGGAACAGCTCCACTTACAGGTACCTCACCTGACTGTGCCTCTTTGCTGTGCTTCCCCATGCTTAAGGTTAGATGAGCTGACTCTGGATGGTGGAGTTTAATTTCTAACTGTCCCTGCAGGTGGACGGTGGGATCGAGTGCCTTGTTGAGATCTGCAGTATTGTCTCGGAGTCGGACGTCTCTTCGTTTGAGATCCAGCACAGCGGCTTGGTCAAACAGCTGCTCCTTTATCTGACCTCCAACAGCGACCGTGACGCCGTGACCCGGGACGTGCGTCTCAAAAGGTTCCTGCACGTCTTCTTCGGCTGCCCGGTGAGTGTCCCCGCCTCCCTGTCCTCTACAGCTGCTGACTGGCTCCCGGTGTTACCAGGGTCAGCTGACCATACCTCCCCATGTAAATGAATGTGAAACTGATCCGCGGTCAGAACGCGTAAGGCTAAACGGTTTTGATGCTGTCGGGGTATGTCATTGTAACCCCTCCCCTCCCCACGGTGCTGCAGGTTCCAGGGACGGAGCCTGAGGGCCGTCTGGAGCCCACCGAGAGCGGCCCCCTGCTGGTGCTGGTGCACAAGATGAACAACTGCCTGAGCCAGATGGAGCAGTTCCCCGTCAAAGTGCACGACTTCCCCAGCGGAAATGGAACAGGGAGCAGGTCTGTGTCTCTGTCCTTCCCTCACTCCATGTCCCTCCCTCAATCTGTCTCTCTGTCCCTCCCCCTCTCTGTCTCTCTCCGGGTTACCCATCCTCTTCACTGATCCCACCCAAATAGTTTTTTCCCCCTCTGTCATTCCATTTTTCTGTATATTTGAAACATTTAGAGAAACTTGCTTCACCTAAAGCATATGGATGGAGTATGTTTGCGGGTGAGGATGTGCTTGGATGCCTTGTTCTGATTCATGGTTGATGTCTCCAGGGGCTCCCAGGCACTGAAGTTCTTCAACACTCACCAGCTCAAGTGCCAGCTGCAGAGACACCCGGACTGCACCAACGTCAAGCAATGGAAGGGGGGCCCTGTCAAGATCGACCCCCTGGCGTTGGTGCAAGCTATCGAGAGATACCTGGTTGTAAGAGGTGCGTGAAATGCTAATTTGTTGTATTTTATGTGTACGTTCGGCACACTTGTAAAAAAGGGCACCTGCTTTCAATGTGAGTTTTAAATAAAGGTTATGATGATGATGAATGTTTTTGCCAGCCTTATTGTATGGATGGAAAACGGTACTACTAACCACCTAATTTCAGGTTATGGCCGAATTCGAGAGGAAGACGAGGACAGCGATGACGATGGATCTGATGACGAAATTGACGAGTCACTGGTACGCGGCGTTGGCACGTTTCTCATGTAAATCTCCGGTTGGTTTATTTTTCTCCACGCCTTGACCCCTGAACCTTTCACCCTGCAGGCGGCGCAGTTCCTGAACTCGGGCAGTGTCCGGCACAGACTGCAGTTCTACATGGGGGAGCACCTCCTGCCCTACAACATGACCGTGTACCAGGCAGTTCGGCAGTTCAGCCTGCAGGCCGAGGAGGAGAGAGAGTCCACCGATGACGAGGCCAACCCGCTCGGCCGCGCTGGCATCTGGACCAAGACCCACACCATATGGTACCTGTCCGTCACACACATACCCGTGTTCCCACAACGCACACGCTCTGTATGGTTTGTCTGTTATAAAGCGCAATGCTCTGTTTGGTCAGGTATAAGCCTGTGAGGGAAGACGAAGACGGCACTAAGGACGTAGTGGGTGGGAAGAGAGGCCGTGCGCAGACCGCCCCCACCAAAACCTCGCCACGCAACGCCAAGAAGCACGACGAGCTGTGGCACGGTACGCCCTGCGAGACCCCTGTCCCCTTTGCGAGACACCTGTCCTCTGTGTGTCTGTCTTTCTGCGAGGGGTATGACTCATGTCCCTCTGTCTGTGCAGATGGCGTGTGTCCCAGCATGGCCAACCCCTTAGAGATGTACCTCATTTCGGAGCCGCCGGAGAGCATGACCTTCGATGATCCCTCCCGGGACGTCAACCTGCTGCTCAGGGTTCTGCACTCCATAAGCAGATACTGGTTCTACCTGTATGAAGTGAGTCTGTGCGGCTGATACTGTACTGTGATATGAAAATGTGGGTGTGACTCTATGTACGGCCAGGTCTGTACAGTGCACTACTGTCTTTCTGTAAAGGTGTGTTGTCCTCAAGTGCACTGTCTGCGTGCTCTGAACATCTGTCTCTATCCTGTAGAATGCGACGTGTAAGGAGATTATCCTGACCAGCGAGTTCATCAACAGCAAACTGACTGCCAAGGCTAACCGGCAGCTACAGGACCCTCTGGTCATCATGACCGGGAACATCCCCTGCTGGCTGACCGAACTTGGCAAGACCTGGTACGCGCTACGCTTGACCCTGCCTATTACCTACACACACACACACACACACACACACACACTCTTTGCTGTTATATGATGTATTAAAGCTGCATTATGCCTCCCTCATGCTGAATTAATGTCTCCCTCCTCTTCCCACAGTCCTTTCTTCTTCCCCTTTGACACGCGGCAGATGCTCTTCTACGTGACTGCGTTTGACCGTGACCGTGCCATGCAGAGGCTCCTGGACACCAACCCCGAGATCAACCAGTCGGACTCCCAGGACAGCCGGGTAGCACCTCGGCTCGACAGGAAGAAGGTGAGGGTGAGGGGGGGTGCAGTCTCCACACGCTTTGAGTCATGGTCACTTCCCGTGATAAAGTGGCCAATTGGATAAGGGTTTTTATAGGGCAGTTGTGTTTCTCATTATGAACTGTAACCATGAGAACATCGAACATACATGTGATGGTTTAGTAACTGTGACCGTACCTCTCTCTCTCTCTCGTTTCTTTCTGTAGCGCACTATAAACAGGGAGGAGCTGCTCAAGCAGGCGGAGTCAGTGATGCAGGACCTGGGCAGCTCCAGGGCCATGCTGGAGATCCAGTACGAGAACGAGGTAAGACACCTCATCAAATACCCACTGTAATTTACACAGCTTTGAACTCTCACAACTGTACAGCAGACATCTTAATCATCAGTACATCTAGTGACCGACCTGCTTACAAGATGGACAGCTTTTTCACTTGTCTAACTGGCGCTCCCCTAAACCCTTCCCCCTGCAGGTGGGCACAGGGCTGGGTCCCACTCTGGAGTTTTATGCACTTGTATCTCAGGAGCTGCAGAGGGCTGAGCTGGGTCTTTGGAGAGGGGAGGAGGTCACCCTGTCAAACCCCAAAGGTATGTTGGTGTTACAGGCCTGCTCCTCTGGATAGTACCATACACGGTGAAGCCCTTTGGGGGTTTCCCGCTCTGTACCGTCCTGACTGTACTCAACTTGCCCCCACCTCCACAGGAAGCCAAGAAGGGACCAGGTATATGTTCAGCTCGAGGGGTCTGTTCGCAGTTCCTTTCGGTAGGACAACCAAACCAGCGCACGTCGCCAAGGTGAAGATGAAGTTCCGCTTCTTGGGCAAGCTCATGGCCAAGGCCATCATGGACTTCAGACTGGTAAATATGGCTGACTTTCCCAGCCGATTATTTTTGCAGTTTACCTCCTCGGCGCACTCCTCTCTGCCCTGCAGCTCGCCCAGTCGCTCTGCATTCTCTGAGCCCAGCTCCCCCCTTCTGTTCCCCCCTCAGCTCGACCTGCCCCTTGGGCTTCCCTTCTACAAGTGGATGCTGCGTAGCGAAGGGTCCATCGGCTCCCATGACCTGGTGAACATCGACCCCGCCGTGGCCAAGTCCATCCACCATCTAGAGGACATCATCCGCCAGAAGAAGAGGCTGGAGCAGGACCGGTCCCATGTGAGTGGCCCCTTCTTGTGTTTTAAGTGTGATGTTAGATGTGATGTTGTAAATGCTGCACTGGTTTGTGCCTCAACATGTTTGAATGTTGCTGAAAAGGGGCCCTGTGCTAATGATCCTTCCCCCTCCCCTCCAGACGCGGGAGACCATGCAGCAGGCTCTGGAGGGCCTCAACATGAACGGCTGCTCTGTGGAGGACCTGGGCTTGGACTTCACCCTGCCGGGCTTCCCCACCATCGAGCTGAAGAAAGGGGGCAAAGATGTCCCCGTCTCCATCCACAACCTGGATGAGTACCTCAGGGTATGGAAAACGCACAGACATGCACACATACACATTACTGTGTGTTAGAGCTCATTAACATACACTTACACACTTATTGTCCCTTCCCTTCTGCAGCTGGTGGTGTACTGGACGCTGAATGAGGGCGTGTCCCGGCAGTTTGAGTCGTTTAGGGAAGGGTTTGAGTCCGTCTTCCCTCTGCATCACCTGCAGTATTTCTACCCTGAGGAGGTAAGCTGCAGCCTTTCTTCCACACTTCTGTCATTATTGTTTCATTCATGGACTTTGTTGACACACACACACACACACACACACACACACACACGCATTTATGAATGATTGACTCACTCTCACCACTGTTGTACTAATGTGTGAGTCTCACTCTGCCACCTCTTCTCCAAATCCTGTGCTACAGCTGGATCAGCTGCTGTGTGGCAGCAAGTCTGAGACGTGGGATGTGAAAACGCTCATGGAGTGCTGTCGGCCCGACCACGGCTACACACACGACAGGTAAACCCCAGCACTGCCGCAAGCGCTCCATACACCACACTGCAAAATAATGCACCATTAAAACACTGGTGTCGGCCCGACCACGGCTACACACACGACAGGTAAACCCCAGCACTGCCGCAAGCGCTCCATACACCACACTGCAAAATAATGCACCATTAAAACACTGGTGTCGGCCCCACCACGGCTACACACACGACAGGTAAACCCCAGCACTGCCGCAAGCGCTCCATACACCACACTGCAAAATAATGCACCATTAAAACACTGGTGTCGGCCCCACCACGGCTACACACACGACAGGTAAACCCCAGCAATGCCGCAAGCGCTCGATACACCACACTGCCAAATAATGCACCATTAAAACACTGGTGTCGGCCCCACCACGGCTACACACACGACAGGTATACTCCACTCCCACCCACACCACTCTGCCAAATAAAGCACATTAAGACGATGGCTAGTGATGAAACGGTATTGAACTAGATTTCCTTTAATGCGGTGTGTGTTCATTTGTGAATGCATGAATGTTTTTCTGTGCCTACAGTTAGTTGCTGAGGTTCGGTTGTTACTGTGATGTTATGCTCTGCACTGGAGGCAACTGTCCTCTGACGTTATCACTGTCTGTTTGCAGTCGATCCGTGAGATTCCTCTTTGAGGTTCTCAGTAGTTTTGATGCGGAACAGCAGAGACTATTCCTGCAGTTTGTGACTGGGAGTCCCAGATTGCCTGTTGGAGGTGAGTTTCACTATCACATTTAAGCAGAAAATGCAGCTCTGAGCTTTGGCAAGCTTAGCGGTCATTGATGTTCGGGTTGCTGTGTTGTGAGCTTCATAACCCATCGTTATCTTTGCAGTGATTGTGAAATCAATAAATGTTTGTGGCAAGCGGAAGATGGCTGCTTTCTTTTTGATATTTACTTTGTGGGGGAAGGAAGCATTCCAGTTAATCCTCACAGGAACCAGCAATGCGCTTTTACATAATCATGAAACTAATAACATCGCTTCAGGAGACATTTTCTATTTGAGTTCAACATTAATATTACTTCAACCATGCGTCTTCATGGGCCGGTTTCACAAAGCAGGATTTCTGAGTCAGCTGGATAACAGCACTGAGTAAAGATGTTTTTACTTCAGTCCATGTTCCAGATTTGGGAGGGTTCTGGGTTTTACTTAGTGCAGTTATCCAGCTAACTCAGAAATCCTGCTTCATGAAACAGGCCCCCTAGGTTTAGTAACTTAATCTTGATTTTGAGGGCGTATTCAAGCTTAGAAGGGGAAACATTCCCCTGAAAGGGTACTGTAGTCCACAGTCTCTGACAATATGTCATGTTGCCCCCCGCCCAGGGTTCCGGAGCCTGAACCCACCACTGACCATCGTACGCAAGACATTTGAGTCGACGGAGAACCCGGACGACTTCCTGCCCTCGGTCATGACCTGCGTGAACTACCTGAAGCTGCCGGACTACTCCAGCATGGAGATGATGCGGCGGAAGCTGCTTATTGCAGCTCGCGAGGGGCAGCAGTCCTTCCACCTGTCCTGATCCCCCCCCCCCCGCACGCTCACAGCCTTCCACAGCAGCAGAGAAATACGAGAGTTCCTTTAGGGCTTTTCATTTTTTATTTCATTTTTTTTTCTGTTTTTTTTTTTGTAATCACCTCCATCAAGGCAACGAGTACAGCCTTGTTAGAGAGAGCAGCTTGCATTAATGAAAAGACTCAATATATAAAAAAATATATCTGCTGCCCCCTTTCTCTCCCACAAACTGAAAGGCATTACATGACCGATCGACAATTCAGAAATTTGAAGACTAATCTTTAGGTGAGAGTAATGTTTAAAAAAATTAATAAATAGAAAAAAGAAAAAAAATGGAAAGAAAAAAAATCTGGGTGACATTTTAAACTTGCATTGCTGTGTGATATTTAAGAAAAGGGATATTTCTCTCAGGAGTGGTGAGAAATGTTGCTGGGTGTCCTGTGGGATGCCTACGTTGAGCAGACCAGGTTCAATATAGCTCCAAAGATCATTTGTACAGACCTGCTCATTCTTTACGTGTGAGGGGATCGCTCCATGCTCCCATGTCCTCCACCTTTCAGTCTGTCTGTTTCCACCGTTTTGTATAAAACGCCACCGGTTTGTGTGTTGTACTTTTCTGTTCTTTCCCGAACCCCCCTTTTGTGTGTGTTGCTAAATCTTGTGAAGAAGGAAGTTTGGAGTCAGGAGGAATGAGGGTGGTGACTGAAGCGTAGGTTTTTGATCAGAGTTAAGTGGTGTTACAAAGCGCTTCAGCTCTCTGTTGAGTATACCCAGTGCGTTGGATAAGTAGTTTTTTTTGCTGAAACTTGTTAGAATATTGTGACTCTGCTGGACCCTGAGGGACAGAGTGTGGGCGGGTTCTCGACCCTCTCTCGAAGAAGCGTTTGGCTCGACGAAGCCCGGAGCGCTTCAATCCCATATTGCAGCTGAGCACAAAATTTGGCTGGTCTCATTTTATTGGTTCGCAGCCAGATAGCATTTCAAGTTCATTTGCGGAATAAAGTTTATCTGCAGTTTCACACCCAGACTGAGGGGACATGGCTGCTTTACCCTTTTTTAATTTTTCTATCATTCTTTTTTTTTTTTTTTTCCTCTCGCTGTAGGTTTTATTTTCTTTTTGTTTTTTCTTTTTTGCACTGCTGGCTTGGAACAAACCGTGGTGTGCACCTGCAGTCTGTAGCCAGGGGAGGGCGCCACTGTATGCTCTCCTGGCTAGTCGTTCATGTGCTGGTTTCTAAGATCTGCAATAATTTACTGCATCAGGTTCATGTTTTTACCTGAACATAAATAAAGTAACTGTTTGACTCATCTTTGTTCAATTTTTCAAAATTACTGTTTTGTGTTTTTTATTCCGTTTGTGTGGTCATATGAACAGAACAGTGACTGGGCAAAGGAACGGTCTGAACAGGGCCCAGAACTACATAACATCTTTATTTTAGTGTGGATATTTTAAGATAGGCCACCACATGCTGAGCCTGTTTAAGTGAAATTGTTATGCTTTTTCTACCTCAATTGTCAGAGGAAATCTGAGAACTGCTAACACCAAGTCCAAAAAACTGAACATTTTAGTCTGCCATGCCACTGTTTCAACTTCAGATTAAAAGCAGCGGCATGTAGCAACAGAATTTCATCAGCTGCTTTCAAGCAAGATTCATTTTCGGAAATTGTGAGTAGTAGCTGATGTTTTGAAGTGAGACATTTCATTATGTTGGAAGTCAGTATATAAATAAAATTCGACCCTGTTCTCAATGCACTTAAACACTGTTCTGAGATCCCGTTTCTGCTCTTAATAGTCATGGTCACACGGTTCAGTTACAATGGAAAGCAAGAACTGCCGTTCTTAGTCCTATTAGAAGCAGGTATTGAAAACCTTTGCTAATGCCACTGTGTGTTTGTGCCTGTATGAGTGGGAATTACAATTTAGTCATTTAGCAGAGAAAGCATCTTACAAATGTGCGTTAAGAGATGGACATGGGTACAGTTTCAATCATTGTGCACCATCAAAACCTGTGCAATAGAGGGCTGGAAGGATTAATTTAAAAAAATAACAATAGAAAGTTATTTGGAGACATTGAGGTGTAATACGAAAACCAAAAGTTTTGAGACATTTTGCGAAAGACAGCCAGTGAATCCAGTCCTGACCGATTTGGAAAGGTTTTTCCGTCATTGGGGTATAAAAGGCAGAGGAGAACCGGGGCCATGAGGGGACCGTTGTGAGAGGTTGAATTGGGCCGCCACCGGAAGCCAGTGAAGAGTTCTGGCTCAAATGTGGGGTGGTGTGGCATGGGAATTTTGGCAGGTTGACGACCATTCTTGACCATTTGCAGTGACGCAGGCCAGTAACTGGCTACTACGGCATTACAGTAGTCTGGAGCTTAAAGGTTAATCCAGTGGACTGCACAAGTGAACTAGAGAACAACCGTGGACACTTCAGTAGTGCTGTTACTGCTGTATATTCTGCGTCCACTTGCTCCAATTCAGTTTCATGGGTGCAGGTTTTGTGGGTGAAAGACTACATTACATTCATTTAGCAGACACGTATCCAAAGTGACATACAATTAGTGCATACAGAAGGTCATCGAAGCAACTACAGAACAGATTAGACAAAGTACGTACTTCCCATAATGTAGCTCAGCTATCCCTAGTAACGAACACTGAGTGTAGTTCACAGTAAGCTGTGGGTAAATCCGCTATATTCTAATTCTATTCTAAATACTGTTCTAAACTATAACATCAAACAAACGGTTACAAACACAGGGAACAGGTACTATGAGAAAAGGTCCTAGAATGGTACATCAGTCAAGGTGGAGTCTGAAGAGGTGTGTCTTCAGGCCGCGCACGAACGTAGAGTGTTGGAGTAGTAGAGTAGGGGGGGGGGGGGGGGGGGTGTTTCCACTGGGGGGGGGCTAGGGAAAAAAAGCTCGTTGGGGACGAGTTGTGAAGCCGTTGAGGGGGGGGGGGGGGGGGGGGGGGGGGGGGGGGGGCCTGCCTGCCAGCGCGGCGCAGTCGAGCGTGGTCGTCACAGGAGTCCAGGGTAGTGCAGTGTCAGAACTTTAAACCTGATCCTGGCCGTGACCGAAAGCCAGTGGAGTGACCTCAGCAGGGGGGGTGACGTGCAAGAATTTCGTGAGGGTGAACACAAGCCAGGCAGCTGTGTTCTGGACCAGTTTAAGAGGCAGGATGGTGCAGGCTTACAAGCAGAGAGTTGCAGTAGTCCAGGCGTGAGGTGACTATGGTCTGGACAAGAAGCTGGGTGGAGTAGGTGGTCAGGTACGGTCGAATCCTCCTGATGTTGTGCAGAAGGAACCTGCCAGACTGTGCCGTTGCCTTCATGTGCTCTTTGAAGTCCAACTGGTGGTCCATGACCACCCCCAGGTTCCTTGCAGAGCTGGAGGCAGCCACCATGGTACCATCAACAGGGCGGCAGTGTAGTACAGTGGTTAAGGAACTGAGTTTGTAACCGAAAGGTCGCAGGTTCGAGTCCCACGTAGGACACTGCCGTTGTACCCCTGAGCAAGGTACTTCACCTGAATTGCTTCTTATATATATATCTGTAAAAAAAAATATAATGTATAATAAAAAAAAAAAATGCTGTGTAAGTCGCTCTGGATAAGAGCGTCTGCTAAATGCCTATAATGTAATGCAATGTAATGATGGAGAGGTCATGTAGTGTGGAGGTATTGTATAGCATGAAGAGGAACTCCGTCTTGTCAAGGTTGATCTTCACGTGATGGGTAGCCATCCACTCAAAGTTGTCAGCTAGGTAGGCAGATATTCTGTCCTTAAGCTGTGGGGTAGAGGGAGGGAAAGAGGAAGAGTTGAGTATCATCAGCATATCTATGGTATGAGAAGCTATGCGAATGAATAGCTGAACCACGAGACTTAGTATAAATGGAGAACAGCAGAGGACCCAGCACAGATCCCTGTGGGACTCCTGTAGAAAGGTGATGAGGTGCAGAGAGGGAACCCTTCCAGGAGACTTGGTAGGATCTATTAGTGAGATACGATACAAACCAAGAGAGTGCAGTCCCAGAAATGGCCATCTCAGTGAGTGTGGCAATTAGAAGTTCATGGTTGACCTTTGTCGAACACCGCAGACAGGTCAAGTAGAATCAGGACAGAGGAGAGGGAGGAGGCTCTAGCAGTGGCAAGTGCCTCTGTCACAGCCAGGAGAGCGGTTTCGGTGAAATGCCCGGTTCTGAAGTCGGACTGATGAGGGTCAAGCAGGTTGTTCTGGTGGAGAAAAACAGACAGTTGGTTAAGGACAGCTTGTTCGAGAGTTTTGGACAGGAAGGGTAGGAGAAATACAGGACTAGTTCCTGACATCAGAGGGGTGCAAGCTTGGTTTTTTAAGGAGTGGGGTAACATGGGCAGTCTTAAAAACAGCCGGAACATGGCCACAGGTTAGGGAGGTGTTGATAATAGAATAGCTTTTATTTTTCCGTTAGGGAACTTCAATTGTAGTTTCCATCAGTAAAAAAGACAGTGGGGCAGACCCACAAACATGTTAAATAAAGACATTCAATTGAATCAGATGTTTCACATTATAGTGAAGGTATATGTGATTATGATTGCTTAAAATTACTATTATTATTAGTAATATGATCAAAATTATATTAAATTAATAAAATATTAATTATGATGAAAAATTGAGCATCACAAGCAATAACAGTTCATCTGCCTTTACTGTCTTTAGATGTCTAATGTCATTAAGCAGTCTAACAGCTGTAGGGACAAAGCTGTTTCAGGCTCTTTTTGCTTTAAGGGGCAAGGACCTTAATCTTCGACCTGATGGAAGAAAATTCTCAAAAAGAAAATTCTGGGTTTGCCTCAAAGGTCAGTTTATTATCAATGATGGTACCCAAATATTTGTACTCCTCCACTCTCAACTGTTTTGGCTCAGATGGTAAGGGGCCTCAGCGAGGACGGCTCGGGGATGGCGACTTCTTTAGTCTTCTCCACATTCAAGTCCAAGAAACTCACACCACTGTTGGAACTGGCTGACAGCAGATTGAAGATTGTCACCAGAGTTGGATGAGTCCACAATTACTGTATCATCTATGCACTTGATGAATGTGATCTCAGGACAGTTGCTTTGGCAGTCATCGGTGTAGAGTGTGAATAACACTCGAGAAACTACCGAGCCTTGTGATGAGCCAGTATAGATAGTCTTGGTGGTGCTGCAGTGGCCTTTATATCTAACCCACTGAGGTCTGTCAGTTAAGGACATTACCCAGAGGATAAGATGAAGGTTGAGGTTCATCTTCAGCAGCTTCTTAGCCATTAGGTGTGGTTGGATTGTGTTGAATGCACTAGAGAAGACTACAATGTCTGATGTAGGACTTTAATGTGTCCAGATGGGATTGGACCAGGTGAAGCAGTGTCAGGAGAGCATCATCAACACCCCTGTTCTGTTAGTAGGCGACTTGTAGATGGTCTACTATGCTCTACACACTCTGTTGGACCTGTGAGAGCACCAGTCGTTCAAAACACTTCATTATAACAGGTGTTAATGCCACATTGGTGCAGATGGAGTAAAATGTGTCTCTCGGATCACAGCTATTTTACTCCAAGCTTTGTTGACATACGCACAAACTCCGCCTCTGTGACTTTTTTCTGTGCACGTACAGTCTATCTAGCCGGAATGGAGAACCGAACCCTTCCACAGAAAGCTCAGAGTCAGCAATCTTATCATCCAACTACGTCTCCGTTAGACAGATGATGTTAGCCTTTTTGTATGCCCATTGAAATTCAACATTGGCGTGAAGTTTATCCAATTTATTTCTAAGGGATCTGACGTTCACTAGAACTATCGAGGGAAGCGGTAGACATGCCTTTTTACCACTCAGCCTCTTAAGTCTTTACCTCACCCCTCCCCTGTGTCCTCTTTTCCTTCTTTTCCCTTGTGGCCTTTTGAGGATCACCTGCAGTCCTGTATCAATCTTGATATCAAACTCAAACTCCGGCGAAGAGCAATGGTAACTTTGTTGCCGCAGATCTAACAGACATTCCAGAGTATATGTTATGAATGCGTCTCCATGGTGACAACCATAAACAAAATTAGCGCGACTGGATAAATTGGTAATATTATTAAAAAGAGCAGTAGGAGCACCCTGAAAAAAATTATATTTGCTTCCCTGTCCTATAACAGACATACCAGCACATTAAAAGACAAAAGATAAAAGCCTGATACAATAAAACGCAATCAAATTTGCAAACATGAAACGAGAGACAACTGGACTACATGTCGCCATCACAGCGCCATGTTCTAGACATAATGGAGGACAGATATGGAAGGAGCTCACCAGATATGGAAGAAGCTCACCGGATATAGGCTGGAGGACTGCTGAAGGGATGGGGTCCAGTGGACAGGTGGTTGCGCGATTGTGTGTCACAAGTTGGAGCACATCTGTGTCCTCCAGTCTTGAAGGACGATAGTGTAGCGGTTAGTTCGTTATGGGGGATGTGGGGTGACTAGGCTACAAGCAATTTGATTAACTAATACACCGCAGAAACCGAATGAAAATATGAGAGTCGATAATCAACCACGCCGTCTAAATGCACTCTGAAGTAATAGTGGCAAACACGCTATATATTCACACAGGTGGAGCTAGTTTAGATTAGTAACACAAAAGCCCAGTAGTTGGCGTAATTACACAAAGCAAGTTACCAACTGACCGCTAATATTTCAATTTACTTAAGCTACACAGTGACTAGGCTACAAACAGTTCGATTAACTAATACACAGCTGAAACCAAGTAAAAATATGATACTTAGCATAACCAAGAGTAGATAATCAACCACACCAAACACCAATCTAACCCAGCAAACAAGCCTCTGTGGGCCCCATGTGGCCTTTCTGTGGGCAGTGTGGGCTAGGGCAATTGTGGGTTTATCGCGGGTTCAATAAGGGCAGCCCTCAACAGCTGAGGGCTGCCCACAGTCTGCCCGCACTGGGCTAATGCCTTGTGGCCGATATCGCGCCGATGTGCAAATCCCAATTTGGCCCAATGTATTTCCCAATCAGCCCAATATATTTGCCCGCATTGGCCCCACGTTGGGCCAATGCAGTCGTGTTTTCTGGGAAATCAGTTGATGTAGGTTGGAAGTATGCAGCAAAAACATTTTCAAAATGCTAGCTAAGTAAATGCCAACAATATTAACAGAAAGGCAAGCTGTGGCAAGATAAAAATTGACATTGAGAAATTGAGCCCCAAACCATCACTCTGTTGCCAGATATGGAGTAGATGTGGATGGATCACTGCAAGGGTTATTTCTCCTGACTCATTTTCCTATAGAACTCTATGGGGGGAAAAGTCAGGAGAAACAACCCTTAAAGGGATCCATCCACATCTACTCCATATCTGGCCGCAGAGTGATGGTTTGGGGCTTGTTTGATACCTTAGACCCTTGATGACGTACAGCCATTTCGCCAGTCATGTGTTCCATACTGTACCAGCGTAATTTACAGCTGAATCTAGTCTCACCCCCAAATTCTCATAGAGATCAGTTCAAATGCAGAGAGGTTATAGTATCGCTTGTAACAGTACCTGAAAATAAGATATCGAGAGTCTTTTTATGTTGATTGGTCACAGACTTCAGGAAGTAACAACATGCAAAGGATATGCGACCAAATATTAAATATGATACTTTATGATATGTTAAAGCAAAGGGTATGAATACTTATGTAAATGAGAGATTTCAGTTTTTGATTTTTAATACATTTGCAAAAATTTCTAAAAACATGTTTTCACTTTGGGCTATTTTGTGTAGAATTTTGAGACAAAAAATGAACTCAATCTATTGTAGAATATGTCTGTAATAATAAAACGTGGAGAAGGTGAAAGGGGTGTTCAGACTTTCCGGCTTGACTGTATTTGTTAACCCAGCCCTTCTCACTCGTTATTTTGAATGTTGTGGGTGGGATTGAACCACAATATTTATCCTGTGGCCTGTATTCAGAGCAGGGATGGGCAACTCCAGGCCTCGCGGGCCAGTGTGTATGCAGGTTTGTGCTGCCACCAGTTACCAATTATTGAATTAGCCCAATCATTTACATGATCTGATATTTTAGTTACATTCCACAATATGAACAGCAGCTGATTAATGTTCTTGTGCCTGTATGGATGTATTGTTGGTTTCATTGTGGTCTCATTGACAAGTTACTAGGTGTTGGTGTATATGACTAATTAGGTGATTGAGCCAGGGTAACTGGTTACAGCAAAAACTTGCATACACACTGGCCCGCGAGGCTTGGAGTTGCCCGTCCCTGATACAGAGAATCTTCTCACAGCACTAACATTAAATTCTCCATTTTGTGTTCAGTTTCTCCCCCAAAGAAAGCCTGTAATTGTATCTTTTCCCTGAGTCTTTCAGGGTCCATCATACAGAAGCAAACCCCTGGACAGCCTGCTTGGTTGATCCACATTTTTTATTTTCTGTTTGTTTCCATGGCAACTGGCTGAACTTGCCAATTGGTTATAGGAGAAACAGCTCATTAGCATGTTATGTTGATGTGCATTATAATAATGCAATGAGGGTAATACATTTAGATCAAATCAAATTTTCAATTTTTTCATCAACCTACAATAGCTCTTCACTACCGTGCGTCCGACTTTCCGGGCATTCAGCAATATTTCTTTACATTAACAAAATGGAACTCGCTTTTTCTTACAGCCTAATTGTCCTGGCTGCAGTGTTTGATATTTGTGTGGCTGTGGAAATGAGAACGATATTCATTCTGGGATATTTTGTTTCAGTAAGCTGAACAGGACGTTAAAGTGAAACATTTATTTTTGTTAAATTTTAGCTTGAATGGATCTTATATCTGCAGAAATATATGAATAGTTTCATCCAGACTGCAATAAGGACCAAGGACAAAAATGCAATGTAGATTAAATTCTCTTAAAATATAACTATAATTTCCAGCATGCAAATATGGTCCCCTGAAAAAGTGTAAAAACAGAAGTGTAAAAATCAAACACTGCAATTCATCTTTACAGAAGCTCAGTGATGTTGCACACAATACTGAATAAATCTGCAAACAACATAAAAATATATTTTTTAATTGATATGTTGGTTGATCTCAAGGATGACCTACAGCATTTCCTTCTCAGAATAATGTTGCTACATAGTTTGCATTTCCACCTATGAGTGAATGTTAACATTTACCTTCCTCTGATTGGCTCTGGTTTTATAGTTGTATAGCCCCTGTAATCACATTCTCAGTATGAATAGATAGTTCAAGATATTCAAATGCTGAAACGTATTTTAATGACTGCATGTGTAAATGTGACAGCAGTCTACTACGCAGAAAACTGTACATGAGATGAGCTCAAAGTGGGAAGTATTGCTTGAGGAGAAAATAAGAAATATGTTTTTACCTGTCCGTCATATTTTCTAATATTAAATAGAATGAATCGCTGGAGTAATGCAGCTTGCTAGCTAGTAATGTTACCCCAACCTCAAAATCAAATGTGCTGTTCTCACTTTGGCAGGTTAATGATGATGTATCTAGTTAGCAAGAGATAACATACGGTAGGCTATAAGCTATTTTTTAGCAAGCCAGCTAGAAGTTTTACACCATGTATATCACCATGTATATTGCTAAGGAGCAATACTTAATTTCAAGAGACCTAAGGTGTGTTTACTTCTACTTCTAAACATAGAACCTGTCCTGTTTTACTTGCCCTAATATTAGCTGAACAAGGCATGGACATCCATGTCGACACACTGTGTGTCTCAATATAAAGCCAAGGGGGCATAGCAGCGAGGAACCACACCCCCACAGGGACAGTGATACCTTTTAACCACGCCCACCATCTGGCGGAAAACAGCAACAGAGTCTGGCGGCGGACTGAGAAAACCTTCAACTCCTCCCACTTTCAATCGTCATCTCTAAGCAACGGAAGTACTCTCCGACTTGGTACCAAATCTGGAGGTATGTCACAGGCCGACAACACGGCTTCCTACAACACCTTACTGTTATAACTGCGGAAATGCCGCAGTAGCGTGGTGCATACAACCCCACTATCTTAACAGTTCGGGTATCAGCCTGAGTTACGTGAACTCCTGGGAGGTTATCTTTAAGGGTTGGGGGTGGGGTACTGGAATCACAAACTCACAAAAATCAAGGGTTCTTTGAATTCGACATATATCTTGGTTATGACTTTGTAGTACATTCCGGTTCATGTGCTCCCTTCGAACCACGTCTTTACGTATGGACGCCTGGCCAATCCTAGCGCTTGAATGCTACGCAGGGCGTGTTTTACTAAGAAAAGCAGTGGGATCCAAAATTACACCTGACGTCATATCCTACTACCCTGATGTTTTCAGCCTATCACAGCCCTAGCTTATGCATACTAATGAGACACCATTCTGCTCTTGTAACCGAGAAACAGGGTACCAGACATAGCTCTATGGCCGTGTCCGAATATGACCCCTACACCCTTTTGGGGCGCATATTTAAGTCCACTTTGTCAAAAAGCTTTTGAGTGGGCAACTTTTTCTCACAAATGGGGGCACTTAAAATACCAGGATGAACCCCTTATTTCCGGGGTTTTGTTGAGGGAATTCAGGAGCACTCATCCGACAATTTCAGTAAGTAACCCGGTAGTTAAAGCGTAAAAGACATAGAGCGTATATGGTATAAGACAGGTTCATATTACAAAACACTCTTTTTTTATTTTTGTCGATTCTATCTTCATTCACAATCTACACTTCAATCGTCATATGTTAACTGATTGATTTTTTCAATAACAAATTCAATAACAAAAGAGTTTTGCAGGATTTCTTTCTCACACTGCTTGCAAAGTGAGGGGACAGGGCACATAGGGACAGGGGTCGTATTCGGTCAAGGCCCAAATCTCTGCTTGGTAGCAGCGTGGACATGTTCTAGACACTCATAGGCTGCGTCCTGTCGTGGAAATTCCCAACTCACAGTGCAGCAAAGTCTGTCCTTGACAGAGTCACAACAAAAGCCGTGTTAACACTGAATAATAAGAAGTTTATTTGCAGATAAACCAATGAGAGAGTGCTCGTTAAAGCTCTCTCTGCCATACAGCAGAAGTTGCCAACCCTTTATACATTTGCCTTCAAAGACGAGGTCATCAGGGCGAGTTTCAAAGCCAAAGAAGAAATACAGATAGGTCAAAGGTAAATACAGTGGTATATCTTTTCACCAGGAAGAGTTCCTCCTTCACATCTGGGCAGCTAAGAAGTAAGATAACCCCTCATGTACACAATTTTCCATTTGACTGAGAAATGACCTTGATGGAAACGATACAGACACGGATGGTACACTGGGGCCCAGTTCATGGATCATTGCCACGTCCCTTTACTGTTAGACTAAGGAATAGAAGCAGGGTATAAGAAAAACTGGCCATTAACAATGTTTTTAGTCTCTATATTAATATCTTAAATATAAAGCAACATTGTCAATAAACAGAAAACAGAAAACAGAAAATTACTATCACATTCCTCCCTTTTATCATTTTATGATAACTCAGTAATTTTCGGTTACATTCTTCTCATTGGTTTATTACACAATAAATGGTTATATAAAGATAGAATAAAAATATAAATCATTACATTGGTCCTCATGTGGATATGTGCGATGCATACTCGAGGAAAAAAGGGGAACTGCTTTTCCCCGACCCCTCCTCAGGGCAGCCGAATATTATTCCAAGATACCAGCAGATACATGCACATTACACATTTTGATTATACAGAGGAGAAAAATAATCACACATAAAAAGAATTTAAGCTAATTGATTATAAATGTACTACTGATTAGTAATTATACGTAAAAATAATTTAAACTAATTGATTAGAAATGTACTACTGATTAGTCCTTTAACATATAAAGAAAAATATAAAACCTTCATATGGTGTTCTTTCAAACACATCCTTGAAGTTAAACCTTTAACCTCTCAACTTTCAAACACATCCTTGATGTTAAACCTTTAACCTCTCAACTTTCAGACACATCCTGCTCATCTTACCCCCACTTAATGGGGCCTCCTTCTAACACTCCTCAAAGAAGAAGTCAGTAGTCATCTGAGAATTGTTTAAGAGGGAACTCAGTTACTCCCTCTCGTTCGAGATCTAGATAATGTAACTGGAGATACTGACCTACAGCAGCCTGGGTGAAACGGGCAATAAAAGCACGGATCAAAGGCACCCCACAGCAACAGAGAAATATGAGTAGAACTAGAATGATGGCAATAGGCAAGAAAATCCTCAGTAAGGTTTTCCTCCATCCTGAGAGGAGATTAAAGAACCAATCTTTATTGTCATCAACCTCTCTCTCAGACAGTGAATTACGAAGCCTAGTCATATTTCGAAGTGCCTGCTGTATGATCTGTCCATCCTCATCATAATGTGGTATGTATGTACAACACGTTTCCCCCACCATTACACAAACCCCCCCATGCTCAGCAGTAATCTGGTCCAGTACCATGCGGTTCTGCATGACCATTAATCGCAGTGATGTCAGTTCAGATCTAATGCTGTCAGTTACCAGCACTGAGGAGTTAATGTATTGGAGAAAAGTGTACCTAGTAACCTCTACTTCTTTAGAAACATCCATTAGTCCCACTTGGGGAAACAACCCTTGTACAAACTTAGAACCTCCTGTCCACAGTCGATGATCTGCAGGTACGGGATTCTCATCCCAGAATCCTCTCTTAGCCCTGTGCAAACGACCTGTGGAGTGACTATATGTGGATAAGTCAGGAATCACATATGTGGAGTCGTATAGAGCAATGAGAGCACACACACCATTCCAGTCAGGGGGAAGGGCAGTGTAAACTGAATGCCCACACAGCCAATACCAATCGGCCAGCAACTGAGTTCCCAGGCGGGTAGTGGGCATGATTCCAGAACAGTTGGCAGTTTGTGTGCTATCCCAAGGCAATGAGATTGCGTGTGACCAATCCTTCCTGCAAACATAGTCAGCCAACTCCGGATTCTCTCTACAGGGGTTAGCGCGATTACTCAGACAGTCAAAACATCTCTCCAGCTCCACTGGCGGACAGTGACAAAAAACAGATTTACACTGATCCCTTTCTAACTTTCCCAGCGTTTCAGAACCGTTTCCCATAACACACAACCCAAACTTCATATCATGTTTAATTACAACTGGACCAGGCATTTTCCAAAATACTGGTGGCCATGCTAGGTATTCCTTCTGGAAAACACACTTCTGGTAAAGCACTGGAGAACGCAAAGTTGACATACTTATTGGCCCAGAGAAATTAGCTTCATTCCACTGTTTTCCCAGTCCTGGGTGAGCACTTAGTCCTGTTAAGCATATTGCATGCTTATCCTTCAGATTCTGTACCTGGAAAAGAGGGTCTGCTGTGGAATGAGGCATGTGAGAGCAAACATAACAAGACTAGTCAAAGTGTTGTTCTGCAGTCCACTCAGCATAACGCCACCAAGAGTTAGTAGCATAATGATGCCTCGCAGTTCCTCGTGGCAGCCAATCTTCGGTCCCAGTGGTGGCATACCTTTTAGGCCTCTGAGTCATTACAGCTGTACTGTTTGGCTCAGTGGCTTTGATGTAGAGCTCATGAATCAGGAGAATGGGTAACACAGTTATGAGGCTTGCTAGGCATATCAAAAGTGTACCTATTCCGAGGCTGCAGCCTGCTCTTCTGAAGGGATTGTACCCCTCTGCTCTTCTGCTGTAGTGTGGCATGTTGGGAGCTGATATTACCATCATGCTCCTTGAAGTGGTGGTTCTCTTTGAGTTTTTAAACTCAGTGAGAAACGTCGTCGTCCTGCGTTTGGCTGAGGTGGGTCTTTCACCCTTATCCCTCTGGCGCTGGTGGAGCCCTTCTGCAGTGGCTGGCGTGAACCCAAGAGGCGCGGCCGTCCACTCGCACAGCGGTGGGCGTGGTGAGTAGTACCTGGAACGGTCCCCTCCACCTAGGCTGGTGCCACTTCTTTCTTCGGAAGTCTTTAATTACCACCCAGTCTCCTGGCTGCAGATCGTGCAGGGGGCCACTGGCTGGTTCTGGGAAAGCTGCTTTCACCTGTTGATGCACAGATCTCAGAGCTTTTGTTAGCTGAACACAGTAACTCACCATTCATGTGTCTGCTAAATGTCCATCCAGCATTAGGCCTGGGGGGTGACATCCAGTCCTCATGGGTCGTCCTGTGATCACTTCGTACGGGGACAATCCCGTGGCAGCATGCGCCCTTCCCCGCATACCTGTAAGAACAATTGGCAGGGTCTGGACCCAATCCAAACCTGTTTCTGCCATTACTTTGGTTAGTCGACTCTTAATGGTTCCATTTGCCCTTTCTACCGCCCCCCCACTTTGGGGGTGATAAGCACAATGGAACTTCAACTGGATCCCCAGTTGTTCTGTTATTTTATCCAGCACCTTGTTCACAAAATGTGTGCCTCTGTCCGATGAAAGTTTCCTCGGGATCCCCCACCTAGGAACAATTTCAAGTAGCAATGCCTTTGCAACAGCTGTCACGTCGGCATGCCCTGTTGGAAAAACTTCAACCCACTTTGAAAACATGTCAATAAACACCAAACAATATTTCTTACCTCTGCATGGGTTAAGTTCAATGAAATCCATCATAAGATATTCAAAAGGTTCTTGTGGAGCTGGGTGGGCCACATTTGGAACATTCTGGCCACGCCCAACATTATTTACAACACAAACAACACATTTTTCACAAATTTTTTTTGCATAGGTGGAAAATCCAGTCGTGTCCCAATGTCCAGACAACAAGGATATCATCCCCCCTTTTGACACATGATCCAATCCATGTGTCAACTTAGCATAGTAAGGAAATAGCACACGAGGCAAATATGGTTTTCCAGTAGGCCCTACCCAAACTCCATTAGTGTAGGAACCATCCCGCTTCCATTTAGCCTTCTCCTGTGGTGTGACTCCAGACTGGCAGTCTTGGATAGAAGTCAGTGGCATTTCTGTGGAATCAGCAGGTTGTGTGTGCATTCGGAGAGTTGTGTTGGGAGGGGCTGAGGCAGCGGCCTTGGCGGCGGTGTCTGCAGCTGCGTTCCCAAGAGAGATAGCATCCGGCTCTCCCGTGTGAGCAGCACATTTACAAATAGCAATGGATGCAGGTAAAAGAATGGCCTCCAGGAGGCAGCTTACCAAGTGTCCATTCTGAATAGCTTTCCCTGTAGAAGTGAGAAAACCTCGATGCTTCCAAAGTGTGCCGAAGTCATGCACAACACCAAAGGCATATCTACTGTCAGTAAAAATGTTCACAGTTTTACCTTCTGCTAAACAGCAGGCGCGAGTGAGTGCAAAAAGTTCAGCCGCCTGCGCTGAGAGGTGTCCAGGAAGGCGGGCTGACTCCAGAACTTCATGCTCCGTCACCACTGCATAGCCAACCTGACTGTCTCCTGTGTGGGAACAGCGACTGGCAGAATCGTCAACAAAAAACTCAAAGTCTGTGTTTAATAGGGGATTGGAGGCAAGGTCGGGACGGGGAGAAAGGACTTGATCAATAACATGAACACAGTTGTGCGGTTCCCCATCCTCTGAGGTAGGCAGGAGTGTAGCTGGATTCAAAACTGTACAACGTTTAATCGTAACATTTGGTAAAGATAGCAGCACATGTTGGTAGTGTAACATTCGGGCAGGAGAGAAATGAGCTGTCTTTTGTTTTAACAAAATTTCTGCAACTGCATGAGGCACAAGAACAGTCAAGAGGGCGATAAGCCACAAGTGGTGCAGAAGCTGTTACGGCTGCCGCAGCCGCTGAAATTGACCGCAAACAAGGAGGAAGACCCCTTGCAACGGCATCAAGTTGCTGAGAATAATATGCGACAGGTCGGTTTCTATTTCCATACTCTTGCATAAGAACAGCAGACATGAAACCTGCTTTTTCATCAACAGCAAGGGAAAAAGATTTGTCCATATCAGGCAGACCTAAAGTAGGGGAGGAAGCCAGTTGTTGTTTCAATTTTACAAACGAATTCTCAGCTTCAGTTGTCCAGGTAACTGTATCATTTGCAGAGAGATCGTGGCCGTGTGCCACATCCTGCAATGGCTGTGAGAGTTCTGCATAATCAGCAATCCACTGTCTGCAGTGCCCTGTCATACCTAAAAAAGACATTACTTGCTTTTTTGTGGAAGGTTTAGGAATATCGAAAATCGCTTGGATTCTGTCAGGTCCCAAAGATTTACCTTCAGCCGAAATAGTGTGCCCTAAGTATGTAACAATAGGCAAACCAATTTGCAATTTCTCCTTTTTAACCTTGTGACCCTGTGTGGCTAAAAATGTAAGCAGTTCAAGCGAATCATGAACACAGGTTTCCTCGTCTGGAGAACAAACAAGGAGGTCATCGACATACTGAATTAAAGTACTTCGGCCTGAAGAAAATTGGAACAGTTCCAAGTTTTCTTGTAGCGCCGCTGAAAACACAGCTGGAGACTCAGCATACCCCTGGGGCAGCCGAGACCAAGTGTAATGTTTACCCTTAAAAGTAAAAGCGAACCAGTACTGGGAATCCACATCAACCGGAATACTAAAGAATGCATTCGCTAGATCGATCACAGAGAAACATTTAGCATTGCCCGGGACTTGAGCTAGAATGGTGGTGGGGTTTGGCACAACCGGAGCGCGCTGTTGAATTGCACTATTCACAGCTCGCAAATCTTGCACAAAACGCCAAGACCCATTTGCTTTTTTAACAGGTAAAATAGGCGTATTGCATGGAGAATTTGGGCAGGCTACCACAACACCAGCTTTAAGCAATGCTTCAAACACAGGGACAATCCCCTTCTCAGCCTCCGGCCGTAAGGGATATTGTCGTTTGCATGGTCTGTATTCAGATTTAGGAGTTACTTGAAGTGGAGTAACTCCATCTATGAGCCCGACATCGTATGGGGACGTTGCCCACAATTGTGAGGGAATTGCACTGAATTTTGAGTCTGACAACTGTAGATATGAATGTGTTTCTGCAACCAATTCATGAATGCTACAATCGACCGTCAGAGAATGTTGGAACTGGTACGCAGTGACGCGTAAAGAGGGAGAATATTTGGATAATTCTCCTCTCTGTTCCCAGTCTGTGGTGCTCAAACACAATTTCACCCATGGTCCCGTGTCCTCCCATTTTTTATTAGAGGCTTTGCACAGTGACACATGGGGTACACTTCCCGCAATAGAATAGAAATCATTTTGTTCTGAGCTCAATTCTACAGACAATGCACAAAAATCGCAACCGATTAAAAACTGTAGTTTTTAACGGAGAAGTACCATACCAATTCTTTTCAAAATTCCAATCCCTATCCCGACTGATGTGTGCCGTTACATGTAATTGTGACTCTGTGAGTCTGTCACCATTACCTAACCATTTACTGTTAGCCATTTCAATGGCTTTCGCTGTGACTGGGCATCTCTCCAGATCCCAGGCATAGAAAAACATCTCTGCGCTTTCTGCCGTAGCAGCTCTATCAATTGTTAAACCGTCAGTATCACAGTGTACAACTAATCCTAGTTTACACATCAAATCTCTACCAAGCAGGTTTACTGGACAAACAGGGGGAAATAAAAATGCATGTTTAACAGTGATGTTCTTTTCTGAATTGAAATCTTGTACCTTCAAAGGAACTGTAAATTTCTCTAGCGTAGTACCACCCCCAGCATCTTGGCTGAGCAGAGTTTTACCACTAAACAGAGGGAGTTTTGAGCTCCACAATTTAGCTGCTATTACAGACCTACAAGCTCCTGTATCCACAATGAAGTCTAACGCTCGCCCATCAACTTTTAATGTCCATTGTGGCAATGCCAGCGGAGCAGAATGATACAAAAAAGCAGCAGACTCACCACTGTCCTCACAAGTCTTTAATTCCCCCTCAGAACGTCATTGGTTTTGTATTCCAGGTTGGCCCATGGGGTTCTGGGAAGTGACACCCTGCTGAGGGGCAGAAGGCCACTGCTGGTTGTTGAAAGGGTTGTTAGGGGCAAATGGACCTCGGCAATCCCGAGACCAATGTCCCTTATTCCCGCATTTGTAGCAAACATCATCGGTTCTTCCGTGTAAAGGACCCAATTTCTGAATTAGTTCTAAAGAAAACACAGCACTATTGAGTATAGTCATGATCTATAATTATTGCTTCTATTTTTGGTGAATTTATATTGCCTTATATTCTGCCTTGTTTGAAGGACTTTTATGTTGAAATGATGTGCCATGCTCAAGTGAGTTCCTAGCACGCGCACGAAGCAGAGAAGAACAGAACGCAACAGAAACGTTAACAAAGACAGAAAGATAGCGATACAGTTAAGGTTTAATATTGAATTGTTTTAGCACCCGCCGAAGAGGCACAAGGTCAGTGTTCATGTAATAATACACGGTTAACATGTGTTAATGCCTTTTGAAATGATTTGTACTGTAATAAGACATTTCTTACATGTGCTAAGTTCATATACTACGTGATGGTACTGAATGTTATGCTAGGTTAATACATGACACTGGCTAGTTAGGTAATGCATTGTATTTGTACTCTGCCTATAGCTCTTATGGTGGTTTATTGGTTGACAACGGAAGGATTTCAATAAATCAAGAAAACCATCAGTTTAAGTCTTGACCATTCAACGGTGGGGATGCTACAGTAAGAGCTTAACCTACACCTGCTTCATCGAACTGCTAACGCAATCCACAGACGGCACGGCGCGACTGCAGTGAGTTTTAGCAAGTGTGATGGTCAGCGGAGACGGTAAGGAAAATTAAATGCAAAAATGGACGGAGCTAAGGAACTGATAAAGAAGCTACAAACGGAAATACAAGAACATAGAAGCTTATTAAATCAAGGCGAATCTGAAGGCAAGTCTAGGAATGAATTAAAGGAGTTGATTGAAAGTAAGGAAAAGCAACTAGCTGAACTTCAAAATGAAATGGATGATAATGAAGAGGATGTAGTTTTGCCGCGTCGTACAGATCGCCCGCCCAAACCTACTGAGAAAATTCGTGAATACCAAATGGAGGAAGTAGTTAAAAAGGAAAAACGTTTGCTCAGCATATATGAACAATGGAAAATTCTAATCAGAAAATCCAGAGACAATTTAAAGGAAGACATATCTGAGACTGAGTTGGCTACTATGGCAGATGACATTGAAAAGGGAATGAATGAAATAATGAAACTTTATGATGAAATAAGAGGGAAAGTTATGCCTTCCACTGAACTTAGAAGGAGAATTGATGCATGTGAGGCTGTAACAAAAGACATTGTGAAAATAATCTTAGAGCGTATATCAGAGATAAGTGGAGAGTTCAATGAAGATTATGAAAGGAGCCGTCTTCATCAGCTACTAGCCCATGACTATGCTCACTCCATTTATGGCACTGTTGCCTCACATTCTCGAGCCAGCCAGCACTCCGATACCCTGAGCATAGCTGCAAAAAGAGCTGAAGCAGCCGCAGAGCTTGCTGCCAAAGAGGCTCAATATAAAATAATGCAAGAGGAAATAAAACAAAAGGAAAAAATAAGGTTAATGGAAGAGCAGCACAAAAGGGAACTTGAAATGCAGCAATCTCAATTAGAACGCCTGCAAGCAGAAAGGGACATGGAGGTGGCTCGTGCTAGACTTGAAATCTATGATCGGGAAATCAAACAAGGAAATGTTTACCAGCCTACACAACCAAACAATAGGCCATTGACTTTCAATACACTCATAGATCACCAGCGTCCTCACATTGATATGTCAATGCCCCCTACGGATGTCTCCTATTTGGCAAAGGCAATCCAAGAGAGCATAGCCACAAATAGACTCCCAATGCCAACACCAACAATATTTAGTGGCGAGCCAATGCACTTCATTGAGTGGAGAGCCTCATTCCAGTCTCTTATTGATCAGAAGAATATTTCCTCTGCTGACAAAACTTTATTACTTAAAGAAATACGTTAGTGGCGCAGCTCAAAAATGCCTTGAAGGCACATTCTACAGAAATGATGAGGAGGCATACAGAGACGCATGGAATAAGCTTAACCAACGATACGGTCAGCCGTTTGTAATCCAACGAGCTTTCAGAGAGAAGCTGTCAAAATGGCCGAAAATACAGCCCAAAGATGCAGAAGGTCTAAGAACATTCTCTGATTTCCTGAATGCCTGCTTACAAGCTATGCCCCATGTGAGAGGGCTAGAAATATTAAACGACTGTGAAGAGAATCAAAAGCTGATGCTTAAAGTTCCGGATTGGCTGGCATCCCGCTGGAACCGCCAGGTCACAGTAGCCCTCATGGATGGTAGAGCATTTCCCACTTTCCAAGTTTTTGCTAACTTTGTGTCTCTAGAAGCAGAGATAGCATGTAATCCCGTCACTTCACTACATGCCCTCCACACAACCAACGAAAAGAAAAGCACAAAGGAATTCAGAGGAAATAAGGCTAATGTCTTCAGCATCCAAACAGCTGCAAACGGTAATAAATCAATAGTAAGCAATGAGAAACCAAAACTCCCATGCATGTGGTGCAAAAATGACAAACATCAACTACCCAAATGTCCAGAATTCATGGGACAATGATAGACGGAAACATGTGAAGGAAAATAGGCTATGTTACGGGTGTCTCAAATCAGGTCACAGCGCCAAGGAATGTCGTTACCGACACACTTGTGATGTATGCAAGGGAAGGCATCCCTCCTGTCTCCATGATGAGAACTTTAGAAGGCGTGAAGGGCGAGAAGGTCAAGCATCCATGGCAAACACAGCTTCACACACTTCTGGTGAAACGATAGCAGCCACGACATTGAATGTCACCAGAGAGGGCCAATCATGCAGCACATCCATGATCGTTCCTGTATGGGTGTCCTTGGCCACTGATCCGTCCAAAGAACATCTTGTTTACGCATTACTGGACACTCAAAGCGACAGCACATTCATCGACAAAGAGATAAGCAATGAGCTGCAAGCAAATACCCAACCAGTGAAGCTGAAACTTACCACTATGCTCGGAGAGAACATGATTGTGAAGTGTGAAAGGGTGTCTGGACTTAGAGTGAGAGGTTACAACTCTTTCATCCACATTGACCTGCCCCCTGCATATACAAAAGACTGCATTCCGGGAAACCGTGATCATATACCCACTCACGACACGGCAAGAAGATGGCCTCACTTAAGATCAATTGCTGATAAAGTGCCACCCCTCCTCACCTGTGATGTTGGGCTTTTAATTGGGTACAACTGTCTCAGAGCATTGACACCCAGACAAGTATTAACAGGGAACAACCACGAGCCCTACGCCATTTGTACGGATTTAGGATGGAGTGTTGTAGGCTGCTCGGCACCAAGCTTAGACGGAACAGACACCAGCCTGTGCCACAAAGTCTCTGTAAAGGAACTCCCTCCATTTACGCCAATGGATGTGATCAGCGCCCTAGAGTCAGATTTCAAGGACATTAAAGGGGATGACAAAACAGTTTCACAAGAAGATCTCATTTTCCTGAGCAAACTAAAAGAAGGCATAAGACGAAATGAACAGGGACATTATGAGATGCCATTACCCTTTAGACAACGGCCACACTTACCTGACAACAGGAGACTTGCTGAAACCAGGCTTAACCATTTGCGAAAGAGAGATGAGAAATACAAAAGGGATTACACAACATACATGAGGGAAATCATAGAGAGAGGTGATGTGGAAGAAGTGCGAGAAGATGGAATTCCAGGTGAACGGTGGTACATTCCGCATCACGGCATATATCACCCGAAAAGGCCAAACAAGCTGCGTGTCGTATTTGACTGCTCTGCGAAGTGTGGTAGCACAAGCCTCAACGAGCACCTCCTCCCAGGACCAGGTATGATAAACAACCTCAACGGTGTCCTCCTACGGTTCAGACAGTACACGATCGCTCTCATGTGTGATACAGAGAAAATGTTTCATCAGTTTCACGTGCCAGAGCAGGATCGCAACTACTTTCGGTTCCTGTGGTGGAAAGATGGAGATTCTAACGCATAGCCACAGGATTACCGTATGAAGGTCCATCTTTTCGGTGCAGTGTCATCACCTGGCTGCGCGAATTATGGATTGAAGTACCTAGCCAATGAGAACAGGCTCTCACATCCAGTAGGATCACAGTTTGTAGCAAGAGACTTCTATGTGGACGACGGGGTCACAAGTACAGACACTGTGGAAAAGGCCATACAGTTGGCACAAGAGGCAAGAGAAATATGTGCCAAAGGAGGTCTCCGTCTCCACAAATTCGTCTCGAACAACCATGCCGTTCTACAGAGTATACCCTCGTCAGAGCGAGCAACGGACACAAAGACAAAGGATTTGACTTTCACCGACACACAAATAGAGCAAGCCCTAGGAATCCAATGGAGCATAGAAGGGGATAGTTTCAGATTCAACAACACTGTGGCAAATCAACCAGGGACACGTAGAGGCATATTGTCTACTGTCGCTTCCATATATGATCCTCTTGGCTTCCTGGCGCCATATGTCCTTACCGGGAAGAAGATCCTACAAGAGATGTGCCGTCAAGGTGTCGGATGGGACGACCCTCTACCTGAAATGCTGAGGCCACGATGGGAGAGCTGGCGACATGACTTCGCAAACCTGGAAAAGATAAATATAGCTCGATGTTATGTACCCGGAGATTTTGGAGAAGTCATTGAAACAGAATTACACCACTTCTCCGATGCGAGCACCAGTGGATACGGACAGTGCTCTTATCTGAGAGTCAAGAACAAAAGAGGAGAGATTCACTGCTCTCTCGTGATAGGAAAGGCCCGTGTCTCTCCCACAAAGCTAATGACAATACCAAGGCTTGAATTGTCAGCGGCAGTAGTCTCAGTTACTGTCAGCAACATGCTCAGAGAAGAGCTTGGCTGTGCTAATGCAAAAGAGTACTTCTGGACAGACTCCAAAGTAGTGTTAAGCTACATTAACAACGACTCAAGGCGCTTTCATACATTCGTCGCTAACAGGGTGCAGAAGATCCGCAATAGCACAACCCCCCAACAATGGCATTATGTGCCCACGGATAAGAATCCAGCCGACGGAGCATCCCGCGGACGAACAGTGAGCGAGCTACTCAAATCCGACTGGTTCTCTGGTCCCATGTTCCTGTGGGAAAGCGAAGTACCCTCAACAGAAAATGTGATACCAGACCTGGCGATAGGAGATCCAGAGATCAGAAAAGCTCAAACACTACAAACTTCTGCCTTGCAGACATCGGAGCCATTCAGCATTGCAGACCGCTTGGGCAAATTCTCGTCATGGAGCAGAGCCATCAAAGCAGTGGCCCGCCTTGTGAGACGGGCTAAGCAAATCAAGTCAAAAGCTCTCTCCACAGTAAATGAACAGAAAGGGGCAGAATGTGTCATAATCAGAGATCTGCAGAGTCAAGCATATGAGAAAGAAATTGAACAGTTAAAGAAAGGAAATCAATTAACTAAAAACAACAAACTCTACCAGCTTGATGTCTTTATTGACACAGACGGTGTTGTGAAGGTGGGAGGAAGACTCCGCCATTCGTCTCTCTCAGATTCACTTAAACATCCCATTGTCATTCCCAAAGAGCATCAGGTCACAAAGCTAATAATAGCTCACAATCACGAAAAGACCAAGCATCAAGGCAAGGGCTTTACGGCCAATGAGATCAGATCCAGTGGATATTGGATACCAGGTATGAGCCGAGCTGTGTCTTCATTCATTCGCCAGTGTGTGATCTGTCGAAGACTTAGGAGACCATCAGAGGGCCAACGTATGAGTGACTTACCTGAAGAACGCATGGAGCCCTCCCCTCCTTTCACTTATTGTGGAATGGACTGCTTCGGTCCCTTCGTCACAACAGAGGGAAGGAAACAACACAAACGATATGGCCTGCTCTTTACCTGCTTTTGTTCACGGGCCATCCACCTGGAAATGCTAGAAGACATGTCTACCGATGCCTTCATTAACGGCTTGCGATGCTTCATCGCCATCAGAGGTGCTGTCCGCCAAATCCAGTGCGATCAAGGCACGAATTTCATTGGTGCCAAGAATGAATTCAAGGCTGCTTTACAAGAGCTTGACACTGACAGACTGAGCACGTTTCTGTCACAAAGGCAGTGTGACTTTGTGATGAACGCACCCCACGCAAGTCATGCAGGTGGAGTGTGGGAGCGCCAAATCAAAACAGTCAGAAGTGTCCTGAACTCCACGCTGACACTTTCTCACAACAGACTCACTGACTCTGCACTACGAACTCTGCTATATGAAGCTATGGCTATAGTCAACAGTAGACCCCTTACTGTAGACACCTTACTCAGTCCCGACAGTCTGGAGCCTTTAACCCCCAATCACCTCATCCAAATGAAGACTGGCCCAGCACTGCCTCCGCCCGGCACATTCCCCAGAGAGGACGTTTACGGAGCAAAGAGATGGCGAAGGGTGCAACATTTAGCGGAGCAGTTCTGGAGCCGCTGGAAACAAGAATATCTGCACAGCATCTTGGCAAGACAGAAATGGCACACACCGAAAAGAAACTTGCAAGTTGGTGATGTTGTCCTGGACATTGATGAACTGTCGCCTCGAGGTGAGTGGAAACTTGCAAGAGTCATAGAGACTGTCAAGGGAAAGGATGGACTTGTAAGAAGAGCAAAAATCTCTGTTGGAGATAAGAGACTGAGCAAAAAGGGTGAGCGCTTGAGTAAGCTCTCTTTGTTGGAGCGTCCGGTGCAGAAACTGGTCCTGCTGCTAGAAGCTGCTTAAAGGGAAAAGAAAAAAGGAAAAGAAAAAAGAAATGTTAAAAAAAAAAAAAAAATGTGTCAATGTAAATGAAAAATGTGTTCATGTTAAATGTAATTTCTATTGAGAAAATGATTCGTAGTTCATGTTGTGTCATGAAATACTCATAATTTTGGTGGGAGTGTAAAGGACCCAATTTCTGAATTAGTTCTAAAGAAAACACAGCACTATTGAGTATAGTCATGATCTATAATTATTGCTTCTATTTTTGGTGAATTTATATTGCCTTATATTCTGCCTTGTTTGAAGGACTTTTATGTTGAAATGATGTGCCATGCTCAAGTAAGTTCCTAGCGCGCGCACGAAGCAGAGAAGAACAGAACGCAACAGAAACGTTAACAAAGACAGAAAGATAGCGATACAGTTAAGGTTTAATATTGAATTGTTTTAGCACCCGCCGAAGAGGCACAAGGTCAGTGTTCATGTAATAATACACGGTTAACATGTGTTAATGCCTTTTGAAATGATTTGTACTGTAATAAGACATTTCTATGTGCTAAGTTCATATACTACGTGATGGTACTGAATGTTATGCTAGGTTAATACATGACACTGGCTAGTTAGGTAATGCATTGTATTTGTACTCTGCCTATAGCTCTTACGGTGGTTTATTGGTTGACAACGGAAGGATTTCAATAAATCAAGAAAACCATCAGTTTAAGTCTTGACCATTCAACGGTGGGGATGCTACATTCCGCGTCCTTTTCCTTTCCCACGGCCTTTCTGATTTTTCTGGCGTCCTTGTCCACCACCTCCGTTGTTTTGTTGGAACTGCATCTGCGCTAGCTGCAGTTGAGCTAGCTACAGTTGGGCGCCGCGTTTCGTCGTCTCTCGCTTCTCCTGCGCCTCCCTCTCGCGGAGTCGTGCCTCGCAATGGACAGCATGCAGGACAACTTCTTTTAGCCGCCTGGTCCCCCAGCCGATACAGGCAGTCTTTGTTGCAGTTTTCAGGCGGTGCTCCAGTCCCTCTATGAACCAGTGGGTCAGCTGGGCTTCATACGATGTTCGGGTATCGGTGTTGCCTGGGGATTTCCCCATTCCACTGTACATCTCGTATTTCTCTGTAAGTCTGTCAAGAAATTTGTTAACAGATTCACCAGGCTCTTGTTTCACATCACTGACTGCTTCCCAGTTCACTTGAAGAGGGAATTCAGCTATTATTTTTGCCTCCATAGTAGCAAGCTGTGTTCTATATAGAGAAGTAACAAGACCACTGTATGGATGGTTGGTATCCCACCCATCCTGTACCGCTATCCACCGTCTTTTCAAAGTCTTAATCAGTACTGTTTGTATCTCAGCTGCCGTCGGACGGTTGGTGTCAATAATAGCTTTCAAAGCTGTCATATACTTTTCACCACCAACCTCTGCTGGATCGGGCAAATCATCACACAAAGCCTGCAGCTCCGCCATCTTCCAGGGTCGGTACACCAGAATGGTCTGTGGCTGGTTTTCCTGTCCTGCCCTGGGGTTGGGGCACTCCACAGCAGCAGCACTGGCCTCTGGTGCTGGTTGAAGAGGGGGGGCCGAGGGCCGCGGTTGTTCCACAGCCGGCTCTGGCACCTGTTGAATGTAAGATGGAGGGCAGGCTGGACAATCCAGCTCCAGGTTAATCTTATGTATGCTTGCGAGCTGTTTTACATCGGGATACAGAGTTACAGGTATGCACAGCTTTGGACACTGAAATGTCCGCATCCAATTGGCTTTCAGTTTTAGAATTAGCAGAGTTTTTAGTTTGTTTTACCTGTCTCATTTTTGATTCTTTACTCCACATCTCTATCGCACTCCAGTCAGGATTCCATTTATTTTTACTTTTCCCATTCTTCTCTTCACACATTCGCAGCCGCATTTTCAGGCACTCAATCTGTACCGGGCTAAAAGAGCCTTTTTCGGGGAAACCGAATTCTACCCATTTACCACACTGGTGTGTGGCTTCCGGACCATATTTGTCATGCATTATTTTCTTTGGACCCGAAAATTCGGGATCCTGCACCTTCGAATTGTTCGAACCCAGTGCGTCAGCCCCACCACCAGTCTATACCGTATTACTTATAAGGTTTTAGCTGATGTATCACACACCCGTTTTAGTCAGAATCAGTTTCAGAGTCTGAACTCCCTAGAAACGTTTCCTCACTATTCGGATGAATTTGAAGTCTACCTTCTTCCTGCGCTATTTGTCTTATTTCTAACCACGCATTTTTATGTATATTTAAAGCAGAAAATCCCTCTCCATATTCATCAATCTCATCGGTTATTTCTATCAAATACACATGGTTCTGCCAGTCTCCTCTAGAATAATGCCTCTCAATTACAGTTCCGTTTTCATCATTTGCACTTATCGATAATACATGAAACCTCACTACAAAGACCTCGTCTTTGTTTTACCTAGGATTTTGTTCCGGAGCGACCAAATTGGCCTCCCTAGTTTGAAATCACCTGCAGCAGTAACTCTGCTGAGCGTGATGTACCCGTCGGTCCCTCCGTCAAACTTTTAGGACTGGTTTTGTTGTAACCTCACCTGTGGTTCTTTTTATCTAGGATTGCGTATTGATCACTCCAAACAAACGCCGTCCTCTTTCAGGTCCGGTCGCCGCCGTCCTTCCGTTAGGTAACTGATTACAGTAGCCTGTTGAAGGGTTGCAGCTTCGGGGTTCCAGACTCCCGGCAGTAGTGATGTGCAGTTCGCGAACGAATCGGTATTATGAGTCGACTCTTTATGCTGAGTCGTCTGAGTCGACTCGCCAGTTCGAGGGAATGGTGCTAACCCACGGCTCTCGACTCTCGGCTCTGGCTCTCGGCTCTCGGCTCTCGGCTCTTAGCTCCGGCTCTGACTCTGCCTGCTTTCTACTACAGCCGGGAGACACTCCCCCGAGACACTCAGCAGTGGTAATGCGCGGCGTGCAGTTTCTGATTGCTAGAACCTACATAAGAATACATTTTAATTTGATCTAACAATATTGCACACACTTTTGTGAATTAGATAATCGCCCCAGCTCATTCCAAAGTAATTTTGACTAGGCTACTACTAACGGTTAAAGGATAGGTAGCTATAGTAGGCTAGTAGTCGGACCTAACTCCGTTCAGCACGAAATCACCTCGACTCAGAGCCGTGAAACAAACAAAGCCCTTTCAAGTTTTAACGGAGAGGAAAAGAAATGCTGTAGGCGACAGCATTAATAATCGAGTTTAGCCTACTCAGCGTGTATCAACCAGAAACCATATTTGCAAAGGAATTCTGTACCTAATAGGTTATCTAATTATATTCCGAGACGTCGACACTTTAATAGCCAACTGTTTATTATTATATTAATACATTTGGCTGTTTGCGAGGAAATTGCAGTAGGCTATAAAACAGAATTAATATGCGATTGTGTTCAGCTAAATTAGGCTACTAAAAATGACAGCAAATACTTCAAAATGACAGGTTAGGCTACTAAAAATGACAGCAAATATATTTAAAGTGGTGGCATTTTTATTTTAGAACTATTGACCAACAACAACAGTGAACAGAATAAATAGCCTACAATTGTGTATGATATAATAAATAAAGTACAGTTAAAATAAACACATTTAAATAACCCTATGGTGTCCAAATAAATAAACGACATAGGCTCCTGTACATCATATGCACACACTGACACACATAATACATATCTGGCTTGTTTGTCAAATTTGGCTGGCTATCTCACTTATACAGTATTCCATCCACCTCATTTTCAGTAGACCTAGGGATCTGATAAAAAATAAGATTAATATTAGCATAGATTACATAGCTCTATACAAATATAACCATTCAATGTCTGTAAGATCTAATGTTACAATCTATGATCGAAAAAACGGAGATGGGAAAGTCGTAAATAAACGTAACCTGCGATTGCAAACTAGCTTGAGACAGTAGGCTACTGTAAATTGAGAATATTAGCAATGAGTATCATTCAGATTATTTGGGTCTGAATAAAATATCAAGGCTAGTTTACAAACTTATTTTGTCTACTTTGTTACCAGCTAGGGTCTGCTGTCTGAAACAGCTTCTAATTCCAGCTCGCGAGTAGCGCCGCTGAAAGAAAAAGATGCGGCTCAAAGATGCGGCTCAAACGGCTCTGGCTCTCGGCTCACGGCTCTGACTCTGCCTGCTTTCTACTACAGCCGGGAGACACTCCCCCGAGACACTCAGCAGTGGTTAATGCGCGGCGCGCAGTTTCTGATTGCTAAGTTAGAACCTACGTAAGAATATATATATTTTTAATTTGATCTAACAATATTGCACACACTTTTGTGAAGTTAATAATCGCCCCAGCTCATTCCAAGGTTATTATGACTACTAATGGTTAAAAGAAAGATACGTAGCTACAGTAGCTATACTACCTAACTGATTAGCACGAAATCAACTCGACTCAATTTAAGAGCCATGAGCCGTAGCAATATTCCACGGCTCCAGACAGAGCCGGAACCAGAGCCGTGACACAAACCGAAGTCATTTTCGAGTTTTAACCACATAACTGTTCTTATAGAGTTCTGTGGTTTTAATAAAGGGCAAAATGAAGTACAACATTAAGCTATTAATCGGGTTTACTACTCAGCGTGATTCAAACGGAAACCCTATTGACAAAGGAATTATGTTAGCCTATATCTAATGATATTCCGAGACGCCGACTGTATATTACGAAATTATTAAACTTTTTGCGAGAATTGCAACCGAATTCCAGTCAACGATGAAACAATTAGGCCAAATTTGCGATATTGCGATTGTGTTCAGCTAGATTAGGCTACAAAAAAATGACAGAAAAGACTTATTTAAAGTGGTGGCATTTTTATTTTAGAACTCTTGACCAACAACAACAGTGAACAGAATAAATAGCCTACAATTGCGTATGATATAATAAATAAAGTACAGTTAAAATAAACACATTTAAATAACCTTATGGTGTCCAAATAAATAAACGACACAGGCTCCTGTACATCATATGTACACACTGACACAAACAATAAATATCTGGCTTGTTTGTCCAATTTGGCTGGCTATCTCTCTTATACAGTCTTCCATCCACCTAATTTTCAGTAGACCTAGACTACTGGATTCTGGGATCTGATAAAAAATATAAGATTAATATTAGCATAGATTAAATAGCTCTATACAAATATAACCATTCAATGTCTATTATTACCTGTAAGATCTAATGTTACAATGAAATCTATGATCGAAAAAACGGAGAGGGGAAAGTCGTAAATAAACGTAACCTGCGATTACAAACTAGCTTGAGACAGTAGGCTACTGTAAATTGAGAATATTAGCAATGAGTATCATTCAGATGATTTGGGTCTGAATAAAATATCAAGGCTAGTTTACAAACTTATTTTGTCTACTTTGTTACCAGCTAGGGTCTGCTGTCTGAAACAGCTTCTAATTCCAGCTCGCGAGTCGCACCGCTGAAAGAAAAAGATGCGGCTCAAACGGCTCTTCTGTATTAACCGGAAGTACCAAAATGGCAACTCCGACTCCGACTCTTCAAACTGAATGGTACGAATAGAGCCGACTCAGAAAAAAGAGCCGAACTGCCCATCACTACCCGGCAGTGCGCACTGTCTACGCCTTTCCCGATCGGAGAGGGGTCTGTATTGGAGAAAAATCAAGTTAGCAATCCCATCCTCGTCGCCAAATAATGTCGTGGAAATTCCCAACTCACTCACAGTGCAGCAAAGTCTGTCCTTGACAGAGTCACAACAAAAGCCGTGTTAACACTGAATAATAAGAAGTTTATTTGCAGATAAACCAATGAGAGAGTGCTCGTTAAAGCTCTCTCTGCCATACAGCAGAAGTTGCCAACCCTTTATACATTTGCCTTCAAAGACGAGGTCATCAGGGCGAGTTTCAAAGCCAAAGAAGAAATACAGATAGGTCAAAGGTAAATACAGTGGTATATCTTTTCACTCCCAGGAAGAGTTCCTCCTTCACATCTGGGCAGCTAAGAAGTAAGATAACCCCTCATGTACACAATTTTCCATTTGACTGGGAAATGACCTTGATGGAAACGATACAGACACGGATGGTACACTGGGGCCCAGTTCATGGATCATTGCCACGTCCCTTTACTGTTAGACTAAGGAATAGAAGCAGGGTATAAGAAAAACTGGCCATTAACAATGTTTTTAGTCTCTATATTAATATCTTACATATAAAGCAACATTGTCAATAAACAGAAAACAGAAAACAGAAAATTACTATCACAGTCCCAATCCAGTTTTTGCTCCACCCTCGTAAACTTCACTTGCAAACTTCACTTGGGGGAATCTCTTTTTATACCAGGATGTACCCTTGGTCTCCATTTTAAGTGTGAGTCCAATCCGTTATAAAGCCAAGTGAAGTTTGTGACATAGCCCCTCCACCCTCAACTTTTCTCAAGGAAACGAGTCTGCAAAAGAGCAGACTCAGCAAGCTCATATTACCCACAATTCACATCGAACGTCCTGTTCAGTGATAATCACGTTAATGTTTATCGCGGTATTATACATTAAAAGCGCATACGGAATGGAAAAGACGGGCAGGGGTCGGCAGCAGGCGTCCCGCGGGCCATTGTTGGCCCGCCAGCAATAATATTTGGCCCGCCAAATAATTTTGAGATTTGAAAAAAAAAAAAAAAAATCTGTTTTTTATAAAAAAATATATATATATTTTTTTTTACAATATCGAACCGACAGTCCCACGTATAGGCTATAATGTCCGAATAGAGAATCTACCCACACCTGAAGAATGCTTATTGTACTTTTATCCATGTTGAGAGTGAATGACACGTACAGACAATCAGGCAGCGGGCTGCACTGACGCTGAACCCCTAGTCGTGAATCAAAATAAGTAGGTGGACAACGCGTGGTGCTGAAATAGCCAACATGCGGTGTGTGGTTTGAAAAAAATAACACCAGCTCAGTAAATCATTCAAACTTAATGTTTACTTATATGTGACTGCACCACACATGTAAACAGTAACAAAGCAAATTCAGTTTAATTTTATGAAAAACATAAAAAACAACAAAATCGGCGCAAAAAAAAGCTTGATCCGCTTGATCATGGAGTGCGAGGGGTGGTGGTGCATAGGCCTATGCTCCTGAAACGACAGAGCAAACACGCTACATTAGGGATAATAATTAAATGAGCCATTCATTAAAAATATAAAAAATACAATTAGGCTATTAAATGCAATAACGACAGGCTTAGTACTCACTTAATGTGAAAACTGGCATCTCCCATCGGTCACTATTCGTTGGATATCTGGTGATATGGACGTCACTTTAATCCGCAGGCAGTTTTCAAGGTTTTTATGCGTCAATCGATTCCTCTCGTGCGTCTTTGTGACACTGATATTTAATTGATACAACTGCTGTCCGCTGTCGGGCGTTTTGCACGTAAAGTTTTTCACTCTCTGATTACACCTGTGTAAACTGTGAAGTGACAATAAAATAACTTGAACTTGAACTTGCTTTGGTACTCATATCGGACTTTTCTTTTGAAACACGGAACTAGTTTCAACGTTGTTGAGAATTACATTACATTACATTACATTACATTCATTTAGCAGACGCTTTTATCCAAAGCGACGTACAGTAAGTGCATACAGAAAGGTCATCGAAGTAACTACAGAACAGAATCACAACACAAACTCGCTAGTCAAGCTAAAATACTGCAGTGCAATGGATTCGGTGAGTAATCCCCACTGCTACCTAGTTAAGAAATGTATTCACATTTTTCGAAAGAAAAGTCAGATCATTACACCAGATCCCGATATGAGGACCAAAGCATTAGAACGTGTCACATTTTTTAACGATCAATTACTTAAATTTGCCTTTTATTATGTTCTAGCCCGCCACCTAGTGGCTCAGAAAAAATTTGTCCCGAGGCCAAATTTACTTGCCGACCCCTGGTGTATAGGCTAATAAATAGCCTAGGTTAATCTAGTAGTTTGCTATTTTGTATTTCATAGTTTATCTAATTTCTTTATGCAGCAACAGAGTAGTATATAGGCTACTGTGGGCTGTAGGCTAGGCTACCAGGTTCTCTGTAGCTTAATCTTGCTTTTAAACAAATTATTAGGCTACTCGTCTCTCAATATTATTCCATATAATTTGCCAGATAGCCTAACAATCAAACAATTGAATTTTTCAATAACCAAGATGAATAGGCTAAGTAAATAAACTTGTGCAGCATTTTACTCTATCCACATTTGTGCTGACGCAAAATGCGTTAATAGCCTATGTCATGTGAAGTGATCAATGAACAGGCATATACTTGATGGTAAAGATATCCTAAGTTAATCGCCACCACCACGTTAGCAGTCTTGAGTGTTGCCAGATGCCTGAATCAATTCCTCCCCCAAACAATTCTGAAAATCCACCATCTTCAATTGAGTCCCATACAACTTCCCCTATGCACTTTTTGAAACATCTATATTTAGGGGATATCCCCCAAGCTGGCAAAAGTAGCTTGCTTCGAGTTTGAGGTGAGACGACAGTGTGGGGGGAGGAGGGCAACAAAAAGCGGTGGCGCACATATAGCCTAAGAAGAGGGCAGCTACCAGCCGCGTAGGCACGGGTGGGCGGCTGCCACCCAAGGGAAACTCCCGCCCACCCAGACAGTTTGCAGATACGTGGCTCGTTATCGGCGATTTACTGTCAACTTAGGCTCGCAAACGAACACTCGCGGTAAATACGCTAAATGAACAATTTAATAAACAGTATTTTATTCCCCCCCCCGTCAACAATTTCAATCGAGGTCCGCGAAATATTTCGATAGCACCCCCCCGTCAACAATTTCAATCGAGGTCCGCGAAATATTTCGATAGCACCCCCCGTCAACAATTACAATCGAGGTCCGCGAAATATTTCGATAGCACCCCCCGTCAACAATTACAATCCAACAAGTAGCCCTCCGTACTACTCAGTACCCTTGAAGTAGCTCTCAGTTGCAAAAAGGTTGGTGACCCCTGCTATAAGATGTGTTTCAATCTCCCGGCAAAAGTTTCTGCCCACCCCCTCTAAGGCAAGCCCACCCACCAGCTAATTTCTGGCTACGCTGCTGGCAGCTACTGTGATATAATTATAAATTCATAGATAATAGATTCATATCATCATACCTTCAAATGGCATTGTTTGGTCGGATTTGTATTTAGAATTTTTTTTCCCAAGGGAAAGGTTTCAAGCAAAGAATTAACGGCTTCAGAGGGAATTAAGAAGTGGGTATACGCTATGCTCACTCAGAAAGAAGTGGGTATATGGCATATACGTGCGCATACCCTCCACTACACTACTGATCATAAACTAATGTTGCTGATTTGGCTACATATTACTTGCAAATAGTTACAATTTGATAAATATCTCGACGCAAACCGCAATGTCAAATACATTCTACTGTAGCCTACATGCAACAACTTGTACTCAAAACTGTTTTTCTGTTATCCTAGGATAGGAGTGGTAGTGGGCCTACATGCAACTACTTGTACTCAAAACTGTTTTTCTGTTATCCTAGGATAGGAGTGGTAGTGGGGGAGTGGAGGAAAGGAGGTGGGGAGTGAATAATATTGGGACACAGCTTTCTTGCTCTCTTTCTTCTCTCCCTATGAAGGTACCTCAAAGGCAACAAACTTATTATTTTAAAAAAAAATAATAATAATTTCGCGCCAAATTCCTGGCTGGCAGTCTATAGCCAATTCCCAACCCAGACCGTGGGGCTCATCCATGCACCACAATGCGGTGTCTTAACCGAATGAGCCACCCAGCAACCCAAAGGCAATGAAGTTGGGGCGCACTTCGAAGGCAGGATGATGTCACGTGAGATCAGTGTTTATGGTTGTTCATGATGCTACGTCAGTTTAGTTAGCGGGTTAGTTACGAGCTTTCCAGTAACTGGGAAGCTCTAAGGCACCTTAGAAATAAGCATTTAGGAAAACTTTTGAATGAGACACGCCTCGATGCCTTTCTGCTTTCAAAGGCAGCATATTTTTTTTGGCGTTTGAGACACAGCCAACGGCGCTCCATGCGTGCAGCTGGATGCTCTTGGATGCAGCAGCGTATTGAGCCTAAACAGAGTCAGACTCAGACTCGTCACCACAGCAGTGGTCATCGTGAATCAATACGGATATCGCCATATCTTCAGGTGGGTCACAATTTTTTTTTTGGTAGTCTGATTCATTACAGCATCAGTTTTTCTCTTAACTAAACGCCGAATAGATGTTTCGGACAATATTTGGGTGCCGACTCGGCCACTGTTTTACTAACGTTAATGTTTGCTGTTAGTTTAATAATGGTAGTAAGTTAATGTTCGCTCAAAGCGTAACGTTAATGTATGACCTGGTTTGCTTAGCTAACGTTAACTTGGTTTTAATACCAGTTTAAATGACATGTAACGTTATACAATTAGCTAGCGATAACGTTAACAGTTAACTTAAACGTAACGTTGTCATACAATTCCTTCTTACCGTGAACAATATGCACAGGGCCTACCAGTTTTTGCCAAACCTGCGCATAACCATCATAGCTTGGAACTTTCAAAACCATAACAGCTGAACATAACATAATACTGAAAAAATGTTTATTGATTGGTAATAATTATTTTGTAGGCTATTCACTTTTGAATTTTCTTTGATCAAAAAGCAATTTTCAACTTTGTGTTTTTCCCTTGCACTTAAATTGTTTTCTCACTCTTGGTCATGTCATATTTTTCTTCGGTCGAGTCTTATTTTTCTTCGGCTAATTCATCTTTTTCTACGACCGAGTTTTGGCTCTTTTTTCACGTGGGGGCGGGGTTTGGGCGTGTCAGCATCTAGTGGCAGATGGTAAAGAGCAAAAAGGAGAATTCAACTGAGTGAAGTAGCCTAGTAGCGGCAAAATGTTTACAAGAGATTGCTGGTTGTGTCAGACTATTTCAGTAACATATAGCCTACTACTTCTACAGTAGCCTACAGTGGTAGCTAGTGACCTAACGTTATTCCTCTCAGGTTTATTTAGGGGAGAGCCGGGACGAAAGATACACATCGATTTCCACGAAAACTACAGAAACCCGAATGCCAGCCAGTATGTGACACGTGTAATCCTTTTACTCTGCAAAAAAACAGTGACGTGCGTCCCGTTTTGGCGGAGTGCTAGAACAAAGTTATTTTTGGCCGCTGTAAGTAAAATATCGAAACCGGAAGTGTTTTCCGGTTGGATAGGTGTGTTTATGTTTTAAATTATCCAAACATGCATAATTTTTTAAACACAACTGTTGACTAAAGGAAAGCATAGGCTTCGAGTGTCATGCTTGCGAGACTTACCTGCTAGCTAAGTTGAATGCAAGCGAGACACGAGCGAGACGAAAGACACTGTTAAAAGGCCGTGGTGAAAATGAAGGCAGACCTTGGGATGCGTATTGACCCCATCAGAACGAAGTAGGCTATTCAACAATGCCGTGGTATAAGCATCAATAAATGATGTCTATTAGCTATTAATAAAGGTGCGTTGCTTAAGTCATCCATTTCAGAGTTTAACGTTGCGAGGCAAAATTATATAAATTATGCAAAATTATGCTCTTGGCGCATGGTTGATTTCCATGGATTTTAAACTTATAACATTTTTTATTGACTCATCACTAACATGGCATTTTGGCTAACAATTACATTTGTTAAAAGGAATTAGCACAAAAAACAACAAGACATAGATAAAACACTTTTCGTCACGTGTTTCTTTCGTCCCGATTCTGTGTATCTTGATACATTGCACTCATTCTGTTTGCGGCCAATTATATCCGACTCGTTTATGCTGGAAACAAAATTCACGTTGCTATTAGTGAGGGACACAAACTGGTTGTTTGTCAGAAAACATGGCCTCTATCTCTATTAACTTTCGAGTAAACCGGATGAATGTAAAAAGTGTCTTTCGTCCCTGTTCTCCCCTACTAATTTGGCAGGCCATGTGTCATTTTATAGCCTAGATCTTTATCCGCCACCGCCAGGAAGTAAATGGGATAATGAAATTAAGGAACGGAGATATACAGGAATACATTAGGCAAATGTCAAGCAGTTTAAACGGAAATGCAAAAGAGAAGATGTATTATTAGCCTATCGAGACTAAGATTTGATCATACTGGGATTAATTCAACAGTTTTTTATGGGTATTGCGTTAAAGTAGCCTAGACTAGTTCGACGGGGATGGGACATGGAAGGGCTATTAGGGATGGGAGATGGTTTATTGGAGATCAGTAAGGCCATTTTCTTTTCTTAGAGATATACTAGGTTAGTGAATATAATTTTAAATTTAGACAAGATGGGGCACAACACAACCTTTCCTTCTCCATATTATCTATATTTTGTAGCCTACATTACAAAGGTATATGTTCAGCCTTTTCTTTGATATTGTATTCCATACATGCGTCTGAATTACGTTAACAGTTTGATTTCTGTATAGCTAATATAGTATCTCCGTCCTTTACTTTCATTAGGCCATCTCATACTTTCTGGCGAAATGTTAGGCTACTGTTTCTCCATCTTATTTTAATTCTTTAAATTAATTTCCCTTCTCACCGCGGGGCCCTGTGAAGTGCGGGGCCTGGGGCAGTCGCACCGGTTGCCCCCAAAAGACGGCCCTGGTGGTAGGTTACGGTATACAGTGCCCTCCACAATTACTGGCACCCCTGGTAAAGATGAGTAAAAAGGGTTATAAAAAATTCACCGTTTGGTGAAAAAATGATAAAAATCCAGCCTTTACTTGAAGTGAATTTATTCTGAGAAAAAAAAATCCCTCATCAAGGAATAATTATTTTTAACAAAACCACGTGTGCCACAATTATTGGCACCCCTAGAAATTCTTATGAACAAAAATGTAACTGAAGCAATTTTTCCATTTATATTTTACTTTTTAAAGTAACATAGCATTTTAATTGACAGACTTGAAAAGTGGGTCTTCCACCGCCGCCCTTCTTAATGTTCCAAAGGTTTTCCACAAAAGCTCTGGTGAGGCGGTTTTCTGTTTTTATGCACCAAAACTATGGAACACCCTCCCACTAGATATAAAAATGGCGAGCTCAGTTGCTACTTTTAAGAATAAGCTAAAAACCTATCTTTTTAAGCTGACTTTTAATTAGGTTTTTCTTGCCCATGCACTATGTTCTTAACTTTGTTTATTGTTATATTTCTTTTATTTATTTGTATTTTTTATTTTCTATTTTAGTTTTCCTCTGTTACTTTTATTGCTCTTGTTCTGTATTTTGTTTTTATTGTTGTGAAGCACTTTTATGTATGAAAGGTGATATACAAATAAAGTTTATTATTATTATTATTATTATCCAATATGGTGGAAATTAAATTCAAATAAAATAAACTTGTTTCCAGATATGTCAAAAAAACAGACTACCGTTTGAGGGTGTATTTACTTTTTCACATGACTGTATGTTCATTATGTTTCTCTCTACCAGACTATGAAACCTGATGCCAAATGATACAAGGTTAATGATTGATCCGTTGGCTGGCAGAACCCAAACTAGTCTAATTCACTCTGCTTTCCTTGTTTTCAGTCTTGTAATTCTATTTGTAAAGTGTGTTAAGACTGCAGTAAAATACACATTGTAGATGCACAATTATTGTAAATGTAAAGTTACTTCAATTATAGTGTGGCGAAACTAGCCCATAACGTACCATTTTCAGATAACTACTACAGGTTTACTGTGTTGTGGTGAAACTAACTTTTGGATGGAGAAAATATTCTGAAGTGCTCCTCAGTGGCCTAAACCGGCTGAGAATAACAGTGATCAGTCTTCTTTACTGTGTTGATAACTGGGCTCGCTCAGACTCGTTCTTCATCTAGCCTATTTATTTTAAATGAGCCTGTTTCACATCAACCTACATAATTTCCGTAGCATTCGATTCGCTATCCTTGGATACAATTATCATGACGTTTGTAAAGTTCGCCTAACTAGGTCTAATTTCTCAGAGAATACGCTGGGACGGACACAAAATTGTAAGATCTAAGATGTGAGATGGCTTTAAGATAACACCTACTAAATTGTTATTGGATGAACACGTATTAAAACCGACCGATGATATCCGTCAATGTAAGAACGCGCATTGGTGTATTTATGCCCACACGATGGAGAAACGCCCACTTTTGCTTTGCAGTGACCCCGACTTGGCGATTTTACGTAATATTTATTGAGTCTGGAATGAGACTATGCCCAACAATAATTGCTTCGGGGAGATCAACATGTAGCTTTGCCTGTTTTTGTCACAATTTGAATCTGCCATTATTCACTGTAGATCAAAGGCGGGGGTACCTGTGGTGCTTAACCACAAATTAATGAATAAATAAATAGACAGCTGCAAGTGAAACGGGGAAAATTAATTTAATTATCTTTAACTAATTATCTATTTTACAGTCTTAACCCCTGTTTGATGCTTGCAGGTTTATGGTCAACTGTCTCTTGTTGTGTAACTTTGTTTTATGTCAAGTCCACCTTGTAAAAGAGCTTTCAATCACGATGGAGTCTTCCTGGTTAAATAAAATATTTTTAAAAACACTGATGCAGTTCTGATTATTGTAATTTCATGTTTTTAATGTTTCCGAATATTAATAGAACACTGAGACTAGTGATAATATAAAAAAAATAAAAATAGATTTTATATTCGTATTCAGTTCGGGACAGTTGCAATTATACTTCAGGATGGTTCTGGGACAGTGCTGAAAAATTTTTGTATCAAGAGCCCTGCAACATTTTTATACTCCACAATGTGAAGCACCCAGCCAAGCGTCACATGATGAGAAACCCAAACCAACTGCAATGTATTTACAAGACAGCTAGCTAGCTAAATGATCTAAGCGATCACAGTTGGTGGTTGGGAATGCCTGAAATCATTACTTGGCAAAGCTTTACACCTATTTTGAAACTGCCTTGTTTTGGTTCTTAACTGAATCTGGGTATAAAAAAAGATTTAGTTTAAAATGGCTGTATTTAAAGCCATATTGCCATTTTTGTGAGTTTCTCTTCAAAACACCTTTCTGTTGCGTACAGGTGTGATGCACCAGGTAAAGAACCTAGCTGAGTCAGAGACCTTCCTCACCAGCCCCCCAAAGGCGTGTACGAGTGGGACAGCCAGTCTGTGCACAACCACCATCAGCACGGCAACCACCACCACGGCAACCAATGCCACGCCCGACCTGGGCTCTCCCAACTTCCAGCACAGCATGGATGACTCGCTGGACCTGAGCCCGCAGGGGTGAGAGACCACGACTAACTTAATGCTATAGCTTTGCAGCCATTGATTACCAACCAGGTCCAACCCGCAGAAGCCTTTTTTCAGTGTGACTCATTTGACCGGCTCCTCCTCCCACCGGACACCCAATCACAGCACAGAGAACATTGGCTCCAGAGCCCTGAGCCGTGACTTTGGTGTTGTGTGTTCTGTCTTTCAGGCGATTGAGTGATGTTTTGAAAAGGAAAAGACTTCCCAAACGAGGGCCAAGAAGGCCCAAATACTCCCCTCCGAGGGACGAGGACAAAGTTGACAATCAAGGTGTGTGTCGCACATTTATCTTACCTCTTGTTTATAAAGCTTAAGTATTTACAACTAGGCTGTACAGCAGACACTAACCTTAAAAGACATGAGTGGCAGGAGGGAGTTTCAAGTAGTATATTTTAACTGGTCAGGTGTTTTGCAGTCTGTGTGCAGCTTTACAGCTCTACCAAATGAAGTACAGAGGAATTCTCCTTTTAACTTCTCATGATATTAGAAACCGAGTTGAACAGATTAAGGCTGTGATGTATTATTCTAAAAGCATAAACATTTTCCTGTAACCCTTTCTATCCCTCTATTTTCCACCTCAGGGAACAGTCCCATCTTGACTCAGTCCCAAAAATCCTTCTTTCTGGCGAGTCTGAACCCCAAAACTTGGTGCAAACTGGGCACGCAGAACATCAGTGCCAACTCTGAGCCGTCCCTCACGGCTGGGTTGAGCGGCCTGGCTTGTGCCCCGCCCAAGGAATCCGTCTCCAACAACAGGTATTGCTCACCCGTATGATCATTATTAATTACATTTATGAAGTGCATGGTCTCGTCTCATGGTCTCATAGTGATTTACAGTGAAAGGGGAAACTCATCTCAGACAACAACAATGTGTAGCACCCACCTGGGTGATGCATGGCAGCCATTTTCCACCAGAATGGAAAATACATGATGTCAGGTGCATTGTATACTGTACATGCAATTACTTTTACTTCAAACATTCAGGCAGTTTTGCATACTTCCGGGTAGGAGAAGAGTGGTAGTTGGGGAATGGAGGAAAGGAGGTGGGGAGTGAAGAATATTGGGATGCACCCATATAATTCATATGATTGAGTTTGAAAAGGTCAGTCCCTCCTGCTGCACACATCTGATTGGCTTTAAAAAGGTCAGTCCCTCCCACTCCACAGATCTGATTGGGTTTGGAGCTCCTTTAGTTGATTTCCAGTTAGTGATGTTGTCATGGAGGTCCATCATGTCTATAATTTAGGAACCTGCTCCTCCTAGTGTCTGACTGAGCTTGCGAGATACTGCTTCTGTTCCACAGAGACAAAATCAAGGCCTGGATCAAAGGGCAGGCAAGTAAATTTATGGAGCCTGACGTCAACTCCGAGAACGTTGATGGTAGCAACCCTGCGCTGAATGTACTACAAAGGCTTTGCACTGCTACGGAACAGCTCCACTTACAGGTACCTCACCTGACTGTGCCTCTTTGCTGTGCTTTCCCATGCTTAAGGTTATATGAGCTGATGGTGGAGTTTAATTTCTAACTGTCCCTGCAGGTGGACGGTGGGATCGAGTGCCTTGTTGAGATCTGCAGTATTGTCTCGGAGTCAGACGTCTCTTCGTTTGAGATCCAGCACAGCGGCTTGGTCAAACAGCTGCTTCTTTATCTGACCTCCAACAGCGACCGAGACGCCGTGAGCCGGGACGTGCGTCTCAAAAGGTTCCTGCACGTCTTCTTCGGCTGCCCGGTGAGTGTCCTCGCCTCCCTGTCCTCTACAGCTGCTGACTGGCTCCCGGTGTTACCAGGGTCAGCTGACCAAACCTCCCCATGTAACTAATTGTGAAACTGATCCAGGGTCAGCATGTAGGGCTAAAAGGTTTCCACACTAGGGGTAGGTCAGTGTAACCCCTCCCCTCGGTGCTGCAGGTTCCAGGGGCGGAGCCTGAGGGCACCCTGGAGCCCACCGAGAGCGGCCCCCTGCTGGTGCTGGTGCACAAGATGAACAACTGCCTGAGCCAGATGGAGCAGTTCCCCGTCAAAGTGCACGACTTCCCCAGCGGCAACGGAACAGGGAGCAGGTCTGTCTCTGTCTGTCTGTCCCTCCCTCACTCTATTTCTCTCCATCAGGTCTGTCCCTTCCTCACTCTCTCTCTGGGTTACCCGTCCTTTCACTGATCTCACCCAACTTGTCTCGCAAAAGCTCATGTTTTCTGTGTGTGTGCACACGTAGGTTTTGATTGAATTGTTTGTATTGATTCATTGTTGTTGTCTCCAGGGGCTCCCAGGCACTGAAGTGCCAGCTGAGGAGACACCCGGACTGCACCAACGTCAAGCAATGGAAGGGGGGCCCTGTCAAGATTGACCCCCTGGCATTGGTGCAGGCTTCCGAGAGATACCTGGTTGAAAGAGGTGCATAAAATTCCTTGACAGCTGAATGTTTTGGCCAGCCTCGTTGTTATGGAAACGGTACTACTTTCCCGCCTCAATTCAGGTTATGGACGGATTCGAGAGGAAGACGAGGACAGCGACGATGATAAATTCCACGATGAAATCGACGAGTCACTGGTATGCTGCGTTGGCACGTTTCTCATGTAAATCTCCGGTTAATTAATTTTTCTCCAAGCCTTGACCCTTGAACCCTGACCCCTGAACCTTTCACCCTGCAGGCGGCGCAGTTCCTGAACTCGGGCAGCGTCCGGCACAGACTGCAGTTCTACATGGGGGAGCACCTCCTGCCCTACAACATGACCGTGTACCAGGCAGTTCGGCAGTTCAGCCTACAGGCCGAGGAGGAGAGAGAGTCCACCGATGACGAGGCCAACCCGCTCGGCCACGCTGGCATCTGGACCAAGACCCACACCATATGGTACCTGTCCATCACACACATGCCCGTGTTCCCACAATGCACGCGCTCTGTACGGTTTGTCTGTTCTTCTCCATTATTCTGTACATCATACTTGTTGGCTCACACACATCAATACTGGTTCATCATTAATACTTCTAAACTTGGCTAGGACAAATACAGTATGTGAAGTTACCAAAGTAATATATATTCCTTGGGCAAGAACAAATAGATTTTTTGTTTACAATGAATGCAGAGCTTGCCCGCAGTGTGTGTTCTGACACGTTTATTTGTGTGAGAGGTAAAGTAAAAACCTGTGATAAAGCGCAATGCTCTGTTTGGTCAGGTATAAGCCTGTGAGGGAAGACGAAGACGGCACTAAGGACGTAGTGGGTGGGAAGAGAGGCCGTGCACAGACCTCCCCCACCAAAACCTCGCCACGCAACGGCAAGAAGCACGACGAGCTGTGGCACGGTACGCCCTGTGAGACCCCTGTCCCCTTTGCGAGACACCTTCCTCTGTGTGTCTGTCTTTCTGTGAGGGATATGACTCATGTCCCTCTGTCTGTCTGTGCAGATGGCGTGTGTCCCAGCGTGGCCAACCCCTTAGAGATGTACCTCATTTCGGAGCCGCCGGAGAGCATGACCTTCGATGATCCCTCCCGGGACGTCAACCTGCTGCTCAGGGTTCTGCACTCCATAAGCAGATACTGGTTCTACCTGTATGAAGTGAGTGTGTGCGGCTGATACTGTACTGTACTGTGATATGAGAATGTGGGTGTGACTCTATGTACGGCCAGGTCTGTACAGTGCACTACTTTCTGTAAAGGTGTGTTGTCCTCAAGTGCACTGTCTGTGTGCGTGCTCTGAACATCTGTCTCTGTCCTGTAGAATGCGACGTGTAAGGAGATTATCCTGACCAGCGAGTTCATCAACAGCAAACTGACTGCGAAGGCTAACCGGCAGCTACAGGACCCTCTGGTCATCATGACCGGGAACATCCCCTGCTGGCTGACCGAACTTGGCAAGACCTGGTACGCGATACGCTTGACCCTGCCTATTACCTACACACAGCTCGGTTAAACACACACACACACACACACACACACACTTTGCTGTTATATGATGCATTAAAGCTGCATTATGCCTCCCTCATGCTGGATTAATGTCTCCCTCCTCTTCCCACAGTCCTTTCTTCTTCCCCTTTGACACGCGGCAGATGCTCTTCTACGTGACCGCGTTTGACCGTGACCGCGCCCTGCAGAGGCTGCTGTACACCAACCCTGAGATCAACCAGTCGGACTCCCAGGACAGCTGGGTAGCACCACGGCTCGACAGGGAGAAGGTGAGGGTGAAGGGGGGTGCAGTTTCCACACGCTATGAGTGATGGTCACTTCCTGTGATAAAGTGGCCACTTGAGGGATAAGGGTTTTTATAGGGCAGCTGTGTTTCTCATTACAAAGTGTAACCATGGGAATTAAGCTCTCAGATATACAAACCCAATTCCAAAAAAGTTGGGAGAATAAGTAAAATGCACATAAAAGCAGAAAGCAGTGATTTGTAAATTTTCTTTTACATATATTTAATTGAAAACAGTACAAAGAAAATATATTTAATGTTTTACCTCATCAACTTTATAGGTTTTTGTAAATATACGCTAATTCTGAATTTGATGCCTGTAACACGTTCCAAAAAAGTTGGGACAGGGGGAAAAAAACTGGGAAGTTCAAAAAACACCGGTTTGGAACATTCCACAGGTAAACATTCCATACTGACCGAACGTTTTTGGAATTGGGGTTTGTACATGTGATGGTTTAGTAACGGTGACCGCACTTCTCTCTCTCTCTCTCTCACACACTCTGTGTAGCGCACTATAAACAGGGAGGAGCTGCTCAAGCAGGCGGAGTCAGTGATGCAGGACCTGGGCAGCTCCAGGGCCATGCTGGAGATCCAGTACGAGAACGAGGTTAGACATCTCATAAAATACCCACTGTAATTTACACACCGAACTCTCACAACTGTACAGTAGACATCTTAATCATCAGTACATCTAGTGACCGACCTGCTTACAAGATGGACAGCTTTTTGACTTGTCTAACTGGCGCTCCCCTAAACCCTTCCCCCTGCAGGTGGGCACAGGGCTGGGTCCCACTCTGGAGTTTTATGCACTTGTATCTCAGGAGCTGCAGAGGGCTGAGCTGGGTCTTTGGAGAGGGGAGGAGGTCACCCTGTCAAACCCAAAAGGTATGTTGGTGTTACAGGCCTGCTCTTCTGGATGGTACCATACACGGTGGAGCCCTTTGGGGGTTTCCCACTCTGCGCCGTCCTGACTGTACTCAACTTGCCCCCCCCCCCCCACCTGCACAGGAAGCCAAGAAGGGACCAGGTATATGTTCAGCTCGAGGGGTCTGTTCGCAGCTCCTTTCGGTAGGACAACCAATCCAGCGCACATCGCCAAGGTGAAGATGAAGTTCTGCTTCTTGGGCAAGCTCATGGCCAAGGCCATCATGGACTTCAGACGGGTAAAGATGGCTGACTTTCCCAGCCGATTATTTCTGCAGTTTAGCTCCTCGCCGCACTCCTCTCTGCCCTGCAGCTCGCCCAGTCGCTCTGCATTCTCTGAGCCCAGCTCCCCCCTTCTGTTCCCCCCTCAGCTCGACCTGCCCCTTGGGCTGCCCTTCTACAAGTGGATGCTGCGTAGCGAAGGGTCCATCGGCTCCCATGACCTGGTGAACATCGACCCCGCCGTGGCCAAGTCCATCCACCATCTGGAGGACATAATCCGCCAGAAGAAGAGGCTGGAGCAGGACCGGTCCCATGTGAGTGGCCCCTTCTTGTGTTTTAAGTGTGATGTTAGATGTGATGCTGTAAATGCTGTGCTGTTTCGTGCCTCAACATGTTGGTTGCTTGCAGTAGGTGCAGTTAAAAAGGGGCTCCCTCCCCCTCCCTTCCAGACGCGGGAGACCATGCAGCAGGCTCTGGAGGGCCTTAACATGAACGGCTGCTCTGTGGAGGACCTGGGCTTGGACTTCACCCTGCCGGGCTTCCCCAACATCGAGCTGAAGAAAGGGGGCAAAGACGTCCCCGTCTCCATCCACAGCCTGGAGGAGTACCTCAGGGTACGGATAACGCACAGAAATGCACACATACACATTACTGTGTGTTACAGCTCATTAACATACACTTACACACTTATTGTCCCTTCCCTTCTGCAGCTGGTGGTGTACTGGACGCTGAATGAGGGCGTGTCCCGGCAGTTTGAGTCGTTTAGGGAAGGGTTTGAGTCCGTCTTCCCTCTGCATCACCTGCAGTATTTCTACCCTGAGGAGGTGAGCTGCAGCCTTTCTTCCACACTTCTGTCGTTATTGTTTCATTCATGGACTTTGTTTACACACACACACACACACACACACACACACACACTTCTGAATGGATTGACTTGCTCTCTCCACTGTAATCGTGTGCTCCAGCTGGATCAGCTGCTGTGCGGCAGCAATTCTGAGACCTGGGATGTGAAGACTCTGATGGAGTGCTGTCGGCCCAACCACGGGTACAAACGCAACAGGTAAACCGGCCCACTCCCACCCACAAGCGCAGGATACAGCACACTGCCAAATAATGCACCATTAAAACACTGTGCTGTCGGTCCCACCACGGCTACACACACGACAGGTAAACTCCACAAGCACACAATACACCACACCACCATTGGGTCTCTCTCTCTCTATCCCGCCTCATAGACACTTTACACTTACCTACTTCCCACTGTACTTTTTGTTTATTTATATTTTTACTTATATTTTTTATTTTTATTTTTATCTTGCATATATAATATTATATTGGTTGAAACTTTGCACTACTACTTGCACTACTTGTTTTTGTGTTTTGTTTTGTTTTATGTTTTATGTTTTATATTATATTATTTTATGTTTTATGTTGGTTTATGTATGCACCAATAAACCACAGTAAATTCCTTGTATGTAAATACTTGGCGAATAAAGGGATTCTGATTCTGATTCTGATTCTGATTCTGAAAATACAACGCATTAAGACATTGGCTAGTGATGAAACTGTATTGAGCTCGATTTTCTTTAATGCGGTGTGTGTTCATTTGTGAATGCATGAATGTTTTTCTGTGCCTACAGTTAGGTGGAGAGGTTCTGTTGTCACTTGGTTTTTTGTGTACACGTGTGGCGAGACTATGTTATACTCTATGTACAGGAGGCAGGAGCCCTTTGACATTATCACTGTGTTTATTTGCAGTCGAGCCGTGAGGTTCCTCTTTCAGGTGCTCAGTAGTTTTGATGCGAAAGAGCAGAGGCTGTTCCTGCAGTTTGTGACTGGGAGTCCCAGATTGCCTGTTGGAGGTGAGTTTTACTCATTATCACATTTAACCAGAAAATGCAGCTCGGAGCTTTGGCAAGCTTAGTGGTCATTGGTCACTGTGCTGTGTTCGGGTTGCTGTGTTGTGAGCTTCATAACCCATCGTTAGCTCTGCAGTTATTGTGAAATCAATAAATGTTTCTTTTGTGGCAGGCCAGAGATTGCTGGTTTCTCCTTTCGGTGTTTACCTTATGTCTGAAGCATAATTATGGGACTGATACACCTACAAGCTAAATTTTTATTATAGTTCATCCTCACAGTAACCAGCAATGCACTTTTGAATACATAAGCACCAAACAAATAACATCAGTTCAGGAGACATTTTCTATTCATGAGTTTAGAAAAAAAAGATGTCTAGCAAAACACTGGCATCTAGCAAAAATATATATTTATTCAAGCAATTACAAAGTACAAAAAAAATGAAAGTGCATGTGAAAAAGAATAAGCTAGACTATTGAGTTTAACATCAACATCCATATTATTACCTTTCTTGTTTGGCCAAAGTCCTAGAATCATTAGCTAGCTCTCAGCTACAGGCCTTTTTAGAGATTAACATTATCGGGTTTTAGACCAGGTCATAGCGCATTAACAACAACAACTCTTGTGATAAATTATATTGTCAACTCTATGGATAACAAACTGCAGTGCGCTGCACTCTTTATTGACCTATCAAAGGTTTTTGACTCCGTTGACCATAATATTTTATTGAATAAGTTATCCTCCATTGTATTGGATGAACTTTCTCTTAACTGGTTTTATGCATATCTCTCTGGGAAAACTAAGTTTATTGTTGTGGATGGTTTTAAATCTAGCGCTCTTGAAGGTGTCCCACAAGGGTCTATTCTTGGTCCACTTCTATTCACACTTTATATAAACAACATGGTGTTCCCAACACCACAATGTAATGTCCATTTTTATGTGGATGATAAAATTTTGTATGCCACTGGCTACATGCTTAACCAGGCTATTACTAATTTACAGTCTGTCTTTGATTCTTTTCAGTTAGCTTTTATTAACCATAAGCTTGTTCTAAATTCAGATAAGACAAAATGTATTTTATTTTCAAGAAATCTATTGGGAAATACATATAATTGGCATTCATACACTTTGTGGTACCCAAATTGAAACTGTAGAATCTTATAAATATTTAGGAATTTGGCTTAATGGTAGATTTTCCTTTAAGACATCTTCTCAAAAGCTAAAAGCTAAAATTGTTTTCTTGTACAGAAATAAAGCATGCTTCTTTTTTGTTAATAGAAAACTGTTGTACAATCAACTGTCTTATCTGTATTGGATTATCATGTACATGCACATTGCCCCTTCCACTTTAAAGCCCCTTGATGCAGTTTATCACAGTGCATTGCCTTTTATCAATGGGGATACATTTCTCATGCATCATTGTGTTTTGTATGGAAAAGTAGGATGGCCCTCTTTATCAAAGAGGAGGGAACTACATTCCATTGTATTTATTTATAAGGCTTTACTGAAGAAACTTCCCCTTTATCTCTCATATTTAATTATGTTTAAATCCAGTAACTATGGTACCAGGTCTCTGGACTTCTTAGTCTTAGATACACCACATATAAATACTGAGCTGGGCAAAACAGGTTTTCAATATTATGCCCCTCATAATTGGAATGAATTGCAAAAAACCTTTAAACTAGAATCTCTTATTCCCTTAGAAAAGTTAAAAGTTTTATACATGGATTTTTAAAAATGTTGTATATACGTGTTTCCTTTGATTCCCTGTATGCTGTTTGAATGCTGAATGTTAACGTGGCTGAATTGTACTTTGATTTTGAGAAGTTTCCTTTTGGCCATATTGAGACATAGAAGGGGAATCATTCCCCCAAAGGGTCCTGGTTTACTCTGCAGTCTCTGACAATGTGTCACGTTACACCCCCCCCCCCCCCCCCTTTCTCGCCCAGGGTTCCGGAGCCTGAACCCACCGCTGACCATCGTACGCAAGACGTTCGTGACGAAGAACCTCGATCTGCCCTCGGTCATGACCTGCGTGAACTACCTGAAGCTGCCGGACTACTCCAGCATGCAGATGATGCGGCAGAAGCTGCTTATCGCAGCTCGCGAGGGGCAGCAGTCCTTCCACCTGTCCTGACCCTCCCCAACACTGTTTAGCACGCAACGTGCAGTACGCAAAAAATATCCGCCATACTATTTTCCAACCATACTGTGGAAGTGTCGTAAGACGTCCCACCCACAGAACTATATAAGAGCGGTCCTTCTCTTGCGCGGCCATGTCACGTGTTGTTTTTGTTGCATTTGAAGGAAAACGTCAGCGAAGTTCTGCGGCCTGTGCCTCATTTTTTAAAACAAAGCTTCACATCATATTTATTCGACCAAAATGTTTGTGTACTTATTCAAAAGTGTGCTTCCGAATGTACTCAGCGAAAACCCGGAAGTAAGTGTATCATACGGGGGTTTAAAGTATACTATATTTAGAGAAAATGTCGCCTACTTATCAACTTTTTCGTCCTGTCTACTCAACAAGCCTAACTAATAGTATGGAAGGGTGGTGATTCGGACACAGCCCAGGTTCAGTATAGCTCCAAAGATCATTTGTACAGACCTGCTCATTCTTTACGTGTGAGGGGATCGCTCCATGCTCCCATGTCCTCCACCTTTCAGTCTGTCTGTTTGCACCGTTTTGTATAAAACGCCACCGGTTTGTGTGTTGTTCTTTCCCAAACCCCCTGTGGTAGGGGGGCGTGGTTTTAGGTGCTGCCGGCAAGAAAGAGAGTGAACTCGGGCTGGTTTATGGAACCGGCACAGCTGTCGGTAATCAGGCAATTGGTGACGAATGATTGTTTTATTGTTTGTATCAATTTACCAATTGCCTTGATTATTCAACAGTGAGCCTGAGAACATTTAAAAGGAGCCTTCTGGGGGTTTAGAGAAAAAGCGGAAGACTGAATGTGCTGATGGTTGCAATACGGGGAGACTGAAAATACAAACCGGTTCTCTTTACCTATATCTGGTGGTCTCTGTCTCTTCACACGAGAGGTACGGCTCACTTCGCCACACCCCCCTTTTGTGTGTGTTGCTAAATCTTGTGAAAAAGGAAGTTTGGAGTCAGGAGGAATGAGGGTGGTGATCAGAGTTAAGTGGTGTTACAAAGCGCTTCAGCTCTCTGTTGAGTATACCCAGTGCGTTGGATAAGTCGTTTTTTTGCTGATACTTTGTTAGAGTAGTGTGACTCTGCTGGACCCTGAGGGACAGAGTGTGTGGGCGGGTTCTCGACCCTCTCTCGAAGAAGAAGAGTTTGGCTCGACGAAGCCTGGAGCGCTTCAATCCCATATTGTAGCTGAGCACAAAATTTGGCTGGTCTCATTTTATTGGTTCGCAGCCAGATAGCATTTCAAGTTAATTTGCGGAATAAAGTTTATCTGCAGTTTCACACGCAGACTGAGGGGACATGGCTGCTTTACGCTTTTACATTTTTCTATCATTCTTTTTTTAATGTTTTGGTTTTTTGCACTGCTGGCTTGGAACAAACCGGGGTGCGCACCTGCAGTCTGTAGCCAGGGGAGGGCGCCACTGTATGCTCTCCTGGCTAGTCGTTCATGTGCTGGTTTCTAAGATCTGCAATACTGCATCAGGTTCATGTTTTTACCTGAACATAAATAAAGTTATCTTTGTTACATTTTTTTAAATTACTGTTTAGTGTTGTTTCTTCTGTTTGAAAGGAGCTGACTAAACAGGGCCCAAAACTACATAAAATATCCACACTAAAATAAGATAAACAGGCTCAGCATGTAATGGCCTTTCTAAGTGAAATTGTGTTATGCTTTCTTCTGCTTCAATTTTCAGAGGCAATCTGAGAATCTCTAACACCAGGTTCAAAAAATGTAGTCGGTCATGGCACTGTTTCAATTTCAGATTAAAAATAATTTTCAGAAATGGTGAGAGTAGCTTTTGAAATGTCACAGTGAGATGTTTTATTATGGTGGAAGTGCATGGAGGAGCTGGTCACTCAGTATATGAGGAGAATTGGGCCCTGTTCTCAATGCACTTAAACATGGTTCTAAGATCCCGTTTCTGCTCTTAATAGTCATGGTCACACACTGTCCAGTTACAATGGAAAGCAAGAACTGCAGTTTTTAGTCCTATTAGAAGTGGGTATTTGCAAACCTTTGTAATGCCACTGTGTGTGTGTGTATGTGTGTTTGTGTTTGTGTGTGTGTGCACGTTTGTGCCTGGATGAATGCGGGGGAGAATGAGAAGTGTAGATGTTTACAATTTGGTCATTTAGCAGAGAAAGCATCTTACAAATGTGCATTAAGAGATGGACATGGGTACAGTTTAATTCACTGCACCATCAAAACCTGCAATAGAGGGCTGGAAGGGTTCATAAAATAAAATTTAAAAAATGTATGATAGAAACTTAATTGGAGACATTGAGGTGTAATATGAAAACCAAAGTTTTTTTGTTTTTTTTTGCAAAAGACGGCCAGTGAATCCAGTCCTGACCGATTCGGAAAGGTTTTTCCATCATAGGGGTATAAAAGGCAGAGGAGAACCATGAGAGAGATTGGGCTGCCACCGGAAGCCAGGGAACAGTTCTGGCTCAAAAGTGGTGTGGCATCTGTGAATTTTGGCAGGTTGAAGACATTTAGCATTTTGACCAGTTGTAGTGACACATGCAGGTAAACTGGCAGGCATGCAGTAGTCTGGAGTTTACAAAGGCTTGTCTAATAATGCAGTGAACAATTGCAATGGACTGCACAAGTGAACTAGAGAACAATTGTGGACATTTCCATAGTCTTGTTACTGCTGTAGATTTTACGTCCTCTTGCTCCAATTAAATTTCGTGGATGCAGGTTTTGTGGGTAAAAGATCAGTCGATGTAGGTTGGAAGTATACAGCAAATACATTTCCATGTATTTTTATGTACAAATGCTAGCTAAGTGAATGCCCACAGTATTAACAGAAAGGCAAGCTGTGGCGAGCAAATGATGCGAGTACAAACACTAACCACAAATAAGGGTAATCCCCAAAAATATTGTGTGAAAGAGCAACAATATAAACTCTGTCACCATGTCCATATTGGCCCTTAACACTCCTGGTGGTACATCTTACGGTCTACAACTACCGCTTTGAGTGCGGTTTAATTTAGTTTTTTGAGTGAAGAGTTGTTTGTGAACTTGTGTTATTCCTGCTGGGGCATTAATCTGTGATGTGAAGGTATTACAGCTTCCCGTTTGTCCTCGCCTCACAGCATAGTGAAATGATGGGTATATTATGTGCCTACAGGGGGTGAGAGAGAGAGAGTTGTCCAACAAATCACTGGGACTGACGTTAAATAGCTTTCAGGACCGTGCCTTGCTGATCCTACGTGTGTTAGTGTGAAACTTTCACTCATGCGTTTCTCCTCAGGCCTAATATTTCCCACAGAGAAGAGGTGCCACTCAAACCATCAGAAAGGACTACTAGTGAAGAGGCTTCCCAAAAAGCACTGCATGTATTTACATTATTATTTTATTTAACCAGGAAGACCCCATTGAGATCGAAATCTGACATAAAACAGTTTTCTCACAAGACATTTTATAAAATGAAGTTACGAACAACATTGCTAAGAGACAATAAAATAAAATAAATGAATGAATAGAGCAGGGGTTAAAAACAAGAGCATACTTCAGTCACTGAGTTATGAATTGCATGTTTAAAATCAGCAATTGAAATTAGAGATCTTGAAAACACTTGACATTTAGTTTTGCCTGCATTAAGAACCAGGTGCAGTGCATATTACACTTGGGAGTTAATTGTAACCTGAGAAAGTTTATTCATATAAATGGTAAATAATCCAGCCCTGCTCACTCGTTATTTTGAATGTTGTGGGTGGGACTAAATCACAATATTTATCCTGTGGCCTGTATCCAGAGCAGGGATGGGCAACTCCAGGCTTCGCGGGTCAGTGTGTATGCAGGTTTGTGCTGCCACCAGTTACCAATTATTGAATTAGCCCAATCATTTACATGATCTGATATTTTAGTTACATTCCACAATATGAACAGCAGCTGATGAATGTTCTTGTGCCTGTATGTATGTACTGTGGTATTGTATTGTTGGTTTTATTGTGGTCTAATCAATAAGTTAATAGGTGTTGGTGTATATGACTAATTAAGTGACTGTGCCAGGGTAACTGGTGACAGCAGAAAACTGCACCCACACTGGCCCACGAGGTCTGGCCTGTCCATGATCCAGAGAATCTTCTCGCAACACTAACATTAAATTCTCCATTTTGTGTTCAGTTTCTCCCACAAAGAAAGCCTGTAATTGTATCTTTTCCCTGAGTCTTTCAGGGTCCATCATACAGAAGCAAACCCCTGGACAGCCTGCTTGGTTGATCCACATTTTAGATTTCCTGTTTGTTTCCATGGCAACTGGCTGAACTTGCCAATGGGTTATAGGATAAATACCCATTAGTATGTTATTGTGATGTGTATTAGAATAGTGCAATGAGGGTAATATATTTCTACTCTTCATTTTAAATCTAATTTTCAATATTTCCATCAACCTACAATAGCTCTTCACTACCGTGCGTCCGACTTTCCGGGCATTCAGCCATTTACACTGCAATGATGTCATCAATATTTCTTTACATTAACGAATTGTAACTCGCTTTTCCCCACTGCCTCGTTTACCCAGGCTGCCATATGTAATGCAATGTAATGTAATATGTCATATTTGTGTGGCTGTGCGAAGTGAGATAGATATTCATTGTGAATATTTTGTTACTGTAAACTGAACAGGATGTTAGCGATTGAAAATGTTTTTTTTTTGTTTAGCTTGAATGGATCTTATATCTGCAAAAATATGTATATGGACTGTTGCATCCATACTACAATAATGACCAAGGACAAAAAGGCAATATAGATTCAATTCTCTTATAAGACAACTATAATTGCTAGCATTCAAATATGTAAAAACAGAAGTGTAAAAATCAAGCACTGTAATTAACCTATAAGCTCTGTTTCATGTGAGTCAGCAAAATGATGCTCGCAACTGCAGGCTAATTAGCCTAATTTATGTGCAGTATCCAATGTTGCACACAATACTGAACATCCAACTTCTTCTAAATCTGCAAACAACAAAACATTTATTTTTTAAATTGATATGTTGGTTGATCTCAAGGATGACCTACAGCATTTCCTACTCAGAATAATGTTGCTACATAGTTTGCTACATGTCCACCTATGAGTGAATGTTAGCATTTGCCTTTCTCTGATTGGCTTTGTTTTCATAGTTGCTCCTGTAATCACATTATCAGTTTGAATGGATAGCTATTCAAATGCTGAAACGTATTTTAATGACTGCATGTGTAAATGTGACAGTAGTCTACTACGCAGAAAACTGCACATGAGATGAGCTCAGAGTGGGAAGTATTGCTTGAGGAGAAAATAAGAAATATGTTTTTACCTGTCTTTTCACATTTTATAATACTATTGAATTGAATTAATCACTGTTGTAATGCCGCTTGCTAGCTAATAATCTTACACCAACCTCAAACTTACAAATTGACTTTGGCAGGTAACAGGTTGATGATGACGTTAGCTAGTTAGCAAGAGATAACATACGGTATAAGCAATTGCATTTAGCAAGCCAGCTAGAAGTCTGACACCATGCATATTGCTAAAGAGCATCGATCAATCGATCCGTTTTTACTTAATCTGGGTCGCGGTAACAACAGGCCAAGCAGAGTAGCCCAAACATCCCTCTCCCCAGTGACTTCCTCCAACTCGTCATTGCTAAGAAGCAATCCTTTTTTATTTTATTTCAGGAGACCCGAGCTGTGTCAACTTCTTCTAAACATAGAACTTAATGTTTTAATTGCCCTAATATTAGGTGAACAAGACATGGACCTCCATGTCTACACTCTGTGTGTCAATATAAAGCCAAGGGGACATACTGTAGCTACAGTGAGGAACCTCACCCAGGGACAGTGATACCTTATAACCACGCCCACTGTCAGGGGGAAAACAGATGCCGGCTCCCATTGACCTGTTGTCAAAAAAGGCAATTTACATCATTGATATTCTATACTTTTCCTTCTCGTCATCTCTCCAATTTGTGTTTTGTTTTGGATTCGTTAATTAGTCCTAAAGCCAAGCTTTAGCTGATGGACCAAAATTTGAATGGGGGTTATAATCAGATGAGACCAGAATATAACATTTGCACAAAGCACATTGTCAGTGGGTGTGGCATCAGAAGAAGGACATTTGTGTTGAAAAGTGTCTACTATCTGGTGAAATATGGTGGTAAATCTTTTTGATGTTATGGACTTGTATTACATCTACTGGTCATGGGGACTGGTGTAAAGGCCAATGGAATCATCAACTCTTAACAAGTACAAAGACATCTTGGCCAAAAATCTGGATCCCTCTACCAGGAAGCTCAAACTTGGCTCCAAATGGATCGTTCAGCATGACAATGATCCCAAGCATACCTCAAAATCAACCAAGAATTGATTAACTGACCACAAAATGACTGTTTTGCAGTGGCGGTCTCAGTCTCGAGACTTTAACCTCATAAAATATTTGAATTGAAGATGGCCAGTAGGGCAGACAAAAGGATGTGAAGGATCTTGAAAGATTCTGTATGTAGGCAAGGTAAGTTCCCCCAAATATGTTTATCAATATCAAAACACTATAGAAGATGACTCGGCAGCGTTGTCCTTGAGAAGGGAGGGTGCACATAGTGCTGAAACCGGGAATGTGAATAACTGACATCTTTTTTGGGGAAAACTACTACAAAATAATTTTCACTGAGCAATTATGTGGTTATTCTGAGCAATTATTCACACCCGTTTTCAGTATTTACTATTATGGTAGTGATTATTCACTTGCTTTACTGTAACGAGTCCTATATATGTATTTCTCGGAATATATACTGCATTATGCATTGTAATGTGTTGTTCCCAATAGTAATTGTTTGTCTCTTTTGCAACAGTAGTCAAATTTGTCCCAACATTTCACTGGATAACTGTAGTCATGGTAACCCATAATGTTCAAGTCGTGTGTTGATAATACTTTGTAAGTTGAATTAATTCATTTCACTACTATAATGTAATTAAATTTTACATCACACTGACCCCCTTACAATATATATAGCAAAAGAGTTGCAGACTCTTGCAGTACTAAGAGTAGATGAAGAACGGCTTCATGATTATGTCGTGGGAAACCTTGACCAGACCTTGTGGCAAACCAGTGAGCACTTCAGCCATTTCCCTTTCTATTATGTCATTTTTATTATGGTAAAATAAATTCTAGTGGATGAGTAAAATTTCTTTCTGTAATTGTTATATCCATAGCAGGGGTATTGTGTGCCTTTCATACTTCATGATTGCATATTTATGAAATCAAAGAGCACTGAATGACTTGGCATTTAAACTGATAACAGCTCATTATTCCCCTGCTGTCTCGGGAGGGAGGGAATGGCCAACAGAAAGTGTTGGATCAGCTGATATGGAAGGTGTGCATGCTGAAAGCCATGTGATGTGAGCGGCATGTCTGCTGGGAGAGAGGATGCTGGAGCCATGTCGCTCTGCTGTCTGTTTCTGCTCTCGTGTAGTGCATCTCCCCAGTAAAGCTGATCAACCTGACCCCCCCCACACTGATAACCGCTCTCGTGTAGTGCATCTCCCCAGTAAAGCTGATCAACCTGACCCCCCCACACTGATAACCGCTCTCGTGTAGTGCATCTCCCCAGTAAAGCTGATCAACCTGACCCCGCCACACTGATAATTAACAGGAACATGGAGAATAAGCTTGGCTTAGAAATGATCGCGCTGCAAATGAGCTCCCTGCTGGTGTGTGTGTGTGTGTGTGTGCGTGTGTGCGTGCGCATGTGTGTGCGTGCGTGTGTGTGTACGCGCGTGCGTGCGCGCGCACGTGTGTGACTTGTCGTCACTGTGATCAGCGGTTGAAACTGAGCTGGAGCCCGCCCCTCCGACTCAGTCTCTGCGAGCCAGTCCACGCATAGTCACTGCACAGAGCTGCTGCATATACACTCAGGCACATACGCACTCGCAGTACACTGCCGTCCGTTCGCTCTCACACACACACACACACTCGCACGCACGCACGGCCGGTAGCTGAACGCCACGAGAGAAGCAGCCTCGTAGCATCGCGGGAAAAGCGAGAGGGAAGACATGAGAGGGGGAAAAGAGGAGGAAAAAAAGAGGGGGATCAGTGAAAATAGCGTGGCCGCGTCTTTTAGCCTGTCCGCCAGTATGAAGAACTCTTGCTCCCTCGCTTGCCTCGTGCTCCTGCTCAGCACCGGGGGCTGCCTGTCCTCTCCTGTGACCCCCACGCTGACCTCCGACGTCGCCACGCCACCCCCGGACCCCTGCGAGGGCCAGCCCTGCCTCAACGGCGGCTCCTGCGCGCCCCTGCCCATCTCGCCTGAGACGTCCGAGTCCCCCTCTGACACACAGGCGTACACCTGCACCTGCAGCTTCGGGTACCTGGGGCGAAACTGTGAGGTAAGATGCGGGGTCCCCGGCGCCCCATAAACCGCCATTCTGCTGGCGGGGATCGGGCTCTCAGGACGCACGCGGATACGCGCTCTCACTCGCTGCTTTCCATGTTCCTCATTATGTACACATGCTGATTAGGGCAAGAAAGGAGAGCGCCGTTACTGTGGCAACGGAGCAGCAGGAAGGCTGAGCTTGGCTGGCTCGACATTGAGATGCAGCATCTGTTCCACTATGCTTCATATTTTACACTGAGTTTTGTAATGACTCAGAGAAAGAAAGAAATGCTATCAGGCAGAGAGGGAAGTGAGATGTGGAATAGTGTTAACTCACGTGAAGACACAGTCTGTTCTATTTTCACATTGATATCACCAATCAGAAGAACAGTACCCTGGTGCTCCTGGAGGGACAGATATTCCCAGAGTGAGAGCATCAGAACAAAGTTTCTGAGAGACAGGAGAGCGACTGTATGCTTGAGAGACACGAGGCTAATCCTTTAGTCATTCCAGGCTGATAAATATAACGTTAATAAATATGAATGTTTTCTGTAATCTTCACAATACTGTGGTTAAGTGCGAGACCTCATTGGCACCAGTGTTTCTGAGTGACAGCCAGCTGTATTTTGTTGTCATAGAGAAGGTCCCATCCTGAGTTCTGTGTCCTTGTGTGGACAGTACCAACCTTGGCATCTCACCATCCAGAAATACCTGGCTGACGTCAGAATTCTCATATACTGTGGTGTTTGGACACCATAGAGCATTTCTGCATTTTTCAAAAGTGAAATTGTGTTGTATTTATTACTTCTGGCTGAAAAGTAATACAGTGCACTACAGTAAGTAACACAGGATGTGAGATTTCAGAGAAGATATCTGAGGACATACTTGTGAAAATGCAGTGTTGTAGTGCCATTTTCTTAGGTACTCGCTGTCCTCCAGTTTAATGGTATGATGGATGCAGTATTATGTACTAGTTAGCACTGATTGACCTACGTTGCAAACCAGGAGGTTGCTGGCTTGATTCAAATGTAGGACACAAATTACTGCTGTGCCCTGATTTAAGGCAATTGAACATAATTGCTTCAGTAAATAGCTGTATGAATAGATAATACTAGAGAATGTAGGTGGTATCAGTCACTCTGAATTAGGAACTCTTCTGTACTAAGATAATGCTTAAACCTACAGGATGTTTTCATAGAATATTCTTGCTGATAATTTTGCTTTTGTGAAGTGAGACGAAAAGCAGTTACAGGCATCATCGGAGAGGTGATGTGGTGTCCTTCAGGGAAATGGACACAGAGGATAAAGTGTATAATGTGTTCTGTGTGGCCAGACTGTTTGAGGATGGACCACATGACCTCCTGTTATTTTCTCCTGTACTTTGTGCATTGGTGATCTGTAATACCAGAGCCGGATTCATGCTGCCCTCAATTCAGCGTAAGAGGAAGTCTCTAGAGGGCATGGTTTTTTTCACTACCTCTCTCTCCATGGCAACATGCACAGTCGTCAATAACGATTGGGTTAAAAGCCTGTTTGACCAGGTGCGCTGCCTTTTCACATTCTCCTCAGCATCAGGTTAAAAGAGAGAGGGAGAGAGAAAAAGGTAGAGCGAGAGCGAGAGAGAGAGCACGCAAGAAATTTTTTTTTTTAAGAAACAGAGGGAGCGTCAAATGAAGAGAAGAGATAGAGAGATGTGCATTTTATCTGCACTAGTATTTGATTGTATTTAATGAATGCAGTGTGCTGTAGAGCCTGCCCAGTGGCCTGCGCAGCACTGCGACACGCTGAGGTGAATAAGCTGAGAAGGTGCCCCCTGGGGCTGGTGTTTTTGTGGCGAGATTATTTTTGGGCTTCAGGTCTGTGGGACAAGGTTGTATTTTGCGGTACAGTTTAGCTGGGAATTAATCCAGGCAGCCAACGGTGCAGCTCTGATTCAGAGCGGGCTGAGAGGAGAGAAACGCAGTACAGCCATTGGCCAAGAGAGACGGTGTAATCTTCATGGTGTCACAGCCCACAGGTGGTAGGGCGCTACCTCATACAGAAACAACCTTGGTGTGTTAATGCTCTTTAATCATGCTTTAATCATTCTCTCCTTAACAAGCTCATTAATCCCACTGTACTTTCTGGATGCCTGCAGTGATGCTGAACCATATATGGGGCGCCACCCTATTGTGACATGGGGTGGGATCGGGAGGAGGTTCGTTAGCTGCCTGAGGTCTGAAAAGCACCCCTAGAGAGAGGCAGAGGTGGATGAAGACATGGGTGGGGTGTGGTACGAGTAGACCTTCATCGGCATTAATGTTTCATGAGCTGTGATGAGTTATGCATCGGGGTGTGATGAGCTAAGGTGAGTCAGGTTTGAGCTCTGTATCAGGGTGTGATGAGTTGTGATGAGCCAAGGTTGAGCTCTGTATCAGGGTGTGATGAGTTAAGATGAGCCTAGGTTGAGCTCTGTATCAGGGTGTGATGAGTTAAGATGAGCCAAGGTTGAGCTCTGTATCAGGGTGTGATGAGTTGCGATGAGCCAAGATTGAGCTCTGTATCAGGGTGTGATGAGTTAAGATGAGCCTAGGTTGAGCTCTGTATCAGGGTGTGATGCATTAAGATGAGCTAAGATTGAGCTCTGTATCAGGGTGTGATGAGTTGTGATGAGCCAAGGTTGAGCTCTGTATCAGGGTGTGATGAGTTAAGATGAGCTAAGGTTGAGCTCAGTATCAGGGTGTGATGCATTAAGATGAGCTAAGATTGAGTGCTAACTGGCATCTTCCACATTTTAAACAGAATCTCTGCTCTGGTGAATGGGATTATATTGGCTTTTTAACATATGCGTTTTTGTGTTTTTGGAGCAGAGGAACGTCTCTATAGAGCAGTTTTGACATTATTGGTGCACAGTGGACGGGGAGCGTCTCAGTTTTTCGGCAGGGCAGTGTCTCACGCGCTCTGTCGGGACAGCTGCTCTTGTTTAGGGCCAGTGTCTCCTGGCGCTGGTGCAAGCCTTCTCCTGTTGCTATTTTGTCTGAATAAAAGACCAGTGGCTGGATCTAACACCACTCAGCAGGCAGACGCACATACAACATTCTTGCGTGTGATTTGTGTCTTGAGTGGGAAATTGATGCAACCCCCCCTCCTCAGGGACCCAGGTCCAGGCATTATTGATGAATTGATGGCTGAATGTTCTCTGGCCTGAAGTGAATCCCAGCCTCATTCTGAATATCACATAGAGAATCTCACAGTGAGACAGGATAGGTCCACTGTTCTGTTCTGGCCTTCAATGCTACTGACAGAGAGAATGAAGAATTGTGGCCTTGGGCGGCGCTTATTATGGGATGTTATTTCTCAGTAGCATGTTGCTGACAGGAGAAGACACATGCTGGAGTGATCTGATACCAGCAGATGCGGGCTACTTCCAGACATGACTCAAATTGGATTCGGAAAGTACCACGAGAAGCCTAGTGTAAACACGGTCTGATCCCACAACGCGCATAGAGTCTACACACAACATCGATTCCACATCGCCTTCTGATAACACTGCTATTCTTGCATACTGCATTGTTTTACATTCATGTTATACTGTACATATTAGTTTTGTTGGAAGGAATTCATCATACATACTTAAGGAATAACATCATGTCTCCGAGCAAAGACAACCTTGGGTGAGAGGGGGGGACAGAAAGATCCTCCTGCACGGCAGAAGAGAGGTAAATGTAAAAGTATCAAAATATGTGAATATACTCTGCTGGGGATAGAGCACAACGATCACATTTGTCAACAGTCCATTACATTACAATCACTTGGCAGACGCTCCAGAGAGTTGTACAGTAGTGGAGAATATCAGTGTCACTCTCAGGAATACAACAATATGGTATCAAAAATATACAGTTCCTGGATAAAATTTAGCAGGGCGAACTTAATGATTAAATGAATGTCCCTGCTGAGAGAGATCCTGGGGTTTAAAAACGGCAATAGAATTGTGTCCACATATATTTTCTTCTTTTTATTTAGTTCATATTCATGTTGCATTTAGATTCCACACCGTGTTCCTATTCCACATTTCATTGTGATGCCCAAGAGGATGCGCTTAGAGCCAAGTAAGGTTAATGAAACGCCACCACGGAAACAGTGCAAAAAGCCACAGGGGATTCATGAATACTTGTAACATTAGTGCCATTCCAAACCATTTAGGGACCAATGTGGGTTCAAATCCACTCTACTTATTCAAAAACAAAGGTTTCGCGTTTCCCTTGGTAATAAGAAAAGCCTCAAGAAACAGAGGGGCTGTAATACTTCCAATCATATGAGTTTCACATCATAGTGTTTTAATTTTTAATGCAATTGTTGAGTACAAATCTGGAAGAAGGGAGTACTCATTTCCGACCACAGAACCGATTTGCATATCTCAAGCCGTACAAACGGAGAGAAAAAACAACTTCAATACACACTGCCTTCTCTCTTTTGTGCCCGTCATTCAGTACACATGATGGACAAGCGCACATGTAAAATTAGATCCTGTGATACTCATTGTAAAGACCTGGGTACTCTTTGGTGGATTGACCACATTCAATATGGGCATGTAATCATCCCCTAGGCTAATGTGTGGTGAATGCTACGGTGAAAAATGGCCACTGCGCATCAGTCAGTTGGGTCCTACTCATTGGTCGTGGTTTTGTTGAGTCAGTACCGGCGCCCCAACCCCCTTCCATCACCATTAATAATGTTGCATAAGTTAAACTAATTTGATTCTGTGGATAGATCAAAGCGATGGATTGAACAGAGAGCTGAGGCCGTGGCAGTGTTTGACAGGGGTCTGAGAGGACCGTGTCAGACGGGTGGATGGGCCTGTGCTTAAATCAATGTCAGACTAGCCTTCCTGATAAGAGCCTCGGGACAAAGCAGCGCTGCAGTGCTGCTCAGTCACGGCGGCGAAGGCGTTAACTCAGCACTTCCGTCGGCTCTCCCGAGACTATTTTGTCCTGGATAGAAATAGACCTGACAAGACTTCTTTCTGCTGAATCTGTTTTCTTTAATCGCTTTTTCTTCTCTTTGCAGTCTTTTTCTTAATGCCGCACATCTGTGACACCAGTGTTGCATCCCACGCTACTCTGGTGTACTTTTATTACAACACAAAGAAACAGCTATAATATAGACTCATTATAATCCCTTTTACTATAGAAGTATATCATTCATGTTTTGACATTTGATATTAATATTTTTGTGTGTGTGTCTGGGAGGTGGGTGGGGGGTGTTGGGGCGGGGGGTCCAGATTGAGACAGACCTCCAGCCAGACTATGTCATGACAGTCTGTACTTTCGTCCTTCATTATTCCAGGAGAGCGTGTCTCTTAGCAACCAGGCTGCAGAATCTATTGCTGTCTCTGTGATGCTTCTGAGCACGCTCACAAGGAGACTTCAGCACAGAGGGGAGGGGTGGGGGGGCTGGGGTAGTGAAAGGGGAACAGGGTGAAGGTTGGATTTTTGGTTGGTTTTATTGAGAGAATGTGAATATGAACAATGAGAGAATCTTCCCGCACCTCAGAACACGCAGAGAGAACATCGGACACAAATGCAACATACACGCACACATACACGCACACACGCACACACGCACACATACACATACACACACATGCACACACACACACACGCACACACACGCATACACACACACATACACATACACAGACACACATACACACACACACACACACACCCAGACATACATACACACATACACACACACTTACACACAAACACACGCACACACACCCACACACACGCACACACACGCACACAGATATAACACACACATTTTAATAAATCCTACATTATTACTCATTTGCTCATGAACTAAAAGTTTCATCATGAGGTAAATGTAAAGCTTTTATTTTTATTTGCCGCCCAACCCGCTGCCCAACCTCGGGCCGTCTTGGGTTCCCACCAGCTGCCCAACCTCGGGCTGTCTTGGGTTCCCACCCGCTGCCCAACCTCGGGCCGTCTTGGGTTCCCACCCGCTGCCCAACCTCGGGCCGTCTTGGGTTCCCACCCGCTGCCCAACCTCGGGCCGTCTTGGGTTCCCACCCGCTGCCCAACCTCGGGCCGTCTTGGGTTCCCACCCGCTGCCCAACCTCGGGCCGTCTTGGGTTCCAACCCCAATCTGGAATGTCCAACTTTCTGCAATCACAGCTTTGTTCCATACACTAACCACCCTGCTAATTGGGGAGAGCTGGGGCATCCACGGTTCTCCTTCTCACCCTACAGCTGCAGCTAAGCTTGTACCAAGAGGTGTCAGAGGAGGGACCTTTCATATCGTCACCTTCTTAAAATAATCACCAAAGTCATATTTTCAAGTTTTTCAGAAAACAGAATAAACTGAACCAAATACAGAATATATGATATTTGTTAATCATTTCACACAAAAAGGGTATATCAATAGATGACTATTGACTTACAAATAACGCTGTCTGTCAATTATGTAACATAAGAGGATTAAAGACTAAATAACTACACAACATTTATAGCCTAGCCAAATATTGTAGTAAACATTATCACTTACCATTCGGGGACGAGTCCAGAATCATGGAAATGACTTCATTTATGTTGATTTTCTTTGTGCATCTTGAAGCAGCCGCCATATTAATAACTTGTAAAAATGCCTAAGTCAAAATTTATTGTGACTTAGGCAAACATACAAACAGCCTAAGAGCACTCTTGACTTAGGCGATTACATTACCGGGGTAAAACAGCATGATCCTTTCAATTAAGGATCTAGGCAACTTTACCAGAGGTGGCCAGCATCATGAAGAGCTGATTTAAGCAAAAATCTCATGTTCCTCAAAAAATGACTTAGGCGATTATTTTAAGAAGGTGACGATATGCAGCTTTTGACATGCAGTCTTACAAGCGCTGTTATCGGCCAGTGGGGGTCACCCAAGAGCGATAAAACGCGGATCCCTCTCTAACTGAACCCTCCCATACCCTGGCTGACGCAGGCGGCCATTTTGCGTCGCCCTGTGGAGCTATCGACCAGTCTGCTCTCGCACGGTCTCATCTATACCCCACAGCATGGTGCCTTAACCGAATGAGTCATCCAGCAGCGTCAAGTTTTTACTTTTTTTTTTTTTTTTTCACCAATTTGGAATTTTATTGTATAAAACCCATCCCATTGCAGGATTGCCTTCTGTCAATTTAGGAGTATATAGTAGCATGTGCCCTCTGAAGCACACTAACTTCTTATTTTCACAAAAGACTGCACACAATGAGGCAATGAATACCCAGTGTATGATGCCCTTCCTTCTTGGGGCAAGAGTGGGTTGTCCCATGCAACACCAGACCAGGGTCAGTACTGGTATCGTCCTGCTTTTATTTTAGCCTGCCATGTGTGTTACTGACCAATTTGTCCGCCGTGTACATTGCACCACTGCCGATTCGGGAGAGTATAGACAGCCGTGGTTCTCCTCCTAAACACGTGGTGTCAAACGTCTGCTTCTTTTCACATGGCAGATTACAGCTAAACTTACAGAGTAGAGTCAGAGGAAGACCTTTCATATGTGGCTTTATCATGCAGTCCACAGGCGCCTGATTGACTAGTGGGAAACGATATATAGTGATGAAATGCCCACTGAACCGTGCCATACCCTGGGCGATGCAATCACTAATTGTGCATTGCCTTATGGAGCTACCGGCCACAGTCGCACTGGCATGGTATGGATTTGATCCGAGATCTTGGGGCTCATCCATGCACCACAACATGGCGCTTTAAATGATCCATCCAGCAGCCCCTTGCAGCACTATTGAATGATTTCATTGGTTGGATCTCGGAGGTTCACACAACTATGAAAACTTTATGTGACTTTTTGAGTCAAATTTTTCATGTGCTCTTGATCCAAAATAGAGGGATTTCACGACTTAAAACTTACATACACTGTAAGTACATTTATCTCATAGACAATAACTTGAACATTAGACTGTTTGGCAAGAAATGTGATGTGTTGATATATTTGTTTGAGGTTTTTTTTTATATGTCCGTATGCTTGTTGTATCTGATATGCTTGGTGGTGTCTAAATGGTAAATGATGTTATAAACAGCATGTTATTGGCATAGTGTGATATTCACATGCTGAAAAAATGCCAGGACAATCCAATCCATTTTTTTTAAATTAAATTTGATGTACACATATACATTTTGAAGTTCAATGGTATACATGAGAAATAATAGAGAATGCACAATTTTGCAATATTAAAAAAAGAAGAAAATTATTATTTTTCCACTAAACATGGGGTGAATTTACATACAATTGTAATGGCATTTTGGTACATTTTGTGTACTCTAAATCTAAATTGTGAATGAAAAGTAAACCATGTTTGAATTTTATTAATGTTGCACATTTTTACAAACCAACACATTGTGTCGGCGTACCAAATTTTGGGTACTACACAATACACACGCACGCATTTGGAATAGGGTTGTATATAACAGTTGTAGTGTGGCATTTTTGGATATTGCATTGTTGATACCCAGCTATGTGTAATGTGTAAAGTGTTGATTTTTGTGCTGTGTAATTTTGGGCTGGTTTATGTCGCGTAGTGTGTGTGCATGTGTGTGTTGTGTGTGCATGTCTGTGTTGTGTTGTGCATGTCTGTGTTGTGTTGTGCATTGGTAGGGCTATTTTAGTGTTTGGGGAACGCTGCCAGCTCATTGTCTTTAGCTGGATAGATCTGGAAAGAGCCGCCTTTTGTCTGGCTCAGATGGTGACTGTCAAATGAGAACATTTCTCAGAGGAACAGAGTTTATGCTGATAATTATAGTAATTAGCCGACAGTTGCAGCTGGGCAGCAGAATTGAGAAGACGGGACACGTGAGGGGCAGTTAATTAGATACACGCGCGACTCTGGAGGGGACGGTGAATGCTGCAGGAATGGCGGACTGTCTGCAGTGTCACAGTTATTGTGTGTGCTGTGAGAATCCTCACTGGCTCCTTAATTGACTAGTTATGTCTGCCCCAGACAGCAAAACCTGGAGTTGGGTTAAATCAGAACAGTGACTCACCCTGCACTCACCAGTCGCATTCAAGTTGGTTTCTTGCTTGTCATTTCTCAGTGTTAAACAGTGCCAATGACAGGTTTGTATTCAATCGTTACTAAAGGGTTTTTATTCCAGTTCTTAATTGAGCTACTATGTGTTCCTTTGCCGTGGAATATTTTGACTAAATCTAAATCCAATCCTTCAACCTTTCTCCTAGTCCCTTGTTTTTGAGTGTGCACGTCTGAATGCTCCATATTAAGGGTATCTCAAAGCGAAAGGAGTGAATTTTTACAAGGGTCTAAGGTTTTACTAGGCTCTGAAATGGCCACTTCCATCAGGCAGGTATGTCGCTGGCTATAAAGTAAGGGTTAAAGTATCGTTGCCATTATACCACACCATTCTCCGCTTCACATGTCGTGCATGTACATAGGTGTCATGCGAGTGGACATGGACGCACTCAAAGTAGTATATATTTTTTATTGTAGGGTAGTTCGTAGTTTGCTGCAGCCCATGCCAGAGCCACTCCCCCTTCACTTTGCTGCAGCCCATGCCAGAGCCACTCCCCCTTCACGTCCACTCAGACGTCACTGCAGACTAGTGCCGCGCAATCCCACGGCCTCTTTAGGAGCGTAACCATGGCAACCAGCAGGCTGTTTGGGGGTTGATTTCCAGGTGGCGCAGGCTGGATTTCAGACAGGAAGCCGGCCCACCACTTCCTGTGTGTGAGAGATAATTGAAGAGGTGTCAGCCCGATCCTCTCTCTATATTTTCCATTCACCCTTTGTTTTCAAATCAAATCAAAGGTTATTTATATATAGCATATTTAACAAAACATTTGTCACAATACAATCCCTTCCCCATTCCTCTAGCCCTCACTTCTGTTTCTTATCCGCTCATTCTTTCTCCCTCTAATTGAACAGTTGAATATTACCCATTTCAGTGTACTCTTAAGACATTTAATTTAGTGGCTTCAGGTTTGATCACTTTGAGCAGCTAATAACTCAACATAACCACAAATTTCTTAGTTATTTCTAGAGATGCAGTTGACATGCCATAAAGACGCAGGTTATGTGCCATACTGTTTTCTTTATTGAGTGTAGTGAATTCTTAATTATGTATGGTTACATTTTCTTTTTACTGCGACATCCTCCATCAATACTAAACAGCCCTCCAAGTAATCTCCAGGCACCCAATCACACACAGGAGTCTCTATTATGTGAAAAATACCTTGCCAACTGACGCCTTGCCAACTAAAACCCTCTTGAGCCACACTGGCAAACTGTGTGTTGCCCCACAAGACATGTGACCACAGCTGGCAATGGCATAGTCAGGATTTCATTCCACACTGCACCAAAGACCCGATTAATTCAACGAAAATGTCAGATAACCAGAGCAGGCCTTAAAATAGTACATTGTGGCAGTCAACCTGACCAAAGGGATGACACATTGACATAACACCCAGTTCTCAACTTCTCACACTATCTATCGGCTACCAGAGGGTCAGACGGACAGACAGTTTCCCCCCCCAATATTGTCATTGACGTTCTCTATTTTCATTTTGAATGCATTAACACCTTGTTAGCTGTGAAAGAGATGAGCGTCACCACTGGAAATGTGTGTACTGTTGTTTTATTTGAAGAATGTAGATGGTAAAGTGCCTTTGGACACTTTAGGACGCAGTCAGGCTGAATCCACAGAGTGAATAAATGCTCTCGGGGGGGATGCTCTGAATGCAGATGAATATTTCTGAGAGACTGATGGGCGTGACATTTCAGAGCAGTGTAAATGTTTTCATTCCCTGACCAATCTCATTCGTTATCTGGTTTATAGTGCTGTCAACGCGTCAGGCCTGGCTGAGCTGCCATTATGGCAGTGGTGGTATTGGTAAGTTTAATTGCTTCTCTGTGAAAATGCGCATGCACCAGTCAGCAGAGGAGTGCAGCGAAGCACGGACAGGCGCCTCAACTTCCCCACTTTTCACTCAGAGCAGAGAGCCTCTACTGGTCTTTAATCACCTAGAATGACAAGCGCTGCCGGTGCTACGTCAGCTGCTATGACCCGGGCGCCGATAAAAATAGATCTCGCTTTGCCATGACAAACTGTCCTTCCTCTTGCTCTGGCTCGATCTGTCTTCATTTCTCATTTGAATCTCGAGATAAACTTTGGGATGAGATTTAAATTCTGAATGAGAAAAAAGAAGATGGAAGGAGGAAGAGAGAGTGAGAAAGTGAGAGAGAAAGTGAGAGAGTGAGAGAGTGAGTGAGAGTGAGAGAGAGAGTGAGAGAGTGAGTGAGAGTGAGAGAGTGAGTGAGAGTGAGAGAGTGAGTGAGCGAGTGAACGAGCGAGCGAGAGTGAGGAGGACAGAGGGAGATTTGTATGATGGTCTTCTTGGTTTCTGGCATGAGTGATCTGGTTGTGGATGTATCTGGATGCAGATGTGTGTCCACGTAATGCAGATGGGCCGGTGTTGATGTATCTTTGTATCTTTATGTGTGTGCGTGTGTGCGCGCGCATGTGTGTATGTTTGTGTGTGTATGTGTGTGTGCTTCTGTGTTATTGACAGGAATGCACTTTAATCCTTTGATGTCTTGATGTCTTCAGGGGGATGGGGGTAGGGTGGATGGAGGGAGAGCAATGCTTTGATGTGCAGAGATTGGTCGCATCAGGGCTGATGATGTCACAATGCTCTGAGAAAAGGGGAGGATCAGAGGAAATGATCTGTATTGAGTTCACAGCCATGGTGTAAAGGTGAGAAGCTCAATTTGTGTGAGATGGCCAATGCTTAGTATCTCAGTTCTGCTGAATCATATGTGTGTTACATTATTTTCCATAGGTGTCCAAGGGTATGCGAGCCCTTAAGATGATGGCAAAATAATGTTGGATATAGATCACAATATAGACAGCATCATAACAGATAAGTATAACATATGCAGTGTTCATATGAATAATTATATACTGTAGTAGTTATACTAGTGCACACACAAGCACAAACACACACAATAAAGCACAAATGTTGTTACATTGTTGATAAATTTACCCTAACTTTGGTGAGGATGAAGTTAAAGTGATAAAACGTAGAATTTTAATTTGGCAAGGGAAACGACTGAAAATAGGAGCAGGCATTGTGCATTTTAATAGTTTTCTGTCTGTACTCATGCATAAATAACATACATCCCTATGCTATCTTTTCAGTTCTCCAGGTTTGTGCCAAAGACTGTTTTTAGACACCTCATACTGTATTTAGAATAGAATAAAATAACTTTTAACATCAGGAATATATTTTCAAACTTCCTGTGGTTGCCAGATTGTCCTCCAGACAATAAATAAATGCACCCTGGATGTGGGATTCTATGAAAGGCAGCCTGGATGCTGGTTTTGAAATGGTAGTATAAAAGACAGGTGTAATAATGGCCATCATGTGATCTGGGAATACCTGTATTGTACAGAAAAATACTACTGAATAACAATGAGTACAGAGAAAATGAGTCTAGAGAAGACAATACAGAGAAATGTTTTAAACGTGTGCTTAGCACAGAACTGTATCAGATAAGATATTATGATAAACAATTAAGATTAAAATAAATAAAGCTGAATAAACCTGTACATGATGATTATCAACTTTCTGACCAACAGTGCATCTCTCTTTTTCACATTGAAACATCACAATTCAAAATTCATAAATAATCAGAAAATATTTGAAATAATCAACATTTTGGTTTGTGTGATAGAATGTGCATCATGAACAATCTGTGGGCTCATGCTGATGAATGAATAATAATAATAATAACTTGCATTTATATAGCACCTTTCTCACACTCAAAGCGCTTTACAATCATGAGGGGAAACTCGCCTCAATCACCACCAATGTGTAGCACCCACCTGGGTGATGCAGCGGCAGCCATTTTGCGCCAGAATTCTCATCACACATCAGCTGAGGTGGAGAGGGAGAGAAGACTTTTTTAGCCAATTAAACTGGGGGATGATTAGGTGGCAAATTGAAAGAGCCTGGGTTGGGAGTTTAGCCAGGACACCGGGGAAACCCCTACTTTTTGCGATAAGTGTCATGGGATCTTTAATGACCACAGTGAGTCAGGACCTCAGTTTAACGTCTCATCCCAAAGACGGAATCTCCTACAGCACAGTGTCCCCATCACTGCACTGGGGCATTTGGGTTTTTATTTGACCAGAGAGAAGACTGCCCCCTACTGGTCCACCAACACTACTTCCAGCAGCAACTTGGTTTTTCCCAGGAGGTTTTCCATCCAAGAACTAACCAAGCCCATACCTGCTTAGCTTCAGCCGTTCAACAGGAGCAGATTGCATAGTGGTATGGCTGCTGGCTGAATTAATTAATTAATTCATTCATTAATTAATCTTCCTGACACCCTTAATAAATTAAAAGTCAATGGCTCAGAAGTCTGTCACAGAGCTTCTGCAAAGGAAACTACCTGCATCCTCTCATACTCCCTTGTACATTGTACCTGTGACAAGTGTTGTCACTAAGCTCCAGAATCTTGTCACTAAAATCTAGAACCTTACATTTTATCAGAATTTCAGAACATTCTCTTTGAATGATCAATCCAGTGGATGATATGAGCTGAAGCTTCCGGAAAGATGGCTGCCACTTGAAAATCCCTGAGCTATAAGGCCCTGTTTTAATGAGAAGCTGTGGTAGTCCCCGTTATGAGTAGAGTTCACTCATTACCCAGTTACGGGGTAATTTCGTGCTTGCGGCTCTACAGTGGATCAGAGGGCTTGTGTCCAGACTCAATCTCAGTTTGCTTCACTTCTCTTTCCCGCCCCTGGAGAGTTATCCACTGTGGCCTCATTCCTATTGTTATTTGTTCTCCCTGTGCACAGTTACACAACGCATGAAGATGGATGTCCAATCCTTATACACCCACCATCAAAGCAGCCTGCTGAACTGGGTCATCACGATACACCACGCTAGATGCATTTTGCTGCTTTTCTGTGGTTTTAATTTTACAAGCAGAAATGGGGTCAGTGATTAATGCAGAAATTGTGCGAAAGAAGTGGACTCTAGACCGTGCTGTACATTCCAGGAATCAAAACCTGATTTCTGCAGCCCACTTGTCCACATTGGGGAGGTCCTGACCTGTTATGTAGGCAGTAATGGCTCCATGTGAAGCTTAATATTGATGGCATCACCTTTTCCCCAAAGTGTCATGTGATATTCTTACAATAGGCATGCTGAACAAGGCTAGGGGGAAAAGCTGCTCTAGGCATGAATCCCAAATATAAACTTCTTATGTAACCTGTGGCAGTAAACCCTCTCTGGGCAACCCGTATTTAATCTGTAAAGTGTATCTTTTTCAGTATTGACTGTTACTCAAATTTTTTTTTGTAATGGCCGTTTCCAATCCGTAACCTTACCATAATTGGCTATATATATGACCATGATTGACAAGCTTTTAAAATGCTTCACTAAATGTACAAACAATAGAATGAGGATAAACATACACTGATCACACAGTGTACGTTTATTAGGAGCTTTGTTTTAGACGTGTCCCAGACCGACTTTGCTCTTCACTGCCCAGGACAGGTGTCTAAGGGACGGGAGGTAACTTCTAGTTCTGGGGCTGTCCTGTCAGGTCCTGTCACATGAACACTTCCTCGCAAGGTGCCAACGCCCTTAGATATTTAGTACACAATGGAAAAATGTTTCTGTTCATCGAAAAAGAGAGGTATCAATCTTTTCCTTATATTAGACTATTCTTTTTTTAAAAGTCTTATGTAGAAACAGGGTCAGTTCCCTACATAGGTAGTTCTGTATGATTAGTATGCAGGGGAGTGTATGGGGCCTGAGAAGCTACAGTAGTTATACCTTGCTGTTGTGAGGCAGCCTCATTACCTGGGAAATGTTACTTGTTCTTACCAGAGATTCTGTGGAGATACTACTGTGACCGATACAGCTACAACACTTACTGCTGCCTCGCTCTGCTCAGAAAAAACAATGGATGTGTTAACATCAGGAATGTCTTATTCATTCTGTTTGGCTGCATAATTGTCTAATTATTATTGATAAAGTGGAGAGTGCTCTTTGGGGTTACACTGTTGAAATGTGAGGAGCAGGAATTTCTATATCAGCTTAACACCCAAATGATCATCTGTGGGTGAAAAAAATGAGGAACGAAGAGGAAAAATTATTACATGAAGAGTGTTAGTTAGAGGAATCATTTAGTGAAATGGATCTTGGAAATCTACGAATAGAAAGAAATGGTACTTAATGTCTCAAATTACACATTTATGTTTCCATCTGAACAAACTTAGATAGGGTAAGAACTCTATTGTCTTTGTTGCCAATTGATTCTGTGCCCTTTTGTCATGAAATATGAAGCTGGAAAGTTACCAGGACAGAATTCCTTACAGCAGCAGTTAAACAGTGCAATTGCATTTGTCCAGCGGGTTGGCAGTTGGTGTGGGTTTCGAGAGGCTGCGCATTAGCACTATCAAAGTCTCTGCAGACACACGCTGCAATAATGTCTTATCTTTCCTGCCAATGTTCCCGAGCCCTGGGCATATTCCAAAACTTTTATTACACACCTTGATATCCTCCTGGATGCACCTCATTTATGCAAATCTCTGGTAATCTATGGTTTTAGATATTTATTGCTCATATATTTGGCTAATCAAAGTAACAACAACTCCCAGGAGCAATCCAGGGAGCGTTGACTGGGTGATTATTTCCGGATGTTGATGGAATGGTAATTATTGCTGGGAGCGTAAGTCTGATAGAGAAACGAATGTGAATGGCTGCGATCACGTCTGTTTTTTTCTGTTTTTCCTTTTGCCCTTGCATGCCAAAGGCCTCCTTATTTTTCACATAAGACATGTACGCTTGTCCTGTGATTTGGACCAGCTCACAAACCTTGCTCTTGCACTCCCGGGGCAATCACTTTCATGTTACCTAGCTACTGTCACCATGGTAACGGAGATATTTTGGTCATTATAAATGGTCACAAAATTCACGGCGAAGGGGTGGGGGTGGTTCTCCGTCTCACATTTATTTTAAATGCAATTGTGTAGCCATATGAACAGTAGCATTTGCTTTAGAATACTGGCACACGGAATTGAGTGCAGTGGACTTGTAGACAATGCGTGCATTTCTGTTAACCTATACAGCACCACTTGCCCCAGTAGTTACCCCTCTAGATGTGTTGGTGGTCCCTGTTCCTGGCCTATTGCTGCTCTGTATTTATCATGGTCCTTATCAACCGGTGTGTATACTTTTGATGCGTTTGTGAAAAGTGGTGGCAGTGATGGGATTGGGGATTGCAAGTTGTGTGGGGTGGGGGTGGGGGTGGACATGGGGGGGATGGGGGATTTAATGTGTTTAAGTTAATTTTGGTTGAAAAAAAAAATCCTCACCGCTCCTCACACCCACTACATCCATCACATCTCCCTCCATTTTAAGTGTGGGTGGGTGTACACTCTCGCCATTAGTGCTCCACCACCATCTGCCCTTTCCTGAAACCCATAATGAATATGAATCATAGCTCATAAACATTCATTGTGTGATAAATTCGCTTAATGGGTCCAACTCAATTATAAACAATCACAACCCTACATAATCCATCTGGGCAGCCTTACCTCCACAAACGTGTAACAGATCAGGTCAGTCAGTACACAAGATGCATTCTGATGCAGACCAGAGCAGTCAATACCCTTTGCTAAATACAAGAGCAGTCATATTTTTTACATATTTTATTAATTTCATATTTTGAATCGACATATTGTTTAGCATAAGTTTTTAGAACACAGTAGTTCCAGTTACTGATTTTGCTGTATTTCTGTATTGCTTTATGTCTAAATATATGTCAGTTAGGATGACAGGTATGCCAACCAATGAAATGAGTTGCAATTTACAATTGGTTTATTTTCTATTATGCAGAGATTTTATTAGGTTCCACCATTAACACTGTATCACCCTTCGCAAGCCTCCGTTACTTTTGGGGTCCCACAGGGATCAATTGTGGGACCAATATTGTACCTACTTATTGGCCAATATTAAATAATTAAAATATCTCTTTCCATTTCTTTGCTGATGGCACACAGTTGCACCTTTTGGTAAAATCTTGTGAAACTAGTAAAATTTCACACTGAAATTCATTTTGAGGAACTGATTAACATCTCAAAACTTAAAGTATTTAGTTATTAGTAATGTGTATCTTTAGATTTTTTATATTGAAAGCTTGTATGTAAATATATGTTGAATAAAAATGATAAGCAAAACTTTTGTAATATAGAAACATTTGAGTTATAGATAGACTAGTCAACTGGATGGGTATAAAACCAGATGTGATTTATGCCACTATTTATTATCACGCTGTTACTGTGACTGATGCAATAAATATTTATATTCATAAAAAACTGTAAATATAGCACGATTATCACAATGTGACATGTTTTGGCACTACTGCTAAAAAATACAACGTGGGAAGTTAAGTGTTTGATATTAATAAATGAATTAATTTACATTTTAAGTACCATATATTTTTACTTTGTGACACATTCAATGTACAAAATGTGCTATTGAAAATTTTTTATTATTATTATTATTATTCATAAGAATGGTGAGAATAAAATCTAAAATGTATTTGATGCCAAAGATCGTGGGGCCACTGATAAAGGAAATAAAAGTATGTTCATATTTATATTAAATATGAATGACCTAATGACAACCTGATATAATGGAATATCACTGGTTTGGTAATTTAAGGATAATCACTACTAGAGGAGAGTATATACTGTATAATGAAAGTTTTCCCATCAATGAAGGATTCAGGTTTTGAAAATTGTTGCATGTTCATGTTGCCTTCAATATCACAAACATTTCAAGTTTTTGAAGGACCTTTATTCTCAGGTAATTGATATCTCAGATGTTCTGATATAATATATTTTGTTGTATGAAAAAAGACATGTTGATTTATTCAGGAATTTTTTCTGAATTTGTTAATGTGCTGCTTGTATGGTCCTGGTCATTTATTCCTGAGTAATTCCATTAAATAATTTATCAAAGGAAACAGGACAAGTGGACATGGCAGCATTCCAGAAAATAATCCACTCGTCTTCTAACCCTGGAATTGATGATCCGAATTGACTAATGGGATTTGTGTTTATTACTGTTTCTATTGATCTCCCACTTTTAGAAATTGTTTCAAATTACCAAATGGGTATTATTTGACTATTGGGTATTAAATGTCATTAATTTGTCACTTGCAGGATTTAGTTACATTTAATCATAATTAGATATTGTACCTGCAGTGTTGGTTGAATCTAAGACATTTGTTGTGTTACTGTATGTGTGTCAATATGTGCCATGGTACTCTTGGCATCTATGTAGATCAAGTTTCAAACCCTGAGTAACAGGCTCTATCCAGGAAAAAGTACAGTATGATAAGCCTTGCAGAGAAGCATTGGTTTTCTGAGTGGTTTGGTTTGCTGAGACTCTGAGCAGTGTGGTTAATGGACTCTAAAGCAGTCAGGGAAGGCCTTGGGTCCTCTCTGATAGTCCATCCCACTGTGCTGCCAGGGGTATTGCGTTTACAGGCACTTACAGAATTAACTCTGCAGGGTGATATGGCAGGTAGACCATTAGACTTGACATGTGAGTTGTGCATAGCCGACACATGTATAGCCAACTCTTCTGTCCACTGGCAATACAAATCCAATGGCTCTATCTTACAGAATGGATGTAAAACTGTGAGAAACGTTATGCGAATGATACTTTAATAAGATGTGTCGCAGCATTCTCCTTTCTAAAGGATTCTGTCATTTGTCTAAGTTTTAAACTCATTATATAATGTAGATTTGGCCCTATTGCATTCTGTTTTCTCAAAAACGACATGTTGCATCTCTTCCACTTAGACACTGGACTCAAGACTAGTGAAAGAAAGAGAGTATGTGATGATGTAAAAAGAGTGCTATGTTTTAGAAGTGATTGGGACAATCTGCCATTCCTTTTACACCAGTGGCCGAGAAAGAGAGAGGCGGGGAAAGAGGGGAGATATACGGACAGAAAGAAGACAGGAAAGGAGAGGAAAGTAGGGAGGGTACAGGCGGAAATGATAATGGCCTCTGAGCTGTGATTGGCCTCTGAGCTGTGATTGGCCTCTGAGCTGTGATTGGCCTCTGAGCTGTGATTGGCCTCTGAGCTATGATTGGCCTCTGAGCTGTGATTGGCCTCTGAGCTATGATTGGCCTCTCCGGACAGAAATGCAGCAAGAATAATACTGCACTCTCCATTGTTGAGTTTGAAGTTTAAGTTTTTCTAAACTACAACAAAACCACAGAAAGATTATGTATTATTATGTAAAAGACGAATCTCCCAGACACGTGACTGCGTTGGACTGAAGACTGCTGTACACTCAGGTGCACTGTGTATGTTCTTTCAGTTTTTTACAGATCCCTGCACCAGCAGCCCCTGTCTCCATGGTAACTGCAGTCGCAGTGGTGACGGCAGCGTGTACACATGTGAGTGCAGCGATGGTTTCGGGGGGGAAAGGTGTGACCAGCCCCTCCTGAGCCAAGCCACGTTTGCCTGGGGCTCCTCGTCTGCACCCCCCGCCCCAGAGCACGCCACACCTGCCACGACCAGCACGCCCACCACAGTCCCTTCTACAACTCAGGCTCCGCCCACACTGCAGCCGTGGCAACCTAGGCTGGGTCAGAGAGTGGCCGAGGTGGCATGGGAAGAGGAGCAGGTAAGCCCCGCCCTGTCGGTGTGTAGGATCCATGCAGATTCCTGTTTAGTCCCGTCTAAAGATCTGTAAAGTCAGACAATAAGTAATGTACAGTGGCCATGACTGACTAACTGGATGAATGATGAAGTTATGAACAAATTCATTAATTATGTAACCATATTTTTTTCTGTCAACTGGCCCTGAATGTCCCCATCTCTAGTATAGCAACATGACGGAACCCGAGTTCTGATGGAGAGGCAATGCTTTTTGTTTGGACTTTAGAGTGGACAATCATAAAGACAGGTGGTTTGTACTCTAGTACCTTGATACTACACTCAGTGAGTCGCTGACACGTGTGTGTGTGTGTGTGTGGCGGTTTGCGTGTGTGTTCGCGCACGTGTGTATGTGTATACCATAGCCAGGTGAGCCACTGTGTGTACTGCGCATGCAAGTGTGTTTACTCGTGTGTACCTGTCTCAATGTGCTAGTTTTTTTGGTCCTATTTTATCACGTCACTGTGGGTACCTTTCCCAGGTATGTAACTTTGGCTGTGTCCCAAATCGCATACTTCCATGCTTCGCACTACCGTACTTCGCTATGGACTCACATGGATGCGCGTGCTCGCTATGCGTGCTCGGAGCATGGAAGTATGCGGTTTTGGACACGGCCTGTGTGTGAATACCTGTTCCAGACATGCTTGTTTTGTGTGTTTGTTCCAGGTAACAGAGGGGACAGTCTGTGGGAACGTGTCCTCAGGGATGGTCACTCTTTCTCTGGAAGTAGCTGATGAGACAGCTGTAAAGTAAGAATCTGTCTGTCCCTAGGGTGTGTGGGTATAATGAGGGTCCGTCTGCTGTGAGTTTAAAACCACGGCCGCGCCACACCAGAGATATGATTCACCCGCTGAGTTAAAGACCAATGGTCCCCAACTAAGGGAACGAATCAAATTTATCTTATTGCTTTATCAGGGGTGACCTCACTTTTTTTGACAGACATTCATGTGCTAATCTGAACTTCTAGACATGGGCAGAGGATGTGAATACTGGCTGTGTGGGTGCCAATATGTGTTTGCAGGGGTGTTAGTGCAGCATGTGTGGGTCTAGGGCAGTGTTCCCCAACCCTGTTCCTGGAGATCTACCATCCTGTAGGTTTTAACTCCAACCCTAACAAAGCACTCCTCGTTCAACAGCGTGAGATCTCATTGAGATGCTAATTACTAGAATCAGGTGAGGCAAATGAGGGTTGAAGTGAAAACCTACAGGACGGTATATCTCCAGAAACAGGGTTGGAGACCACTGGTCTTGGGTGTGTGTACACTGGAAAGGCTGTACAGTGATTGTGTGCTATTCTCTGGCAGGATCCAGATGAATGGCAGTTGGGCTGCAGTTCTGTGGCGAGTCAGTCAGAGGGAGTTCCAGCGCTGCTCCATCCTCGATGGCACTGCAGCCTGGATCCAGCAGGCCTCGGATGGACTGGTTCTGCCAGGAGAGTCTCTCCCCCTCGGCCACACCTACTTCCTGGGTAAATTCTACCAGCAGCAGTTTTTAAATAAAATGTATGCTGAACAGATGTCCAAAAATGCATCAACTAATGATTTAAATAATTAAGTATTCAACCTGGCAGGAGTATTTCTGAACCCTAAACTGAAATACTTTCAGTCAGGTCGTACGTAGTCTCGTGAAGGCCGCACTTAATAAACACAAAGTCTGGTCCATAGACTTGCCGAATGTGGAAAAGAGCCACCCACTTTGACAAGATGGCGCCTTTAATTGACATGCAAGATAACCAACCACAAACTGTCTATTTTCTCTGACGTATTGAGGCAGTACAGAGGGCGACTGATTCAGAAACAGTGCTACAAAAAAAACAGACCCGCATGGAACAAATGTGATTTACACAAATGGCACGGCGATCTCCAGGAAAACAGTCTATCACACCGAAGAAAATTAGATGTCTGTATACTTTGTAGTCAGAATTTCAATCCAGTGTTAAGCTCTTGGTCCGAAACACTCATTGATCTTGATGGATTTGCAGCATTTGCTAGCTACCGATTAATTAGCACAACCTTTTTCCCGGTGGGCTGATAAAACCCAATGCACCGCGTCACACCGGAAATACACACACATTCCTGTGATTGACAGTGCTACTAGCCAATGAGGGCTGTTTGTCAGTTTTCTGCAGTTCTACCCAGCTTTATGCAAGCCTATGCATCAGACGCTGCGTACGAAGCGCGTCAGAGCAAGTGCGTCAGAGCGGCTGAGGCTGAGACTAGGGCATGTGTGTGTGTGTGTGTGTGTGTGTGTGTGTGTGTGTGTGTGTGTGCCTGTGTCTCCTAATGCCTCAGTCTACAGACCTTTAGTCACAGACTCAGTTAGTGTCCCTCTGGGCACATTAGTAAGCTTAATTCTGGGTTATGTGAAAAACTAAATAAATGTAACCTTTCTAGTGACTTGCAAACATGAAACACGTCTCTATGGCATGTTTTTCAAAGACTATGTCTATGTTTTCTCTACAGATGTACGTGCATATAGTAACCTAACCTAAATATGAAATGTCAATAGTTTACCAAATGGTTTCTTATTTATTTAGTTTTTAATTACAGAGACATTTATTGATTATTACTAGTCTCTGCAGGAAACACTTTAAGATAGGGTGAAGGCAACTGGTCAGTACCTTTAAGTAATGATTGCCATCAACCTTGCCTTCTAAGGGCATAAGTACAGCCAAACCGTGCCATGAAAATGTTTACCATGTGTACTTTTATGTTTAGTTGAAGTTTCTACATAAGCAGTAATATACAGTCAAGCCGGAGAGTCTGAACACCCCTTTCACCTTCTCCACGTTTTATTACATTACAGACATATTCTACAATAGATTGAGTTCATTTTTTGTCGCAAAATTCTACACAAAATAGCCCATAATGACAAAGCGAAAACATGTTTTTAGAAATTTTTGCAAATGTATTAAAAATCGAAAACTGAAATCTCTCATTTACATAAGTATTCATACCCTTTGCTTTAACATATTTTTAAAGTATCATATTTAATATTTGGTCGCATATCCTTTGCATTCTTTTACTTCCTGAAGTCTGTGACCAATCAACATAAAAAAACTCTCGATATCTTATTTTCAGACAAAAAATGAACTCAATCTATTGTAGAATATGTCTGTAATGTAATAAAACGTGGAGAAGGTAAAATGGGTGTTCAGACTTTCCGGCTTGACTGTATGCTCAATTAGCTTATCATGTTATTACAGTTGTGCTTGCTTGCTAAGTAGCTGGCAGGCATATGAGCATGACTCGTGCCAAAATGATGGATCACAGCAACTAGCTAGCCAGTTCACTGGAATTTACATCAATGCTTCTGTCTAATCAGAGAGAATGGATGGGAGGTACTCCACATCTTATTCAGATCCTAGGAAGTTTTAATCATAGGCTTGAATTTAATTTAGTGTGAGGAGTGCATGGGCATGACTGCCTTGTCCCATTAACTAGCCAACTGGTTTACCTAGCAAGCCGTGTTCATGGCAAGCAATCAAGGTAAGCAAGTATATCCATTCCAATTTTCCGGAGTTCAAACTCCTGATTGGTTGAAGTTGACATGTACAAAAGATCCAAGGATCTGGTTCTTCCTGGCGATGACCTTCCCAATCAGTATTGGCTGCTGTCACTCACTGGCCTATTCCCACAGGTTTTCTGCACAGTGGCGTCCCTGGTGTTTCTGAGGTGTTATTGCGCCTGCATCTCACAGTGAAGGCCAGCAGCTGTGTGGAGCCGGGCAGCCGCTTCAGTGACCCACAATGCTCTGGGGGAGGGAGATGCGTCACACAGCCCACAAAGGTAGAGCCAGATCTGGACCCATTCTGGACACACCTCATCCTTCGAGTATTAGTAATCGTATATTGCGCTACATTTAAACAACATTAGATATTAATCGTTATAATATTAACACGAAAACACATTATCCTTCTATGTTCCAGGAACGATCTTCTGACTTCTGTCTTTGTCTGTGTTCCAGAGCACCTTTTACTGTGAGTGTGAGGAGGGGTATTCCGGAATCTTCTGTGAAGAGTTTGACGCTTGTCACCTGAAGCCATGTGAGAACAGCGGCACATGCAGTGACCTGAGACAAGGCGACGAGGGACGCAACTTTACGTGCACCTGTCCCCCAGGTGTGTTTCACAGCTCCACCTGTACAGCGCCCACCCGCTGTAGCCCCAAGCATAATGCCACTCTTACATCTGCACTGCAGGCCTTTTGCGTTACAGTATGCTACGTTCTCTTAAAAAAGGGTAAAACACTGAAATAACTGTTTATTTCTATTTTATACTAAAACCTATATGTTCATTTCTTCTGTTTTATAGCTTTACGGATTAAGCTTTATACTTTTTATGGCTCAATTTCGGACTTCAACAAACTCCTTGAAAGTGAAGAGCGTTATCATTATGCAGAATTAATTCTAAATGTAATAGCAGGCATTGCATCGGGCACCCAAATGTTATTAACCATAATTAAATTAAATAGGAATATATCACCATCAAATGTGAGAAAATCACTTGTCCACTATTCCACATCTCTAGTTTACATGATGGTGGTGTCTGGTTGTGTGCAATATAATGCATTGTACATTGAGTCCTACATCTTTTTTGAAAAGTTTTAAATAACTTTTGGAAGTATGCATTCCACATGTCTCTGGCTTCATTCAACAGACCTTTCTTGTCTCAGGGAATGACATTGTGCCCAGTTTCCCCTGGAATCTGAAATGCCAAAATCGATGATTCGATCTAGGATGGATTCCGTTAGTTTAGCTGTGAATAGCCTTGTCATTCAATTGACCAATTGACCTTGTACCTACATGTAAGTCCAGACAGAGCTGATTTAGGATATTGCATATGGTCAGTTTGTGCCACAAAAGAGAGAACATATACATCACACCTTTACAACCGGATTCCACTCTGCTTGGAAATGTTTCTGAGTGACTTGTTTGTTTATGGTAAATGTACAGGTTTTTCAGTTCAATAATCATAACCAATCATAGAGGAGATGTGGAATTATAGTTTTTTTTTCCCACCAAACAATGAAGAATATTTTTTACTTCTTTCAAAATGCTACCAGGAGCCTGATCATAGTTCCGAATAAAACTGAGTTTTATTACCCCGAAGAGACAGATATAAAAAACTAATTAAATACTGGTGCATTAAGACGGTAGAAAGTGAACCATATCAGGTTTGATGTACAAAGCTATGTTTTGGCCAACTGCACTAAAAACACAATAAAAATCGAATATCTGGAGGATGTATTCAAGCCAAAGACAGATAAACTGATCAGCTGATGAGTTAAGTAACCTCATGTACTGGTTCACATCTGTAGGAATAATGTAAATTTATGTCATTTTGAAATTAAATATTTGCACATCAATTGCTGGTTCTTTCCGTACAGTGAACCAATGGGTATACAGAATGGAGTTGTGTATGCTGTGATTCAGAGTGGAATCTGTTGTTTGCTTTATGTTCCAGGGTACACCGGAGAGCGTTGCCAGGTTCTGGTGGATCACTGTCTGTCCCAGCCCTGCAAGAATGGGGCTACCTGCTCCAGTGACCTGCTCGGGCCCACCTGCCATTGCTCAGAGGGTAGGAACCACCCTCAACCAGTTGTAGAACCCATCTTACCACCATTATGTCATAGAACACATCATATCTCTCAGTTCGGTCTCAACTCAACCTTACCGCAATTACCGTACGAGCAGAACCTGTCCAGTGACAGGTGATCTCAGTGTAATCCCAGAACCCAGCCTAGAGTTAAGCCTATTCAAGGACTAAGCTTTACCACAACAGCACACAAATCCAGGCTTACAACAATCCAGTTCTAGTCATCAAGGTCTAATCCTGACTCTTTTCCAGAATGCACAATTACCACAAATCCATCCAAGAAACAGCTCAGTACAATACCAGTCATGTGACATGTCATGTGACAAGACATGTGACGTAGCTGGAGTAACTTTCTTACTATATAGGATTTTTTTTACCACCTTCAGTACGTGTTTTTGTCTCTATTTTTTTAAATCATACACCTTCTGCCTCATAGACTACAATTAAGATTACAATTGAGAGTACAATTAAATGATTGCATCCACCTCCCAGTCTTTTTTATGGTGCTGTGATTGATTTGCAATAGTACAAGCTGAATAAAAAAATGCACTGAACGTTATCTAAATAATAGCCATTATCATTGATCAATGTCATTTCTATGGTTATCTTTGTAGTGTGGCCATCTTTGTCCACTTGTCAATTGAACCTCAAAATTAATGAATCATTATCCTTATATGGTTCTTTGCTCTGTCGATCTGAATCCCCCTGTTGCCTGATTTAAATCTAATTTTAATGAAACCTGAATATTCTAATGAGTTGTGGTCCTCCAGGGTGTCTTGTCTTGTAATGTATTACTAATGGTCCTGAATGACAGGACACGCCGAGTGACTCATTCAGACTCTCCAGAACAAAACAGAAAACAACACCAGGCAAAAAAAAAAGAATAAAAAAAACAAATGACAGAAGCCAAGCTGACTGCAGAATCCTTGTGCGATACTGATACTTTGCCCAGAGGAGTAACAGCCTTCCTCAGTACCACTGAGCAATGCATTCCCCTTTGAATTATGTATTAGAAAGGGAGGCGTTCCAATATACGAACAAAAATGCTGCTCTTTTGATTACTGAGGTGATAATTGTGGAATGGCCTTGGCAATTGTCAATTCGCAAATACAATTGTGGAGAGCAGCTTTAAATAGTTAATGCCATAGTCAGCACTGCTTTTGATCTATTCTCTAAGGTTGCTTCCCGTATAGTATATGGCTTTTTAAGGTTACTTTTTTATTGGTTTCTCTTCTTGTTTCACACTCACAACCATGGCAATTCTGTGTCTATACTGAAGTGGTGTGATGCTAGTACAGTACATATCTGGGCTCATCAGACCTGTCTTAATTGAGAACATATTGAGACGTGAGGGAATGCAACCAGTAGTACCTGAAACATGCTTTGCTATTTTCACCACCTTTCAGCAATAATTAGTTAGCTATTACCCTTTTTTTAGTGAATAGAATTGCATAACTTTTTCTATGAGGGAACTTCAGTTGCAGTTGCCAGCAGTAAAAAAGACTTTCAAAGAGAAAGTTCAGGAGATGTGATGGAAGGAGCATAATCATCTTTCCTTTTTTAATTGTACGCTCCTCATGCAGATGTTTCAGCGGTTCTTGTTGTTTCCCTATGATTTTAGTAGCCTATCCACCCTCTCCCACTTCAGTTGCCTGATTTCACTTAATGAGCCAAACCAAGCTGTTAGGCTAAAGGTCAGCACTGACTCAAGGAAGCAGGTGTAACTGACTGGCTCATGTCCAAATTCCTGAGTTTCCGGAAGAAATACAGCCTTGATTGACACTTTGCATGCACTCGATGATAGTTTGCCTCAAAGGTCAGTTTATTATCTATGATGGTACCCAGATATCTGTACTCCTCCACTCTTTCGACTGTTTTGGTTCTGATGGTAAGGGGCCTCAACGGGTATGGCTCACAACGGAAGTCTATGCCGATTTCTTTAGTCTTCTCCACATTCAAGTCCAAGAAATTTACTTCACACCATTGTTGGAACTGGCTGACAGCAGATTGAAGCTTGTCGTCAGAGTTGGATGATAATTACTGTATCATCTGAGTACTTGTTGAAAGTGATTTCAGGACAGTTGCTTTGGCAGTCATCCATGTAGAGTGTGAATAAAGTGTGAATGCCTAATATTGATGTGTTGAAAGCCATTGAACATTCTGTTCATTAACTTTCCTTTATGAGAAAAACTGCCCCCTTAACAAACACACATGCACAATGTCCACCCATCTAGTCCCATTCTATCAGATCCCATCATTATCCCAACCCGCCCCGTGCCAGTGCTGTCCCTTGATGAATGTCTACTACCTTCAAGATTGTCCTCAGACAGACTGAGTGATTGAGAGGGTGGGTGGTTGGGTGGGGTGGGCGGTTAATAGTGTCAAATCCCTCCGCTTCTTGTCAGCTATGAATCCAAATGTGTCAGTCCACCAGTTGACCAAGACCTTTGATGACAGGAAGAATTATGGGTAATACCACAAGGGGCAGAGTTCTCCTGCCTGTTGATGCTGACTGGGTCCCCAGGTGTAAGTTATTTTGCCACATCGCTCGCTCCACCGAAAATGCGCCATGTTAATTTTGTCCTCGTGCACTGCAGTCTCTACTCAGATCCTCAGAGATGGCTAAATATAGGCCTGTGCCATTTCTGCTCTTCTGTACCATTTCTCCCTCAGTCCTCCTGCTGTATTTGACACAGTTTGTGAAAAGGAAGGGTGGACAGGCTGATAGGATCTTCCTCCACCATAAACCAGAGAAGAAGAGGAAAAGGAGGAAGGTGTTTGTGCCTTTACTGGTGATGCAGATTGACTGGATCTAATTTCCTGCCTCCTGTGGGATATCGGAAGCCAAGTGAATTATCGCAGTGAGGATAAATTGTAAATGTCCAGCGCGATGCTTCTCGGCTCTGACCCAGGACAGGAAATGGGGGCAGCCTGTGATTCCAATAGACCAATATCACCTTGAGGGATGAACAATTTTTATTTTCAGGAGATTCACTGTGGTGCCCTTTTAGTACTGCGATAAAGAGTGCCACAGCTTTCACAAAATGCACTCTTCCCACATCATGACTGCAGAACTAACTCCTCTATGAGTACGACTGCAGGCCCCAACTGCCACTACAGACTCACAATAATGCAGCAGCCCTCAAGTACGTAGGACTACAGCTACTCTGTTCACACAATGGTTGTGTGGCTCAGCTGCTGCACTGCAGTGTAAAATTGCGAACGGAAAAGGCAGCTGGCATTCATGCACTTTTCAGAGTTGGGGAATGATGTTGCAAGTAATGGGACGAGGGCTACGGATATTATTGGCCATTTCAAATTGGGAGCCCTCATTGACCACAGACCCTACTTTTCACATAGTAAGACTGTAGACCTGACTCTTAATGTAATACGGCTAAAGATCTCACCTGCCTCTGCAGATACATGGTAAGATTTGCAGGCCCCACGCTACATGAAGTAAGATACAAACCCTGCCTGCAGATATATATATGAGTGCAGTTACCAATGTAAATTAGAAGCATTATTCATGAGTATAATCCACAAGCACACATTTGTCTTGATGATTCTTTATTTGCCCAAGACGTTGAACTCCACCTAGATAATGGCTCCATCTATTATCTATTTGTCTTATCTATTTGATTTGAATATATTTGATTTTAATTTATTCATAAATATTGCCACAGTGACAATGTACCAACAGTGAAAACAGAGAGATTCTTTCTGAATACTTTATGGAGACAGTAGTGTAGGTGTACGCAAAACATGCACTGACTGTCCTTATGTAAGTTTACTTAAGATTTCCTTTTTGACAAGAAAGTCTTTATGTTTCAACTTCATGAGTCCCGTACACTCAAAGCAACAGTGACATTTGCAACTGGATTAAAGAAACTCAACATAACTCACAAGAGAGGGGGGGAATGGGCTGAAGTGTGCTGTCAGTTGCTCTAGTTGAGAGAACACTGATGCACTGCTTCTTGTGTCGTTAACCGCTCTGCTTTCTGCTTCCTGTGTCGTTAACGGCTCTGCTTTCTGCTTCCTGTGTCGTTAACGGCTCTGCTTTCTGCTTCCTGTGTCGTTAACCGCTCTGCTTTCTGCTTCCTGTGTCGTTACCGGCTCTGCTTTCTGCTTCCTGTGTCGTTAACGGCTCTGCTTTCTGCTTCCTGTGTCGTTAACCGCTCTGCTTTCTGCTTCCTGTGTCGTTAACCGCTCTGCTTTCTGCTTCCTGTGTCGTTAATCGCTCTGCTTTCTGCTTCCTGTGTCGTTAACGGCTCTGCTTTCTGCTTCCTGTGTCTTTAACGGCTCTGCTTTCTGCTTTCTGTGTCGTTAACGGCTCTGCTTTCTGCTTCCTGTGTCGTTAACGGCTCTGCTTTTTACACCATTAGAAAGAGATGAATGTTGCTTTGCTTTACTTCCCCCTCAAGTAGTGGGGAATGAAACATATTCAAGAATTCCAATCAGTATTATGTCATTTTGTAAAGTTCCCATAAAAGTAGTTGGGCAATAATCTTGCCAAATGTTATTGACTGCTTAAGACAGTTTCATATACTTCATAAAATGAACAATCTGAAATTTGTATTGGCATGTATAAACAGTTCATTGTGGTTGAACATTTTAGAAAATGAACAAGGGGTGTTTGGATGGGCCATCCTGGTATGGCACAGGTTTGGGGGGTAGTTATGTGCCTCATAGTCTGGGGCTGCATTCAGTGGCTGCGCTGTGGCTGGCCACCCTGCGGGTTGGAACATAATTGGCAGTGGAGTCAGTGAGAGAAGGAGGGTTTGGTAGGGCTGTCGCATCAGATAATTGGGTTCCCTACAGGCGGCCTGCTCTGACTGCAGATAAAAACTACTGTTGACTCAATGACTGTGTGGCTCAGCTGCCGGACTGCAGTGTAAAACTGTCACCAGAAACGACAGCTGGCAGCAGTTGGCGAATGATGTTGCAAGTAATCGGACGAGGCCCATTACTTATTGGCCATTTCAAATTGGGAGGAAATACTGCATACACATAAAACTTACATTTAATGCCATTATTAATCATTGAAATGTACTGTAGCTACAGCTGCGCTGTGCATAAATATAAATAGACAATGTACACAGTATTCAGGCAGTGACTGTCAAGAGGAAGCAGCATTGGGCTTTCATCCTCCAGCTGGGTTCTTCCAGTTGTAAGGTTTATGCATGTGTTATGTCTTATTAATCTTGAGGGGAAAGTCTTTTTTGATAATTCACAGATTTTACCGAGACATTTTTATAGCATCTATTCAGGGCCAAATGCACACGTCAGTCCTTCATTCAAGGTCTCAGCATTCCTCTGAAAAGTGCTTGGTTGTCTTAGCTGGACTCCCTCTCTCTAATACAGACCATGTAAAATGCACATTTTATTCAAAATTCCTTTTCCTTTGCCTTCACTTTGTCCAAACTTATTTTGCCCACACTTAAGATGGAAGGCCTTTTGTCTCCCGACCAAGGGGGAATACTCAATCAAAGCATGCCCTATTGGGGTCATTGCCATGGCAGCAGAAAGGAGAATAACAGAACTCTATCCTCCTGGGCCTGTGTGTTAAAGGTGAAATATGACCACAGTAATTCCATCACGCATGTTCCATCTGGGGAACCCGCACTCGGTCCCATAGGCCATTTATGATTGATCGCTGTGGAGGGCAGAGACGGTGAGCATTGCTCATATCTCACTTGGAGTGATGAATATCTATACCACAATTTTACGGAAGAATCATCATATCTGTAAGTGTCCGGAGTAACTATACATGTTTCCACTGCACACCTGTTTCCTGTTTTCTGTTTTCTCCAGTGCACCAGTAATTGGGAGTTTACGAGTGATGGTAATGAACTGGTTGTGTGAGGTTTAGATCTCACATTCCTGTCTGTCTGTAGAGTCACTGACTATGTTTTTACCCTGAATCCCCTTGCCTCTGTCAAGTTTAATAATGTTTAATAATGCTATATTATGAATGAATGTGAACATATATGTCAAAGCAATTAAAGAAATTGAACACAATAAGAGAATGAATGCAATAGCAATAGAAATAAATAAAATTATCTCTCTCTCTCTCTCTCTCTCTCTCTCAATAATCAATTATCTTATTGGCAGAACAACTTTTGTCATATCATACAGAACATACAGGAATATAGAAATCATATGCGCAACATGCAACAAATATGACAATACTCACAACAAACATTTATCGCTCTCTCTTTCTTTCTCTCTCTCTCTCTCTCTCTATCTCTCTCTCTCTATCTCCCCCCCCCTCTCTCTCTCTCTCTCCCCCCTCTCTCTCTCTATCTCTCTCTCTCCCTCTCTTTCTTTCTCTCCCCCCTCTCTCTCTCTCTCTATCTCTCCCCCCCTCTCTCTCTCTCTCTCTCTCCCCCTCTGAATCTGTCTCTCTCTCTATCTCTCTCTCCCTCTGAATCTGTCTCTCTCTCTATCTCTCTCCCCCTCTGAATCTGTCTCTCTCTCTATCTCTCTCTCCCTCTCCCTCTCTCTCCCCCCCCTCTCTCTCTCTATCTCTATCTCTCCCCCCCCCCCTCTCTCTCTCTATCTCTCCCCCCCTCTATCTCTCTCTCCCCCCCTCTCTCTCTCTCTCTATCTCTCTCTCTCCTCTCTCTCTCTCTCTCTCTCTCCCTCTCTCTCTCTCTCTATCTCTCTCTCTCTCTCTCTCTCTCTCTCTCTCTATCTCTCCCCCCCTCTCTCTCTCTCTCCCCCCCCCCCCTCTCTCCCTCTCTCTGCAGGGTACCAAGGTGCGCAGTGTGATCAGAGGATTGACCCCTGCGCTTCCTCCCCCTGCCACAACAATGGCAGCTGCTTCTCAGACGGCCGCGGCTTTGGCTTTGGCTGCGGCTGTGCGTCGGGCTTCACCGGCCCCACTTGTGCCCAGCTCGTCGATTTCTGTGCCCTCAATCCCTGCGCCCACGGGATCTGCCGCAGTGTGGGCACCAGTTACAGGTGTCTTTGTGTGCCAGGTGAGCCCTGCCCACTGCCACATTTAGAGTCTTTGTGGAAGCAACTGCCTGATATCACCATGCAACACAAGGGGATTGGCAAGACCCAAATCTGAGCCCAGATTTTCGAACTGTAAGTAAACCAATGTGCAGTACCACACTGTCCACTGGGTGGCAGTAGATATAAAATGTGAATATTTTTCCTGAGAGAAATGTTCTGTCTAAAATAAATAATAGCAAAAAACTACAAAAATATGGCAACTTGCTTTTTTCTATTTGAGAAAAAAAAACTTTACCAACAGCATGGTAATTATCAAGCAGCTAAACAGCGCCTTTCTTACAAGAGCAATACAAGTTTTATTTTGGGGGGGTCTCTCTGTTTCATTTATTACAATAATGGTGATTGTACAGTGTTTTCGACACAGGGCGCTTAAAGTTTTTTTTTACAACTTGGAGAAAACTAAAATTAAAAGGGGGTAGTTTAAATAAACTTGAAGACAAGTATTTTTGTTTTTATATAAGTGGCTGATTTTGTGTCCTGTTGTGCCAAATGTCACACCTGCCATCTAGTACAATGCAGCTTTACAGTACCATGTCTGTGCATGCTGTGAGATTATTTCAGTAAGCAGTGTCCTCTGGTATGCACACAGACATAAATCCACCAACAGGCATGTGTGTAAGAGAAGAAGAAAGGTTTATGTGTATTTACAGACCAATAAATATTGTGATGAATATGTTGTTACTCTCTTCTCCTCATCCTCTCCCTCTCTCCCTCGCTCTGTCTCCCTCTCTCTCTCTCTTTATCTCTGATTGCATTCCCTCCGCACACTAGTTGCCATGGAGACACAGCACCGACGTTCCGTTCCTATTGTCTGCAGCTCTGTCTGCGTCTAGCTGTACATAGGGAAATGTCCTATGGCTTAGCACTGCACAGGAGCAGGAGCATAGCGGCAAATACAGCAATCTGCACTCACAGTAGTGTTGCTGGGAAATAACTGACCTTTATTCATCTTCATGAATATTCCCTCTGTTTGGCGCTTTGGATTGGTGTGAGCAGAAAAAGAACTCGGAGAGTACCTGACATTTACGAGTCCCGAGTGTCGGCACTCTTTAGTCTTTATTAGTGTTCCATCGCTCACACAGACACAGGAACACACAGTGAGGTTTTAACTCTTTTGACCGTGGATAGTTTCCCGTGCCTGGCCTGATGCCTCTGTGCTGTGACCTTAGGGGAATTTAATTAATCGCTCTCTTCCAGAAGAGGAAACAGACTGTCCTTTCTGAGATATAATTGATCGTTCTGTTTTGACCTTGGTCTCAGCTGTGTTCCTCCAGACCTTCTCGAAACACACACACACACACACACACACACACACACACACACGCACGCACGCACATGCAAACACAGAATAATCCAGTGCTGGTTCTTGTTCAACACTGCCACCTCATGGCCAGGTGACTGTACTCCATACGTTGGTCATGGAGCACAGCTGCAGATTTTAGGTCTGTACCGTCCTTCTGAGGTTTGCCACCAAATGAAAACCAATTTGCTTTCAGCACTGTTCAACTACAGTGTATTTTTGCTTCATCACATAAAACAACTTCTGTTCAGCAATAAGTGATGTGTGGGTGACCACAACGTCATTACAGAATTTGTACAAAAACCACGTACAAAGCTCGATAAAGATGATATGCACTGTTTGTAAATGTTTGTGGAGAACATGTAATGATGTACATAGAATTTGAGTGAATAATAAAGCATAAGAAGCACAGGTCATTCTGTATTAAAATTTTAACTTGCACACAGTGCAGGTTACTAACTCAAGTCTCCCCATAATGCAGGTTACTAACTCTTTTTTTAATAATGGAAAACTTAGCAGGTGCAAAACCTTTTAGCACATGCAAAACTGATAACACAGCCAATGATTGGGGCAAAAATAATGTTACTGGTTTTGCGTGTGCTTAAAGGTTTTGCACACGCTAAAGGTCTTAGTCAATCAAGCCCTAAATGTTTAATTCAAATCCTCCTTTTCTGGTCCCAAAGAAAATAAATGACTAATGCTTCTTGTCTGATGGCATCTTCATATAGTCTGGGTCTAGCTGTAGTCTTGTTGTGCGTTTTTTTCCCAGGGTACCATGGGCTGTACTGTGAGGAGGAGTATAATGAGTGTCTGTCAGCACCCTGCCAGAACCATGCTACCTGCAGAGACCTTGTGAATGCCTATGAGTGTGTCTGCACTCCACAGTACCAGGGTGGGTAATACGGTGTGTGTGTGTGTGTGTGTGTGTGTGTATGCGTGTCTGTGTATTCAAAAAAAACTTGTTCACACTTTAAACAAAGTCTCCATATAAAGGTTTTATATAGCATATATAAAGCCTTCATAAACGTAACATAATGGCTTCTTAAATCTTAGATAAGCAAATGTCATGCTTCATAAAGGGTAACATAGCACCTTTTTTAATGTCACCTAACCAACAATGGCTAATGGCTAAAATTATACAGGGTGACATAAAACGTGCTTATGTCGGATGCTAGGCTAACTGTGACGCATTTGGCATAACATGTTGCTTAAAAAGGTGTTATGTCACCCTTTATGAAGCATTTGCTTATGTATGATTTATGAAGCCATTATGTCACATTTATGAAGGTTTTGCTATATCTGCTATATAAAGCCTTTATATGGAGACTTTGATTTGATTAAATTGTGACCAAATTGTCTTGTACATATCTGTACAACTGACCGAGATTTGTCTGCGACTTCATAGATTTTTCATGGCCTGCATTTTACAAGCAGTGTAATATGGGTTTACTTATAAGCCACTCTAGATACCAAAATGGAAATATAATGTGTAAGTATCTATGAATTAACATTGTGTATCTGTTGTATCCTTAGGGAGACATTGCGAGATTTATAAGGACCCATGTCTGAAAATGCACTGTCAGAATGGAGGAACCTGCGAACGACTAGGCCTCAACTCCACCTGTGTGTGCCTACCCGGTTACATGGGTGAGTCTCTCTAAACTCCACCAGTGTGTGCCTACCCGGTTACATGGGTGAGTCTCTCTAAACTCCACCAGACTGTGCCGACCCGGTTACATGGGTGAGTCTCTCTAAACTCCACCAGACTGTGCCGACCCGGTTACATGGATGAGTCTCTCTAAACTCCACCAGACTGTGCCGACCCGGTTACATGGGTGAGTCTCTCTAAACTCCACCAGACTGTGCCGACCCGGTTACATGGGTGAGTCTCTGTAAACTCCACCAGTCTGTGCCGACCCGGTTACATGGGTGAGTCTCTCTAAACTCCACCAGACTGTGCTGACCCGGTTACATGGGTGAGTCTCTCTAAACTCCACCAGTCTGTGCCGACCCGGTTACATGGGTGAGTCTCTCTAAACTCCACCAGTCTGTGCCGACCCGGTTACATGGGTGAGTCTCTCTAAACTCCACCAGTCTGTGCCGACCCGGTTACATGGGTGAGTCTCTCTAAACTCCACCAGTCTGTGCCGACCCGGTTACATGGGTGAGTCTCTCTAAACTCCACCAGACTGTGCCGACCCGGTTACATGGGTGAGTCTCTCTAAACTCCACCAGTCTGTGCCGACCTGGTTACATGGGTGAGTCTCTCTAAACTCCACCAGACTGTGCTGACCCGGTTACATGGGTGAGTCTCTCTAAACTCCACCAGTCTGTGCCGACCCGGTTACATGGGTGAGTCTCTCTAAACTCCACCAGTCTGTGCCGACCCGGTTACATGGGTGAGTCTCTCTAAACTCCACCTGTGTGTGCCTACCCGGTTACATGGGTGAGTCTCTCTAAACTCCACCTGTGTGTGCCTACCCGGTTACATGGGTGAGTCTCTCTAAACTCCACCTGTGTGTGCCTACCCGGTTACATGGGTGAGTCTCTCTAAACTCCACCTGTGTGTGCCTACCCGGTTACATGGGTGAGTCTCTCTAAACTCCACCAGACTGTGCTGACCCGGTTACATGGGTGAGTCTCTCTAAACTCCACCTGTGTGTGCCTACCCGGTTACATGGGTGAGTCTCTCTAAACTCCACCTGTGTGTGTCTACCCGGTTACATGGGTGAGTCTCTCTAAACTCCACCTGTGTGTGCCTACCCGGTTACATGGGTGAGTCTCTCTAAACTCCACCAGACTGTGCCGACCCGGTTACATGGGTGAGTCTCTCTAAACTCCACCTGTGTGTGCCTACCCGGTTACATGGGTGAGTCTCTCTAAACTCCACCAGTCTGTGCCGACCCGGTTACATGGGTGAGTCTCTCTAAACTCCACCTGTGTGTGCCTACCCAGTTACATGGGTGAGTCTCTCTAAACTCCACCTGTGTGTGCCTACCCGGTTACATGGGTGAGTCTCTCTAAACTCCACCAGTCTGTGCCGACCCGGTTACATGGGTGAGTCTCTCTAAACTCCACCAGTCTGTGCCGACCCGGTTACATGGGTGAGTCTCTCTAAACTCCACCTGTGTGTGCCTACCCGGTTACATGGGTGAGTCTCTCTAAACTCCACCAGACTGTGCCGACCCGGTTACATGGGTGAGTCTCTCTAAACTCCACCAGACTGTGCCGACCCGGTTACATGGGTGAGTCTCTCTAAACTCCACCTGTGTGTGCCTACCCAGTTACATGGGTGAGTCTCTCTAAACTCCACCTGTGTGTGCCTACCCGGTTACATGGGTGAGTCTCTCTAAACTCCACCAGTCTGTGCCGACCCGGTTACATGGGTGAGTCTCTCTAAACTCCACCAGTCTGTGCCGACCCGGTTACATGGGTGAGTCTCTCTAAACTCCACCTGTGTGTGCCTACCCGGTTACATGGGTGAGTCTCTCTAAACTCCACCAGACTGTGCCGACCCGGTTACATGGGTGAGTCTCTCTAAACTCCACCAGACTGTGCCGACCCGGTTACATGGGTGAGTCTCTCTAAACTCCACCTTTGTGTGCCTACCCAGTTACATGGGTGAGTCTCTCTAAACTCCACCTGTGTGTGCCTACCCGGTTACATGGGTGAGTCTCTCTAAACTCCACCAGTCTGTGCCGACCCGGTTACATGGGTGAGTCTCTCTAAACTCCACCTGTGTGTGCCTACCCAGTTACATGGGTGAGTCTCTCTAAACTCCACCAGTCTGTGCCGACCCGGTTACATGGGTGAGTCTCTCTAAACTCCACCTGTGTGTGCCTACCCAGTTACATGGGTGAGTCTCTCTAAACTACACCAGTCTGTGCCGACCCGGTTACATGGGTGAGTCTCTCTGTACTCCACCTGTGTGTGCCTACCCGTTTACATGGGTGAGTCTCTCTGTACTCCACCTGTGTGTGCCCACCCAACTTCTCAGCTGAACACACCCAAAGCTCTGTCCAGAACAGGAGGCTGTAGGCTACTTGTCAATATTCCAATATCCATTCCCTCAGGGGCAAACTGTGAGATCGACATCAATGAGTGTGACAGCAACCCCTGCCACCACGGAGGCACCTGCATCGACCAATCAAACGGCTTCACCTGTCACTGTCCCCAAGGGTGGGTGGGAGCAAACTGTGAGATCCGTGAGTATCACAGCCTTTCTGCTCTTCTCGTCTCTGTCACAAGGGGCTTCCAGTCGGAGCACCTGACTGGGTACTTGTGCAGGGAACAGTGATTGTTGGATTGAATCTAGAATGTACCTCAACATATCACCCAAGGAGCTGGAGTTTCAATCGGCAGTGCACTCCCTGCCTCTTCTTTCAATAATGGCTTCTCTGGGTGAGCAGGTACCTGCAGTCAGTCTGTATAAACTGCACTGTTCTCTGGCACAGCTGATACCACAGCACAGCTCACATATTTTAGAGTGAAAATAAGAAATTTGGTAGTTTCACTCAATTCGCATTCTAATGTGTGGCCTTTCCTAACTGACGTTAGCACGTTGCCGAAATGTAACGGCCTCATAGCTGTGATTGGATGAAAAACCTATTCATGCCTTACAAAGGTGTGTGTTGTGTGTGTGTGTGTGTGTGTGTGTCTGTGTCTGTGTGTGCGTGCATGTGCGTGTATGTGTGTTTGTGTGTGCATGTGTTGGGTGTGTGTGTGTATCGTGTGTGTGTGCGTGTATGTATGTGTGTGTGTGCGTGCATGCACGTGCATGTGTGTGTGTATATGCTTGTGTGCATGTGTGTGTGCATGTATGTGCGTGTGTGGGTGTCGTGTGTGTACGTGTATACGTGTGCGTGTATGCTTGTGTGCATGTATGTGCGTGCGTGCGTGCGTGCGTGCGTTCCTGCGTGCATGTGTGTGTGTGTACGTGTGTATCTCCCTCAGACCTGCAGTGGAAGGCTGCTCACCCTGAGGACACCCTTCCCAGCATGCCCCGTCACTCCCTCTACATCATCATCGGGGCTCTGTGCGTGGCCTTCGTCCTCATGCTCATCATCCTCATTGTGGGAATCTGCCGCATCAGCCGCATCGAGTACCAGGGCTCCTCCCGCCACGCCTACCAAGAGTTCTACAACTGCCGCAGCATCGACAGCGAGTTCAGCAACGCCATCGCCTCCATTCGCCACGCGAGGTGAGTCACCTGCACTCCCGAGCTAGTGCTCTCTCTCTTTCAGGTGAAGATCTGAGACCTCTGGCCTTCTATTCTCTGGAATCATTTACAGTTCATGCTGCCAGTCTTTTGAATGCAAGCCCTGGGGTTCTCATTGGGGTCCCTTCTGAATTTTTTCTGATAAATTCCGATAAATTCTGCATCCTGCTGGTTTGTAGAATTCAAAATCCAATTCCAATTCTTGAATTGAATCATAATCAATTCCAAAATTCAACCCCATTGTGGAGCAATAGCTTTTAGTTTTGCTGTTTAATATTGATGCTGCAGTTAAAGTCTTTTTTTAATGCAAGTGTCCATCAGGATTTTGACTTATTCCCACAGATTTGGAAAGAAGTCCAGGCCTGCCATGTACGATGCCACGCCCATCACCTATGAAGACTACAGTCCCGATGACAAACCTCTTGTCACTTTGATCAAAACAAAAGATTTATAAAACGCACCCACATCCGTAGCCTCTTCAGTCAGTCCACTTGCACTTAAATATCCTCTTCAGTATTTATTTCTGTATAAAAACACATGTGCTTCATTGAAGAGAAAAAGCTTTTCATCGATATGTTTTACTGTTGGAACCCATGATGCTATTACATGTAAGGCTGTAGTATGCATAATTCTTAATGTGCGCTAACTTGATCAGAGGTGAGCAAAACAGCCACTGTTGGTAAGTAAAATATGATTAGTGTTAAGCCTGCTGTGTGTTGGGGGGAGGGGCCAAAAGAGGCCCCGCCCAACCTCCATCCCGATTGGCTAAAATCTAACCCTAGAGTCATCAGACATGTGAACACTCAGAGCTGATAGCAGTAATTACTGGTGTCGTACAGTAGTAATAGGTGCATTTGTTACAGTGCAGTAAGATATATACAAATAATTCTGCAGTAGGTTGCCTTAATCGGTGCATGGGTAGATCTGATGGTTTCTGCATTATTTGGAACCTTATATACATTGTTGTTTATTTAGTGTTAGTGACATAGTCTTCTCTGGACCAGCTGCGGTGACCGACGGATCTTACTGGCCAATGTGTTGTAGAGGCAAAGAGTGTTTTGTTTTTTAATTGGTTGTTTTGTTCATTATTTTGAGGCAAGTAAAATAAAAAAGAACATTTTCACTGTGTTTTACAGTTTTCCATCGAGATCGATGTCTCTGCTGGGGTACAGTGAGAAGTAACGTTTGACTTTGCTGTGATGTGCTTCTCTGTTTGTGTACGATGGTGTAGATCATCTCAGGGTGGGCTCTTCTTTCTCCGTTTTCTGTCTTGAGGCCTGACCTAACAGATGTTCTTCCTGGGTCGCCTCTTTTTTAAATAATAAAAAAAAAACACGTGATTGAATTCTGTGTAATGATGTATTAATAAAGGTTTAAGTGAACACTTCCCGTGTGGCATTTTGTGTGCTACTCTATCAGTCTTTATGATCCTATGAACAGAAACCACCTTTGAACTCTGAACTACAGAGCAAAATGAATGGTTCAGAGGTCACCAAGACTTATTTCTCAGCACAAGTAACATTGTCAGAAATGCATTACATTGTCTACAGAAGACAGAAACAAATTAAGAGTGACAGCATGACTGGCTGTTCCTCCTATCATTACAATGACAGCGTGGCATTACTTTGACTGATATCACCATGCTCACACAAACACAAACGGACTGTCAGAATGTTTGGAGATTATTTTGGAAAATAAACATAATACAGTAAGTTCCTAGACATCCAACTCAGTCATGTGCTGTTCATTGCTGGGGTTGCTGCACCTGGATGCGCAATGAAAAGTTATTTATGAAACAACAGGTGGTAGAAACATTCATTTGTATACCTTGAGTCTGCCTTGTGTCATTCATTGGTTCTCTTAGCACACAAAAAAACATGGTCAGCCTGACACACGAGTAAACAATCAAGGCCAAGGCATATGATGTTGACTGCAGTGGAAATGCGCAGGTATGGATTCACCTGAATAAATAAACTGTGGTCTCTCTTTGCAGCATTCCTCCGAACGTACTGAGCAGCTTCCACAACAAAGTCAAACCTTGATATGCACATTTATTTACAAGTATATAGCGCATTTCTACAAAAAAAAGAAGAAAAAAAATAAAATGTCTTATCTGTCTTGATACATACTTTGTACAATTAATATGTAATAGTAGCCTACATGTGATACAGATTCATAGCTGGTAAACAAATTCAGTTTAAAGAGAAACACAAGTTCAGTTGAAAAACCACACAGTACACTGCCAACACAGGAACAAATTGAGAACTGGTAGGTGCTTACATATTTGATCCAATTTTTAAAATCACAGTTTAAAAAAATCACGTTGTACATTATCTCCTTACCTTACTGCCCTCTGTTGGTAAGTTCTAGGAACTGATTAAAGGAGGGGGTTCATGTTTTCGCAGGCGGAGCTCCGTCCTCGCGCACCATTGGAATTCACTGTCTGTTTTCTTCCAATCGCTCCAGATTGCAGTGGAGAGAAGGCGAGCGTTGTGAGCGAGCAGATGTGAGCTGGACTAGACATTCAGCGAAGATCCAGCTGTACAATAGCCAGAAACACGCGATTGTATTAATATGTGGCAGCCTGCGACAGAGCGTTTGCAGGTAAGGGTAGCGGTGTTGTGCTTCGCGTAGGCTTTTTCCGAAAGAATTATTGTGGAATTCAATGATGGATTTCAACATGGTCTGTGTGGATACGTTTGTGTACTAGTTGAATACGTATGTGGGACTAGCTACTGCCGATACATTGACAGAGGTTTTGTCTAAACGGATGATACCTATGTTACTGTCGTCATTAGCTATTGTAGCACAATATGCGGGTTGCTAATGGGGTGCGTGCACGCCACGCACTTTATGGTCGTGGTGATGGTCATCATTTTCTAAAATCAAATCGGCTAGCGTTGTCCATCATCCCTAGCAAGCGTTTCCTATGGTACACGCATTGCACATTATGCAAGCATGGCTGGCAATGTATTGGTACATCAAATGCATTTTTGATAATGAAATGGCCTACTGTAGTAGCCTATTATTGAGAAGTGCGGCTGATGTGTGGTGAACTTGACATAAGGGCCTGCTTTTTATTCAGTGTATTTACTATAAATAAACAAATAAATAAATAAATAAAAACTTAACGCCACATATGTTTACAAGCTGTTTTGTATGCTGCTTACTTTTGAAACCCATTCGTCTCCCACCTTTTTATTCTCATATTCCATAGGTAAGTGTGATTTTATTAATCACTCAAAGATCAGTAATTAATATGGGGTCTGACCTGTTTGTAACAGGAAAAAAAAAAGTTAATGACACGTATTTTGCTCTCCTGGGGCGAGGGGTTAGCTGGCTGCACGTCTTTTCTCCCGTAATGTTCTCCAGATGGCGCGAGACGGCCTGCCAAATGAACTTGCACAATCCCTCTCGCGCCTGGCGAGGCCAAGGGGAGATTGAATCGCGTAGTAAACTTTAGAAGAGTATTTTTATGTGATACTATCTTCGTATTTTCAGTCTTAAACTGTAAAATATGGCAATGTTCATTTTAAATGCCAATTGCACATTCCACATCCACAACACTATGGGAATTTACAACAGTATGAAAGAAAGAAAAAAGGCAAGTAGCCCAGGCCAATAAGCACATTCAAATATTCATGTAATTAAGTTCTTTGTTTTGACACAAATAAGACTAAAAGCAGTTGGTTGGAAAAACTTTTCAAAAAGGCTTTATGCACTTAAAATAATTAATTCAAGTAATTTCGGGGAGCAAATTTTTGAAAATTTCAGAGACAGTCAAAAAATGTTCTCCTCAATCAGAGCTGTGTACTTGCTGGCCTCAGACACAGACAGACCACAGACATCTGCTTCAACCCTCAAGTCATGAGGAAAAACAAACGGACATTTCTGACCTCCAAAAACATAAATTTTTCACCTAAAGCAAAGTTAGGAAATAACAAAAAACGAGGGGTTCTGCACCACCCCTAGGAAATTACATCACTGACACAGCTATTTAAGTATTTTGATCTCTACTAGCACTGTTTCAGGTTCTGTCAAATTAGATTATGCTCTGTCTTGTAGTTTTACAGGATCCCTTTGTTATTGGAATGAAGAAGAGCTATACATGGCGATTTACAAGCCAAATTCAATCATGTTGCCACTTACTGGACTTGCAGATCCTTCATGTTCTAATTGAACTCTATTTGCTCTGGTGCTGAACACCTGTGTTTATGTATTGATTGGACTTTGTATGACATTTTATTGACTGAAATCTAGGCCTATATGTTGTAGCACAGACTTGATTCTCTAGAAGTTATAGTACTGGCTGGATGCTATACTGATGGGAGTCAATGTTCTGGCATAGATCCATGAATAAATGGCTGACAGATGGGTCCTTTCATTCCTAGTGAGAAAACTGTTCTGACGGAGTAGAGTTTTTAGAGAATGTCATTAATCACATGGCAGCGAGGCTTGCTGCTTTTCAATGCTGTCTCTTTGCTCTCAGCCCGGTTAGCTGTCCACTGGGCACGTTAAGTTTGGGAGAGGAATTAGGAACTTTACTCGCCACTTTTTGCGAAATGGACATCAGTCCAGCTGAGAGGCCACTAGCAACGTGTTTTCATGCTGCACTTCCACAATGGCCTGGACTGAGTCGAACTGACCCTCTTTAGGAGAATACATGAGTAGAAATCCACCAATCTGTAAAATAGAGTTGTCAACATGATTAAGCAAGTCGGGATGCTTTCAAGGTATTACCAATATTCCATACAAATGCAAATCAAAGTGACAATTTTTTCTATTTTCTGTGTGATTGCTTTGCCACTAGCTGGCCACAGGCGACGAGTTCTTCCTGAAAGGCAACACAAGAGACTGAAACATTTTCTAATCCGTTGCTTTCACACCTTCTGTCTCACCATGGACTGTTCACTACTCAGTTCCCATGTTTGACAGTGGAAAAGATACTGTGTACTGTAACAAGCCTAAATAAACATACCTTGTTGTCTTGATCTGTCTATGTTGTGTGCTATTAAAGCAGGTTTTTATCAGTTTGTGAAGAAGAAACCTGTAATCTTTTATGTCTGCCAAATGAATGAATTAATTGTAAATCATCATTTAAAAAAAAAAAATTCCATATGGAAAGCCCACCCATCCTATAACCAGAGCAGTATTCCGTCTATTTATTGTAAACATCAAAGGCAAGGGTCAGTAACTAAGTTTGGCCTCGGGCCAAATTTGTTTCAAGTTACTAGTTGGTGGGTCAGAATATCTCTGTTCAATTAATTAGCCTATCGTTACACCTACACTACAATTTGCAGAAAAATGCTGCTCACATATCAGCAGCAGGCCTACATAATAAAATAAAATAAATTCAGTCTGATAAAATCACCAGTATCTGTTGAACTATCATTGTATTTTTGTTTTTGATTGGTGGGGATTCTGAGGAATATGCCATATACGTATATGCTATCAGTGTGTCACAATTAGGGTACTAGGCTGCCTTAGGATAGCCAGTGTTAAGGGAACTAGTCTCAAAATGTAGTTAAATGTAGTTAACTAAGCTACCAATTACTCAATACTGGAAGTAGTTAAGCTACAGCACTGCTGCCAGTAAGAGCAAAGTAGTTATCTAAACTAAAGCTACCTTTAAGAGGTAGTTAACTACATTGAAGCTGTACCTCATGAAAAAACATAAATTATGTCACCTATGGGCCATGTCAGACATTGACTAACACAACTGTTTATGCTCATACCCTCTTTAATGTAACAGTTGATTTAGTTACACATTTTTTCAAGTTGATTTTTGAGGAGAAATGTTCAAGAACAGTTCTCATGAACTTAAAATAAATAAATAATGACCTAATGTTAGCTAACCAGACACATTGGTGACGCTCATTCATGATTTCATGACTCCAAAGTGATGAGATCACCAAGCTAAAACTGGCTAAAACCTAAAATAGTCAATTCCTTTGCCTGAACCGCACAGTTTAAGACACTCCCCAAGTGACAGAGTTTGTTTATTAAAACAATAACAAAAGGTACTTTTTTTTTTTGGGAGGGGAGATTTAGCGGTCCAAAACATATTTCTGGGGGGCCCTATTTTTCCTGCGGGCTGCCAGTTGCTGACCTAGGATCTAAGGTTTGGTCTCTCACCTGGTTTTTATTCCCAGTCAGTGCAGGTAAGATACAGCCCTATCAAGACCATATCTTTGTACTTGGTTTTCTTTCCTAGTGCTCCAGACTCACGCTCTTTAGAGTGTCTCTGTGGTTGTTTAACCCCCTAGCTGGGTCACATGACTCTGTGCTCTCACAGATTCTGCTCTTTTGTGGCAATGTTTGTACAGATGTGGCTGGTATTACATTCTATCAGTTGCACATACACTGCTGAAAGCTCCTTATTTGTTCAATTTCTGTTTACAATGAGGCAGAATTGTGTTGACCAGTAAGCCACATTGGCAGCGTTGTCTTTACCGCTCCTCTTTACCACAGCGGCCATTTTATAGTTCTTCTTTTCACTCCCAAGATTTTTTTTGGGCTCGTCGGCACTTTGAACGGGTTTTCAATGTTGCCGCACTCTCGGCTGTGATTGCCTTTCTTTCTGAATCACTCATTTAATTGCGCTCACCCCTCTTGTCTTTATAATGTGTGCAGTGGAGGCAGGGCGGTCGTTTGTGAAACCGAGGCAAACCTGATCACTCCAAACGGGCCTGTATCTGTAATGTGCGTGTCTTTAGATCAAGCCTGGTCCTTTAAACGTGCTTAGAGAGCTCGTTCTCATTTTGGCCACGCCATTGGGCCGTTGTCACCGAGCGGAAAACTGGTTCTGGTTGAAATCATGATCAATTTTACCGTGTGCTGTCAGAGTGGACAGCTGTACCACTCCAAATACCCCTAGATAGTTTGTGAGTGATAAATGAGAGTTGTGAGTTTGTGAGTACTTACGGTGAATACATCTATTATATGCTGTTCATCTCTGACTTCTATGTAGACTATGCACCAATCAGCTTTTGTCTCTATAACAGCAAGTCATTGATATATAATAGTGCCATCCATGTTAGCGTTCATAAAACCTCAGTGATCTGCCACAAATTGAAGAGTGTTTTTCTGAACTCCACTAAGTCAAGTTTTGATAAACCATATTTTTCAAGGTGCATATAATTCTTCTGATAAATGGTTAGATGTTTGCAGTTTTACTTTTACTATTATTTTTTACTAGGGATTTAAGTATAAAAATCAGATGTTTCATGCAAAAAAAAAAAAAACTCCACCATTTTAAAATAAACTAAAATTGTTGATTTTCTCAAAATTGGTAAAACTCACTTTTACTCACTTATTTTTCCAATGGTAGTGAGACTGAAATAGCACCGGTGCTATAGAACGGGGCTCATCCAGCTATTGATCTAGCTTTTTTTACGCATAAAAATAATAAATTCAAAGTTGAACTGTGAAATGCCTGAAAATAGTTCAAAGCTGTTGAATTAACTCAAATATTGACAAAAAAAATTAGATATTTATGTTAGTGTAGTTACCAGCCCTTAGTTACAGGCTTTCCTGCACAATGTTTTTGTTCTCTGTTACAGGCTTGAGCTCAACCTTTGTGGAACATATGTGCCTTTTCTTGGCTTTACAGACTGTCATTTTTCATTAGACACATCCAATGCAGGCACATTCCCAAGTAATATTCAGTTAATGGTGCCGCAACATCAAAATCTAGTGAAGTGGAAAGAATACTGTTAGGTTTGGGTTCTTTGTACAGGGACATGCATCACTTACCTGTCTGGCCTTCTGTTAGCTTCTTTGTTAGCTGGTAGCTAGCTGACTGGACTATCTAGCTCACCAAACTATATAGTTCTGTGATCTAGCTAGGTCATTGGCTGACTGGGCACATGATGAGGTCACATGACATGACATGGTGTTCCTGTTGATTGTACTGCATTCCAAACCCATAGGTACTTTACTGTTGCAATAATATAATTTGAATTGCAGTGATATACTGTCTAGAGTGTTTCAATGTTTGTTTTGTTTTAAAAACCACGAATGGCCAGTGCATATTAGTGAATATCAGTAGTCAGTGATCACTGAAAAAGCCGACTCTTGCACACGTGGGTGTTTGTAAAACCCGTTTCTGTGTTGTCTTTCATGTTGGTGTCCCCTATTGAACTGTACTGAGATAAGACCTCCTTTTCTCCCTCCATTCTATGAGCAAACTGTGATTTTGTATTTTAATTTAGAGTATTATGATATAGGGCTAGATTTAACGGAGGACTTGGAGGGCAGCAGATCAAAAAAGCCACTTTCACACCAAGAACGTTGTGTAAAAGCTGGCCTTTCTCACCAACCCTCAAATGTTGAATGCTAAAATGCTCCATTTTCTTGGAATCTGGAATTGATGCTTTGCACTCAAAACTGTGTGTTGCGAAATAACTATTAATATAAGTGGAAATAAAAAGTGGAAATAAACAGAATTGTTTTGATCAAGAGTAATCCGTACTGGGAGAGGGAAGTACAAATGTACCCCCGCCCACGCCCCCCCCCCCCCGCCCCCCCTCGGTACCCAGTTCACAGAACTAGTTTCTTGTTTCTGTTTTCTCCTAAATTTTCATGGATTGTGGCTGCACTCTCATCCTTAGTCGGTCGACTTGCTCTTCCCCATTTTCTCTGATGAGCATACTGTAGGTCACACGTTTCGAAGGGGAGAGGACATTAAATGGAGCCCCAACCAGATCTCTCTCCACTGGGCCTCTGATTGTGGCTGTGCCATGGGGCTTTGTCACCAAGCAGACCACTGCATATGGCCAGACATCTAAATAACAGAGAAGGGAAATGCATTTGTAAGTCACGAGGAAAGACTAAGACGCCTCTTCTTTTTAGGCTTATGATGAAGTTTTTGATTGAGGATTCAAACTGTTTATTTTGGATTAATAAAATGGATTACAGAAACTAGTTATCTGTTTGACAGAACATCTGAACTTTTTTGTTCATTATTTATTTTACTTAATCATTTTTACCAGCCAATCTCTATAGACACTATAGACACTTAATAAATAAGTAGATTTAAAAATTTGTTAATATAGATTCAATTTTGCATGGCTTCATATGTTGACGTGTGTCTACTACTTCCATGAATGTGGAAGCTTGGTTGCAATATGTGCTATAATGTAAACAGGGATGCATCAGGCAGCCTCAGCCAATATGGCCAGTCAAATAATCTATGATTATAAGATGTAAGATAAGTTGCACTTTATTGACCCAGTGATAATTTTTTCTCCTCATTTGGCCAATCCTAACTACTTAGGAGCAGTGGGCAGCCACACTGCCGCGCCCCGGGGACCGACTCCAGTCCTGAGACCAGTGCCTTGGTCAGGGGCAATGGCAGGAGTTCACCTAAAATGACATACTTGTGTTTGGTGTGGGAGGAAACTGGAGTACCCGGAGGAAACCCACGCCAACATGGAGAAAACATGCAAAGTCCAGGCTGGGAGAACCCGGACTGGGACTCAAACCCGGAACCTATTTCTCGCGAGGCGACAGTGCTAACCACTATTGCTATCAGCCCCAAAATATCCATTCCATTTAAGTCCCTATACTGCCCACAACAGGCGGATTGGTATTGATGTTCTGGAGACAGTGCTGCTTACATGTAGCATAATGTTTTACATTTGAACCAATTAGGCGTGTTTCCATTTTGTGAGCTGCCAATCACAAACTATCAATGCCACACAAAGCTACTCAGTTGCAGTGCCAAACAGACAAGCTTTGTCAGACATGCAGGTCTATAAATGAGATGTTTTTTCATCAGAATTACATATTTGCACAACGTTTGCAACTCTATCAGTACCACTGTCAGATACAGGACCATTTTACTCATTCCGTTATTATCTGTTGGATTTAATTCATTCAAATTGTTTTAGAATTTTGACTCTGAAATGTAAGACAGAAATACAAAAGTGAGAACCACTTCTATGGACTATTCTATGTCTCCTGAACCCAGTGTTTATCCACTAGTCATTTTATATTGCCTACTATTTCATAGCTTCAGAGACCTGACTTGACACAATGCTGGATGCATTCTAGACTGTAATTAAAATAACAAGCTTTGATGGGCTGTGTATATTGTAGCTATTGAACCAGATGTTTTGTACAACTTTACTCAAGTTTTGCACGAGTTTCTCTCACTGGCATTGACTTGCAGTGTCTCCCACATCTACAAAAATGGTTCTTTTTGTAATGTTGAGTATAATATTAATTATGAAATAGCTCATAGGGCGGCAAGAGAATCAAAAAGTAATTTAAAATGCAAATGTTGGTGATATGCTGCCCTTCCACATCCACATCCAGTCACACCAGAGACATACCAGAAACACTGGTATTTCCTTTTTACTTTGCATAAGGGGGAAGCTGTAAAAACGGCTGTCATTTTTCTGTGACACTTCACACTTTGTGCCTTGTGATATAATGAGAAACAGGAATGGAATTTAAATTAAAAAGAAATATTGGCAACAACAGAAAGCCGCCAGCAAAATTTACATTCAGATTAGGATGAAAGCAAAACGCAATCATAGTACATGCCATTGCACATATGTAAGCACAGTGGGAAAAAAAACATTTATTTCTGTTGGGCTGTTTGGAGCTGTGTGAATCTTCATCTCACTGATTTGTGTGTGTGTGTGTGTGTGTGTGTGTGTGACTTCTGGTGTTTATGTCTCAGTTCACGAGGTGTGAAGCCGTCACTACTAAAAGAGCTTTATTGAAACAAAGAATGCCAGCATTTTTCACATTTCTATCTGACAGAATTTGTGTTAAATAGCTGGAAATAAAATGGCAGTATTGGATTTGGCCCCATTCACATAATCTGTTCACATGAAAGCAATTTAAAAAATGTAAATTGTGTTTTGGCAGTGTCAACAAAAGTTATTGAGCAGAAGGAATTTGCAGACCGCTAAAATCAACTTGAATTTATGGCTATATAATAATTCAATATATCATTTCAGCTATTATATCTAATTTGCTATCATAACATTCTTTGCATGAAACAGGAAGGGATTTCTTTCGGCCATTAGAATGAGGTTATTTACCTCAGAAATGGAAAGAGCTGCAGAGAGATGTGGAGATGGTAAGAGTAGAGATCATTGAAAGGTAGTGATGGAGCAAACAATACAAACTGACTGGATGCTTTTGGCAGACACAGAGAATAACTATCCAATGCAATCCAGTGGCAGAGTAACGGAGCCGTTCATCTTGCAGGAATACTTGCTGTGACAAATGACATAGGACAATTGGAGAACCTGTTTATCAGCTTTAGTGAAAAAGTGAATTCTACATTTTAAATAAAAAATAAATGAAAAGTCAATTGTCAAGTTTCTTATGTGTTTGCATTGTTTAATTGATAAATGACCTGCACCTTTATTGCATGAACAGTAACTACTTCAAACGGCACCTTTTTTGGTTTATCTGTAAACAATTGTTGCCCCTGTAGACAATAAATGTAAATCGATCTTAGTTTTTTTTGTTGTTGAAACACAAGCTGAAATGGTTGTGACTGTTCCCAGGAGAACGAGGAGGTGTCCGTGCTACAGTGCGACCCCTTGTGGTAGAGGGAGGAAATGCGGAGCTAGCTATGACAGGGAGGTATCTGAATGAACACAGTCTGTGTAAAAGGGGGTGGTTTATGATGGGGTTGATTTAAGAGGGGATATTTAGTTTGTTTCAGTGTGAACATAAAACAGTGTCTCTTCAGCCTGTTATTTGTTTGACCTCGGGTGCTCTGGAGCTGGTCCCGATTTTGTCCAGGCAGCTGTGCTGTGTCTTTGACGCTCCATCATTGTCCACGTAGTACCCCCCCCTGCTGGCACCAATCCTTATTAGCCTGAGTCTCTGCGATGGTGAACATGTCTGTGTGATGGGGTGAGTGTGAGAGTTAATGGTGAATGTTTGCTGCTCCACCGTCACTTTGAGGTTCCACCCTTGGTCATGCTGCTTTCCTCCAACAGTATCCTCCACCAATCAGAGTCCACGACCTTCCCCGGGTCTTCTTAGGCCTTCATTAATGCTTGTGAAAAGCGCCGTAAACCTTCCAACAAGGAGTACTGTCAGATAAACGGTCAGATGTTAGGTTCACAGTGCTGGCATCTCGTGACGTTGACCATGTGACGTGCACGCAGGGTGTGGGTTTATTGCTTTTCAGGCCGTCAGGGTAGTAAAAATGTTTTTGCCAAAGTGAACTTGAAGGCCACTGCTGAATTATGTTCTTATAGGTTTTCCTTCTGTCCAAGCTATGATTGGCTGATCTAAGAGCAGTTAGAGCTGTGCCAGTACTGCTTTTCCCCCGACATTATGAGGACCTCTTGATATTCTTGACATCTGTTAGTCTGCTTTCCTGTGCCCTTCATCTCAGCAGCACATCATTCTGACCCTTTGTGTGTGTGTGTGTGTGTGTGTGTGTGTGTATACGCATATATGTGCATGCGTATGTGTGCGCGCGCACATGTACATGTGTATGTGGGCATGTGTGCCTGTGTGTGCATGCACATGTGTGCGGATGCATGATTGCGTGTATGCATGTGTTTGACAAGCTTTTGATGAGCTGAGAGGTCATGTATAAGATGAGAGCAGTCCTTACAGGAATGTGCCCCCCCCCAAACCATGGCCACAACTGCTTCTGAGAGTTAACATCTGTGAACTGTTAGACGCATCACTGCTGGAGCCAGAGACGGCAACATACACACGCGCACACACGTTCACAAACTCTGCACGTACACGCACACACACAAAAGACACCTTTCTGACACTTTACGCAGGGCGGTGTTGACGGTGACACTGAAGGATTCGAGGCTGTGCTGATTCCAGTTTAAACTGGTATGGAGCGGTCTGTCACTTCATGGCCTGGAGAGGAAGTGAAAGGAGAAGTGATCGTGCCTTTCCATGAGTCAGGGGTCAGGGCGTTCTGTTATCAAAACGTCCTCATCTGAGAATTGTCTCTTCTCAAAATAAGTCTCCACTCCTGACGGGGGAATAGCCTCCCCTCCTCTGCGGAATAACAGTCTCTTCCTGTCAGTGGAATAGTCCCCCCTGTTGTGTGGGGTAATGGTCTCTTCCTGTCAGGGCAATAGTCTCGCCTGTTTGGGGATTAATGTCTTCGTCCCTCTGAGGAATTGTCCCCGCCTCTCTCTGTCTCTCCCTTGTGTTTTGTCTCAGGCTGGACTGTGGGCTGAAGAGCTCAAATCGGCAGGGTCCCGCCCCTGTCCCAGCGTCCTTCGGGAAAAATGACTCCTCTACAAAGGATAAGGCATAAATAGAATCAATAACATAAGGAACTTGATAAAAAAAAATCTTTGTCTAGGGAATAATAAAAAAAAGAATATTCCTGAAAAAATATTATGAATAGAATTCCTGCACCACAGTTCCTCCGCGTTCCACCCCTCCTGGCGGGAACCCTTTCTCCTGCCGCCCGCAGGAATGTCAACCTCCGTCAGGAAGCCGAGGTCACGGAGCGTTTACACACATGTGTCTTAGGTTTTATTACCCATGCTCCTCTGCTCTGACGATCCTCATCTCGCCTTGCGCTGTGGAGCTGCAGACGTTACATCCCTGGGCCCCCCTAAAAGCGGCCGTTCCGTGCTCATCTGTAACTTGTAGACCATGTTTAAGTCCGTCTCGGTCGCGTCCGTGCATCCTGCCCATGCTGCTCGGCCCTGCGCTTTGGAACGGGGGCGTGTGTGAGATCAGCGGCTGCCCGCGCCGCTCGGCCCTGCGCTCTGGTACAGGGGGGCGTGTGTGAGAACAGCGGCTGCCCGCGCCGCTCGGCCCTGCGCTCTGGTACAGGGGGGCGTGTGTGAGATCAGCGGCTGCCCGCGCTGCTCGGCCCTGCGCTCTGGTACAGGGGGGCGTGTGTGAGATCAGCGGCTGCCCGCGCTGCTCGGCCCTGCGCTCTGGTACAGGGGGGCGTGTGTGAGATCAGCGGCGGCGCGAGGCGTTCAGCGGGAAAATGTGCCGCGCAGCTGGAGGAGCTCTGCGTGTGAAATTCAGTCAAAACAGGACGCTAGTCTGAGGGCCTCGCGCGCCATCCCAAAATGGAATCTGTGTTTCGCAACGCCGAGCGGAGTTGTGTGTACTCCCGGGACGGGGTACGGAGGCCAGCGGGAACAGCCTCCGTCTCTCACAGAACAGACGGAAAGAACAGAGATTTCACAGAATGACTACAGCCTGGCCGCACTGCTTATGTGCTGTCTGCCTCAGACTCAATATGAAGACAATCTGTCTGAAAAAAGACAGAATATCCATAAACATAATTAACGTATTCTGTTCTAATATGCATAATAAATGTAGTAATAATAACATGCCTACTGTGTAGTGTAATGTAGAAATCACTTTTAAAAGCGTTTCACTGAATATATAATGTAAACAGTAGTAAATATACTATATATACTTTATGAGCACTATACTGCTATACTGCATGGCCTGCTGGAGAGTACTTTAACAGGCCCATGATTTTTACCTTTAAAATGGTGACATTAGATTTTGTGAAAAGCTGAGATTGTTTTTCTTTCATTTTGTGCGATGTGGGATTTCTAATGAGTAGAAGAAAACTAAACATTGATTTACATTTTTTTTTACATCTAATTTCTTATTTTTAGTTTTTTAGTTAAATTAGGCCTGTCTCATTACTCATCACTCATTACTGTCTCATAGTGAGTCAGTTTCAGGAGGCGAGCACAAGCACTCGGAAGTGTTTAGTGAGGTGCACTAAGCTGCTCTAAATCTGCATTGTGAGGTCCGCTCTCTTGGTGCTTGCAGGCCAACATTGTGAGGTCCGCTCTCTTGGTGCTTGCAGGTCAACATTGTGAGGTCCGCTCTCTTGGTGCTTGCAGGTCAACATTGTGAGGTCCGCTCTCTTGGTGCTTGCAGGCCAACATTGTGAGGTCCGCTCTCTTGGTGCTTGCAGGCCAACATTGTGAGGTCCGCTCTCTTGCTTGCAGGCCAACATTGTGAGGTCCGCTCTCTTGGTGCTTGCAGACCAACATTGTGAGGTCCTCTCTCTTGGTGCTTGCAGGTCAACATTGTGAGGTCCGCTCTCTTGGTGCTTGCAGGCCAACATTGTGAGGTCCTCTCTCTTGGTGCTTGCAGGTCAACATTGTGAGGTCCGCTCTCTTGGTGCTTGCAGGCCCACATTGTGAGGTCCGCTCTCTTGGTGCTTGCAGACCAACATTGTGAGGTCCTCTCTCTTGGTGCTTGCAGGTCAACATTGTGAGGTCCGCTCTCTTGGTGCTTGCAGACCAACATTGTGAGGTCCTCTCTCTTGGTGCTTACAGGTCAACATTGTGAGGTCCGCTCTCTTGGTGCTTGCAGGCCAACATTGTGAGGTCCGCTCTCTTGGTGCTTGCAGGCCAACATTGTGAGGTCTGCTCTCTTGGTGCTTGCAGACCAACATTGTGAGGTCCTCTCTCTTGGTGCTTGCAGGCTAACATTGTGAGGTCCGCTCTCTTGGTGCTTGCAGGTCAACATTGTGAGGTCCGCTCTCTTGGTGCTTGCAGACCAACATTGTGAGTTCCGCTCTCTTGGTGCTTGCAGGCCAACATTGTGAGGGCATGTCATGCATGTGTCACATATGACCTTTATTTTTTTGTAAACAATATCAAATTCATTTTTGAGGTTGCCTTTAGTATAAAAAAAACCCCCTCTGCATTACCTTGTCACGACCCCGATATAAGCAGGTTAGATTTCGGGGCTGGCCAATGACGTACCTGCCTTGGGGCCGCACTTCCCACTTCAGCTGGAGCCCAGCTGCCAGGTACTGTGCACTGCGCCTCGCCGTCTCATGCAGGCCCTCATTTACGCACGAGTGCATGTGGAAGTTGATGTTCTCGGGTTGTGATAAGTACACAACCGTGAAAACCGATCTTTACGCATTCACATGTTTAGCGTGAAGGTACAGAACAGAACGTTGTAAATAGTTCACGCTTTTAACGTGCACGAGTTGGAGTGTTTGGTCATGCAGCATACTGTCCTATTGCTTTGGCTTGAAATACTAAGTACGAAGTACGTAATAAACGATAACCAAGTATGACAATCAGCAGTCAGAACCATTTCTCCAAACTACCCCCTTCCTCCCCACCACTGAGCTTCACAGCGCTTCACAGATAATTCCTTTTTGCTATTTTTAACAGTTTCATTCACGTCTGTTTAAAGTGCAGATGCATTTGTTAATGTTGTTCACCGCTGACAGATTTTGAATCCCAAGTTTTAGTGTAGTTTTACCACGGGCCACATGCTGTTTTTTCCACTATCTACCAGAATCCATTGCTGTTCTGTGAATTTCTGGTAAGCTGCAGACTCATTTATAAACAGTATGTGTCATTTATAGCGTGTAATATGCTGAATCGATTTTCTATGCTTTCAAAAAGAAGACATTGTTTAGGATTTGGATCCCACTACTGAGCACTGATCATACTTCTAGAACTGGTGCCAGAGTATGTGGAAAGGCTCTCTGCAGACTATGTGAGTCAGCCAGTTATTGATAGTTAGCTAATTGGTTGGAAGTGGGTAGTTTAGATCGACCAACTTCTTACTTTATTTGATAAAATTCCTAGTGGATGGTTGTCACACAAATTAAGTTTAGAGCTGTCACCCGAGGGTATTGCTTTTGGATCAGTTTCTCTGTCTGGATAGAGTAATAATGTTTTCCAAGATTCCCACTTGAGTACAAGGTTGCATCTGTTATTTCTTTTTTTTTAAATTACATTCTATGTGCAAACGTCCGTCTGTGTGAGGGCATAACGGAACATTTAACTCGGGGGTCAGAGATAAGGGGCAGTCATGCTCCTGGTCATCTGCGTGGTTTCAGGGTGTCCTTCTGGCTGGAGGGCTGCCCTTGTGGGGGCTGAGGGGTGTGAGGCGGGGCATAGGCTCAAGAGTTGTCCTGTCATGTTGCCTTTGTGTCACCCTGCTGGTTTTGGCGTCTCTGTTCCAGCACTTCCAAACAATGCTGAAGACCAAACTGACCGTCCTGACCCTGAAGAAGGAGCCCCTGCCCACGGTGATATTCCACGAGCCAGAGGCCATCGAGCTCTGCTCAACCACACCATTGGTGAAAAACAAGGCCCACACAGGCTACAAGGTGAGGTGTCTGCAGTGACCTGCATGTTGCATGTATTCCCCTATGTGTCATACATACTGGCATATATTCCCCTACGTGTCATACATACTGGCGTATATTCCCCTACGTGTCATACATACTGGCGTATATTCCCCTACGTGTCATACATACTGGCGTATATACCCCTACGTGTCATACATACTGGCGTATATTCCCCTACGTGTCATACATACTGGCATATATTTTCCTACGTGTCATACATACTGGCGTATATTCCCCTACGTGTCATACATACTGGCGTATATTCCCCTACGTGTCATACATACTGGCGTATATTCCCCTACGTGTCATACATACTGGCGTATATTCCCCTACGTGTCATACATACTGGCATATATTTTCCTACGTGTCATACATACTGGCGTATATTCCCCTACGTGTCATACATACTGGCGTATATTCCCCTACGTGTCATACATACTGGCGTATATTCCCCTACGTGTCATACATACTGGCGTATATTCCCATCTGTGTATAGGTACTGGCATGCATTCCCATAAGTGTGTGTATTTTTATTTGGGTGTTGATCGTGGTCTCACCCAGCCGTTTACTTTGTGGCTCTGTCTGTCATGTGAAAAATAAACACTGTTTGGTAAAAAATAGTTGGGTAAATATGGTGTGTTATTGTTGTATCACGTCCAGGAAGCTGAACGGTGCCGGTGAAGTAAACATTGTAACACCAGAGGAAATGCACAGCACTGTGGGTGGTGTGTGTGTGTGGGCGTATGTGTGTGCATTTGGGGAGGGGAGACAGGCAATGTGGGGTTACTTCAAGTCACAATAACACAAAGGGAAAGACTCACATTTCGATCGGGACTTACTGCTAGTTTGTTGCTAATAATCACAAATATCACAGTAATGTATAACTAAGCCCCTCTGGATTTTTTGGAAGCCACGACAGAAATTCCTTTTACTGCTGCACGATGTATCGGTTTTTTTAATCGTCATGGCAATATGAATTTTCCACGATAAAATCGCAAAAGGGCTGTGATATCAAAATGATAAATATTGGTAAGTCATGTCAACTTCACTCCGCTTTACAAAATACAGGCTTTTTTCTCCGCAATGCAACCATTCAAGCCTAATTTAAACTTCTTTTGCTTTGCGCCAAAAAAATTTTAATAAAAATTAATCGCGTATTTTCAACCGTTTCTCAATGCCGCACACCGTCATACTTTGTTACGCAGTATGATTGGACAGCCAGAGGGGATGGCGGAAATCGCTGTCAGTGGCTGAATCCCATTCTGTGGACTTGTGGACTCACTGGCGCATTCCCGTCAAGTCCATGAGGTCTTAGGGCTGACCCGTTGTAAAAAACGGAGTTTTTGCAAGTGCTCTTGAATGGACTTTTTGCGCCCTCTATCTGCCCTCTTCATAAGTCCGCTTCACTGCCAACGTAGAACTTGGAATTACCCAAAATTCAGTTCAGGTATGACGTAGGAAGTACGGGTGGTGATATTTTTTTCGTAGATAAGCGAGGGGTATAATTTGCCTATAATTTGCATAGTACACTTGGAAAAACTATGGAAAGATGCAGTTTTTTTCCGTGCTGTACCTAAGCGATTAAATGCACCAGCCTATCAATGCATTTTATTCATATTATCATGTGACAGTCATTAGATTGACAAGCAGGCTTTTTGAAGACATTCCTACAACTACCTTATATTTATGAACATAAATTAACGCATGCGTTGTGTTTCGCAACTCAGGTGGCACGTCAACAGGTTGGATTCATCTTTGGTGGGCTGGGTCTGGACGTAACTTTACGCCTGGCTTAAGTTCATGCTAGAGGGGGTCCATTGTCACGTGCTTGATTCAGCACCTCTTGATGCAGTCAGCCCTTATTATTGTGAAGAATTTCCACGTTTATTTAGTTTGAGTCATTCCCTGGGGAAGGCTCCTGTGCTAGGGTGAAATGCAGGTTTTTGTTGTGGGTGTGATGGTCTGTATCCGCCCAGCTCCCCAGAAACGCCTCCCCTCCAACGGAACTGGGAGAGTGCCAGCCTGTGGTTGTTATGGAAACCGCTGCATCCATTTATCCAAGCGTACTCACTGGCAAGAAGAGCCTTGAATAGTTTTTCTTCTCGTTTTATCCTGCGATTTCAATGGCCTGGGTGTTTAAAAGAACAGGATTTGCCGGGCAGCAAACACATTTTTTTTAGGGTCGAGCCCTTTAATGGCTCAATCAGGAGAAACGGGGACCGTGTTCCTGCTCTCTGACACGCGGCTGTCCCTCTCACAGACAGAGTTGTGTGTATCTGCACCTGTGAGCGGTATGTTTTCTCTCCTTTGCTGCTTATTTAGCCATACAGACTACAGATGATGAAGAGAAATAGTTAATTGTGCATCCCATCTCCCTTCACCATAGTCACTATGCTAAAGCTGAACAGGCGCAGTGAATGGGCAGCCGACACCGGACTTTCAGAGCTGAAAAGGTTCCGTGCAACTCCTTCATTGTGGCCCGAACCACATTCCTACTGTTCCCTCATTAACGAGGATGATCAGAATTAGCGCGGTTTTGGATCAGCTAGCACGACACATTAACTCAAGGGGAGAAAAAAAGCAAGTTCGATGCTTTTGTCTGAAAACCAAAAGTGACATGTGATTGTAATTAATTAGAGGTTTTTTTCCCCCTAGCTTTTGTTGCACAAATTTCTATTGCATAGAATGTTAATGAATTATAACGTGGGAGTAAGAGGAACCGTCTGAATGGCACGGGGGATTATACAGCCGTCTGTTTTTGCTGTAACTGTGACACACTCTGCTGCGGTGCTAGCCATTTCTTAAGACATAATTAATTGACAAACATTTCTTAGCGTTCGCAGAAATTTGCAGAACGCTGGTCTGTTTGACAGCCTAAATGACTGCCTTCTGGAGTGCTTTTGCATGTATTCAGCACACAAAATGATGGGCACCAAAGGAGAAAGCTGAGGTGGGAGGAGGCGTGTGGGATTGTGAAGGAGAGTGCGTTTCTGCTGGCCTAGCTGCGGTCTGCACAACGACCCGACCCAAGCTGAGCCGCACGCTGTTGCCATGGTGACGCAGCAGAGATCCACTGAATGCTGAAGAGAGCTGGGCATCTTGTGGCCAAGGCTATGTGTTGATGTAATTTTGTAACGTGTGGAGTCTTTTTGCCCCACAACAACTGATCCAGACTTTGGATCGATATTACTCACCCACTACCCACTTTCAATATTTACAATGACAGCCTTGGCTAATCCTAATTTTCCAGGTACTGCACTGCATTGCACTGCACTATTGATATTATAGATTAGATGGGAATTGTTATTGAATTTGGTATTATATTGCTTTCTATGGCATTGTCAAATACACACAGTCTTATAACAGGTCTAACAACCTTGCGGTTTGGGAGTCATATTGACTATGTAGCAGTGGCGGCTGGTGATCTAAATATAGGTTGGGGCGCTAGCATTTCTAAAAAAAAAAAAATACATCTGACTTTGACTTTAACAAAAAAAAAAAAAAACCGTGTGTGTCAGTTGTTCATAAGAGTTGATTGGCATTGACAGCAAGAGGACAGTTTTTCAGTAAGAGACATCACTGAACTAGAGTGCGGATCGCCGCATATTTCTTGTATTTCCCGACCACCGAGCGAGATATAGTAAACCGAGCCCGACCCCCCGAACAGGAAAACCCGCTTTTTTGTGTCCGACCCCCCCCCCCCGACACCCGACCCGAGGCATGAAAGCGCACTGAATTGTGTTCCCTGTCACGCGTTTGTTGTTACCAGTTGTTACTACTTTCTCTTTTCTCACTGGGTGGGCAAAAATGACCACCAAAAGGCATTGTTTTTATTGGTAGATAGACACACACACACAATACACACACAATATGTATTTATTTTTACATTTTATTTACCAAAAAACACTTAAAACACCATGTGCAGTAAGCACACCCATCAATTAGTACAGTAGTACAGTTATACACAACACCAAACATCTTTCGTGTAAATTCTTCGCGGTTTACTCGTTTCGTCGTTACTTCGTTTACTTTTCAAATCAATTAAATTTCATTAATTTTATTATCCCCCATTCCAAAAAAAACCCCCCCCAAAAAAAACAAAAAAAAATTTGTTTGTTTAATTAAAATGTTAAAAAATATAAATATATAAAAATTATAAATAATATAAAAAAATAAAATATAATAAAATAAAAATAAAGAAATAAAAAAATTACATATTTTTCTAAACTTAACACTTATACTTATTCTTCACTTACACTTACTTATCATTCATTTTTCATTTTTTTTTTTTTTTTTTTTTTTTTTTTTTTTTTTTTCTTTTTTCTTTGATCATTCTTTTTTTAAAAAATAAAATGTTTCCTTTTCGTGGTTTCTTGTTTCTTTTTTTTTTTTGAATTTTCAATTCGAAATGAATGCCATTTCCGAAATTGCATTCGCATTCGCAATGCTCCGCTCTCGTCGGCTCGTAAACTAGGGCGATGCTCGTAAGGCGAAAAAAGAATCGCAATACTCGTACTCGTAAGTTAGTGACTGTTAGTTCAGTTACTTTATGTCAAAAGTAAAAAAAGTAAAATTTCCGCCTTGTTCCGACGCCGTGACCGACCCGACGACCCGTTTCTCAATCCCGAGCCGTTTGAAAGGTTGTTTCTGCAAAGAAAGAAATTCTTTTGCTTTCTTTTCTTCTCCACTTGAATCTCTCGATTTTTCTCTCTTCTCTCTCCTTGGGGTCTAACATTGTCTACTTGAATGAATTGGTTAGCAGAGGACTGAACTAGCCGTATTTGAACAGCAGCCCAAACTGCAGTGATCCTCGATAGAGAATGAGCGGGCTAAACAAACATAAAAATCAAAAAAAAAATAAAAATCATAAGGATATAGGACAAATCAGAAAAGGGTAGGATAGTCGCGGCGCAGGGCGGGGCCTTTTTTGCGGCGGCCGCGGGGGGCTTGTTTGGGGCGCAATCAGGGGCTCCGATCTGGGGCGAATCAGGCTGAACGAAACCGGCGCCCCTGACTATGCGCCCCCGCACCTATGAGCCCCCATGCATGCCAACATAATGTTACAAGTAAAATTAAAACATTTAAAACTATAATAAAAAAATTTAAAAAAAAAATAAAAAAATAAAATAAAAAAAAAAAAAATTAATAAAAAAAAAAAAAAAATTAAACAAAAAAAAAAAAATTTTAATTTTTAAAAAAAAAAAAAATTTTTTGGGGGGGGGGGAGGGGGGGGCGCCGGGGATAGGGGCCGCTATGTAGCTAATGAGAGACTAAACAAATGTTTGGGCTCTAGGACTGTCTTAGTATTGTAAATGTTCAGATACTTATGACTAACTTATGTTTTCTCAGGTACTTTATGCGCCTCCAGAATTTCAGATTTTATAAAAACTAAATGTATAATACAGAATACTATTCCATGAACTGTATATTGTACTTTCCCTATTGCTTATCCACCACATTAATCTGAGTGTAGCTTGGTAGCTACTTTAAAAATAGAAATAGCTAGCTAGCTTCCAAGCAAATAAAGGGAGATCACAAGCCGTATCCCAGCTGTCCAACATACTGAACTAAGGAATAGCTAACCAGCTATCATCCACCATATTACAACACCCCATAGCTGCACGTACTGTTTGTTAGTTCACATAGATAGCAGAGTTGACTAACTTACAAGTTCTTATCAGCAAAAGGCCATGGTTGTTCCCATTTTAGTGAATTAAACTCTATGCTTCCTCGATTGTGCCCTCATGCACACTCAAATAGTAATAATAATAATGAATAATATAAAATTGTAATTTTATTACTGCAGTTTTTCAGACTGCAAAGCATCTCAATGCTGTTATAGTTGATATAGCATTCAATATTTCCATATGTATTAATTTGATCACAGGCTTTCATTGTATTACAATATTTGTTCACATGTTCCAAAAGCCTAGCTTACTGGAAGTCTAAAATAATGTCTGGTGTGAGTACCAGGTCCGCATATATAAGTTTTTATGTTACTGTATTTATCTATATCTGTATCCTAGCTAAATGTAGGCTGTGTGAATATATGCATCTGTATGAATTCTTCTGCTCAACAAGGATTCTGGGTGGCTCAGAATTCGTACTGATCCTTTGTGTGACTGAGAGGGGATCTCTACAGCTCAACTGCAAGAGCGAGAAACGCTCAAAGATGAATGCGGTCTCCCAGCCGTTTCCAGTTAACTGTGGGTTCTGGACGTACATATTAATCTCCATAACCGCCTGGGTTTCCCAGAAATTCCTTTCTTTGATATGAAGAACACGTGGGTTTTGCTGTATTAGTGCATTCGCTCTGGCCCTCATGCCGTCCGCACCGTCCTACACGGCTTTACATGCAGCAAGAGACGTGCAGAACAAAGCACTGTTGTACGGGTACACTGTGGATACCATAAAGCTGTCTAAGGGGAGGCTGGGTGGTGGGGGGGGGCAGAGAGAGCAAGAGGGAGAGAGCGAGCGAGAGGGAGAGAGAGAGAAAGGGGGATGTGGAAGAGGAAGAGTGGAGGTCTGCCATAGTGGGGTCTGCACAGTACTGCTGCAACCTTTGCTCAGTCGCAGACATGCCGCATGTCCGCTTGTTTGCTTATATAGCTACCTTACGCAGACACTGTTTAGTTTATTATGAAACGGTGTCATTTCTGCGCACTGGCAGGGAAAGCATACACCTCTGCTGGCCCCTCTGTGAATATTTATTGTTTGAAAGCGAGTTTATTTTTTCATCCGCTCTAGATGTTGTTGACAGCAGGCAGAATGGCAGAGAGAAGTTCGCCCCCTGGTGGCGGGAATCCTGATATTTCAGCAGGGGATGAAGGTATATGAAAACCCCCTTTGTAGAAGTGGAGGTGAATTGGGTGTGGAGACCAGCCGGGACGTACAGGGCCTGCACTGTAGACAGTTTCCATAGGCACAGAGAGAACCATGTTCATGGCCAATGAGAAGGCACGGCCTCACCAAGGAGGGAAGAATGTTAACTTCCCCAGGAATGCATAAGTGACTTTAAGCTTTCGAAGAGGGGGAGGAGAAGGTGGGATTTACAGTTTGTGTGGGGAGGCCAGGAGGGAGCAGTAGCAGTTAAGAGGACTGAGGGGCTTTGGGACGGAGCTTGAGGGAGAGACACTAGCCTGAAACATAAATAAAATGGTGAGTAACGTTATAATGTAGAGTCTGACGGACGGTTGTGCGGTCCGTAAGTTACGCCTTCCTAAACAGAAGGTAGAAGTATGCTACGGAAGGGGGAGTGTCGCTTCAGACAGACAGGCAGACAGACTGCTCTCTGTGCACCTCAGTCTCTCTGATGCTGAAACAGCTGTGCCTGTGTTTAGTAAACAGTCTGGAGCGGTGTGGTCAGGGACGATCTGCGCCCTGCAGCTGCAGGAGCTGTCCTGCCCTCTCTCAAGCCCCCCCCCCCCAATCTTCCACCTTATCCCCCATCCCGAACCTCTTCATCCTTCATCTCCAGAGAGGGGCTCTGGGTTTTCTACTCAGCAAGGGTCTCTTTTAGGAATTTAGAATTTCTTTTGGAATAATTGTGTGTGTGTCTCTCTCTCGCTCTCTCTCTCTCTCTTGTTCTTTCTCTCTGCCATGTTAACAGGATGTTGTCTCCGCTGTGGAAAATGAAATGGCGCTTTAGTCTTTACATGTTTGGCATCAGAGGCACTTCCTCTTTGAAAATGGCGAACCCTGAGGAGCGGCCTTTGTGCCGGTCAGTGCCAGCGGTGCGAGTGTTAGTAGCCTGTAAGCCTGTGTCTAATGTGGAGATGGGGATTCTTTTTTTTATCATCACACTCCACCAGGTGTGAATGGAGTCTACACTGTAGGTGTTTCATCAAAGGTGGAAGCAGTGCTTTTTTCTTTTCACTGTGTGCTGACTGTCCCCAGACACAAGCTTAGCCTGATACTGTGATCTGAGCAGCAATGCCAGGGCTTTGTCTCTGTTTTTTTATACCTGTAGGTCTGAGAGTGAGTTGGTGGGAGTCCTGCGTGTTTGTGTGTGTGTGTTTGTGTGTGTGTGTGTCTGTGTTTGTCTGTGTGCATGTTTGCCTATGTTTTGTGGCTGTGCGTCAATCCGCAAACTGTTTTCAAAATCCGAATCCCAGTTGAAATACAGAAACTGTGATTGCCGTTGTTTTTCACCAGACTGTACCTGGTAATTTAATTTGCCCTTCCGTTCCTGTGGGAAGACTGGTTGCCTCATCTCTTAGTGTTTTTCTCCATGAGCTGCCAGCACAACGGAGGCACATTTGGGAAAAGGTCTGGAAAAACAGGAATAATATCCGCGCTACAGGCTTGATTTAGATCTTCTTTACGTCCGATCTCACACCCACACCAGCTGCTTGATCACATCTTTTATGATTTGCAGTGTTCCCGAAAGTTCTCATGTGCAAAATAAAAATGTAATAAAATCTTTCTCAGTGTGCAAGTATGTGGACTGTTTTGAAGATGTAAAAAATTTATTTCACAGCAGTGTATAAAAAAATAAGTGAATATATGAAGTACATATTGCAATATCTGAACGCGTCAATAATTTGTTGATGAAGAAACATTCAAGTTTTTTGAATAAATGTAAAAAAAAACATGATTGGTGCGATATCACTTTTAGTAGTATAGCATACAGTATACAAGGGGTGTAGTGTAGCCTAGTTTATATGTGTATTGTTCCATACTTGTTCTGTCTAGGGAGTTATGATTCGCACTTAAATTAACTAAGTTAATAAACTTCTGGGTGATGATACTTAACTTGAGAAAACTGCAGTGAAACCTGGACTTACCTTCACCCGCCGTACCGCGGCAAGGACAAGCGACGGCGAATTCTCACGACGACCAGCCCTCGTTCATTGTTACGGTCACATCTCACCTATCATATTTTTTTTCCCGCTCCTGCAATGCTCGCGAGGAGAGGAACAAAACTGAGGAACACGCATGCCCAGTTCACATACATCTCGTTAACTATCATCACACCAGTTCATAGTATCCCCTTAAAGGTGTTATCCTCCCGTAATAAAGAAACTAAAGGAAAACAAATAAAGCCAAACTAGGAAGGAAGTAGGTTAGCTCATTTAGTTCGCCAGACGTCAGCAGACGCTGTCGTAACAGTATGAATTTGGATTTGTGGGGTTTTGACCCACAAATCTATAACTTGGTGGATGGTAGTCCTGCCATCTCAGTCAGTATATTTTGCATCTTATGTAATTTTACTAATAAAAATGAGTATTAATGTTAATGACAGGGCTCCCAAAAATAACTGAATCAAAGTTGCATAAACATAATACAATTTTGACTGAGAAAGTGCGATATTTTGGGGTCATCGAGAAAGGTTTCATGCCCACAATGTGTGTGATTAGGCCTGTAGAAACCAGCCCTCAATCACATTCTGTTCTAATTATTGGGGTTTTGTTTTTGGCTGGAAGGACTGATCCTGGGTAATTTTATTTTGTTTGTTCAAATCTGTGAATTGTGACAGGGGTAATGCAAGGACACTATAAGTAAGACCAACTGTACGGTCCATTGTTTCACTGTGTAGGATAAGGGTGTGTGTGGTTAGAGAGCCTCTATTTATTGTAGACAAACCATTGCTGTTTTCAGAGTAGATTAGTTACAGCTCTTGGCGGTTGGAGATGTGATTTCCACTATACAAATTAAATGCTTGTGTGCAATGTATGTAGCCTGCAGACTGGATGTCTGAAATAACATATTAATCTTAGAAAAATTAATTTGCTTTTGACTAGTTTGTCTGTTAGTAATTGCATTACGTCCGTAGATTCTTCCCAGGTGCGTGTGCGTGTGCGCGTGCGTGCGTGCGTGCGTGCGTGCGTGCGTGCGTGCGTGCGTGAACAGTACAGTGTGGTGCAGGGGCTTGATCAGAGACTTTCTGGTCTAAAGGTCTCCGAAAACAGGATTAGAGGGTCTTACAGGGCAGGTTGGGGTGACTGCTCTTTCTAAGAGGATATAAATCTCCCCATATGCAGGTAGAAAGGCTTCACTTCAAAGAACAAGCCCTGACTGGCCCAGTAAGTGTCCCCTTCCAAACTCTTCCATTTCACGCAAAGGAAAGTATTTACTTGTAATAAATAATCTCTTGAATACACAAACCATTACTGAAATTTCCTCCTCATACTAAACCATAGTCCAACTGCTCAGCATGGAAAACTCATGTTTCTATACCCAAACCGTTAAAAACCATAGATATTTCCGGAAAGCATCTGAGTAATGTAAGACGTCTCAGTTGAGTAATCTCCAGTACATCCAGTAAATAGTGAGTACTTTCATACAGTCGGGAAGATTGGATTGAAACTGGTTCAGTGAGTCATTTGTCTCGACGGTTGTTTCTCACGTGGTTGAGTGTTGATGTTGACTTTCACAAGGTGAATTATCACTTGTCTCCTTAACATAATGTGGACACAGATTGTAAAACTGCATGATAAACACCAGTTTAATTTGCTAATCGGAGTCTCCCACATGTTATGCATACATACACACACACACACACAGAGGGAGGCAGAGAGAGATAACCAATTTTCTGACAGCAAGGCAATAAGCAGGCTGTGCTACAAATTGTCAAGTATCTGTTTGTTGCCAAAGCAACCTCCATGCATAACCCCCCACCCGCCATTCCAGGTGGATGGATGAGCTGGGTGACCAGAACAAATACATTTACAGGGCAGCAGTCTGATATTCATCCTCCACAGCAGAACTTCCTGTCAGTGAGAAGCATAGTGGTAATGTTTGCCCCCCATGGCAGGCACCAGGGGTGCCGTAGTGGGGGGGTAGTGGAACCCCAAGGTGGGGGGGGGGGCCCTCAGAAGGCATGAAATGAAAGGTTTACTTTGGGAAGGGGCCCCACAGAGACTGCATTTGCACGGGGCCTCGAATTTCATGCTACACCCCTGGCAGGCACACTTCAGGTTCACCGAATAGCAGCCCTGCACATCTAAAGTGTCACTGGAGAGTGTGTCCTTGTGACATGGGAGGTAGCCTCACATATCAGGCTCTTATTAGTTATGATGTATCACAGTCTCATATATCACAATATTGTGTAGGCAGCATTCCAATTGCAGATGGTGACTCAAAGCTGGAATATTCTTTACTGGTGTTCTGGTAAAAGATGATCACACGGGCCATGCTTGTTGGGTTCGTAACTATCCAGGTACCATAACACGATTCATCCAAAAAGCCTGTATGGTTACTTCGCTATAGCTAAGAATCAAGACTGCTTTCTTGACCATAATTCAAATGAAACTGACCACTGAATCACTGTGTGAACTTGGTCCATGTCAACCAAAGGCTGGCAAAACATGAGACTTTCCTGCTTTTTTTATGAGACGAATGTACCTGGTTGTCCAAAAGCAACGTTTTGTGGTTTGGTACCACAAGGGTCATTGTACGGCCTCATCGGCTCACTTCATGTCAGAGGTATTCATCACTGTTATTTTTGACTCAGAATGTCAGTGTAACATGGCTAGATCTTCCAAATGTGGCTTTCAAGTGAAAGTTTTTTTAAATTGGGGGTACATTACTTGTATTAATGAGTCATTATTCAGATTACTACAGGGCCGTGCTTCAGTTAACTGCAGTGTCATGGCAGTTAACTCAGTTTCCTGAGAGAAATCCAGTCACAGCTTCGTAACCACTGGGAAGTGAAGCCTCTGGCCATCCTTCTGCGGGCAGCAGCTTTGCGGTAGACTCGCCTCCAACAGCAGAGACTCCCAACAGAAGACCGTTTTCCCCGGTAATTTGTGCCGAGCAGTTTTAAATGCGCTTCGGGGAGTTTACATTTTGGGAGAAAAATAGGAAGAAAAGTGGGAAGGGATAAAAGTAGCCAAATTTGGACTTCGTGGCCACAGGCAGGACTGGAACTCTAGGAGCAAAACAAACCGGGAACGGCGTGAGGGTTTGGCTTCTCTCCCGTCTGTCTGGACCTGGACCAGGCCTTGTCACTAGTGCCACACAGCGTCTCGGTCGCACCACGTCTTAGTCTGTGTCTGTTCGCGTCACGTCGTCGTACTGGGCTGATCTTTGTGTGTCGCTTTGTGTCGGAAAAGTCAGTGTCTGAGTGTGACTCAGTTTGCCTATATTAGTGTTCCTATTGTCACAGGAACACGGGAGCTTGACTGTATCGTCTGAGCGTCTATCTCTGGAATGCCTCTTTATGTATATGCTGTATTATATCACAGTGTATATTATACATGCTATTTACATGCATTAATGGCTTTGCACATGCTGTATGTGTGTGTCCTATGCCTGATGGTAAGGAGTCCCTGAGGAGCTTTCTGGCCCCCTGAGGTCTACTACGCTTAGAGTGGGGCTCCGTTTCTATGGAAATAACAAACACACTGGGCTCAAAGTAATGAACTCTGACCCAGAAAGTTAAATGGCAACTTACCCCCTGTAAACATAGTCCAGAGTCAGAAAGAGCCAGCTTTCCCTGTATGTTATTATATTATTATACTGTTTATATCATGCTGTGTAGAGAACACTAACAGGGCCGCAATTATTCCAGGGATAAAAACATCTCTCTTTCTCTCTCTCTTTCTCTCTCTCTCTCTCTCTCTTTCTCTCTCTCACTCTCTTTCTCTCTCTCAGTATGTACAAAACAACATTAAGTTAAAATAAATGAAGTTAAAAATATGACAATAAACAGACAAAATGGACAATCTTAGTTAATAATTGCATTAATATGAATCATACATTAAATAAAACACTACAAGATTTTTTTGTTTGTGTCGGACTGCCACAGTCTGTCCCGTTTCAAAGGTGGATCTGTGCTTTATTGAGGATGGTCAGCAATTTATTAATATTGTGCTATATATAGGAACTATACTATACATATAGGAAACTATATATAGGAACTATCAGAAATAAATGTCCTTTCTATCTATCTTTTTCATATTATATAACCCTCTGTGTTCAAATCTTGTTGGTCAGAGTATGTCCTCTCTACACAACCAGGTAGCAGTTGGCTGTCTCCTGACGGTTTAAATCAGTGGTCACAGTTGGCTGTCTCCTGACGGTTTAAATGAGTGGTCACAGTTGGCTGTCTCCTGACGGTTTAAATGAGTGGTCACAGTTGGCTGTCTCCTGATGGTTTAAATCAGTGGTCACAGTTGGTTGTCTCCTGACAGTTTAAATCAGTGGCCAGGTTGTGTCCCATATTCCTGTGTTGTATTTGGTCAGTATGTACTAGATCTGTACCAGTCAGTCAATGTCATTGGCTAGCTGTGTGAAGTCTGTCTATGTCAGTCATTCTTATTGGCCAGGATCCATGCATCTGTTAGAAACCAGCTCACTACCAAACAGCTGATGGTAGCAGTTGCTTATGGCTAATAAATATAAACACAAGCATGACACAAGGAGGGTATACTTTACGGGCCGAAATTACAGTGTTCTTTCCATCATGACACAAATATAAAGCTAACTAAATGGTTATCCAGGCTAATTTTCATATTAAATATTTATAGATTTATGCTAGAGGAAAATTATAAATGGTCAACTAGCAAACTAAAGGTTCAGTCGGACATATTTCATATCCAGAAAAGGATCATTTCCATGTGTGAACCTGAAATAAGAATTGTACTGACATGGAGGAATCTGCAAAGGCATTCACAGCATACACAGCTAACTTGGATGCAGTGTCCTCAGAAGGCAAGGAATTTAAATAATCCTTCCCTAAAATTTCAGATCCCAGCAGACGGAGCGAGTACAGCCTGCGCCGTCTCACTTCTCTCATTGTCACGCTTACTCAGGTTAAACTCTCTCACACTCATCCTCTGTCTCTCTCTTCCTCTCAATCTCTACTGCTTCTCTCTCACTCTGTCCATTATATCTGTCCCGCTCTCTTTCCTTCTGTCACGGATTGAGGATTAATAGTAATCTGACGCGCGCTGTGATTTTCATTATGATGTCGGGAGACACAGAGAGAGAGAGCCACCAGCTTCATTCAGCCCCAAATGTGTTCTCACTTCTTCTCTCCTCTGCATGGGAGCACATACAGCACTCCGCCTGTCGACACATTCAGATCCCTCCAGCTGAGAGCCAATCACGCTGGATCTCTGCCTCTTATTGGCTGAGCAGTGCGCGCATGCTTCCTGTCACTCCGTGGAGTCTCGCAGCAACGCATTAAACATACTCCTACAGTGATTCTTGTTGATATTAGAGGGATTTTTTTCCCCATTTGAGTGCAAAGATTGTGATTATCGTTTTTTAAAAATGTACCTCTTGTCAGTCAGGGGACATTGCTGCAAGAAGTAATGTAGGGCATTACAGCTCTGTTCCACATCGATCATTTCAATTCAGGAAATGATGAACTGAAATTCAGTTCATTGAAAAATCTCAATGTGGGCATATTTAAATTCATGACTTGACTGTTACATTCCACCAGAAAGCCACCAGCTTTTTGACATGTAACAGACATGGCTTGACTGTTACATTCCTTTCCTGATTTGAATGGAATTGACTCAAACCCTGTAGCCCAGAAACGATTCGTACTCGAATTTCAAAGACAAGCATTATTATTAAAATGTAAAATGTATGGTAAAATAAAATGTACCACCACATTAACCAAATGAAAACGATTATTAAAAAATATCTTTTCCAGCTGAATCAAAGTGAACGCACGTTGCAGTGAAAATGTTATTTTCTTAATAGCATGAATGATCTTTGTGGTCTCTGCAGGTGACATACTTGGGCAAGGTGACGATCTCGGGGTCCCAGTTTCTCTCGGGGTGCACCGAATCGGCGGTGAACGGGCTGTGTCAGCGTGAGCTCCCCATCCAGGAGGACGCCGTCCCCACCAACGCCATCCTGGAGATCCGCCCCTTCCAGGTGAGGCTGCACCACCTGGACGGGCGCGGCGAAGCCACCGTCGCCATGGACACCTACCAGGTGGCGCGCATCGCCTACTGCACGGCCGACCACCAGGTCAGCCCCAACGTGTTCGCCTGGATCTACCGCGAGATCAACGACGACCTGACGTTCCAGATGGACTGCCACGCGGTGGAGTGCGAGAGCAAGATGGAGGCCAAGCGGCTGGCCCACTCCATGATGGAGGCCTTCCGTAAGACCTTCCATAGCATGCGCAGCGACGGCCGCATCCACAAGAGCTGCTCCTCCGACGAGTTCCCCGACGACTCCACCCCCGACGACGGCTGAGTCCGGGGCGACGCCCGAGCCCTCGCGGGGTCCCCTGGAAGAATTCTCTGGATTGACATGGAAACATCCTGACTGACCAACACAGAAAAAACAATGACTGACCGACAAAGAAAAGTGATAACTGGTGATGGAAGGATATAGGAGGTGGTTGTGGGGGAAAGTATAAGACATTTTAAAAAATAAAACACCTTGTATAAACAGGACAAACAAAAGGAAGTTATTCTCTCTGCCTCTACGGTAACTGGCCACCCCACGTCCTCATGGCCAGTCGAGTGCTTATAGATTTACGCTCCTGTTCAGCCTCTGCCAGCCTCTCTAGCAGTATGAGAAAAGGCTTTTTTAAACTAACGACTCTCCTAAAGGCCCCTCTTGCTCCTCTTAGTCTGGTCAGCCGTGGATCCTGCCCTCCTCCCCTTACTGATATTTGAAGACATTCGGCTGACAAAGCTCTGAAGACATTGCTGTACGCGCGGGTCACACGGTCCCCATCTCCCTTGCATCACTTCCTGGTTTCTTCTCTCAAAACATATGACTCACAGTGTTTGTGCATGCCTGCTGTCCGTGTGGTGTGAGGTTTTATAGGCAGTTGGGTGTTCCAGTCTCAGTCTGGATTTTATCTCTTTGTTCTTATATTGTCCCCAGCCAGGCTGACAAACCGTGCCATATCCGATCCTATATTTCACGATGTTTTTGATTGACCAAATGTAAACGAGACCATAGCTTGACTCCTCCCACACGTCCGGCCCCTCCCTCCTCTTTCTGAGCTGGTCTCCTCATTCCAGACTAAAGTCCTGATAATCAGGCTGCCTCCGTGCACACGGCTAACGCGTAACCGTCTTACAGCATTCACGTAACCGTCTTACAGCGTTGCAGGATCGTTATGAGAATGTTACACTTACCTTCACAGGGACTGCGCTCAAAGGGACACAGGCTGAGTTTAGATGTTAGTGGAGTTAGTGCAGACGTACGGTGGCACTTTTACTGGAGTCTGACGGTGAGGGAGGGACACAACGCTCCTCTTATGTTGCTTTTTTTTAAAGATTAAATCAAGCTGTGGCATCAGGAGCTAATTTCTGTGGCCAGAGCTGAAAGGGGCAAGAGAGTGAAGAATGGGGGCAGGAGAGTGTGAGATTCAGAGAGACCGAGGCCCCGGGGCTGCCCTGTCCTCTGTATGCTGTACCATTGTGTCTTGTGCTCTCTCCACTTTTTTGGTACCCGTCACTTCTGTTGATTTATGTTCTTGTACATTTCAGCAGCGGGTCTCGTGGAATCTGTCATAGAAGGGTGACTCCGGACAGAGATATAAAGGGACCGTTTGTCTTGTTAATTTGCCGCGGAGTTTACAAGTTACGAGTGTCTTTGATACTCAGTTTGTCTGGGTCGCCTGTGGACTGAATGGCAGGGAAGAGTCAATTTGTCTAAGAGCAAAAATGTATCTGCTTTTCCGGTGACCGCTCTGAACAGGCTGCAGGTGAATGAAACAGTCTGATACATTTTCTGTAATCGAAGCTGAATATAGAGGGCACAGGTCGGTATATATTTCTAAGTCATTCGATAAGCTTGTGTAAATACAAATGTATCTGTTTCCAAATATTACAATATAAATGTTTATAGCTATTTTGAATAAACAACAAGCAACAAAGCAGTGTTTAATCGCCAGCTGTGAATATATGTAGAACAATCTTGTAGTGCTGGAAATGGAAGCTTTAGCTGTATGTGGGAGCAAAAACCTAAAGAAGGAATGTTCATGAAATGGTAGATTACTGTGTTACGTCTGTATCCAAATGTCTTGGATTTGCTTTAAGTGTTTCATAATGTTACGGTATGTGTTTTCTATACAGTATTTGCAAAGATAAAAAAAAAACATATAAACTATTTACCATGAGCTATTGTGTGGCTTGTGTTTTTTTTAACCCATTGTTTTCCCTGTTTCTGGTTAAAGCTCATTTCTGTTGACCAGTCCCTGTAAACTGCTTCAGGTTTTTTCCTGTTCGTCAGAGTTTTTGCTTTCTCTCACTCTTAATCAATCACTCATTACATTTCAGAAGAATCTGGACAAAAATCTAATTATACATTTTCCCCAAAATTCTTTATTAATTTCTTTGGCTATCGAGTCCTCTGTATGAGTCTGGACCTCTCTTCTCCCTAGTGCTGGTATGACACATGTCGCATTGAGTTCTCTGTATGAGTCTGGACCTCTCTTCTCCCTAGTGCTGGTATGACACATGTCGCATTGAGTTCTCTGTATGAGTCTGGACCTCTCTTCTCCCTAGTGCTGGTATGACACAGGTCACATTGAGTCCTCTGTATGAGTCTGGACCTCTTCTCGCCCTAGTGATGGTATGACACAGGTCACGTTGAGTCCTCTGTATGAGTCTGGACCTCTCCTCGCCCTAGTGACGGTATGACACATCACATTGAGTTCTCTGTATGAGTCTGGACCTCTCCTCGCCCTAGTGATGGTATGACACAGGTCACGTTGAGTCCTCTGTATGAGTCTGGACCTCTTCTCGCCCTAGTGATGGTATGACACAGGTCACGTTGAGTCCTCTGTATGAGTCTGGACCTCTTCTCGCCCTAGTGATGGTATGACACAGGTCACGTTGAGTCCTCTGTATGAGTCTGGACCTCTTCTCGCCCTAGTGATGGTATGACACAGGTCACGTTGAGTCCTCTGTATGAGTCTGGACCTCTTCTCGCCCTAGTGATGGTATGACACAGGTCACGTTGAGTCCTCTGTATGAGTCTGGACCTCTTCTCGCCCTAGTGATGGTATGACACAGGTCACGTTGAGTCCTCTGTATGAGTCTGGACCTCTCCTCGCCCTAGTGATGGTATGACACATGTCACGTTGAGTCCTCTGTATGAGTCTGGACCTCTTCTCGCCCTTGTGATGGTATGACACAGGTCACGTTGAGTCCTCTGTATGAGTCTGGACCTCTCCTCGCCCTAGTGATGGTATGACACATGTCACGTTGAGTCCTCTGTATGAGTCTGGACCTCTTCTCGCCCTAGTGATGGTATGACACAGGTCACGTTGAGTCCTCTGTATGAGTCTGGACCTCTCCTCACCCTAGTGATGGTATGACACAGGTCACGTTGAGTTCTCTGTATGAGTCTGGACCTCTTTTCGCCCTAGTGATGGTATGACACAGGTCACATTGAGTCCTCTGTATGAGTCTGGACCTCTTCTCGCCCTAGTGATGGTATGACACAGGTCACGTTGAGTCCTCTGTATGAGTCTGGACCTCTCCTCGCCCTAGTGATGGTATGACACAGGTCACGTTGAGTCCTCTGTATGAGTCTGGACCTCTTCTCGCCCTAGTGATGGTATGACACAGGTCACGTTGAGTTCTCTGTATGAGTCTGGACCTCTTCTCGCCCTAGTGATGGTATGACACAGGTCACGTTGAGTCCTCTGTATGAGTCTGGACCTCTCCTCGCCCTAGTGATGCTATGACACAGGTCACGTTGAGTCCTCTGTATGAGTCTGGACCTCTCCTCGCCCTAGTGATGGTATGACACAGGTCACGTTGAGTCCTCTGTATGAGTCTGGACCTCTCCTCGCCCTAGTGATGGTATGACACATGTCACGTTGAGTCCTCTGTATGAGTCTGGACCTCTCCTGGCCCTAGTGATGGTATGACACAGGTCACGTTGAGTCCTCTATGAGTCTGGATCTGCTTGCCCTAGTGATGGTATGACACAGGTCACGTTGAGTCCTCTGTATGAGTCTGGACCTCTCCTCGCCCTAGTGATGGTATGACACAGGTCACGTTGAGTCCTCTGTATGAGTCTGGACCTCTCCTCGCCCTAGTGATGGTATGACACAGGTCACGTTGAGTCCTCTGTATGAGTCTGGACCTCTCCTCGCCCTAGTGATGGTATGACACATGTCACGTTGAGTCCTCTGTATGAGTCTGGACCTCTCCTCGCCCTAGTGATGGTATGACACAGGTCATGTTGAGTCCTCTGTATGAGTCTGGACCTCTCCTCGCCCTAGTGATGATATGACACAGGTCACGTTGAGTCCTCTGTATGAGTCTGGACCTCTCCTCGCCCTAGTGATGGTATGACACAGGTCACGTTGAGTCCTCTGTATGAGTCTGGACCTCTCCTCGCCCTAGTGATGGTATGACACAGGTCACGTTGAGTCCTCTGTATGAGTCTGGACCTCTTCTCGCCCTAGTGATGGTATGACACATGTCACGTTGAGTCCTCTGTATGAGTCTGGACCTCTCCTGGCCCTAGTGATGGTATGACACAGGTCACATTGAGTCCTCTGTATGAGTCTGGACACGTGGAATGAGAATAGAGCAGGATCTGCTCTTTAAACTGAGCCACAGAAATTAGGCTATAGCTTCAGTTTCACCTGCTGGTTTATTTTTTTAAATCACAAGCCAACATGACTATTTGTCAGCAAAGGACTTAAACCAATCTCACAACTGCCAACATGAATTCCAAACTCTTGAGTGGCCTGAATATTTCTATAACCACACATTTGTGTGTATTTGCTGTTCTGTACACTATGCTAAATTAATAAAGCTATAATTCTGTCTAAGTATATTCACATGTTTTCATATGTGACTATAATGAAACAGATGTATTACAAATATGTTGCAAATAAATTTGATTATTCAATAAAGACAAACTTAATAATAAATTCCAATATGGACATGATTATGTTTATAATAGACAACAAACCAAAAACATATGAAAGAGGTCTTTAGAATAGAAATAGATTTGCTGCAAGTAAACATATGGTAGTGAGCACAACAATTCGGGCAGCTTGCTTTTCAGTCTCGTATTTCAGTACAAAACCATTGGCAATTCGGCCAGTCTATCCTGATGAAGGCAAACCTAGCCGGCTCTGATTTACTGAGTACTTTAACTGAGTGCCTTCCTGTGATGGGGGAGGGTAAACCGGGTTCCCTAATGTGAAAACGGAATGAAACACCTCCAGTCCAACGTCCACCTGGCACTGATGGTGATCCACATCTGTCCAGCAGTCTGAGAGACTGCATGATCCAGCGCCTTTGAAGTCGCTCTTCATTTCCCATGGAATGCAGAAGGATTCCGGTCGGCACTGCCGTGAACTCTGAAGCGGAACACCTGCTTTCTCAGACCTCGGCACCAGGTGATGATGTCACAATGTAATATTTCAGAAGGAAATGCACTCCATATATCTGCTTTTGAGCAGTTAATTTCATACCCTGGTTAATTTCAAAAAAGTTAATTTCATACCCTGGTTGTCACAATTTTTAAAGCTGTAGATACATTTATGATTGCTTCTTTTATCTTAGTATTGTGACTATATTTCGTGGCTTCTCTGAGTGTTAGCAACTACCTGTAAGCAATGACCTCTATTTAATAATGTGTTTAACCCAGGAATTCTTACTTTGTTATCCACCAGCTAAGCTGTGCAGCCATTGTGAAGATGCAATCTGAGCAAGCAGGCTACAGGGGCCCAATTGACCAGGGACTGGCTGAAACCCTTGCTCCCTGACAACTATGTGTTGTCCCGTGGGATTTTAGACCAAGGCACTCGACACGAGAACCAATGCCTTTTATGAGCATAACCAATTAAATTTCTAATTATACGTTGAATGGGTATCTCAGATCTGTGGAAAAGCAGCTTCCAATGTGAAGCTGTATAGGTTTTTGCCTCCCAGGGGGGGTGGAGTTTACATAACCTGGTGTGTCTGAGCACGTCCTGGACATGGTTCCGGGAAGAAGGAGAGGCGCCTGTGCGTATTTACCCAGAAACACGTGTGTGAGCGCCTGGGAGCCCCAGAGCTGCCGCACGTAAGCACAAGAACATGCTGTGCATGTTATCTGTCAGGACATACAAGCGATTTGCAAAATTAAAGACATACATGTGAACACACCTCTGCCAAGGCAAAGCCAGGTCCAGAGATGCAGTTGGAAGCACGCCGTCAAGCCAAGTGTACAAGAATGGTCACCATTCCCAGCATAACGTTCCCATATCATTGCAGCAACATTACAGAAACCTTTGTTCAGAATGATGGATTCAGCTGGGTGGCCTCAGCAGGCATTGTTTTTGATGTTATATAAGATGGAGTGAGAGAGAGAAACAGTGAGAGGAAACCGGGAAGGATAGAAACAGACAGAGCGAGAGAGGGAAGGAGGGAAGATTTGGGAGGTTAAATGTGTTTTCCAGAATAGAAGTGGGACACTTTTGGCCGATCAGTATCTTTCAGAGGGATTGCTTCCGAATGTTATTTCCAACTTCCTTCAGATTTGTTCTGTCTTGTCTGCTCCAGCCTTCCACTGAAACTTTAAGGGCCAATATGTCCAGGACATCCAGGGAGACTGCATGGGCCCCATCATCTCTGTGTTTAAAATATCTTCAGCCCCTCTTTATGAATGAATGTTTCTGTGCTCGGCTTACTCTTCAGCTGCATCCCCATTGAGTAATAGTGTTTGGAGAGCCAGATACCACCCCGCCCCCCACTCCCCAAAACACAGTAGACCCCCGACACCCCCCCAGTGCTGAATATTCTCTCAGCAGCAGTCAGAGGAGAGAGTAAAAACAGAGGGCAGGAAATGCCTGAAATATCCATGAAAAACAGTCACACAGAGCCTGAGTGCCAAGCACGAAGACCTGAGTCAAACACATATTTCCATTACTTTCAAATGCATTTTCATAAAAGTGTTTTGAACTACTGTTTTACTGATATGACCTATTTGAATGCAGCTCGGGCGACTGGCTTTTTCGTCTCATATTTCTGTACAAAATCATTGACAATTCAGCCAATCTATCCTGATAAAGGTTATCACGCTATTTAGAATATTGTATTTGGAAGCACATTTCATAACTTGGATGTCTTTGAAAATAATCTCATATACTAGGTGCCTTTATGTAGAATAATTAACAAAAAAATTATTTTATGTTTTAATTACACCTTCACCCAATGGACTACAGAACCCATCCCAATCAATTAAAGAGTTTATTCTTTATTGGTACATAAGCAGACATTTATATAATTAATATTTTATATCTAAGATCATATATTAAAGATAAATAGGTCACATTATAAGTCTCATTAATTTGTAAACATATTGAATATTTTCTATCATTCATCTATGGACTTTAACATAAAACTTTAATTCCTCAAACTGAATTACATTCTTGGCCAGAGGGCGTTTGATCAAGAGATTTGAAAAGTATATTGAAAGGGGGAAAAGGACGCCTTAATCCTTAGAGTTCAATGCTTTATTGCCATGTACAGGTATTTTTGTTTATCAAGAATGTATTATACTTAAAATACAAATCATTTGTTTGAGTTTATTATTAGTACTCATATACAGTATTTGATCCAGGTGTGTGTGTGTGTGTGTGTGTGTGTGGAGCAAGAGAGTCAGGGGTATGTGAAATGTGAAGAGAGCTAAGACTTTGGGCAGTGCTGCTTTTTGGAGCAGCTCCCTTATGGTAGCACTGCTGTGTCACACTGAAAAAGATTACTCACATTCACACAATAATTCATTTTAAAAAGCATTAAAACACAAAGGAAAATGCTTTTTATGGAAGTGCCGTTAGCCACCACATTAATCACCAGGAGGTCTCAAAAGCCCACTGAAAGGCAACCTGACGAAAAAACAACAACTACAGTACAGACAAGAATTTGAATCTTACCTTCCCCAGAGCTGTCTAGTCTTTTTTTCCCCCCATTCATCCACACATTCTTCAGCATGTGAAAGCTCGGAGTAAATACCATCTTCCTTTCAGGGCAGGTGGGGCTTTCCTCCAAATACAGCCACGGACACAATAGTGCTAAAGCTCACACACTCAACATTTCTGAACCACTGTGCAAACACTAGCAGTATATAACCCTTTGTTAGCCTCATGCGTTAGATGTCAACCAGACGTGGTTAGGTGTGAACCAGCTAGACTGTTAAATTGTGGATTATAATTAGAATCTGTCGTACCTTAATGTATCCTGGTAAAGTGTTGGGATAACATTACTTACACTCTGGTGAGGAAATGATCAGTCATATTGTACTCAAGTTCAGTTTATATCAAATTATTGTACCTGGGTTGTATGTGGATGGGATTAATGTACCCTGCTGAGGGATATACTGGAATCTCTCATACCCTGATGTTGTGTGAACTGGATATTTTTACATTTTTCACAAAGACTCAGTGTTCATTGAGGTGCATGACTCATTTGTGCAGATGGCACTGCCTCCTTATTCCAGTCTTTCAGCGCAGTAACACCCAGATGTGAGAAGCCAGGTGCCAGGACGTGCCAAGTCAGTGCAGTTTTGATCTGGTCCCTCCAGTAGTGATCAAAAACACATGGATGTAGTTACATTGTACATCCACAAGGAGGCACACAAGGATTTCAAATAACATCTCTGCACGGTATCGGAATCTGCAGTCAGGCAGTTCAAATGCAAACGCTAGAGTGTCAAAACATTACACTGTTTATTTCTGCAAAACGGCCAGTGATGTTTGCTTGTTTTTTTTCATATTACAATCTCAAATTATACTTCAGCCACCATACACTTCAAACTCACCAATGTATGTAGTACAAATTTCAAAAACTTTTTGATTTCACATGGAAAACGAACTGTCAAGCAATTACCGGCCATTGAATTCCTACAAACCTTACCTGTACAAACATAGGAAAACAGGAAAAAACAAAAGTCTGTTTCCTGAACAACGAGGCAGCTCGGAGAATTAAAAAAAACAACAAAAAAAAACAAAGGTAATTGTAGCGTCTGTTTGAAACTACCTCAGGGACTGAAGATGCTTACCTCCTCCCCATATGGGCTTGGCTGATTTGTATTGGTCTCCCTGGAGTATTTAGCCCTGAGGAGCTCCTCAGGCAGGCCAATAAACAAGACTGAAACAGGAAAAGACCTTAGCAGAAGACCATGAGGAAAATAAAGAAATAAACATGCACGGATAGGTCATAGTAGATCACAGGTGCAGACCACACATCCTATGCAGAGATGCATTAGCCTTGCTCAGTAGCTGCATGTTAGACATGAGAACACATCAGGTTACAACTGTGAATTTACTGTAGCTCATGATTGCTCTATACAGTGTAATAGTATTAACTATTGTGTTTGGTTTTATAATAAACCAAATACATTCATGTTTGCACAAAGGTGGAGCAGCGTGTGAACAAGCAGAAAGGTGTTTCTGTTTCTCACATAAGAGATCATTGAGTAAAACATAATGCGCTTCCCTGTAATGAGGAAGTATCCGTGAATATGGGCTGGCAGCTAGGAAAGCACGAGGACACATTAAGAAAGCACGAGGACACCACACACCCCCAACACCACACATACACACACACACCCCCAACACCACACATACGCACACACACACCCCCAACACCACACATACACACACACACCCCCAACACCATACATACATACACACACACACACCCCCAACACCACACACACACACACACACATACATACACACACACACACACACATACACACACACACACACACCCAACACCACACATACACACACCACACATACACACACATACACACACACACACACACACACACACACACACACACACACACACTCGCTTGGAATGAGTTAAGTGGCCATAATGAAAAAATTTAGCATTTGATTTGGAACATTAACCTTTATTCCCTGAGTGAGTTAGATTTCTCTTTCAGACCATTTTATCCAGGGTGCCATTGGGACAAGCTGATTGGATAATTAGTGTTCTGATTAAACCAGTAATGTACTGTGGCTTCAACTACCTTTGATCTAATTCCCCCTCTAATATTCATGTTTGGGTTCACATAAGTTGGCAGGAGACCCTGAACCCTGAACAGAAGCCTTCAACTTTACTGAAGAAGAGAGAAGCCCAGAATTATGCATGCCAGTCTATTAAAATAAACTCACTTTGGTGGAAATTACAGTCGATATATTTAAAAATATATATTTGAACTAGCATTCAGATCCACAATCTAATGTTTTTTTTATTAGGCTCACAGGGCAATGGGATTGGTTCATAAGCTCTCTGATTAGTTTTAAAGTCTGGTTGCAGACTCTAGCCCTGAGCAGACTAATTTGAGCACACTTCGCAGTCCCGAGACAGACTGAATAAAATACTTCTGAGGGCATAAGACAGTCCCTTATCTGTGCTTCAGAGCTATGTGTCTGGTCTCAAATCCAATCAACTCTTGCAATACTTGTAGGATTGAAATATTGAAAATGGATTATTGTTCATCAGTAATGCATCTGTAATAATACATAGATTAAAGGTTTGTGTTTCCACCTTTAAAATTACATTTACTATTATGGCAAAGTTTCCTTCTTCTGTTCTTGGGTGCTGTTTATTTATGGTGCTGTTGTTGCTGTTTTGTACACAGCTGTTTGGTGATAGGTAACCTTCTTGATTTGATGTTAACAAGTCAAGGACAATCAAATTCAGATACACGTCACCCCTCTCACCCTGTGAATATGTGATTTGCCATATATTTTTAACATGTGTAAAATTAAAATGCCGCAATGTTAGAGTAAATTATAGATGTTTGAATGATTGCAGTAAGGGGGCATAAAGGGATCCCTAATTAGCCAAACCCAGGCTTTTCAATACTAGATTATCAATTGCATTATCAAACAGTATGTGCATGTCATTTTTTGTTGCTTACAAATTGTTAAGAAGATGAATTATGCCACATCCATGAGCAGAGTAATTTGTTATTGTTTAAATAGAGGTGTGCTCACCATAAAGTTGGGAACTCTGTAATATACAAAACAAAGGTAAAATTTGGAAGGAGCGTTGCAGTTTTTCCTCGTCTGAACAAATTATTTGCTGACAAATTGACTAAATTGTCACTGATTTTGCACTAAATTGTGTGAGGAAAGCCAGCGGCCATTTTGTCATTTCTGACCCTCACCCACCGCCCTCCATTTCCTTTTCACTTCATAAAACATAGTTTGAGATAAAAATGAAAAAAGATGGGCTCCACTTTGTCATTTTATTCTTAATCGTCACACAACATTATGACTTTGGCTTCTACAACATGTTGGCTTGGGGATTTTGAAATCCTTGCAACACTAGCAAGCCGTGCAGTGCTTTTACGAGGTGTCTGTGCTTTGCTTCTGACTGCAAATTGATCCAGTTTTTCTTTTCACACCTTAACCTGAAAATGGGAAGCTTTCTCATTGGGCGCAGAAGTAGCCCGTTTTGCTACAGGCCCTGACAAGGCAAAAACAATCAGTCACCGAATGTCCTGTTATTTGTGCCCGTCTGAGAGGAAACAGGCTTGCGAGTGCATGCAAGATACAATTCACACCAAGAACGGTGAGTCCTGAGCACACTCTCCACATAATTGCCAAATTTTAAGCGATGGCTTCAGCATGGAATGTTTCAGGGTGTAATTCCTGCAAGGATACGATGTTAGATGTTTTTGTTGAAAAAGAGTTTCAACCATTGGAAATTAATATGTTACATTTTGGATAGGAAATTGATGCAGAAAGATCTGCATTGACCAAGAAATGTGTCTATAATCCCAAAGTCAAAATCTCCAAATCCCAAAATGCATGTAATGCTTTCAAGCACACTGTCACTGGTGTCTCACCTTCATGATGACCACTCGTTCCACTATTTGCACATCCATATCAAATGTGGGTGGAGCCACAGGGAAACGTGTGCATGGCCCTGCAAGGTCAAATGAGGTCATGGTGAATTAGAGAAACAGGACGGCGTCACACTGTGGCATCAGCACGTGTCTTTCCGCTTTCTCTTAAAACAGCTACAGATCTAGTGGAGTTCACTGCATTAGAGGGAAGGGAGGCTGATTCACATGCAGGCTGTCTGTTCGCATAGCAGCGGTAACTGCTGTAACTTCATTGTCAACGGACTTGTTGGGAAACTTGTGTTTAATGTCAAGTCCCCCTTGTAAAAGAGATTTCGATCTCAATGGGGCCTTCCTGGTTAAATAAAGGTTAGAAAAAGGTGAGCTTTAACTGGAGGCAGAAACTCTATTAAAATTACAATGGTTCTCAAACAATTGCTCCACATTAATAAGCTTTCCCGCTTTAGTAAGGATCTCCCATCATGATTCTTTATGATTTATTCATGTTTAAAGTGGTCGCATAACCACGTTCAATTATTTCATGTTAAATAAAACTGACATTAATGTCAAATGAAATGATTATTATTATTTTTAATTATGGGTTAATTACGCCGTTTTACTTTCTCCGAATTACATCTGTAGGCACCTCCCATCACCGTGATGTGTCCTCTGATTTGTGCCACTGAAACTTTTGGTTCTGCAGTCTAGCTGAGTTTCAAAGTCATTTCACTGGAAGGCTACACTTACAGTATATACATAGAGTATGCAGCTAATACAAGTGCGCCGTTCCCTGAGTGAGCGGAGGAGTCTCTCTGCAGGGATGAGTGGGGGAAACCCTGCCTACTTACAGTATATACATAGAGTATGCAGCTAATACAAGTGCGCCGTTCCCTGAGTGAGCGGAGGAGTCTCTCTTCAGGGATGAGTGGGGGAAACCCTGCCTACTTACAGTATATACATAGAGTATGCAGCTAATACAAGTGCGCCGTTCCCTGAGTGAGCGGAGGAGTCTCTCTGCAGGGATGAGTGGGGGAAACCCTGCCTACTTACAGTATATACATAGAGTATGCAGCTAATACAAGTGCGCCGTTCCCTGAGTGAGCGGAGGAGTCTCTCTTCAGGGATGAGTGGGGGAAACCATGCCTACTTACAGTATATACATAGAGTATGCAGCTAATACAAGTGCGCCGTTCCCTGAGTGAGCGGAGGAGTCTCTCTGCAGGGATGAGTGGGGGAAACCCTGCCTGGGTGATGCTGTTGTGTTGTGCATTGAGCTTTGGTCTATTCAGACTCCCTGTCACAACAGATGGATTTGTTTACACTAACATTTTGATCGCAACAAAGGGATTTGAGTGTGTGTGTGTGTGTGTGTGTGTGTGTTTTTTTGTTTTGTTTTGTTTTTTTAAACGTGTTGTCATAAATTTTTCATTATTTTAAAAATCAGTTCATGTTAATAAAAAAAACAAACATAATTTAACTAGTAATTGTATGTAATTTAAATATATTGCATGCATGTAAAAAAAAAAACAATCAACCTCAAACTGGTGATCTTTATTTTAACTGCCATTGATGCTAATTCTATCAAAAACTGAATCTGGAAGAGTCTCAAATAAAGTTCTTCGCTATTTGAAGGTCACTGGCTGCCATTGGCTCAGAGAGTGCATTATCTCGGGAGGGGTCCCTGTGCGCCCAGGGCATTTAAAAATACACAATTACAGCAGGGCACTTTTAATCCCTTTTGCTTCGCAGTAACCCAAGACTGTTGTCTGAAACCCACTCATGGAAAAGTGAACCAGAGTCTTTCCAAAGATATAATTGCTATTTGATCCTTTTTACGGATCAGCTGGCATTTGATATATTGCTCTTTTAACAATAGCACTGAATCTTTTACAGCCGCTGTAAATCAAGCCATCCGCGAGCGGCCACCGATGAACGGTTGCCGAGCTCCAGATCACTCCCGATACAATCTCCCTGCGCTGAATTTCACCTGCAGTAATGTGGCTGCCATCGCCAGCAATAATCAAGTAGGCGTATGACTCAGATTGATTGTTATGACTGTAAATATGTGAATGAACGTTTAAATTTGATTGGAGGTTGAGAGGTTGTGTTCCATGGAGATATTTGAATGAGGCAACTGTAATGATTCTGGGCACACCTGGCTTCAGACTAATGGAGGAGGAGGGAGAATTATGTTTCCTTACCCTGAGATACCCACGACGTATACCCTCCACTGCCGCCTACATTGTTTTCAAACCCCACAGATTTATCTGTGGAACATCCAGGGTCTAAGTGTACAAAGTGTAATGAAAAATAAGGATGCAGTCTATGACCTTTGACCTTTCCATGGGGGCTGTGCTGTATGCTGTGCTGAGGTAACTGGAAGGTCAGGAAGGAGCATGATACTCCAGGGATTTTGGTTTAGAAACTAAAAGCCTCGCAGCTCTTGTCCTGGGGAGAGGAGAGGAGCCATTTAACCTCCTGAAAGCATGTGAGTGCATGTGTTTTCTGCGCATACGTGTCTTGTGTGTGCATACATGTGTGCATGTGTATATGGGTGGTGGCACACAGCAAAAATGCATTTTCACTGCAGGGAAATACACTTGAAAGAAATAGAGTTTCCCAGATAAAGTAATGTTATTAATGTGGTGTGCATGATCAAGCTCTGACCTCGTACACGGCTGTCTTTCTCCCCTACAGCACTGATGAGAAGCTTGTGTATATTATTTCAGTAATCAAGATGGCTGCCGATGGTATCTCAAGGCTGGCCTGGTGAGCGCCTTCGGTTTCCCCGGTTACCAACGGCTTCCACCTCCCAGTTGAAGTTTTACAAACTTTGCAAAATTGTCCCTAGATTTTGGACTCTTTATCTGCTTAAAACCACAGGCCCCCTTTGAAATCTGTTAAGGGATCTCTCATCAACTTGACACCCATTCCTGCAGATTACTTGCAGACTTGTGTGCAATTTCCAGCTCAGACGTTCATTATTTCTAATAGCGGAGCAGCTGTAGGACAAAGCTGCTGACTAACGACAATAAGGCCAGCACCATGGCGATACACAGCTGTCTGCGATGGAGGCTATGCAGCAACCAATCAGGAAACATACACTGTCATTGACTTCTAGAAAATACATAATTACCGTTTCTCATCTAGCTGGCTAGCATTTAATATTTCTTATCTTGTGAAACAGTCAAATTGCAATGTACTGTGGTTTCAGTAGAACCGGATAAAAGATGACAGATGGCTATGCATACTGGTTCTCTTAATTTTCATATCATTCTGATATGAGTTAAACGTACAGCCTTCTTTACCCCCTACTGTATCTGATAAGACATCAGGCCTCGTGGAATCCTACCCGTGCCATTACTGCACGCTGATAAAATACAGGTAATTCCTCTGTTGATTAGAAAGGAAATGAGAACAGACTGCAGTCTGTATGCTATCGACTAAATTGTGTGGATGGAAGTTTGACAGTAAGGCGCTGCAAGATATGCATCACATGCCCTTCATAAATTCCATCAAAAAATCTTTATTTTTTTAATTTATTTGTAAACGTCCATCTTCATGCTGATCACTTCACACGCTACAACAGAAAGCAAAGGCATCAATGTGACAAAATAAGGACAGTCTTCACCAACAGAACTCCTGAATTCTGACTTCCTGTGGTGTGTTGCAGTGACTCACATAAATTTTTCTGTTTGTTTTTTTAAAAATTTGATGATAAATTAGAATTCAGAGTGACCGCTCGTATCTAAGGGCAGCTGGGCAGGAGCGGGGCGTTTGCTGCAACTGATTGCAGTCCCGCCGCTGCCCCCTCCTCCCTATCCGTTTCTGACCTTTACCTGTGATGACTGAAACGCCCCGCCAGTGCCCTGACATTTTATTTCCCCAGCCAGTGTTTACATTTCAGACCCCCATCAAGATAAACAAACGGCAAAAGAACACTCCCAGGCCACAAGAAAAGCAGCTGGCTATGTCCAGCAGCGCGCAGAGCCTCTGTCCCAGATTCATCACTAGTGAGAGAACACGCCACGGTAGCACGTCACACATCACAGCCCAGACAACTGTAATCTTTAATGCTGACGGTAGCCGGACAGACTAAGGTGCGAAAAGCTCTCAGTGGTTCAGCACAAATGCAAAGTTCATCTGAGCTATTAGTGGACCCCAGACTGGTTGGGAACTGTAGCCTTTCACACTCCAGAGACCTGGTCCAGCAAACAGCTGTGAAAGAAACTAAAACAAAGCATAACATTCCTCACAAATGGTTCTACAGCAGTCTGCAGCAGGAGCGCTTCCACTGAACTTAGCCTCAACCCCAACCTGTCAATCAATCATCTATCCCTCGTGTTTGGTTTGGTTCGTGTCAAATTTAATTTAAAAAAAAGGCACCTTTGAGAGATTATTTCATAACCAGCGACCAATTTGGTTCTTGTTTTGTGTTTGTTTATCATCTGTTTTTGCTTTATTTATTTTCAAAACAATAAATATCAATAATCCACTTTATGAAAACCTGGTTTCATTTAACATTTTCAGATAAACATGATTCATGCCCCACATGCCTTCATTATAGCAGATTTCTTTAATATCCCATCTTTATTACAAAAAATGAATGACACTTTCATTGTTAAATTTGATCTAGCAGAGGTAAATGGCAACCATTACCATATATATTGTTTATGTTGTTTGGAATTGAGATAAAAATAATATATTGAGTATTTTTGTGCACATTTAATTTATTTATTGCTTTAAAATCCCAATAACATCCTGGGTATATTTGACCCAGGCTAACAGTTTCACAGGTGATAATAAGTAAACAGAGCACAAAGGGTTAATGCAGGAACATGAACAACAGCACAGAAAGGAGAGCTACACCATGCTCACGATCCCTCAGTTCTGTCTGTCACATAATTACATCCTTTATCACAAAAACCACAAGAGGAAAAAAGCAGAGCGAAAGGATTAGTGGCCTCAAAAAAGAGAAAGAACTGCTCCTTTCTCATTCATAAACAAAAGGTTCCTGAGCTCTCTGTCTCCCCCAACGAGAGCGCGAGGGGCCAGAGCTTAGTGCACAACGTGCTGCCACAGAATATTACCTCCACTTGCAGCGAGCTAGATGATGATTCTGTGTCTAACAGGCTGACTGTGACAAAGCACTTGTCTGATGATCTCTGACAAATTCTACGTTCTTCCCTTCCTTCGGCCTCAGCCCCAGTCACACAGGAGCCCCGCAGGGCCCCGCAGGGCCCCGCAGGGCCCCGCAGGGCGCTGATGCGTGCCCCGGATCCTGCTTCCTGTGGAGATGATGCTTCCCCTCTCCAGAGGGGAGCGTTGAGGCGGGGTGCAGGTAGGACGCATGCCGCTGGAGCAGCTGCTGCAACGTCAGACGGACTAATGCGGCTGACGAGCCTAAAACCCCATTTCATGGGCGGGTACACTGACTTGGGCCTTCAGCCAAATGAAGGAGAGCAGAACTGAGCGGAACAAGCAGACGGAACAGCTACGTGATGGCTGTCTGACAGCAGGGGTTGGGATTGTTGTCGCTGAATAATTAACTCTGAGCGGTGCCGGTGCTAACAAGAATGCAAAGCCCAGGGCAAAAAAAAAATATTCCACAATGAGACAAACGTGTGCCTCCCATGAAAATGGTATGTCTTTTTTAATCAGAGCGTGAGGGGACAGTGGCCACGTTTATGAATAATCAGCTAAAAATAGCCTCCTGTGTCAACCTTTGGAGTCCACCGGTTCACTGGTGACGGTGTGAGCAAAATGAAAGCTCTGCCTTAGAAAACAGTCGGCGTTCCTCCCTTGGATAAAAATCACATTGTTTTTCCGTAGTGCGGTCTCAGAGTTGTAAGAACCGCCGGCTTCCGCCTGTTTATAGACAGCTGGACTCTGTTATTCAAGGACATTCAAAATCTAAATTTAAATGTAAAACATTTACCTTTTTAAGATACTTTAATACTGTCATCCGGGACAGTATTAAAAGACCATTAAATCCTTCAGAGCTTTCACACACATATGCACACATGTACACACACCCCCTCCCCCCTTCTCTCATGATTTATGGCAGCTGACAGTCCTGCTTATGGAGGACCCCCCACCCCTTACTCTCTCACCCATGCCTTCCTTTACTTTCTTATTCTTTTCTCTGTGTCTCTGTCCCTCTCTCTCTTTCTCCTGCACCCTCTCCCTCTCTCTTCTCTCGTTTCCTTCTGTACCCCTCCTGTTTTTCTTCTCCCCCCCCCCCCTCTGTGCTGCTCACAGCGGTGGTTTATTTTGGACGGATCAGTCTACACTAAACGTGACTGCGCCGCTGCCAAATGGCGGCACTGCTGGGGCTCTGCGGCTCAAAGGCATTTTCAAAAAGCCACAGTCCTGCAGCAGCGCTCCACAGCCAATCCGCACGCTAACAAAGAGAACGTCACGAGCCACACACTCGTCTTCTGCCATGCCCGTTCCAAGAGGATTCATTCCATTCTCATTTTGAGTTGAGCCGAGAGAGACAGCTCGCTTGTCGGAATGAGATTTTGCACCCCAGGTCCAATGTGTGACAGTCCAGTGCTGCCCGTTACAGGGGACAACATTGTGAGAACCCTGTTTTGAGGTGCAAAGAGATGGAGATTCCTATTTTCGTACATTATGGGCCTGGTTTACTGAGACCTTTAGTGTGTGCAAAACCTTTTAGCACACGCAAAACTAATAACATGACCAATGATTGGTGCAAAACAAATACCATGACCAATCATTGGTCGTGTTATTGGTTTTGTGTGGGTTTTAGTCTGTATGTCTTAGTAAATCAGGCCCTATGTGGTTTTAGGCTTTGCTGCATTTAGGATTTTTTTTCTCCCCCATCTTGAGTCATCACTGTGATTCCTGCACCTGTACAGGGAACAGTGCAGCTAAAGGAGACGCACTCCTCTAACCCAATCACCCGCACAGCGCCACAGTATGGGGGGCCCTGAGTGACAGCGGCACTCAAAAAATAATGATGTGGTTACAATAATTGTGCAGGGATGGGCTGGCCTGGGGTGTTGGGGCATGTTATGGAGCCCAAAATCCCTGGCGTCCCTCCTGCACCCTCAAATAAATCAAAAAATCTAAATCTACGCTACAGGCTGCAGAAAAGTTGCAATGAAGAACTAATGAATCAGTAACCATAGGACCCCTGACTGCACCCTACCCCAATTGGGTCGTGCCATTGGACACCACTGTTCATGGATGGCTAATGGTCCAGACTAGAACATGAAGCTTTAAGGGCCCAACCTACGCTCACGCACAGCAAAAATGCAGGTATAAATTTAACACTGCTGGTGTACATTTAACATCCTAGGGTGTTTAGCCCCTCAGAAGCCTAGCCACTCAGGATCGAGAGTCACCTCTCTAGAGGTAATCCAGCCCGTCCACCACACCTCATCGTGAGGCCTGGGTGTTGCTGACCAGTCAGTCTCTGTGGATGAGATTAGGTGCTCCATACAAATAAACAAGGAATTTTACGCCTTTGAGTGGCTTTCCTACATGCTCACAAACACCCAGATAGCAGGCAATGATCCGCCAATGACAATCCCTTTCTCATCCACAGATTTCCAAATGTTCCGAATTTCATAAAAAATAGGGGCTGATCTTGTTTATTTTCCTGCCTGCAAGTGAATAGCATGCCCTAAGCCCAGCAGGAGAGAGTCCACAGCCAGCAGGCCACCCTCCAAACGTCTTGTCTTTGAGTGCCTCCTGAAAAATGTATCTGGTGTATAATGGAGGCTGTGTTCATGTTCAGGACCCTGCAGTGCAGAGTGGACATGCCTCCACATAATGGAGCCACTTTAGAGTTCAGTGACATCCTGCCAGCACACAGCATTTTCAGCAGTTCCCTATGCCTCCTGGGCTATAGGAGACAGTTGTTCAGTGGGCGTGAAAAAAGACAGTGGCAGTTGGATTTATTTATTTATTTTTAACAATGGCTGTAAAGTGTGGTAAATTGGGTTTCTCTGAACGCCAATACAGACTGTAAATGTCCATCTCTACCCCAGTTTCAAATTGCTCCTAAAGTAAATAATAGATTCATACTGACTTGTTTTCATTCATACAACACCGCAGCACATTTTAACTTTGCTGTGAAGCCAACTGCCAGTAACAGCTAAAAAAAACACACAATTGAATGAACATCATAAAGTATGGTTGCTCACCTCTTCTTTGGTTTTGATTTTTGTTTTTTTGTGGCATATCTGAAATATCATACGTCGATCAGTTAGAGTCAAGGATGGACATGAAACCATTCTTCATTGACAAGTGTATAGCCCCGGCTGATATTTTGTCACGTTAATTAAAATCAACGTAAATACTTAAAATATTGATCATTACACTTGTCCAGAGGTGGAAGAAGTACACAAATCTCTTACTTAAGTAAAAGTGCAAAAAAATCCTCAGGTTAAAGTACCACTTGGAAATGTATACTTAAGTCAAAGTATATAAGTACATGCTCTTAAATGTACTTAAGTATCAAAAGTAAAAGTAGTCATCCGAGGCGAGGTATTTGGGGATATATGTACTATAGGTAATACGTTATGATGTCATGACTAACATTTAAAAATAGAATGTTATAGTTATCTACGTCAGTGCTTCTCAAACTCGGTCCTGGGGGACCACTGTATGCTGGTTTTTGTTCCAACCACAATTGCAATCCTGGAATTTTAACAAGCTGTCAATGGTTTTTAATTAGGTGTTTGTCATATTTAGAAGGACTATTTACCCTCTTAAGCCACATTATGTTAGCAATAGCTATGCATGTCATGAATAATACAAGTCCAATATTCTCATTGTGCTATATTGCAAATAATTCAACCTGGTCTCACAGCCCATTCGTAGCTATTCTACGAAATTCCAGTATCAAAAATTCGTACATATTTTACGAATCAGAGATTCAACACCACGTGAGTTTACGATTTTCTCCGATGAATTTCGAGACAAAACGGAGATCCACCATTTTTATTTCACGGTGAAATAAAGCGAATGGGTAAGCTGCCGGTATTGTACTTATAGTTTATGCTTATAGTTATAGTACATTCATAGAATACCTTTCTTATTTTGTAATTGCATTTTAATGCAATATGATGTATAATTCTCGAGCTTCTTCGTCTCTGCTTTATCTGTGTGGGTTGCTATTTATAGGCTATGCGAAGTCTTGTAGGCTATTACTTGCATTATACTAGCTGACGTTAACTAGGTCTCTTCAGATCAGTGCATACTGCATAGGCTGCAATGTGATTATTAATGGATTTAGCTTGTGAGCTAGCCATCAGAATTATACTCTCCCGTAAACCTCTCCCCATCATTAGAAAAAGTAACTTTTGTAGTGTCGTGGATTTTTCGACAAGAATATCAAAGTTCAATTTCTAAGCTCTTAAAATGATCAAAGTCCAAATTCAAAATAATCAGCAAACAGTCTTCAGGTAATAATCAGAGTGGCAAGTTCTTCAGAGAAATCAGCTTTTATTGATACAGTCCAATCAATAAACCGGGTTCACCCTGCAGAGATGAAGTCCCGATTGACATTCTGACTGGCCTTATATACTCTCTTTTCTGCTGACATAGGGTATTTTCCATTTTTTCAATATGTAAATGACTTGGCTCTGCCACAATGATTTTAATCTTTCCTGACTCCTCCCCACTGTGGAATTTTCCTCTCTAATGGTCACAAAAAATATGTTTTTAATACGTCACAAATACATTTATAATACAGTTATAATATGTTATAATATAGTTATAATATGTTTACTAATACAGTTTTTAACATGAGTTCGATTTATACAAGTATATAATTTTATATTTGTTTGAACACCACACCAGAATGATATAGTACATTCTTTAACTCTTGGAATAATATTAGTTTATACAATTTGCTTCTACTGGTTCTTGCTTTAACATAGATATAATATGTTCGTCTGGCTTGCATTCTGGCTTTTGTTCAACAGTTTATTAATCATATGTCAAACTGTGGTTACTTGCATTTCTTAAGTTTTCAGCTGCAACTAACATTATATTGGATTAACATACATTGATTAATACAATTTCTCATTATATTGGATTAACATACATTGATTAATACAATTTATAGTGAATTAACATAGTTGGTTTAATACCTTGATTAATACAAGAACATCGGCAGTTACCACAAATGCAGATATAATATGTCGAGTCATGTCTTGTAATATGTTGCCATATGTTTCATCATGTCATTTGGGAGTTTCCATAATTCATATCTTGGGTGTTTTCCTGTAATATGAGACTCAGCTGTTCATAGATTGTGGCTCTTATGTGCTCAGTTGAGCCCTGCTGGAAAGTTTTTAATTTTCCTACAGTAGCTTTATCAAAACTTTTTAACTTTATGAGTCAAATAAGTTACCTACGTAGCTAACTGTGAACTATTATCTGTCTGTATTACCCAGGCTATCGCAGTAACCTCATTTATTTTGAGTTGAATTGGTAGCCTACTGAGCATGTGAAAAGATGGGCCCATTATTACATTTGACATATTTTCTGTATTATGTCTATTTTGTGATAGCTTGATCATTAGCCTACACTATATCTGTATTACAGCATACAGTGAATGTAATTTGATCATATAGTATTGTATATTGCAAATCAATATTTTCTATAACATTTAGGCTACTATTTTAAAAAACATTTGTTTTTGCTAAAGACCTTTGAGTGCAATGCTGTAGTTTGCCCTGTGGTATTTATTGTACTAGTTAAACAGAATGTATTCAGTTGTTCATGTCCTTAGTAGAGGTAAGTCATATAGGGTCTTGTTTTACTTATAATTTCAACATAGTGGAGGCAACACCACTGCTTAAAACAACTTATACACAGAAATAATTTTTACTTACCTGTCTACTGCATCCTGTGTCCTATGTGGTGTGTACTAGCAAACTGTGCACTGCATACTGTTTAGTACACAACATAAAAATATCCTCCATAACTATTTTCTAACTGTACTGTGGAAAGGCAGCAAATCATTTGCTAATGTTGGATTTGGCTGTGCGCTTTTGGGTCTTTAAATATCATCATAATCAATCACTTTTATTTGTAAACAAAAGTAATTGCATGTGTTCCCAACATGGTTATTATTGCAAACTAAAACGATGACAAAAACTAGGTGTGAAAAACTATTGTAAACTGAAATAAAAGTTTTTGAAAAAATTACAATAAAATTAGCAAACCCGCTCTTAAAATTAACTAAACAGAAATAAAAAATAAAAGCTAGTGAGAAATTTGAGGTGATTCAAATCAATAGCCTATTTAGGATTGATAAACATTTTGTTGATATTAGGTCAGTAAGATCATTATTTTCTATAGCATTTACAATTTTCTTAAGCATTCATAATTTTTTCTAAAGCACCGTATAGTAAAATGCTATACTTCTTCCTTGTATAATATGGTGTTTATTGTATTTACCAGTTAAACTACATTTATTCTGTTATTCTTAGTAGAGTTAAGTGATATACTGTTCTGTAAGTAATATACTGTGTAATTTTCACTAAGTTGAGGCACCACCATTTTTTAGAATTGTTTAAAACAACATGCAGAGAAGTGTATGCGCGGCAGTGTAGTATAATGGTTAAGGAACTGGACTTGTAACCGAAAGGTTGCAGGTTCGATTCCCAGGTAGGACACTGCCGTTGTACCCTTGAGCAAGGTACTTAACCTGAATTGCATCAGTATATATCCAGATGTATAGGAATGGATAAATGTAAGAAGTTGTGTAAGTCGCTCTGGATAAGAGCGTCTGCTAAATGCCTATAATGTAATGTAATGTAATGTGTAACAACCACACCCTTTATTTGGTATATTGGGAACCCCAGGCCCCTCTCTTGATTTTACAGTGAAACAGTATATTTATTAAGTTAGGACAGGGGTTTTACACAGACTTGTGTAATTCTAGTATGGGGGGCGGGTGATGGTTTGGAATTCTGTGCCTCCATCATGTCCAGTGAGTAACTGTATTGTCTAATTCTGGTGGGCCTGTCAGTGGCCCTTATTATGGTCTACCTGTGAGAGGATATACTACTGGCAAAGATAATCAGTGCAGACAAATCCACAGTAAAGAGAATAAGTCTGAGTAAAGAGTAGCAGCCCCGTGGCAGAGACAATTTATGAATATTACGACAAAGATTTGTCTTTCTGAGCTCTAGTTCTAGTTCAATGAGCAGTGCTCCTATGGTTTCTGTCAGGTAAGGGGGGGGGGGAGTCACAATGTTTTGGGGGGAAGGGGGGGTGGAGGTGGATTTTTGCAGAAAGCTGTCCCATCTCCTCACCGGTTAATGTGTAAAGGACAATTCCAGTGGATTGCCACTCTAGTGCACTTATATATTTTAACTGTATATCTGTGTCCATATAATTGTATGTGTGTTTGTATGTGTTTGTAAGTCTTTGCATGTGTGTTTGTCTATGTACATGTGTCTATCTGTATGTGCGTGATGTGTAACATTAGCATGTGATTCTCAGAGGACCTCTTGCTGCTTAGCACCAGCTTTACCTCCGTCTCTAAGGGGATTAACCACAGCCTCGCTATACAGTCACAGTAAAAACAGAGCACAGCACAGCGCTCTCAAGCCCCCGTTAAGAGTCACGGCCAGATCAGCACGAGGCACAGCATCACAGCAAGACTTATACACTGCACCATTAACACTGAGGTGCAGAGAGAGAGAGAGAGAGAGAGAAACAAAGAGAAAGGGAGAGAGAGAGAGAGAGAGAGAGAGAGGAAGTGAGGGAGGGGGAGAGCAAGAGAGAGAAAGAACAGCAGAGAAAGAAAGAGAGGATAAGAGACAGTGCAAGGGAAACTGAGAATATAAGGACAAGAGTACTCCCGAAAACTGGTTATTCCACCCCGAGGAGGAGGATATGGTCTTATTGCACCTGGTGAGTACTGCTGCTGTCGCTACTGTGAAGTGTGTGTGTGTATGTGTGTGTGTGTGAGTGTGTGTGTATGTATGTGTGTGTGAGTGAGTGTGAGAGAGCGAGAGCAAGAGAAAGAGAGTGTATTCTGTTGTATTTTTTTTTGTAAGAACAGTCATGTTAACATTTGGATGTGTAGAAGTCTAATAACTGCCAGCATTTCCGAGTAGTCCGAGTATTAAATATGAAGTCTTGGCAGAATGCAGAGCTACTGTATATAAACACGTGTTCCCAAGCTGTGGGAATAATGTGTGGGGACATGTACGTGTGTGAAGTGAATGAAGGCCTGTAAGTGGGTCACAGCTTATTCAGATTTCTGCAGGGCCACACTTGCACCCTCATGCGTATCTGTGATTCTCCACTGCATGCCATGCAAACAAGGACAAGGCATTATTTAAACAACACAACATAGAAGCGTGAGCCTACGCATGAAGCCACTTATGCAAAGAACATCTGTCATTGTCTTGTTGCAAAGGTGCATACGCTGCTCAAAGGTCACTGTGTTTAGTGTGCGCTTCATCAATCGCATTACTTAGCCCAACACAACGGGAGTCGCAGGAGAGTGTGGAGAGGCTGGATAGGAGAAAGGCGGGAGAGAGATGGTGGGATGGAGAGTAAAAAAAGAGCAGATGTCTGATATGCTTACTCAGCAAGAACCCCCCCCCCCCCCCACCCCACCCCACCCCACCCCACCCCACCCCTACTCCGCAGCTCAGTCTTCCTGTTTACCTCCTCACAAAACAAAGATCTCATCTATACAACACAATGAGTTTATCCTCTATGGTCTATACAACACAAAGTGTACAGCTAATATACAACATGATTAGTTTATCCTCTATAGTCTATACAACACAAAGTGTACAGCTACTATACAACACGATTAGTTTATCCTCTATAGTCTATACAACACAAAGTGTACAGCTAATATACAACATGATTAGTTTATCCTCTATAGTCTATACAACACAAAGTGTACAGCTACTATACAACACAATTAGTTTATCCTCTATAGTCTATACAACACAAAGTGTACAGCTAATATACAACATGATTAGTTTATCCTCTATAGTCTATACAACACAAAGTGTACAGATACTATACAACATGATTAGTTTATCCTCTATAGTCTATACAACACAAAGTGTACAGATACTATACAACATGATTAGTTTATCCTCTATAGTCTATACAACACAAAGTGTACAGCTAATATACAACACGATTAGTTTATCCTCTATAGTCTATACAACACAAAGTGTACAGCTAATATACAACACGATTAGTTTATCCTCTATAGTCTATACAACACAAAGTGTACAGCTAATATACAACACGATTAGTTTATCCTCTATAGTCTATACAACACAAAGTGTACAGATACTATACAACATGATTAGTTTATCCTCTATAGTCTATACAACACAAAGTGTACAGATACTATACAACATGATTAGTTTATACTCTATAGTCTATACAACACAAAGTGTACAGGTACTATACAACATGATTAGTTTATCCTCTATAGTCTATACAACACAATGTGTACAGATACTATACAACACATAGTTCATTTAATATGCAACACAAAATGGACAACTATTATACAACACAATGAGTTTGTTTCCTACACAACTCGGTTCAACAGTTCCGCTCAACTGCTATATAAGTTCATTACTGCTTCAATTTTCACACAGAGAATGAATCTCCTTTAAAAACCATGAGTTAATTTTCCCTAGTGACCCCACAGTATAGGGGAAAACTCCCTGTTTTTAAAGGATATTTTTATAACCATATAAATTGGTATATTGTCCATCGTTACAAAAAGGTGTGATGCACAAAACAATTCCCCAGGTTTACTGCAAACAGCAGGTGTCCCCTTATTGTGACAAAATGGATCTTTGTGTGTCAGCCAAGTATACGGAGCATGATAGTAACATGGTAAAATTTAAATTAGCTCACATCTGTTATTACTAACAGCTATAGCTACTCAGTGAGCAAAGCAAGACTGCACAGTGTGAAGCTTCATGCTTTTATGTTCTGCTACAGTGCCAGTGCTGGCCATTATTTTGAAAATGTGTGGCAATATCCTCATGGTTTATTTATAATGGTTTCCATAAAATCTGATTCAAATGACCAATTCCTCAAAATCGAATCTAATTTCAGTGACACACAAGTCCTACTTATATGCAGCAGATAATTCACATCCCACCTTGCTTAAGACCATTTATGTCCAGGTGTTGCATTATAATAGAAGGGGGCATTGTCCTTTTATGCGTCACTTTAATGACATGCAAATTATTTTGTAGGCAATTCGTTGTAGGTGTTGCTGCCTTTGACAGTGAATGCCAAAGCAGCAGCAGAATTACATTACATTACATTACATTCATTTAGCAGACGCTTTTATCACACAGAGAATGAATCTCCTTAAAAAAAAAACCAGAGTTTTTTTTCCCTAACCCCCACACATAGGGGAAAAAAACTCCCTTTTTTTAAAATTTTTATTTTTATATAAATTGGTATATTGTCCATCGTTTACAAAAAAGGTTGATGCACAAAACAATTCCCCAGTTTACTGTGCCAGCAAGCAGCACCCCCCCTTATTATGAAATGGAAATTTGTTGTGTGTCCAAGTATAAGTAGCATATGTAAACATGGTAAAAATAAATTAAATTAGCTTATCACTATTAATAACAACTAAAGCTACTCACTCAGCAAAGCAAGAGTGCAGCAAAGCAAGACAAGCTTTTCATTTTGCTCATGCTGCTGCCCAGTGTGCAGTGCTGGCCATTTTGAAAATGTGGTGTGTCATGGTTTATTGGTTTATTATTTATAATTTATTAATCTGAATCCAAAAAATCTCATTCCAAAAAATCGAATCTAATTCATGATACACATGACACACAGATATACATCAGAATCTCTGGTTATAGGCTTTAGCATGCAGCGCCTCAAAGCAGCAGCAGAATCTCTGGTTATATGCTTTAGCATGCAGCGCCTCAAAGCAGCAGCAGAATCTCTGGTTATATGCTTTAGCATGCAGCGCCTCAAAGCAGCAGGAGAATCTCTGGTTATATGCTTTAGCATGCAGCGCCTCAAAGCAGCAGCAGAATCTCTGGTTATAGGCTTTAGCATGCAGCGCCTCAAAGCAGCAGGAAAATCTCTGGTTATAGGCTTTAGCATGCAGCGCCTCAAAGCAGCAGGAGAATCTCTGGTTATAGGCTTTAGCATGCAGCGCCTCAAAGCAGCAGGAGAATCTCTGGTTATAGGCTTTAGCATGCAGCTCGTCAAAGCAGCAGGAGAATCTCTGGTTATAGGCTTTAGCATGCAGCTCGTCAAAGCAGCAGGAGAATCTTTAGGTTACTTTCGTAACCCCGGTTCTTTGAGTAATATGAGCGAGATGTCTCGCTATGGGATGTGACCCTCCGCAGCCCTGACAGAAGTACCTATCTCAAATAACCAATCCTGATTGGTCAGAGAAGCGTGTCCCTCCGCTGCGTGATGTAGTCCCCCCCACTACAAATACCGCAACAGGAGGACACGCCCGCCATTCTAAAGCCCGAAATTCCTTCTCACCGCCCAGCAAGAAGGGTTGTCTGGCGAGACATCTCGCTCATATTACTCAAAGAACCGGGGTTACGAAAGTAACCTAAAGTTCTTTTTCATAATATGAGCTCGATGTCTCGCTATGGGATGTGGTTACTCCCGAATTGCCAGACAGCTTTATCGAACAGCCACCAACCGATGGGAGGGTCCAGATGTCCAGATGCTAGGCCTGAAGGACCGCGCTGGCAACGCACGGGCCCGACACATCCAGCATGTAGAATCGAACAAAAGTCAGAGGCGAAGTCCAACTCGCCGCCGCACAAATGTCCTGAATAGACACCCCCCTGAACAAGGCCCAGGATGCAGCCATGCCCCGCGTAGAGTGAGCGCGCAGGCCCGCAGGCGGGCGCAACCCCTCATTAGCGTAGGCCAAAGTTATAGCTTCCACCAGCCAGTGTGAGAGGCGCTGCCTCGAAACAGGCTGACCTTTCCTGGGATTAGCCCAGGAAATAAAGAGCTGATCGCTCCGTCGGAAGCACTGAGTCCTGTCCACATAACAACGTATGGCCCGGACCGGACACAATGTATGAGCCCGCTGGTCAGCAGCTGGAGCTGTGAACGCAGCGAGAGTAATCGGGGAGCATGAACCCACCACCTTAGGCACAAAGGCTGGGTTAGGTCTCAGCGACACCCTTACGTCCCCTGGGGCAAACTGAGTGCATGACGGATGCACCGAGAGTGCATGAATATCGCTGACCCGCTTCGCGGAAGCGAGCGCCAGCAACAACATTGTCTTAAGAGACAAATGCTTCAAACTAGCACCCTGTAAAGGCTCAAAGGGGGGACCCTTAAGCCCCTCCAAAACGACCGTCAGATCCCATGGGGGCATAAGCGGCCTGGAGACTGGGAGCAGTCTACGGGCACCCTTCATAAAGCGGCACACCAGAGGGTGCTGACTCACTGTTTTGTCCCCAAAGCCCACGTGACTGGCGGCAATGGCCGCCAGATACACTTTGACTGTCGAGAAGGCTCTGCCATCATCGATGAGGCTCTGAAGAAATGATAAGACCACCGGAACAGAGCACTGAAAAGGGGTGTGATTCCGATCATGGCACCACCGCTCAAACACCCCCCACTTACCAGTGTACAAAGACCTGGTAGAGGGGGCCCGAGCATTCTGAATAGTGTTAATCACACTCGGAGGAAGGCCCGCAGTGGTCATAGAGAGCCACTCAGGGGCCACGCCCACAGTTGTAACCTGTCCGGGTGTGGGTGGAACACCGTCCCCCCCCCCTGTGACAACAGGTCCCTGCGTATTGGCAACTGCCAGGGCCGGGCGCACAGCAACTGATAAATCTCCGCCAACCAGTGCATCGCCGGCCAGTGTGGAGCTATCAGGATAAGAGAGTGTCTGTGTTCCCTCACCCTCGCCAGGGTGGGAGGAACCAGCGCCAGAGGGGGAAACGCATAGAGCAGCTCGTGAGGCCAGTCGTGCGCCAGAGCGTCCAGCCCCAAGGGGGCCCCCCGGTTGTGTAGGGAGAAGAACAGCTGACACTGGGTGTTCCCCTCCGACGCAAACAGGTCCACTTTGGCGCGGCCATAAATGGACCAAATCTGAGTCACCACGAGAGGGTGTAAAGTCCATTCTCCGTATACGGGCGCACCCCTGGACAAGAGGTCCGCCCCCACGTTCAGGGTCCCCGGGACATGCGTTGCCCTCAATGACAGGAGACGCACACTGCTCCACAGGATCAGTTTGCGTGCCAATATGTGTAATTGACGTGAGTGCAAACCCCCCTGGTGATTTATGTACGCCACCGTGGTCGTATTGTCCGTCCTCACCAGGACATGATGACCCCTGAGGAACGGGAGAAAATGTTTCAGAGAGAGAAACACTGCCGAGAGCTCCAGAAAATTTATGTGATGTCGCTGGAGACCCAGGCTCCAGCGGCCCCTCACAGATCTGCCCTCGTGAATGCCGCCCCACCCCTGGAGGCTGGCATCCGTAGTGACCACTTTCCTGGACAGGACGGTGCCCAGGGGCACACCCTGAGTCAGAAAAGAGGGTGCCCGCCAGTGACGTAGGGCCAACACGCAATCCGACGTCACCAAAATCCTCCGTGCGCCATGACGCACGGGGTCCAGCCTGAGCGCAGCAACCCAGCGCTGAAACTCCCTCATGTGGAGGCGACCGAGGCGTATTACGTGTATAGCCGAGGCCATCAGGCCCAGCAGGCGCAGACACACCCTGAATGGAACGTAACAGTGTCTCTGAAAAAGAGCAAGACATGCCTTGAAACTGTTCGCCCTCTCCTCCGAGAGGCGCGCAGTGAACGGCATTGATAGCAGCTGTAACCCGAGGAAGATTATTTCTCGACCCGGTGAGAGATTGCTCTTTTCCGTGTTTATCACAAAGCCCAACTCTGACAGATGACGTGTGACAAACTCCGTGTGCGACCTGGCCTCCTGCTCCGAGCGCGCTAGGAGAAGCCAGTCGTCCAAATATGTGGCCAGGCGTATTCCCCCCCGCCGTAGCGGGGCGACCGCCGCGTCCGTACACTTCACGAACACCCTCGGGCTGAGGGAAAGTCCGAACGGGAGCACTCGGTACTGATAGCACACTCCCTGAAACGCAAACCTCAGATACTTTCTGTGGGCAGCGTACACTTTTATATGGAAATAAGCGTCCCTCAGATCCACTGATGTGAACCAGTCGCCTGGTTTTATTAGACGCAACAGAGATGCTTGAGTCAGCATCCTGAACTTGTATTTCCTTAAGTGACAGTTCAGAGCCCTGAGGTCCAAGATAGGGCGAATTCCTCTCCCTCCCCGTTTGGGGACGAGAAAATATCTTGAATAATACCCGGATTGACTCTGCTCGGGAGAGACGATTTGAATAGCTTTTTTGTCTAAAAGAGACATTATCTCCTCCTTTAGCACGCCAGCTAAACGTCCCTGTGCTCGTGACTGTATTATGCCGGAAAAACGAGGCGGCACAGTGTTGAACTGCAGCCGGTAACCCCGCTCTATCGTGCGTAATACCCACGGATGAGCCCCTATTTCTCTCCACTTTTGAATGTGTAAACACAGTGAAGGGGAAAATATCGGCTGGGGTTCTGCCCACACGGGAGGGCTCATAAGTGGTGGTATGGCTCCCTCCAGTGGCAGAGCGAGAGAATGTCCCTCGGGCCGTACTGCGCATGCGCGAACTCGCGCCGCAGCCTGGGTAAATTCCTCCGTAGCCGGAAGTGGGATGCCCATCGCCGGCAACAGAGGGACAACATGCCCGGTGGACATGTTGCTTATGTGCAAAGCATTTATTTTGTTTGTGCTTGCTTTGTTTTGGGTATTTTTCACACATTTTGTTTTCAACTTTATTACCTTGAATAAAGGCAGAACATTGTGTGTATGCGCGTGCTTGTGGACATGTGAACACGGCTGTGCAACGGCAAACAGCCCGGTGACAATGTCCCTCCTCGTCTCGTCTGGCCCTGGGGCGGAGATCAGCGACTGGAGATGCGCACTTAAAACCCTCTTTGGTGGAGCCCATGAACGGGGAACTGATGGGCGCGTCACCCGGAGAAACGGCGAAGGCGGTCAAGTAGCCTTCTTCTTCCTCCTACCCTGCGCAGCTGAAGCGGCCGGTGGAGGCGGCGGGGCTGCGGGCTGAGCGCCGGGGGGACCCTTCCAACCAACCCGAGGAGCAGGCGACTGGGATCGGGCCGGGGAAGGTTGCTGCTGCGGCCTCTTCGGGACCTTAAATTGCGCAGATTGAGCAGCAGCCTGGGCGAAAGACTTTCCCCGGGGCGGGGGAGACGGCGAGGGGGCTCTACGCGGCAGGCAGAGCGCAAACGCCTCGTTGTCTTTCTTCCTCGCCTCCGCTCTCTCCTGCATGGAGGTCAGAGCTGAGCCGAAGATACCCTCCGGTATGACGGGCGCATCCAGGATGTCGTCTCGCTCTCTGTCAGTCAGCCTGGCGAGATTGAGCCACCTGGCTCGTTCCTGGACCACGAGAGAAGCCATAGCTTTCCCCGTGGCGAGCACAGCCACCCGCTGGACATGAAGGCACAGGTCGGTAATCACTCCCGCCTCGCGCCAAACCGCGGCGCTAGGTGCACCGTGGAGAATGTCGGCTTGGTAAGCGGAGAGAAGCGACAGCACATTCAAAGCCCTCATCGAGAGCGCGGCTTGCTTGTACGCCCTCTCGGTCAAAGCAGACTGAAGACGCTCCGATTTAGCGGGGAGGGACGGACGTCTGCTTGAGCCAGCCATGGCGCCACCCGGGTACAGATGCGCTGCAACCGGGGACCCAGGGCTTCCATGTTCTCGGTGTCGAGGACGGAGGCACCCGGGATCTGGTTCCTTCCACTGTACGGCTTGTCGCTCCACATCTTGGTGAGCTCGAGCAGTAAGTCAGGAAAGACGGGAAGAAGCTGCTTGGCCGTGTTACCGCCCGGTGCTAATAGCCTGCCCTCGTAGCGCGAGCGCGAGGGCTGTGTCACCGGAGCGGGCCAGGGAATACCCATGCTCGCTGCCGCACGCTTGCACGTGTCGAGCAGGACCACAGGAACCGGGGACGAGGGACGTGCGTCCTCGCCGTCCTCCGAGCCCCCGGAAAGCAGCCCCGGCTTTGCAGCCGGCACCGGAGTGATTAAGGCATCATACTCCTCCTCGCTCTCTGAAATGAGAGGGGGATCATCGGAGTCGGACTCCACACACTCCAGCTCTAACACATCGTCGGAAGGGAAGGCAGGAACCGGGGACATCACGGACAGGGCGGCCCAGTCGGTGTGCACCTCGTGTACCTCCTCCACCATGGGCTCCTCTTCGTCAGCGGCTACCGGGGTAGCGGCGGTCAGAAGCGGGTCCTGGTCGGACAGGCTGGCTTGGCGAGCCAGGCGGCGTCTCAAGCTTTTCGTCGTGAACATTTTGCAATGTACACACGACCCGGGGACGGATAGGGACAGCCTGGCGTGGTCAGTCCCGAGACAACCCATACACACGGGGTGCGTATCCTTCCCCGAAATCCGGGCACCACAAGGGCAGGGCCGGGAGTCTCCTCTGGCATGAGGAGCAGCGGACGCCATGGGGGCAAAAAACACCGGCGGGTGCGCGGGTGTCTTTTACGGTAAGTGCTAGCTAACTGGTGTGTTAGGAGCAGGTAGCTAGCTAACTGGTGTGTTAGGAGCAGATAGCTAGCTAACTGGTGTGTTAGAAGCGAGAGGCTGATAACTGGCGTGTTAAAAGCAAGATGCTAACTGGTGTGTTAGCAGAAAACGTCGAGGGGAGCTGGCGTGCAAAACCTCGGCGAATATCGTGAGCTGAGTTAGCATCCGTCGACAGAAGCTAATAAATAATTAATTCCGTCTGTGGACAGTTAAACTAACTTAGGCTCGGGTGAGATAATGCTTCTAGGTGAGAAGAATTTTTAGAATGGCGGGCGTGTCCTCCTGTTGCGGTATTTGTAGTGGGGGGGACTACATCACGCAGCGGAGGGACACGCTTCTCTGACCAATCAGGATTGGTTATTTGAGATAGGTACTTCTGTCAGGGCTGCGGAGGGTCACATCCCATAGCGAGACATCGAGCTCATATTATGAAAAAGAACTCTGGTTATAGGCTTTAGCATGCAGCTCGTCAAAGCAGCAGGAGAATCTCTGGTTATAGGCTTTAGCATGCAGCTCGTCAAAGCAGCAGGAGAATCTCTGGTTATAGGCTTTAGCATGCAGCGCCTCAAAGCAGCAGGAGAATCTCTGGTTATAGGCTTTAGCATGCAGCTCGTCAAAGCAGCAGGAGAATCTCTGGTTATAGGCTTTAGCATGCAGCTCGTCAAAGCAGCAGGAGAATCTCTGGTTATAGGCTTTAGCATGCAGCGCCTCAAAGCAGCAGGAGAATCTCTGGTTATAGGCTTTAGCATGCAGCGCCTCAAAGCAGCAGGAGAATCTCTGGTTATAGGCTTTAGCATGCAGCTCGTCAAAGCAGCAGGAGAATCTCTGGTTATAGGCTTTAGCATGCAGCGCCTCAAAGCAGCAGGAGAATCTCTGGTTATAGGCTTTAGCATGCAGCGCCTCAAAGCAGCAGGAGAATCTCTGGTTATAGGCTTTAGCATGCAGCGCCTCAAAGCAGTAGCAGAATCTCTGGTTATAGGCTTTAGCATGCAGCGCCTCAAAGCAGCAGGAGAATCTCTGGTTATAGGCTTTAGCATGCAGCGCCTCAAAGCAGCAGGAGAATCTCTGGTTATAGGCTTTAGCATGCAGCTCGTCAAAGCAGCAGGAGAATCTCTGGTTATAGGCTTTAGCATGCAGCTCGTCAAAGCAGCAGGAGAATCTCTGGTTATATGCTTTAGCATGCAGCGCCTCAAAGCAGCATTTGCATTTCTGTCAGGTTGAACATCAAGTTAAACTTTAATGCGTACTGCACACCCCAGTGAGTTCACCACCCCGTACAACAGTCAATTCACCTCTGCGATGTCCCGTACAACAGTCAATTCACCTCTGCGATATCCCGTACAACAGTCAATTCACCTCTACGATATCCCGTACAACAGTCAATTCACCTCTGCAATGCAGTTCACATCATTTCCATCACAGTCCATTTTCTCTCCTACACAAAGAATGAAAGGCATTCCATCTGCTACAGCACAGTAACCTCTAAAATCTCACCTATAAAATTCATGCAACTCATCTCCTCTACCTACACAGTCAATTGACCTCTTTTACAACACAGTCAGTTCTACTCCAAAAAAGAGGGAACGAGGGCCATGAATGAGAAGGGAGAGGAGGTGGGGAGTGAGAGATTTTAAATCATTTTAATTATATTTACATTATATCTGGCTGGTGCTTTTGTCCAAAGTACCTTCCAAAGTCCATTATAATAAACCATCAAGTACATATTGCTGGAAAAACTAAACGTGCCATAACAGAGTAGGCATTAATACTGTAGAAATTTACTGCAAAGCTGATCAGACTCGGCCACAAAACAAGCACTATAGGTGAAATAAGACATGAAGTGCACTACTTATCTCAATTCTCAACACTACACAATGCAACAGATAGCATTTCCAGTCAATAATACAGTGAAAAACAAAATGTGCTTACATTACATAGATAAATGAGGTGGTGTAGTTTTAGTATACAACCTGTAAAAGTTCTATGGCTGCTGCAAATGGATGTGTTTTGAGATGTAGGCACTGCACAGGTGGGTCTTAAGCCCGCTTTTGTTGACATACAGTGACTTTACAATCTGTCAGTCTGTCCTGGCTGTCCACACAGCTTATTCCACTAATGTGAAGCCAGGGTAAGATTGAGTGGTGTGATCTTTAAGAGGTGGAACTGCGGAAAATGAGTGAAGGTGAATCGCCATGACCTGGCCAATATGTGGGATCTGACCAAAGCTGTTCTTTTGTCTGCATGATTGGCCAACACTGGGGTTTTAAGTGGAATGTGGGCTTCAGTAACCAGTAACCAAAGGAGAAGTGAAACCCGCACATATCTTGGAGATTTGAAATGAGAGGAGCTGCCATGTTGTGGAGTCAGCGAGGTTTAATTGTGCATGCTGGGTGATCTGCATGTGGGAAGCTGCAGTAGTCCAGGTGAGAAAACGCGCAAGGCCTAGCTAAGTGCTTACGCACTGACAGATTCCTTCAATGTAGCTAAATTAATATTTAATCATTTTTACTTGATTAATATTACCTGTGTTCAGGTATATCAGCTGCATTGCCAGTGCTCAGGGATTTTCAATATTTGCTTTTTAATTACGGCTGGGTATCGTTTAAAATTTTTCGATACTCTTTCCAATAGTGATACCTGGGATTCGATACCGATACGAAACAATAGTTTTCTTGCTTTGCTGTGTATAAACACATTTTTCTACAATATCCCAAAAACGAATTCTAATTTAACAAAATAAGCCAAAACTCAGATGCTTCAGTGATTAATGTTGTCAACTCAAACAGCTGTATAAAATACAGTATAAAATGAACAAAATTATTATTTGACTCAAGCAATATCTGCTGAAGGAATAAAAACCTGAAAAAGAGACTGAAAGCCCCCTGGCATGGCAGGGATAAAAGTTTAATACATAACAGATTATTTTATAATTTTTTTCCAGAAATAAAAAAGGTTTTTAATACTCAGCGCTACAGACATGGTATGGTAGGTGCTCCAAAAAAAGTACCAAGGTTCGATACCCATTCCTATCTTTAATAGATTACAAGCTTGCAAAGGTCTGTAGTCAAGGTTGTGGATTATCTAACGTAATTAAGATTGTCCTGATTGCAGCAGAATGATCAGTTCCTACTGACATCTGATCAAGCCACACGTCTTCTTGTTGTGAGGATTAACCTGATGAAGTTACCCTTCTCTAAGTGTTTAGTGTCCTACTTAAAATAAACAACCTGTAGGCGGATGTGTGCATCTGTGACTAAGACGTTATCCAGTACAAAGAGGATATATTATGAGAAAAGCCAATCTAGTGCAGAAGGATGGTCTTTTAATTGAAGTCTCCAGAGGGCATGAGTGTAGCTTGTTTGGCTCAGATTTCCAATACTGCTCTTGTGATCTTTTATCCAAGGGAGCAGATTGTTTAATTCACTGCTCCACTGCCACCCCTGCTCGACTGTGCACAGACTGCAGCTGCAAACACTGCCAGGGAAACAGAGATAAGCAGATGCGCGCATGCACAAAACCAAAAGAATTATAATATAGACAGGTGTACACATGCACAAGTACAATGCACTTGCACACAACATGCACACATATTTACACACGCACACATATGTACACACTCACACGGACACATATTTACACACTCACACGGACACATATTTACACACTCACACGCACACATATTTACGCACACATATTTACACACGCACACATATGTACACACTCACACACACACATATTTACACACTCACACGCACACATATTTACACACTCACACGCACACATATGTACACACTCACACGCACACATATTTACACACTCACACGCACACATATTTACACACGCACACATAGGTACACACTCACACGCACACATATTTACACACTCACACGCACACATATTTACACACTCGCACGCATACAGTTTTCATCTGTAAAATACTTGGAAAATGAAAGTCACTGAGGAAGACCTTCCTTGGATAATGTAGGTATGGTTAAAGAGGGGGAAGCATGGATTACATTACCTCAGCCTTATTCTCTGTAAAGTGTTATATTTTTATCGTGGGATGTAGGTTTGGCCAACATGGACATGAAGGTCAGAACCATTATGACTGGAAAACATGTTTCTTTAAAAGGCTTCATGCTGAGCAAGTTTTTAAATCCAAACCCAGCAACCCAGATACTTATTTTCATACCCGACTGCTTTTTGTAATACCACTGTGGTGATTGTCTGCAGTGTGCACATATGTGTGAGTATTTACATTAGTACTGTATATGTGGGTTTGTGTGTGTACATGCAGTGCCCTCCACAATTATTGGCACTCCTGGTAAAGATGAGTAAAAAGGGTTATAAAAAATTAAGCGTTTGGTGAATTAGCTTAATCTCACACTGACAAAATGAGTAAAAATCCAACCTTTAATTGAAATAAATTTATTCTGAGAAAAAAAAATCCCTCATTAAAAATAGTTTTTATTTTTAACAAAACCATGTGTGCCACAATTATTGGCACCCCTGCATTTAATACTTTGTACAACCTCCCTTTGCCAATAAAACAGCACTGAGTCTTACCCAGTTTTAGTTTCCTGGCAGAGGCAGGCAGATTGATAAACAATTTCCTGGTATTTCATGGAGTTCATGATGCCACATACCCTAACAAGGTTCCCATGGTTTTTGGAAGAAAAACAGCCCCACAACATCACAGAACCTCCAACATACCAACAGTGGGGATCAGGTTCTTTTCGGTATAGCCATTCTTCTTTTCATGCCAAACTCACCTTGAGTGTTGATTGCTGAAAAGCTCAATTTTCATTTCATCTGACCATAGAACACGGTTCCAGGCAAAGTTCCAGTAGCGAACTTACGTTTGTGGTGAAATGACAGGAAAGGCTTTTTTCTGGCATGCCTTTCAAATAATTTGTTGGCATGAAGGTGACTTCTAATGGTAGTTTTTGAGACTTGATGACCCCAAGATGCTACTTTCCTCTGTAATTCAACAGTGATCCTTGGTATTTTTTTTGTCTCTCTTACCATCCTCCTCACTGTGCGTGGGGGCAAAATTAACTTGGGTCTTCTTCCAAGCAAGTTTTTAACAGTTCCAGTCGCTTTGAACTTTTTAAGTATTGCCCTAACTGTAGATATGGGCGTTTTCATGTGAGTAGATATTTATTTTATAGCCATTCCCTGATTTATGAAGCTCAACACACTTTTCCCTCATTTGATTTGTGTGTTCTCTTTCCCATGTTGATGTATGAATAACGAAATTTGGCCTCTGTGTCACCTCATATTTATACCCCAGTGAAACATAAAGTCATGGATTACTGCTTGAATGTTCCTAAAAACTCTGATCAACTTTAAAAAGTAAAATATAAATGGAAGAAATGCTTCAGTTACATTTTGCTCATAAGAATTTCTAGGGGTACCAATAATTGTGGCACACGTGGTTTTGTTAAAAATAATAATTTCTTTTTTTCTCAGAATAAATTTACTTCAATTAAAGGTTGGATTTTACTCATTTTGTCAGTGTGAGATTAAGCTAATTCACCAAACTAATTTTTTTATAACCCTTTTTACTCATCTTTACCAGGGGTGCCAATAATTGTGGAGGGCACTGTACGTGTGTAAATGTTTGTGTTTTTGTATATTTCTCAGACTATTTGAGATAATTTCATAGTAAAGTAAGTACTCTGACAGAATAACATGGGTGGACCACCTTGCAGTCTGCTTTCTCCGGCAAGATGGCTCCTAGAAGTACAGAGGAATTCATGGACTGTGCAGAGAGAGCATCTCTATTAGAAACCATGAACTTTCTTTTTTTCCCACTCAATAGAACTCAGTTCACAAGAAAACTTCACTTCTAGCGACTCACTGAAAAGGTGTGTAACGCTCAGTGCTTAGTAAAACTCTCGCCAACCACTGTGCCCTTTAGAAACACATACATCTCGCAACCTCAAGGTCGTGAGGCGTAAAGTTTTCCCCTGCGTCAGACACTTGATCACACACACACACACACACACACACACACACCCCATCCGTCCATCTGATGTTTCCCCTCAGTAGAGCCCCTCCCCTCTCTTCTGACTTGCCATCGATGGCCAGTGTTGGGCACGTTACTCCAAAAAAAGTATTGTAATACTCGTTACTTGTAACCGTTTGAAATAGTAAGGGACAACACTCGATACTTTACAGACAAGGTAACGTGATACACTACTTTTGCATTACCGCCCAAAAGTTCTGTGATTGAGCCCTTATAATATGGCACAAGAATAAGCAACTAACAGACCTACATTTCTACAATGAAATAACAGCTACATAACCGCATTTAATAGCCTACATAATACATAGAAATAGCCGTAGTAAACACATAATATCAGAAAAAAATCAAAACTTCGAACTTGGAAAGCCTACAGACGCACAGGGATATGCGCGTGCATGGCAAACCATGATTGAATGAATGAGGCTATCGGATAATTTGAAACGATTTAATTAAATCGCCGAATAGGACTTGATTTTGCAGTTGCTAAATATATTTAGTTCATGTTGAACACGGTGTCATAGCCAGGAATTAATTTCGGATGGGACCGAGCAAAAGCGGGTGGGATGTTTTATTTTTTTATCAAATACGCACTCCAAGAGACATCTTGTGACAAACTGTAATGCAATGGTCTGCATGGGAACACCCCTGCAACAAAGCTGTCCCCATTGAAAATAATCAAACACTAAATTAATTTCTAAATTTTTTCTACATAACAAAGTTTATAGGCTAATATAAACCAGAACACATGTGATCTGGCTCCTAATATGCCTAGACAAAGTTGCGAGACAATCATTATTTATTTATTTATTTTTGAGCAGCTGCATCTTTCTCAATTGTTCCCTGCCAGCGCTTTTCTGCCAGAAGCAGAAGCAATCCGTTTGCAGTGAAGATGGGATGCATGGAATATTTTTGGTGTGACCAGAAAATGGAATAGTCCCATCTCTACATTTCTACTGATTCTACTGTATCCGGGGTCTGATTTGGCATTAACATTACAGACGTCCTGTGATAATGACTTTACAGACATTGGGCCTCATTTAACAATATGGTCGTAAAAAGTAGCGTATATTTGACGGATCCAGCTTGCGTACAAAATTCTCACGTGTGATTCATCAAACTTGTAAATCACTGATCTGAGCGTAAGTGTATGATAAATCAGACTTGATCGTATAGGAAGTGCGTTCACATCATTATGAATTACCGTACTCACAGGTCCATTTTTGTCCCCCACCACAAGTTGTTGGGGGGGACATTCATTTGACCCCGGTACGTACGTACGTCTTCACATGTATGTACCAGAGCCCACCACCAGAGGGGCGCTATTACAATACATTTTCCCGTAGCCAAGTACATTTAGCTTTGTACATAAAAAAACTATGCTTGATGTCTCAGCATAGTCTCTGGCATTTCTACTCAGCAGACCGTCGACTTTCTAAATCCACAGAGTTAAGGTTAAGGTGTTTAGTAGCTCTTTGTGGAAAATGTAGAATGTACATGCATTTTCCCATTAAGCCTTTGGTAGTGGATTTGTTTTTTGGGCCACTAGATAGAGACATTGTACAGGTGAACACTTAGCCACAGGCTGAGATGTATAGACTATGGCTAGCTAGTTATAGTAATTACATTTCACAGCGTAGATCAGATAAGGAAGTGTTGCAGTGTGTGAGTTGTGCCCAGCTGCGCCTGAGATGGACCATGTAATCCAATCAGCTAGTCTAATATTCCATAGGCTATTAGGCTAGCAGACCACAATCAACACAGTGAAAACACTAGCCTACAGAATTTTGCATTTAGTTTAACTTCCACCAATATTCAGTGCTTGATTTTTAGGATGAAAGAGGAACAGGTGCTGTCTTTTCCAAGTCAGCCTATTATGTTCACCGAAATGCGCTTCAAACTGTCACATTCTTTTCGTATTCAGAAGAAGTTGTTGTAACGTTACTGGTTTTCAGGTAAGCTGTCACTTTAAGTAAATTGACATAAAATAGCTATTTTGTAAATTCTGTGACATTTAATACAGTAGCTGGCTAATAAGGCGCGACCGGGTGTGCCATTAATAACGTTAACGTTATATGTCAGGACACCGACTCATTTACAGTAACGTTAGGCTACGTTAGCTAGCTAGCTAAGTTTGCTACTTTTAGTTCTTTTAAGAGCTTGATGGCATCAACATATCCAGCCTAATAAACTTTTAACTTGAATATTGTCTCTTCAGTTATACTCACACACAATTGTAGGGTGAATTCAGGTAATCTGGGAAATTTTTTGCAATTTTGACTTCTGCGACTTATTCCGATATCTATCGAACACATTAGATCAATAAATTAGACCTTTCTGAAATCCCTAAGATGTGTTCTAACCACACAAGAAGAAAGAATGTAGATATCATAGCCAGCGGAGACATGCCACACCTATTAATGTTCTTGTGCCAAAAACAAAATTCTGCCTGAATTTGATAATCTAGGACAGGTCACTTTGTAATCTGGGAAAGGCGTTTACTGGCATGTATATTTTGATATTTTAGCTGACTAATGACTCACATTTGTACATGATGAACAACTACCTTTGATGGGTTTGAATAGCATGTGATTTTATGACAAAGAAGCAGATTTGTCCAAGGAGAATAATTTATTACTGAATATTCCCATTGTGTCCTCGAGGTAGAATATCCTGCTTTGTACACATCATACGATGTTAATACCACTTTCACGTGCTGGCGGTTCTTGAAATGTGCATATCATCATCATGGAGTTGAGTAAATGTTTCAGTGTTTTTGTATATTTCTCAGACTATTTGAGATAATTTCATAGTAAAGTAAGTACTCTGACAGAATAACATGGGAGGACCACCTTGCAGTCTGCTTTCTCCGGCAAGATGGCTCCTAGAAGTACTGAGAGGAATTCATGGACTGTGCAGAGAGAGCATCTCTATTAGAAACCATGAACTTTCTTTTTTTCCCACTCAATAGAACTCAGTTCACAAGAAAACTTCACTTCTAGCGACTCACTGAAAAGGTGTGTAACGCTCAGTGCTTAGTAAAACTCTCGCCAACCACTGTGCCCTTTAGCGGGCTGTAGCGGGCGGGATGTAGCGGGCGGGGATTTGTTTAAATTAGCGGCGCCAACAACAGAGAATAAAGTAGATACTATATTTATTCTGATCAAATAAATTTATTTGGATCAACGGCAACAAATTAAACCAGAGTAACGAGCAATTTCCAATATTAGTAATGGTAACGACGATACTGAAATTGGACCAGTAACGCGATACACTACTCGTTACCGCAAAAAAGTATTGTAGATACAATAATAACACGATACAAAGTAATCACGCTATTCCCAACACTGTTGATGACACATAATTGAAAGCACCCAAGTTAAGGTATCAATATAAGCCATCAGTGAATCACCCTGTTAATTTAGTCTCTTCAAACATCTGAAATCTCGAGCCTTCTCCTGCAGGGCTGTTTTCATGGGCCCACACAGCAAGTAAGCCCTTTGACTATTTGTCCAAGGCTAAAGCGGCTTTTCCCTGGCATTAAAGTTAAAGCCGTGCTACGCACGCCGCGGTAGCCGAGACCGGCAATAAAACGCACACAGTGCTCCACCTTCAACCCAATTTGCTCCTCTGGGAGTGGTCCAAGCTGGCTGTCAGTCACGGGAAGTAAAACTAGCCCCACCCACTCCTATAATCTTATGTGCACTGTATCTTGGCAACACCAGCTGTGGCCCTTGGAGGGGGGGAGGGGGGGGAGGGGGGTGTAAACTCCCAGCAGAACTATCCATCACCTGTCAGCAGCTGTAATGGAGGGGGAAATAGGGCAGAAGGGAGGGTTGTGTCCTGTAAGCATGCACCAGATTGGACAGACTTTACAGGTGAAATTTTGAGCTTTCACATGTAACACAGATATGCAAAGTGCGCCTTTTTTGTTTTAATGTCTCTTTTTTTCCGCAGAAGTTTTGCTCGCAGACAGTTTTCAGAGACCCAGTCCCCTTCTGTAAGTGAAGGTAACAGAAAGCCAGTGAGGACTAGTTTGAGAAGACGAAGCCAATTTTAAAAGAAGGGAGACTATCTTTGATACTTCTGTGAGACTCACTATGGTATTCCAGTGAGACTGAATGGGGGAGGGAATATGCATTCTTGTGTTGCTGAACGATTTCAAAATGGCAGTGTTAAATTTCTTACTGTACGCTAGGCACGTTCCCCTTCCCAAAATACTGAAGGCTCAGGCAACGTTCCAAAACATGCACGGAGAGACAACCGCCCTCATGGTTTGAGACGGAGGACAACCACTTGACGAGCTTCCTGTCTGTTGCCATGATAATGGAGTGAAACGTTGGAGCACTGCGTGTGAGTCAGCTGGGTGGGATAATCACAGGGTATGCCAGAAAAGTGGAAGTAATTACCCATATTCGCCAAACTCAAATGCAGAGACTATCTTTTTTTTTTTGTCAACAATTTCTTCAAAAACAATGAAAGATGTCCACCCCCGAATTCTATTTTAATAGCACTGCTGTTTTTGTGTGATATTATTTTCTTTTTTTTGTGCTTTTTTTCCAATGATGATGAAAAATCCACAGAAGGGGTACAACTCTGGACTTGGAGAGATGGAGGGTACATTACATTACAGGCATTTAGCAGATGCTCTTATCCAGAATGACTTACACAACTTTTTTTATTTTTATCACAACACAACATATTATCCATTTATACAGCTGGATATATACTGAAGCAATTCAGGTTAAGTACCTTGCTCAAGGGTACAACGGCAGTGCCCTACCTGGGAATCGAACCTGCGACCTTTCGGTTACAAGGCCAGTTCTTTAACCATGATACTACACTGCTGCCCCAAGGGATGAGAGAGGGATGGAAAAGGAGCAGAGAGGAGTGGGAGAGATGGAGGGTATGAGAGAGGGATGGAAAAGGAGCAGAGAGGAGTGGGAGAGATGGAGGGTATGAGAGAGGTATGGAAAAGGAGCAGAGAGGAGTGGGAGAGATGGAGGGTATGAGAGATGGAGGGAAAAGGAGCGGAGAGGAGTGGGAGAGATGGAGGGTATGAGAGAGGTATGGAAAAGGAGCAGAGAGGAGTGGGAGAGATGGAGGGTATGAGAGAGGGATGGAAAAGGAGCAGAGAGGAGTGGGAGAGAGATGCAGAAATGGGAGAAGTGTGAGAAGGGAATGGCGAGAGCGAAGGTTGAGGCCCTTTCTGGCGGACATTTTGTTCCCTCTCACGCAGTACATTCCCACAGATTTGCGCGGGAGTCTCTCTTTAGTGTTTCATGACCGCCGCGCGGCTGGGCAGCAGCTGAGAAAGGCTGCACAGCTGAGGCACATCTGCGTAGCAGGATTAGTCCTCTTTATTGGCCAGGCTTGTCACCGTGCCTCAGTACAGAGAAGAGCAAAGCATCCTAAAGCCGAAAGATTAATGGCTTAAAGATGAACCGATTTTGATGTGATAAATGGAACACTTTGTTCACCCCCCCCCTGTTTCTATTCTTGAAAAGGAACGAAATTGGCTTTTTAATCCAATTCCACAAAGTGCTGCCTGTTCACGGTTGGATGCATTCCAATCTGATCACAGTCAAAGGGCCCAACCAAAGCCCCTCATCCCTTAGATGACCTCTCCCTCTGCCCTGAGATACACAAACCCATCCGAGATGTCACTTGAGCCTGGACTACCCAGAGAGCTGCGTCCATGCATAGATACTTCCAGCAGACAGTTGTTAAGGCTGTAATAACTATTTCATACCATAGTGTCCAGTGTTTCCATACTAAAAATATAAGCATCCCCCTCTGTCATTTTTATGAAAAACTGAAGTGCCATATAGAATTCCTATCTTATTTATTTATTCTGTTTAAACTAGAATGAATCACTGCATGTTTACTTAATTTGTCTTGTCACAGTTTAATAATAAAAAACACACTCACAAGCCCTCAAGCTGTGCAATACACACACACACACACACACACACACACACCAGGTAATTGTGCACCATTCAGAATTTAATTGAGAATGCCTCTTAAATTCCAATTCAATTCTTGAATTTAAATTGAGGTTGCAAACAGGATGCAGAATTGTAATTCAAATTTGAATTAAAGGAAGTAGAAATTAAAATTAAAATTTTATGAAATTCAAAGAAATTCATGTACTACGTACTTTAGGTGTAGCTTTTAACAGTAAGCCTTTATATCTCAATATGATTTATACATTAAGCAGGTTATTATACAAACAATATATGCTTCTAAACATTTTATTAACAACAAATGTTTTTCTCCCAACAATCTTTAAAGTACCATTTATAGAATAATCATCATATTTTTAATAATTTAACTTTTTTTTTTGTGTGGAACATGAAAAAAGACTTCATTTCCCAATGCTTACTTTAAAAAAAAATTAAAAAAAAAAAAACAAACAAACAAGCCAAGCATCTTTTTTTGTAAATATTAAATGTGTGTGTGTTGTTGTGACAGTTGTGGAATGGATAATATGATAATGCATTTTTTTTTTTTTTTTTTTTTTTTTTGTTTTGAGCTAAAAAAAAAAAAAAAAAAAAAAATATTATTTTTATACATATAATACAAATGGGAATCATTTTTTGAAATAAATTATGTAATTATTTATATTTTGCAGCAAAATATATGTTAGATTTGATACAATTATTCTGTTGTGTGACTGAGCGGAATTTCTTTGTCATTCCAATTCCAATTCAACATCCTGTGGGGCATGGCCAATTCTATTCAAATTCCAACTCGTTAATTGAATGGGGGCCAATTTTTTAATTCAGAATTTTGCACAACCCTGACGCACACACACACAACCAGAAATACACATAGAGAATACCATCAATCTCACATTCACACACAGTAAAATATAAATCTCTCACAGGAGAACATGAGCTGATGTGAACAAAAAGGGGCTATTTACACATAATACGGTTGACACTGTGGTAATTCATGATTTGCAGAGGCTTCACAGGGCAGTAGCAGTTTAAGTGCGAGTTTTGCTGTTGCAGCATTTTTAAAACGAATGTATTCCACAGTCCTGGCACGGCAGGCACTATGTCCATAGCAGATACTGTCATGGACACCGATTCCCAAGATGGGCTATAATTAGCTTGCTCTGGCTGCCTGCACGATTTCATAGGCTTCAGAAATCGCATGCAGTGATTGGCTGGGAATTGAGTGGAGCATCTGTCAGGCAGACGGGATCCACTGGGACATGTTTCCAGATAGCGTGGCCTCCATTTCCCTGTGAGGGCTTCCCACACAGCTTAGACCCCCACCCCATGCCCTGCTAAGTGTCCTGTCTCTCTCTCTCCGGCCCTCAGGAAAAATCGAACCATTTATCGCACGCTTCCGCTCATTACTATTCTCAGCTTAATTCTTAACCGAAACCATAGACCTGGAGAAACCATTTTGAGTGCTAAACCTTAATCGGTGCCCCATTTGTCAGTTTCCAGAGTGAGGGGAAATGGAATGATCTTGGCACCCTGTCTGTTTGATGGTCGCTCTGAAAACAAATGCGAATTCTATCAAGAATGAGATTAGTATTTTTAAAAAACTGCTCTAAAAGCGATATGGCCATTAAATTCACCCTTCAAGTTAGAGGAAGATTCGAACAGAGCCGTTTGTCACTGTAAAGACTGTTTTCAGGGGGGTTTGACGTTCTAAAAATATAAGTGGATCTGCACTACATTCACAACATATCTCTGGTAAAATATATATATTTTTCCCTAAAACAGATTTACATTGGGATAGTCAGCTGTGGTGATTCAACTTTCTTTTCTCCATCTGCAAGGGTTTTACCCATTTTGCCCATAATAATCTAGGCTGGCTGGCAGTATGCGCAGATGTAATATCTGGGCTGTGGTAATCTAGCGGTGAGGATCTGATGTTGTGTGTAATCTCAGTATGAGGGAAAGAGAAAACACCCCAGGACCCCTGACGGCTGCTGTTCCTGAAGGGCTCTGTTACTCAAACACTTGGGTAGATGGATGTGTTGGCGGTCATTAGCATTCAATGTCAAGCAAACGCTTTAGCAATTTCATTTCCCACAATGCCCTCTGATGAGTTCATTTCAAATGCCCTGCAACCAAGACAAGTCTGAATTGCATTTGGAAATGGTCCTGCGTGTTTAATAAAAAATGGTCCTGGTTTGCCATTTAAAGCTACTCTGATGCTCTGACTTGGGAATGTTATGAATACATGATTTATTTTCAGTCCGCTAAATCAAAACTCAATCTTTTCGTATCTGCTGATCCCCCACCGCCCATCCTCCCCCAGCGTATTTCCCAGCATGCTCCTGTGTGATCTCTGTCAGTTTGCAGGGAGGCAGGGACTGTAAGTGCTTGCATCGCTTATCTCTCATAGTTGATACCACTCAGCCAAAAAGCTACTATTTCTCAAAGGAGCTCCCTATTTAAATTTCACGTAACCTTTTCAATCATCTGTCTGCAGCCATCTCACAGGACTTGGTGTATCCTGATAACTATCACATGGACAATTCTTCAAGGTACATTGAAAGTTAAGGGTTCTCTTTAGACATGTTCTCACAATCAATGGGGTTTAATTAAATAGATACAGGGCATTATGGATCAAACCGCTGCACCAGACACTGATAAATTCACATCGGACGTGAGCTCTTTGAGTCCGATGACCAAGACAGCACACAAATAAGACACCCGAAGATCACAAAGGCCAATTGCACATCCTTCAAACTGTCCATCTAACAGCTGATGAACCACACCAAGCCTCTCTCTCTCTTGACCTTCTTGTGTCTTTGCAACAGTGGTTGAGAGGCACAATAATTTCTCACAATTGAACAGTTTTATTAATTGATGAGGCTCATTAATTGAACCCAGCCGCTATCAGATTTTCAGATGCTGGGACAATGTGAAAGGATGCAGTGGCCAAAGCTTGTTGCAACAGTGTAGTATAATGGGTAAGGAGCTGGGCTTGTAACCCAAACCAGAATGGCTTCAGTATGCAGTTGAAGTCGAAGGTTTACATACACCTTAGCCGAATCCATTTAAACTCAGTTTTTTCACAATTCCTGACATTTAATTCTAGTAAACATTCCCTGTCTTAGGTCAGTTAGGATCAAAACTTTATTTTAAGAATGTGAAATGTCAGAATAATAGTAGAGAAAATGATTTATTTCAGCTTTTCTTTTTTTCATCACATTCAAAAATGTACATACACTCTGTTAGTATTTGGTAGCGTTGCCTTTAAATTGTTTAAGTTGGGTCAAATATTTTGGGTAGCCTTCCACAAGCTTCTCACAAGAAGTTGCTGGAATTTTGGCCCATTCCTCCGGGCAGAACAGGTGTAACTGAGTCAGGTTTGTAGGCCTCCTTGCTCGCACATGCTTTTTCAGTTCTGCCCACAAATTTTCAATCGAATTGAGGTCAGGACTTTGTGATGGCCACTCCAATACCTTGACTTTGTTGTCTTTAAGCCATTTTACCACAATTTTGGAAGTATGCTTTGGGTCATTGTCCATTTGGAAGAGCCATTTGCGACCAAGCTTCAACTTTCTGGCTGATGTCTTGAGATGTTGCTTCAATATATCTCTTTCCTGAGTGGTATGACGGCTGCGTGGTCCCGTGGTGTTTATACTTGTACTATTGTTTGTACAGACGTGGTACCTTCAGGTGTTTGGAAATCGCTCCCAAGGACAAACCAGACTTCTGGAGGTCCACAATTTTTATTCCAGTTCCTCCTGCTTCGTCTCCCTGTGGGTGCAGCTCTAAAAGAGATGACGATCTGCCTTCTTGTGTGACGGAGCCTGTCAATTTCACGCACATCTTTAGGTCTAATAATAGAACGGCAGAAATAATTGCCTGTCATAATAAGACAGAGTAGGAGGAAATTGGCCTTTTATTTCTCCAATTACATAGATTATCCATTTTTTTACAAAGAATATCGAAAGGGAAGGTTATTTTTCTGAAAGTTGCGATGATGTGGGGATCAGTGGCATAACAATAGGCGGGGCAGATGGAGCAGTTGAACCAGGGGCCCAGAGTTTGTGGAGGGCCCCCAATGAAGGGCCCTAGATCCCTTTCCCTTTTCTCTCCCCACGCAGATGCGCTATTGCCTGCAATCTTAAAATGACCCTAAAATAAAGTAGAAATAAACCTGTAGTTATGCTACTGGCGGGGACCATGGACTGATGTCAAAGGCAAAGAATGTTAGTGTGCCATAGGTCAGGCATTATTTCTGTGGAGGGGGCAGACCTGTGAAGTACATGTGAAACGCCTGTTTCATACATACATACACACACACACACACACACACAACCGTTCTGTACCATTTTTCTGAGATGAGACGCATTCTGACGGTTGTGTTCCAGGTGAGCTGCAATCAAATTTTAAAAATGATAAAATTATACAGGAACGTTTCATTGGATTTTACTTAAATTCCACATTCCATTGTACTTCACTTAAGTTCCACATTCCATTGTACTTCACTTAAATTCCACATTCCATTGTACTTCACTTAAATTCCACATTCCATTGTACTTCACTTAAATTCCACATTCCATTGTACTTCACTTAAATTCCACATTCCATTGTACTTCACTTAAATTCCACATTCCATTGTACTTCACTTAAATTCTACATTCCATTGTAATTCACTCAATCTGAACTCATTAACAATCCATTAACATCTGTCCTCAGCATCACCCCCCCCCCCCCCACCATGTACACATTAGTCAGTACACAGTTATGAACTGAACTGGCAACCGGCCATTATTGCGTCTCAGAGTGCACTCGTTTGGTTATCTGGGGGGAATATCGCTTTGTGTAGGATGACATGGCGAGCACATTCTCAGCATGTTATTAGCTGGGATGACGGTGGCCAGGTTATGGGTGTGACGCTACGAGAGCCCGCTTTCACAGCGTTGCGTGTGGAGATGCAGGCAGCCGGCTGTTTGTGTGCGCGTGTCGTCCTTCAGAAGTTCAGATGAGAGAACGGTAATGCCTGATTTATCTGGCCTCGCAGCGAGAAGCCGACTGAGAGGGAGAAGAAAAAAAAAAAGTTAAAAGGGAATGAAGAGGTGCTGATTAAGGAGGAGATGGAGGCAGACGAGGCTGAAAAACATTAGCAGATGGATAAAGAGACTTTCTCCTTTCCTCCTGTTTACCTGCAGGAGTAAAAGCAGTTGTGCCTCATGCCCCCAGGTGAGGAAAGGCAACATGAGGCACAATCTGGGGCTACATGTTCTTCTAAGGCGCATGTCTGTTCTGTGTGTCTCTTTCCACATAATTACCAGTTGATATAGTTTTTCATTACGTTATTTTTCCATTAAAATGTACCCGTCTGAAAGTGAACTGCACGCTTATGTGTTTATCAAGTTGACTGTAATGTATTGGAGTCACTGATTTTCTTGAAAAATAATTGCCTGGATTACAGGCAACTGAAAATAATTGCTTAACGCAGTATTGGACAGCCCAAAACAGTAAAATAATTAGAGAAGAAATAGTGCTCAACCTTACAAGCTTACATCAAAGTACTTTTCAGCACTATGACTTTGTCCCAATAGTTTTTACTTGTTTCCTAGTAGGGAATCGTATGCCTTCTCTACTTCTCCCATAGTCTATTGCAGTAAAATCAGAAGATGCGTAGCGTAGATGAGTGGATGAGCCAAGAGAAAGATTGAGTGGTACAAGACAAGAGAAATGATAAACAGGATTCGTTATAATTCTCCATGGTCATGGAACACTCTACCAGTCTCTTGCACAGCTCTGATTTTTCATACTTGTGTTAGCGTTAGCATTAGCATAGATTGTACATGTTAAATGATTCTGAACTATAGTTTAATATGGTACATGTTTCCTTGCCGCGTCTTCTAAAAGAGATCATTAATCTCAAGAGACCCATGGTTAAATAAACAAATAAATGAAAGTTTCAAATCACTGCTCCTAAGTAGTTAGGATGGGTCAAATGCAGAGGACAAATTACCCCACGGGGTCAATAAAGTATAACTTAACTTAACTTAAATCGGCCACAAAGATAAGTGTTTCCAAACGGTTTTTTGTCTTTAGCAGCAGCATGATGTATCTCATGTTGCGCCAGCGATGACTGTCTGGTGGATTACACCGGGCACAATATTCCTCCTCATTCATTCGCGTTTCAATGAAGTTGGAAGCAAGGGGCGGTTCTTAAGGTGTCCTTAGCCGTGGAGATACCATGTGCTCACACAGGAAAGGAGGAGGCACAGGAATGTCCTGTTCGAGATGGAGAAAAAATAAGAATCCATGCTATTTGTGCATATATTTGGCCCTTATAGTACATGCACAAATTCAGTCTGAAAGTTTCACGCATGCATGCTATGTATCGATTCAAAAAAAAAAAAAAAGATTCTCAAGAAAGTTCTGCCACCGGTAGCAAGCTGGATAATCACAAACCTACGTATGTGATTGGTGCAGCGCAAGCTGGATAATCACAAACCTACGCATGTGATTGGTGCAGCGCAAGCTGGATAATCACAAACCTACGTATGTGATTGGTGCAGCGCAAGCTGGATAATCACAAACCTACGTATGTGATTGGTGCAGCGCAAGCTGGATAATCACAAACCTACGTATGTGATTGGTGCAGCAGCAACATTGATTTTAGACAACATGAAGAACGAAGAGATTGAAGAAATCCGATCCTAATGATTGCATAGACTCAGCACCATTATGGACTGCTTAAGGGCACAACACTCACCTTCTTGTTGTTCTTTCTCTCCATAAATCATGCTTAGAAAAATCAAACCTGCACTTCACATTTGTAATTATGGTTTATTTTCCCATGAAAATGTATTTCTTTCTTATTGAACAGCTTGCTATGACAAATGACAGCATGGCACTCCACATCAGGAATAATTAATCATTTTGAGCTTTTTACTTATCGAGTGACCCCCGCTAGCCTGCTCAAAAACAACATTTATATCATACACTTTTCTCAAAAACAACATTTATATCACATCATACACTTTTCTCACAAACAACGTTTATATCACATCATACACTTTTCTCACAAACAACGTTTATATCACATCATACACTTTTCTCAAAAACAACGTTTATATCACATCATACACTTTTCTCAAAAACAATGTTTATATCACATCATACACTTTTCTCAAAAACAACATTTATATCACATCATACACTTTTCTGGACTGAGAAAAATCTGCCGAGGCCATAATCATAATTTTGGTTGCTTTTTCCACAATGATGCAATATTGTCAAATCTTATCGCTTGACAAGTAATTCCAGTTCATTTTTGTGATTGGTGTGTGCATGCGTATGTGCATGGATGTGTGTGTGTGCGGGTGTGTGTGTGTGTGTGTGCGTGGATGTGTGCAAGCGTGTGTGTGCGTGTGTGTGTGTGTGTGCGTGTGTGTGTGTGTTCCTCTGTGGCTTTTCGATAGAGCTGTATGCCGGGACAGAGGCAGCAGGGAGGAGGCTGAATTGAGCTGAATGACCAAAGGCCTGCTTTGGTCCAGAGACTGGATCCTAGTTGTATCGGTCATTCAGTTCTGGATTCATTCAGCAGGAAAAGGAAGCCAGCTGCTGGGTCTTTTCTCTTGTGTAGACATGCAGCTGAATGACCAAAGGCCTGCTTTGGTCCAGAGACTGGATCCTAATTGTATCGGTCATTCAGTTCTGGATTCATTCAGCAGGAAAAGGGAGCCAGCTGCTGGGTCTTTCCTCTTGTGTAGACATGCAGCTGAATGACCAAAGGCCTGCTTTGGTCCAGAGACTGGATCCTAGTTGTATCGGTCATTCAGTTCTGGATTCATTCAGCAGGAAAAGGAAGCCAGCTGCTGGGTCTTTTCTCTTGTGTAGACATGCAGCTGAATGACCAAAGGCCTGCTTTGGTCCAGAGACTGGATCCTAGTTGTATCGGTCATTCAGTTCTGGATTCATTCAGCAGGAAAAGGAAGCCAGCTGCTGGGTCTTTTCTCTTGTGTAGACATGCAGCTGAATGACCAAAGGCCTGCTTTGGTCCAGAGACTGGATCCTAGTTGTATCGGTCATTCAGCTCTGGATTCATTCAGCAGGAAAAGGAAGCCAGCTGCTGGGTCTTTTCTCTTGTGTAGACATGCAGCTGAATGACCAAAGGCCTGCTTTGGTCCAGAGACTGGATCCTAGTTGTATCGGTCATTCAGTTCTGGATTCATTCAGCAGGAAAAGGGAAACAGCTGCTGGGTCTTTCCTCTTGTGTAGACATGCAGCTTTGTCTTCAGAGGCTGAATGCATAAATGTTGAATGACTGAATTAATCTTTAACGCTTAGTTTTGGAACAATGTGAGATACTGCTGAGAACACACACACACACACACACACACACACACACACACACACACACACACACACACACACACACACCACACCTGCATGCTCACAATAGAAAATGAACCTGAAATTGTATAATGTGATATGGCCGCATGGCATTGGCAAGCTCGCAGCCTTGTGGAAACTCAGTGGAGCAGAATGAGCAGCAGGAGAGATGTCGGTGCCAGGAGCAGATTGCGTGTCAGGAATCAGCACACCGTTAAAACACTGACTTCATGCAGAGAACACAAAACAATGCACTTAGGGTTTCTTTGACAGTTAATTTTCCAGCTAAACATTGGCATGATTGATGAGTCAGTCTTGATACTGGCATTTAACACACAAGGCCCCAATATGTACTGATTCTGTGTTACCAGCCCTGTGTTACCAGGTCTTATCAAAACTATGTAAGGATTAATGATGAAAATTACTGGGATAATTGGGGGCTTTTTTCTCAAAGGGATTTTTTTCAGAGTTTACATTATTTATCTAAAGTACTTGCACATTTTTTTTTACCAGAATATTTTTCCCAAATGTGTAAGTGCAAATGCGTCTAGGCCCAAGTGGAATTGCTATTTTAGGCTCCCGTAACTGGCCAGGTTTGGTAGTTTCATGGGCTGCAGTAAGCCCATTTGTGTCAACCTGGGTTGGGCCTTGGGCGTCACAATTCGAGGGTGTGTCAATAGAAACATTCGGCACTGTGCAAGTTTGTTGGTCAATAATGCGTTGGTGTTTTAAACCAACCGAGACCAGGTTTAAATGCAAATGGTGCTGCATTGTGCTATTTTGGTGGTGTTATGAATGAGCTGCACATATGATGCATGAACACATAACCGAGGCATGTTGCACAGGTGCGCTGACAACTTTATTTTATTTTATTTGTGTGTTTGGCAGGGCTAGGTCAATGATTGAGTGAACGTTTGCAACATGTAAAAATAATAATAATAATAATTGGACAAGTAGGACAGTTAGAATATAGCTCTCAGAAAGTCAATGCATTATTTGTGGCATGTTCTATTCTACACAACATAGCGTTGGTAGTGCGGTATAATGGTTAAGGACCTAGGGCTTAATCCAGGTCCAATTCCCAGCTAGGGCGATACCATTGTACCCTTGAGCAAGGTACTTTTTTCTGGTTTCTCTCTATATATACAGTATACTGTGTGTGTATGTGTGTGTGTGTGTGTGCAGTATATGAATGCATACATTTTTCAGTTTATGTAGTCCCCTGGGTTGGCATGGTATTTAACCTGAATTTATTCAGTATATATTCAGCTGTTAAAACGGATGTAAAAAAATGCAAAAGCTGTGTATAAATGCATGAGAGAGCAGCGACTGTTTGGCTGTGGAGAGAGCAGGGACTGTTTGGCTGTGGAGAGAGCAGGGACTGTTTGGTTGTGGAGAGAGCAGGGACTGTTTGGTTGTGGAGAGAGCAGCGACTGTTTGGCTGTGGAGAGAGCTGAGACTGTTTGGCTGTGGAGAGAGCGGGGACTGTTTGGCTGTGGAGAGAGCAGCGACTGTTTGGCTGTGGAGAGAGCTGGGACTGTTTGGCTGTGGAGAGAGCGGGGACTGTTTGGCTGTGGAGAGAGCAGCGACTGTTTGGCTGTGGAGAGAGCGGGGACTGTTTGGCTGTGGAGAGAGCAGCGACTGTTTGGCTGTGGAGAGAGTGAGGACTGTTTGGCTGTGGAGAGAGCGGGTACTGTTTGGCTGTGGAGAGAGCAGCGACTGTTTGGCTGTGGAGAGAGCGGGGACTGTTTGGCTGTGGAGAGAGCAGCGACTGTTTGGCTGTGGAGAGAGCAGCGACTGTTTGGCTGTGGAGAGAGCGGGGACTGTTTGGCTGTGTTTTTTAAGTGAGTGCACTTATTTTATCTAATCAATTAAACTTAGATGAAGTGATTTTTTGTTTGCTTAATTTAAACAGTGGTATTAAACAAAAATTGACAGGAAAGAAACAAAAAAGCACTGGCATATAAATGGGAATTTCATTTTTGAGGAGGAAATGAATGTGAAAATTAAACAGTCTCATAATTTGTTTTATCAGAAGTAACTGTTCAGTAATAGTTCTACGGCTCGTAGAGAGCTGCGTAACAAAGCCTCTCTTAACGCGCTCGCTCGCTCTTCAGCCTAGACAAAATGAGCAGTTGGCCGTGGCGCTAATGCACTGTTTTTAAAAGGAAACAAATGGAACGATCTGATTTACAATAATGAAACCCCCATTACACCCACGGTTCATTTAATCCTCTCGAGCCAGCCACTTTTTTAAAAATGAGCTTGCACTAGTAGCACTATGGCACACATAATGAAGGGTAGGCTTGGCATGTGCGCTAATGCACTGTTTTTTAAAAAAAAAAAATGGAAAACGATCTGATTACAATAATGACCCCCCCCACCACACGTCATTTTTAATTCTAATCCTCTCGAGCCTTTTTACAAATGATGCCCCGCCATTGCACTAAAGTTGTCGATAAATTACTGAAGGGTAGGCTTGGCATGTGGGGGTATGGGTGGAATACGTGGGGTGGGTGGCTAGGTAGTGCCTAGGGGTGTGCTGAGTTGATTATAGTGTAGGATGATGAACAGGGACAGTTATATATTCTTATGTATATTACTATATATACATCAGTTGTATATGTCGTCTTAATATTATATATTATATTATATATATATATATTGTATAATTTCTGTGGATATCATCATATAGATGGTGGAGGAAAACTAGAATGGCTACTGAGAAATTATTTGTTTAAGACTACAAGTTTTGTTATGACTGTAAATAGAGGATAGGCCTTTTTTGATTTTATTTTTTATTTCTGTATTCTTATCTTTAATCTCTTTTTAATACATTTTTGGCATTAATGGAATGTTTTAACCTTTTTTGAATTAATGATGATGATGATTGTGTTAACTAATGATAATGCAGGAGTTGAATAACAGTTATGTTGGGTGAAATACTGTACTGCTAATTGTCATCTTGAAATAACCATGATGGTGATAGGTCTGATAATGAGCGTAGGGACAATGTGGTGATGATGCTGTACTGTACTGTCTGAGTTCAATAATAACTAATAATGAGCGTAAAGACAATGTGGTGATGATGCTGTACTGTACTGTCTGAGTTCAATAATAACTCATAATAAAATAAAATACAATTTTTAATTAAAAAAAATAATTACAGAAATTGAGTTGGACTCGCCCTAATTCTCCAGCACCTTGAGATAGGGGTAGTTTGTTCACAAGTGTTATTTATATACTTACTGATACACACCAAGCAAAATTGCGTACCATCTAGTCATACAGTTACCGATTTACGAAGGTCATTCGTGCAGTCGGATATTTAGCCTGCCATTCATAATTAATGTTGATAATTGATGTTCAATGTGTGGCTTGCTTAAAGGGGGCAGCACCTAGGAAGTTGACCAGTGACCTTTTGGCTAAAACCCCTGCTCCTTAACCTCAGCACTGCTGCCTCTGCATCCTGCAGACAGCTCTTAAGTCCTCCCGACTCCTCCGTGCTGCGCTCCGGAAATTCAGCCTCCTCTTGGCCTCCTGAGGCCTCACCCCACCTCCTCCCTAATTCAAAATTAACACCCTGACAGTCCCAAGATTAGCGATGTCCTGACCTGGGAGGAAAGGCAGCCGTGCCCCTGGGGAAGGGAAGACTCCACTCTGTCTGATTGAGTTTACGGCAAAGCGACTATCACCAGAATGGAAGCGCATCAGAGTGGTTTAAAAAAGAGCCATTATATTTCATGTGTGATGACAAAAAAATATCGACATTTTATATTTGTTTTTGTTTCCCCCTCTCTCCGGCACTGAGAGTATATGCACCTGCTCATCTGTAATGCGTTGTGCGGTATGTGCTGTTTTATTAAGCCTGGCTTGTTACCAGTCAGGGAGGCCAGTGACCAACACTAAGCTCTTTCCTAATTAACACTTTGAAGGATCAATGGAGTGTGGATGGAGGAAACGGGCAAATAAGAAAGTGAGTCATACTGTATGGTCTGAACCTTCAGTCCCCCCCCCCCCTCCCAACACACTCCAACACACACACACACCATTCATTTACAGCACAAACAGTGATCATCTCAGTCCAAAATGGATAGCTCCATGTATAAGAGGTGGTACTGGTTCTGTGGTTCACTGAAGAGTTTAAATAAAGACACTGAAAAGGTCCTCACAAAACATGGCTGAGATCTAAATGTATTTATTTTACTATGCATCTTTTTAGCTGAGCATGACTACTTAATTACTGATCTTACCAATGATATATCAATTGTATTGCAGTCACAATAGAAAAATATACAGACTGGTATGGCAAAATTGCACACCAGATGTCTCTTGATGAATTTGTCTTGCTTTCTGCTGTCTCCTGACATATATAATTATGGCAGTTAATTACTCAATTTTGTGTGCGTGTGTGTGTGTGTGTGGGGGGGGGGCGCAGCATTTCCACAAAAATCTGGAGGTTTACTCGCATAAACATACATGCACACACACCCACGTGCACTTTCACAAACACACATTCAGACAGCTTTTCTCTCTCACTTTCTCATACATGGCAAACGCGCACACGTGCACACCCGTATTTACTGATGATAAATACTCCGCAGGATCTGCTTTGGGCCCACTTTTTTAAAGACACCTCACTCACACGTTTCAGGTTTTCTGAATGCAGATCAGTAGAAGCAGTGGGAAGCAGAGTTGGCCCACAGAGAAGATAACTTTATTTGTGTTCACAGTAAAGACGGTGAAGATCAGACATGGTCTTCTTCCTACAGTTCCACCAAAGCAGCCTACACACCCACACAAAATGGCCGCATGCTTTTATAGTGGCTGTGTTCACGCACGTGAGCCTACGCCTGCTGGTATATCTGGCCAGGGCATAAAAACACGAGCCTCACTGTCGCTGAAATTAACTGCACAATTTCAATTTATCTTTGTGGAGTGTATAACAGGTTTTTATCTTAAATGTTGTTTAAACTGGCTATCAAGCCATCAGGTCCCACAATAACAATTTAATTGGTCTACATCTGATTTCAGCGTAATTATACATGGTACAAACAAGGCGTGGGTAGGAAGCTGAAGGTTCTTTTGTATTGCATGAGGAAATGCAGAGGGACAGAGCCATGAGGTAGCAGTTTGTGGCAACTTGCTTATTTTTTTTTGTTCATGTGTTTTCCACACAAGACACTTTCACATAAAATATTTTTAATGTACATTGAAAAAATATATATATACTTTGTATATACTGCAGATCTCAGAATGAGTTATTTTCAATGTGAGCAGGATTGGACAGCTATATCACACAGAGTATCACACAATGTAAAGGTTTGGAAACTACTGTAATTGAACATATTCATAGAGTATATAGCACTGCCTGAAAAGAGGAGTTTTTGGAAGATATCCAACCTGTTCAATTTCAGTGAAATATGTGTATCAGTCGTCAGCGGTAGCTTCCTGTGTCGACACGCATATCTCCAGAAACCTCTGCGCACTCCTGTGTCACATTTGGATTAACGGATTTCTGGACTTGGATATTCCCGATTAGGAGAAGTGGACGCGTCCGCAATGACCTTCGTTTTCAGACTTTTGCACTGTAGTGTCCGCCCTGTAAAACACAGCTTTTCATGGAGTGTAGTCGTATACAAGCAACCGCACACAATCCTCTCTGATGTGTGCAGTTGCTTGGCTAATGATAACATGTCCAGATGGAATTGCAATTTCAGGCCACTATATAAAGATGCAAAATATAAGAACATACAAGCGCTTGTTGATAAGACTTTAGAGGCATGTCTGTGGCCGAATCAATTTAATACTTTCAAAGTATTGTTTTCAGTTTTTGTGCGTGTATGATCCTTCACAAACCTCCGTGGTCTTCATCTTCATTGTACTGAGGCAATCACAGCACACACACACACACACACACACACACACACACCCATGGGCACCTGCATAAGCCTACATACACACACACAGCCTCATCTCCAGTACCCTGCTGTGGTGAGCAGACTGTAAGCCCAGAACACCTGGACATCACAGCACCCCGCCCACACCCCCACACCCCTTTAACCTGTACACCAGATGGAGAGCCAGAGAGCCAGAGTTGTGCTCCCACTGTGAGCTGTGATTCTGCTCTGCTCCCTATGCCTCCTTGACCCCACTGTCCTCTGCCAGGCTGTCACTCTCATAGTGGGAGGGGGTGGGGGGAAGCATCATTATAATTGAGGTTGACAGAAGCAGAAAATTGATCACGGACAGATGTGAAGACCAGACCCTGGCTGTAAGCCCCACAGAAAAAAATGACCCTTGTCCATGAAGGCTGAGCTCTTCTTGATTGCGGCTACATGCATCACACTTCGGTTCAGGAAATCATTTGACCTCAGCAACACAGTCCGCCACCAATAGTGTCTCTGACGGCTCACCTCTTTGGCTTTTTGTGTACACAGCAAATACCTTTTCTAGCCAGGTAGGAGTGTATGATGAGCCCTAGTAACCCTCAGGGCTCGCCACTCCTCAGTACATATGAAACATTTGTGTGACTTCAGGCAAGAGGAAAGCTGGTTTTTAAAGGGAAGGCAGATATCCCCTCAGTGAGACTGAAATCACCTGCACCCCCACCCGCCCACCCCTCACTCTTACACTACTGAGAAGCCCACTGATTTCTCACTGCCTCAAACGCATCTTTGTTTTAAAATCATTTCTGGGATTTTTTTAAAGACCAATATATCCTGTATCATCAGGCTAGGCTTGGTGTGCTCTCTGGCTGCTGCATTTGTGATTATATTGCAGTCCTGGAGGCTTACTTCAATACCCTCCCGTGTGTACACTTCACAAACCGCCTCATTTACAAGTGTTTATGTCTTTTTTTTCCCCCTTTGTGGAAGTCACCCAGTGACTGACAACTCTTCCCACCAGGGTAAGGAGGGAAGGAGAGAGAGACAGGGAGTGGGGGGTGAGGGAGGGAGAGAGAGGGAGGGAGGGAGAGAAAGGGAGGGAGGGAGAGAAAGAGAGAGGGAGGGAGAGAGGGAGGGAGGGAGAGAAAGAGAGAGGGAGAGAGGGGGAGAGAGAAAGGGAGGGAGAGAAAGAGAGAGAGGGAGAGAGAAAGAGAGGGGGGAGAGAGAGAAAGGAAGGGAGGAAGAGAGAGGGAGAGAAAGAGAGGGAGGGAGAGAGAAAGAGAGAGGGGGGAGTGGGAGAGGGAGAGAGAGGGAGGGAGAGAGAAAGAGAGAGGGAGAGAGAAAGAGCGGGAGAGAGAAAGAGATGGGGGAGTGGGAAAGAGAGAGAGACGGTGAGGAATAAGAAAGGGAAGCTGAGAGAAGGAGGGAGCGAGACAGGGCAGAGAGACAGAGTGAGGGAGGGAGCGAGACAGGGCAGAGAGACAGAGTGAGGGAGAGAGAGAGAGAGAGGGAGGGAGGGAGAGAAGGAGGGAGCGAGACAGGGCAGAGAGACAGAGTGAGGGAGAGAGAGAGAGAGAGGGAGGGAGGGAGAGAAGGAGGGAGCGAGACAGGGCAGAGAGACAGAGTGAGGGAGAGAGAGAGAGAGGGAGGGAGGGAGAGAAGGAGGGAGCGAGACAGGGCAGAGAGACAGAGTGAGGAGATAAGGATAGGGGGCAGCCTAATGAGATATTAACAAGCTGTAATGAGCTTTAACAAGCTTGGGGTTTGACTTCTACTGCATTACCTGTTAAACTGCATTCATGGGGCCAGGCAGACAGATCCCTAATGAGAAAAGCACCAGTAATTCATCTCTTTCTGTTCAAGTGTTTTGGCATAGAAGGTGAAAATATAATGGCAAATGAAGGTAAGCGGGGGTCTCAATGTTCTGCATCCCACTTGGAGTCAGGAAATATCTTGTATAAGCCTTTCTTTACAGGTGAAACAGACATATGTATGCACACTTTATATACTCTTAAACGGCATGCCATGCCCTGCTCAACACAACATTGTGTGGGGGTGGGGATCAGAGCGAAAGTCTCTCCCTCACTGCTCTAGCCCTGCAGAGATGGGACTGACTGAGAGGAGAGTCTGCTCTTTGGAGTGATTGAGTCAGGTGACAGTGACGGAGGTGCAGAGTGTGGAAGGAACGCAGGAGGAAGAGGTGATGGGGTCTGTAGAAAAGCACGAGTGGGAGCATTGGTGGAGGGGGATGGGGGTGGAGTCAAATCCCTGGAGGTGGAGACTCTGGTGGTCTGCTGCATAATGGTGGAGTCTGTTTCCCCAAGTGTACTTGCCCAGGGGTTTATTAATGGTCTGACTGAAGATTGATTTCTTCGTGTTTTACTGGAGGCGAGGCCTGCCTGCCAGTCACACACAGCACTGTCGTCTCCCATTGAGTCTTCCTCGCAAGACCTCTCTCCACAACCTCCACAGACATCATTCAGCACATCTCAAAATAGCTTCCCTTGATAAATGATGCACTAATGGCTGTAAAACACAAAACTAAAAACAGCCTGGCAAGGGTTACATCAGCTCACACAGAGTTGTTCACAATGGGGTGTCGGGCAAGTAGGGTTTTGTCACAGTGTATAGTGTCAGTTCAGTTCTGAATGCAGCTCTGTCTACTATTAATTCTCCTCTTAATGGGTTACCCCTCTGGAAGATAACCCAAGGGAACAGGCAACAGAGAATACATGTATTATAATATGAGTAAAAAAAATTAATAATCCCAATTTAAATATCCAAATTCGTTGATAGGTTAGTCGAACAGTAACCTGGTGGTCAAATCAGTCAAATCAGGTCTGATGTAATTAAAAATATATATTTCATTAAATGAACAACAGAATATGTCGATTAGAATAATGAATTGAAAGCATTGATGAATGTAGGTTTACAACTTATAATTTACAAAAACAAGGTTAATTTGAAATGACCAGCAAAGAGAGAGACAGATAAGATCAAACTTTCCAGAGTGTTCCGATCTTCATGTTTCTGCGCAACAGGAGCAAACAGAAACACACAACCAAGAAACCACCGCCCAAATAAAATGAGGAAAACCCTTCTTCTCAAAGGCTCCTAAAAAACAACTGAAAACTTTTTCCTTCTGCCATCATAGATACCCAGCAGGGCTTGAGGAAGCTTGCACGGATTGGGTAATGCCAAATTAAGGTTTGAAAGAGGAGTCAATGGAGATGACTGGCATATCTAAAAGCTGACACATTTGCCTATTAAAGTGATCTTAGATTGGTGAAAGCAGGGCTAAAACCATGATATTATTATCAAAAGAGCCATGGTTTTAGCCTCTTTTGAACAAGGCCAAACATGAGTATGTTAGGAGGTAATTCAGCCCCACTATTGACTAGATTTGTTTGCGCAGATAAGGGCCACATTCCCTTCACAGTCTGTGGAGGGAAAATGAGAGAAACAGGCAGCAGGTTACTTTATAATAATATACGTTATGTTCACTATATTAAATTATATTGTCTCTCTCTCGAAGGTCGTAATCTAAACACTAGATATGTGACAGGGGACACGTGTAAACTTTACCCTTACAACTGTTTTTACCGCTCATGATCTCTGCTAATCTCACAGCTGTCCATATGGCAGTTAGGCCCACTGTGTGTGTGTGTGTGTGAGAGAGAGAGAGAGAGAGAGAGAGAGAGAGAGAAGAGAGCGCGAGAGCGCGCAGAACGGGGTGGTCCTGGCCCAACTTCTTTTAGCTTGGACCTGAAAATACCTTTTCAGAGGTTGTTCTCTGTATTTCAGTAAATCTGAAGGTCACATTGCTGTGAATACAATTTGCTACCTAATTTCCTTTTAAGATTGTCATTGGCTGAATCTGTCAACTTTAAAAGGTTAAATTGGCAGAAACCTGAGCTGCCTTGGCTTCAATTTTCACCTTAAGAAATAAGGTTTGCTGCAAACATTGAGGCATTATTTACCTTCTGTCGCTGCAGTAAAGCGTATGGTCTTATAGCTCGCTCGCTAGCCGTCATTACCTAGCAGATGGATATGTCATCAGCCACCTCTAAAAATAGCCCACTCCAACCGTGTGCAAGCAAACACCCCCTACTCATACACATACGACACAATCCCAGGTTGCACTGGAGTCAGTCAGTAGAGCTTGTCAGTAGAACAGAAAGCAGAACTCTATCTGTGTCTGCTAGTATGCAATATTTACACAAACTTCAAAAATTACCTCAAGGAAAACCTAGTTTGTGTAGTACAAAACCGAACCGAACATCCACAATTTTAGAACCCTATCTTAATGTAAGTGAAAATACTGCATATGGAAAAATGCTATTAACTATCTTATTAGATTTGTATGCATGTGATATTTAGATATTTATATGATTATTTAACTTAAACTGGTGTGTGGATCTCCCACAGTTTGCTTTCTTTATCATGCACACTCAATGTGCGTGTTCTTGGCACTCTGTCATTCAATTCTTAATATGAAATGTGTCACAGTTAATTTTGACAGGTAGAATTACCAAGAGAACATGAGGCAGTTCAACGGGAAAGAGGACAGGATAGGCAGAGGGGCATCATATAGGAACACTATCCCTCAAGCATTATGAAATCATAACTAAAATTCATTATGTTGACTGATTGTAAATATTAGAAAATACACCAGTATTGCCATGCCAACCTCTTGCAGGATATTTATAAAAAGTATTCTGAAATGTATCCAATATGTGCATAGAACACTGACAATAGTTGCTGTTTTATGTGATATGTGTTGTATTGGGTGTCTATGTCGTATCTAATATTGGTATAGTTTTTTTTTATTCTGTTATGTTTGTAGAGATGCAATGTTGAGATTTATTTTATGATTAGGTTTTTTATCCGTTTTTATTGCCATGGTTACAGAAGGTTTAAGAAAACTAGGCAATTCTGTGAGCAAACTTTGTTTCATATTCCACAGCAGTGCTCTGAAACGTGCGGGGGTGGGGGGGGGGGCAACCTACCATTTTCGTTAATTAAACTGAATCAGATGATCTATCTGAAGATCCCAACTGCACTACTGTGAACACAATTCATATTGCATTATCGTGTCAACATTCCTCCATGAATGTACACATTATTTGTTTGTCTCTAAAAATTGGATGCTGATGTGAGTATACTGTTTGAGTACTTTGAAATGGGTTGTGCACAAGCCCCCACACTTCCAACAGGGGTGAGATTTTGGCAGGAGGATTTCCAGTGCTTATCTACAGATATTGAATTTGTGCAGTGTCATAGATAACACGCTTTGAATGGAAATTGATACAAACAGATGTAAATGTTACGAACATATTACAGACAAATTTAAGATGGTACTCCTCTTCTTACATCCATGCTTCCTGAGGTGGACTGTTAATACAATACTAACCTGCTAATGGCCCACAGAACAGAATTCAATATTACATTAGCTTGATAGAGCAATGGAGAGCTGGTGTGAGTCAGGAGGGTATATGGTCACAGAGAGGGAGAGAAGCCAACTTATGGTGAGCTTCTGAAATATGTGCTTTTGCCATTTTGCCACCTCCAATACAAAGTGATCATTTGACAAATATCACTTTAACTTATCAAATATTAAAAAATGATATAGTAATCCTAAAGCAATTGTGCTAAATGCACAACAAAGAATTTAAGAATTCACTTTCTAAGCAGCGAAGCCTGGAAAGGAAGATTAAGCAGAGTAAAGAGACAGAAAATACTTTTTAAGAGGTGAATACTGCCTATTTGTATAAAAAACCAAGATAATCGATGCAATACTAAGGCAATCTTACTGGCCATGCAACAGTACTTTGCAGACATTAGGACATAATTTTTTGTATATGTTAATATTTATGATGCATATCGTGCAATAACCAGAAATCTACCAGTATTAGGTGCAATATTAGGCAGATTCCAATTGACAAAGCTAGCACAGAAATTCTGGATGTATCTACAATCATGTCCCTAAGGTTTGCTCAAATTTAAAGCATGCAAACCCCAAGAGCCGAATCTTAAAGTCTCTTCAACTTAGTTTTCTTCATGCATACTAACCAAATAACTCGAATACAACTGGCTCAACTCAGTACTGTACACATAGTACACCAAATAACTCTAATACAACTGGATCAACTCAGCACTGTAAACATAGTACACCAAATAACTCTAATACAACTGGATCAACTCAGCACTGTAAACATAGTACACCAAATAACTCTAATACAACTGGATCAACTCAGCACTGTAAATATAGTACAAGTGATAGGATAATTTAAATGTTTATTTGGAACATTAGGTCAATGGAAGTAAAACAAAAAGCACATGTGATTTCTATTGGCTCTTAAATGAGACAATGAAGAAGTCAATAGTCTCTGCACTCTCAGGAACACAAAGCCGATGCTGCCTGCAGCCTTGCCGCTGGGAAAGACGAGGAGTCGTCAGTATATCCGCACATGATGGGCATTTTTATGAAAATGTGATTTTCCACAGGGATAAAAAATAAATGGAAGCGATTATAAGTAATCAGAAAAAAATGGCGCGTTGCAAAACGCATTCAAAGAAAAGCATTCGCTGGCTCTTATCTCTACAATCAGTGATTTGATCACTGTGTATGATATAAAAATGGAGCATCGTTCAACAATCAATCCAGAATTTCAGCACTGAGCTTTTGTCTCTTCCCACCCCACCCACACCTCTTGGTAAAGGTGTTTTAAAGCCTCCTGAATGGTGCTGATGTGAGGTCAGTTTATGTCCCTGTCTGTATGTGACACAAGCAGTGAAATGATGTTTGGCTGTGGCAAGTCCATACTCAAAGTAATCCTTCTATTTTTTATAGATTTCCCAAAAGGTAGCTTTCCCCCAAGTCTAGTTTGTAGTTTGTCTTTGCTTATAAGAACTAGCGCTTTATCTTGTAACACTCTGCCCTTTCTAGCCTTGGTTAGAATCTTTTTTTTCTCTCAAGGAGATATGCTATCCATTTCAGATTTTTCCCGTCACATCACCAAATCAGTTTTGACCGCCTCTTTTCAGTGGAAATATGCTTGCATTTGTGCCAAAACAAGGGCGCTGCCTCAAATAAACAAACAGGTTAAACTCCCAGTGACACTGTTCTCCCTCCACAATTTCCAGTCCATCTCCCAACGTCACCCTGCTTCGGCTTCACTGTTTTATTCCCACCAAACTGTATTCCTTCATTGTCACCGTATTAATGAGGTAGCTGTCCCCAGATGCTTTGAAACGCAGCGTGACCTTAACTGATGACAGAGCCATTAATAATAACATGCAGCTGAATAGCTGTAAGGATGTTGTACAATTCAGAGAAATGATAAGCAAAGCCACGAGCAAATAACAAAGCAAAGAGATTTTGTGTGAAGCGAGAACAAGAAGCGAGAACAAGCACTGTCGAGAGGCTGTGACCCTGACTTCGCAAATGTGTCGAATGCAGCGGACGGATCCAGGAGAACCAGAATAGTGTTTTACAAGTAGAGAGAGGGGAGAGTTCATCGGTGACAGAAACAAGTAGTTTATTGGTTGGCCTTGAAGCCAGATTGCTTGGGGACAAGGATGGGTAACTAGTAGGGGGAAGAACGTAGTTTTGTAAGTGTGACAGCTGGTTAAAGACAGCAGGTGGCTGATTGACCAGATGAGTCACCCTCATAACGAGGCCAGCTGAGATGCTCAAGCCTCAATGGGCCTATTTCACGTCAAGCTGTCGTAGAACAGAAGTAAACAAAAACAGTGTATCACCTCTTCCGGTTTTATTTACCACATTGGAAACTAGAGCATTAGAAACGATGGCGTTGTTAGCTCAGAAAAGCAAAGTACAAGCGACCTGTGAAAAAGTTTAGCCAGTGAACATCGTTCATGTCAATTTTTGGTAATTTCTTCAAGGAAGACGTGAACTCCATTAGCTAACTTAAGTAAAGTGCAGTTCTGTGGTTATGTCAGTTGTATGATCTTAGCTGCCCTTGATACAAACGGAAGTTGTCATACACTGCTTTGCTGGAGCAGAAGCTGTTACCATAGCGATGTAAAATAGGCCCATGTCTGTCATCTTTGCTTCGGCAACAGTGACCTAGACACAAGAAAATAAAGCATCTAAAAAATATAAAGAGAGAGAGAGAGAGAGAGAGAGAGAGAGAGAGAGAGAGAAAATATATATATATATTGTTTGTGAATTCATGGTTCAGTACCCCCATGTCTGTTCACAAAAGATGGGTAAATGCAGGTTGTCCAAACAAGACACCATCCTATGTCTTACCTCACAGATGAACAGATGCACAGAGAGGAGTACTCTCCCGTTTAGCTCTCTTTTTATATTAACAAGAAGAGGGTAGACTACACTGGTCACAATGGAGCAAGGGTCCGAACCTGACCACAGCACATTGAACTGATGTATGGAATACGTATATTCCCTATGCATACACATACATATTAGCATTTATTTTTTTGATGCACATATGGAAATGTCATATCTTTAAAAATAATATAGAAAGTTGCTTCTTAATTGTGCAAGTTGTAGTGGTTCTCTGTGCCAGAAACACGGAGGAAATGTTTGGAGGTCCAGGTGTGACAGATAGGGAGTCTTAAAGTGTTCCTATGAACACCACAGAAACGGACAATAGTCCGTAGTGGAAAAGGGGGAAATAAGGGGAACACAAATAACCTCGCAATAAAAGATGAGGAGCTCGATATCCGAGCAAAACAAAATAAACAAGCAGTCACGCTTAATACAAATAACCTTGCGATAAAAGGCGAGGAGCTCGATATTCGAGCAAAACAAAATAAATAAGCAGTCACGCTTAACACAAATAACCTCGCGATAAAAGGCGAGGAGCTCGATATCCGAGCAAAACAAAATAAATAAGCAGTCATGCTTAATACAAATAACCTCGCGATAAAAGGCGAGGAGCTCGATATCCGAGCACAACAAAAGAAATAAGCTGTAACGCTTATCTAACTTCCGTTTGTGGAGTGAGCAAACCGAAAGAAAAGAGAAACTTCAAAAGCCCGAAGACTTAGAGAGCGCTCGTAGGTATGAGAATAAACAAAGAAACGAAAACCCTAAACTCTGAACTGAGAGCTAAAAAGATCACTTTGTTTTTCCTACGTTGTGCTGCTAACAAGTCCCGCGTTGATAAGCAAAGCGGTCGATAGCAGAACAACTTCCTATACTCTTTTACCGGCTCGAATGTTACGAGAAATAACATGGAAGCAATGAGAAACAGAGGAAGCGGGGTATAAGTAGTGAGCGGATATGCAGGACAGGTGAACTCACTAATTACCAAGACGAAAGCAAAACCCGTAGTGGAACACAGAAAAATCAGATGGATTACCGGTAGAAGCAAAAAAGGAATAAAAAACGCAGAGATAAGAAAAGAGAGGCATGATCCATGACACAAGTAGGCTACAGTACATATCAATTATGCTTATAAGCAATGTTAAGCAATGCTTAGAACAATTGTACTTGTACTGTCATCCTTAAAAACCACAACATGATTTATTAGATTTAATTTGGGAAGTGGAACAGTAAAGGCTACGAAGGTAGCTTTGCAAATGGAAAAAAAAAGTGGGAGCCCAATCTATTTGGGGTGAAGCAGTGTACCGTCTGTTTAATTATGGATGGTGCTAGGCATTCACACGATAAGCACTCAAAACAGACAGGCAAGACAAAAAACAATGGCTATGGCTACTTGCACTTTGACTGCCTCGTAGCTTAGCATCGGGGCCTTGAATGAGATGTGAGCACCAAAGGCAGACATGGAGAGGTAAAAAATCAAAGCATATTTTCTGAGGCTGTGATAGGGGAGCAGTGATAGGGGAGCCGTGATCTGAACGAAAGAGGTCTACTGGAACAGGCAGGGATACGTGTATATATGCACTCCACTAATTTACATGCGGTATTTCCACTGGCTTTCACTACTGCCTCAGTAATTTACAAAGAAAAGGAAGCATTCCACTTAATAATCCAATAGTCACCAGCGGTCAAGTCCTGAGAACATCCCGCCCAGATGCAGCCGTACTGAACCTCTAGAGTCTGCAGAGGACAAACGAAAAGGTGTGCGCTCTGTCATTATTACTGAAATATGCACATTATAACTAGCCAATTATATTGCTGGACATGTTGAATTTCAGTTAATTTCCTGTCACTCTATAAATTCTATTCTTCCTATTCCGTGGTCAAGGTCTTTTAGATATTCAGAGACACGTATATGCACGCACGCACGCACGCACGCACGCACGCACGCACGCACGCACACACACACACGCCCACGCCCCACACAGCCCCACACAGCCCCACACCCTCCATGCCGGAGAAAAACACTGAGATTTAATTTCAAAAGAAACTCCAGAGCTTGCACACACTCCTTCATGGATGACACTTAATCAATAACACAATTCAGAAGACTCTTTCATCAACACAAGCTGAACGCCCGAGCAGACTGGAGCGCGCACCGTCAAGCCCATATGTGGCTGAGAGGTGAGAGAGAGAAGGGAGACATGCGGAGGCTTGCAGAAGCACATCTGCCATCCGCAGATAACAGGATTGATGCAGACTCATCATACAGCGAGAAAAGAGCACATGCGAAGCAGAGCCATTTTTTCCACAGCGTGAGCTCAGGTTCTGCCTATACACACACACACACACACGCACGCACGCGCACACACACGTCTTTATGTACAGTACATGCATCCACATAAAGAGCAAAATGTATAATGACTTTCTCTATGTATAATACATATCTACTGGGTGCCTGTACTAAATGCATCTGCCTACACTACACTGCTGCACCTACAGTACATAAACACAGTACCTGTACTAAATGCATCTACCTACACTACACTGCTGCACCTACAGTACATAAATACAGTACCTGTACTATAAATGCATCTACCTACACTACACTGCTGCACCTACAGTACATAAATACAGTACCTGTACTATAAATGCATCTACCTACTACACTGCTGCACCTACAGTACATAAATACAGTACCTGTACTATAAATGCATCTACCTACACTACACTGCTGCACCTACAGTACATAAATACAGTACCTGTACTATAAATGCATCTACCTACACTACACTGCTGCACCTACAGTACATACACACAGTACCTGTACTATAAATGCTTCTACCTACACTACACTGCTGCACCTACAGTACATAAATACAGTACCTGTACTATAAATGCATCTACCTACACTACACTGCTGCACCTACAGTACATAAACACAGTACCTGTACTATAAATGCTTCTACCTACACTACACTGCTGCACCTACAGTACATAAACACAGTACCTGTACTATAAATGCATCTACCTACACTACACTGCTGCACCTACAGTACATACACACAGTACCTGTACTATAAATGCTTCTACCTACACTACACTGCTGCACCTACAGTACATACACACAGTACCTGTACTATAAATGCATCTACCTACACTACACTGCTGCACCTACAGTACATAAACACAGTACCTGTACTATAAATGCATCTACCTACACTACACTGCTGCACCTACAGTACATAAACACAGTACCTGTACTATAAATGCTTCTACCTACACTACACTGCTGCACCTACAGTACATAAACACAGTACCTGTACTATAAATGCTTCTACCTACACTACACTGCTGCACCTACAGTACATAAATACAGTACCTGTACTATAAATGCATCTACCTACACTACACTGCTGCACCTACAGTACATAAACACAGTACCTGTACTATAAATGCATCTACCTACACTACACTGCTGCACCTACAGTACATAAACACAGTACCTGTACTATAAATGCTTCTACCTACACTACACTGCTGCACCTACAGTACATAAATACAGTACCTGTACTATAAATGCATCTACCTACACTACACTGCTGCACCTACAGTACATAAATACAGTACCTGTACTATAAATGCATCTACCTACACTACACTGCTGCACCTACAGTACATAAATACAGTACCTGTACTATAAATGCATCTACCTACACTACACTGCTGCACCTACAGTACATAAACACAGTACCTGTACTATAAATGCTTCTACCTACACTACACTGCTGCACCTACAGTACATAAATACAGTACCTGTACTATAAATGCATCTACCTACACTACACTGCTGCACCTACAGTACATAAATACAGTACCTGTACTATAAATGCATCTACCTACACTACACTGCTGCACCTACAGTACATAAACACAGTACCTGTACTATAAATGCTTCTACCTACACTACACTGCTGCACCTACAGTACATAAATACAGTACCTGTACTATAAATGCATCTACCTACACTACACTGCTGCACCTACAGTACATAAACACAGTACCTGTACTATAAATGCATCTACCTACACTACACTGCTGCACCTACAGTACATACACACAGTACCTGTACTATAAATGCTTCTACCTACACTACACTGCTGCACCTACAGTACATAAATACAGTACCTGTACTATAAATGCTTCTACCTACACTACACTGCTGCACCTACAGTACATAAACACAGTACCTGTACTATAAATGCATCTACCTACACTACACTGCTGCACCTACAGTACATAAATACAGTACCTGTACTATAAATGCATCTACCTACACTACACTGCTGCACCTACAGTACATAAATACAGTACCTGTACTATAAATGCTTCTACCTACACTACACTGCTGCACCTACAGTACATAAATACAGTACCTGTACTATAAATGCTTCTACCTACACTACACTGCTGCACCTACAGTACATAAATACAGTACCTGTACTATAAATGCTTCTACCTACACTACACTGCTGCACCTACAGTACATAAACACAGTAACTGTACTATGCTGCATATATTGAGTTGTGCAGGCAGTCTATTTATCTTTCAAATGAAAAATTAGCTTAATGAATTGATAGCAAGACAAATAACAATGTAAAATGTTTTATTTGTTTATATGTATTTGTGTGACAAATGGCATCTGATTCTGTACACATTCTATTTAAATTCATCATGCACATTACAATCATTTAGCAGACGCTTTTATCCAAAGCGACATACAGTAAGTGCATATAGAAAGGTCATCGAAGTAGTGTAGTGTAGTGTAACAATGTTTAGATTTACAAAATAACACAGAAAATTGGCTGTAGCCTAACTGTTATATTGTCTAATATATTCTGTTTAATTTCATAGAAATTAACTTGAAAAGCTGAATTGCAATGGGAAGAAAAACAGAGAGGGGAGGAGCCACTTGAGAGGGACAATGACACAAAAAAGGGTGGAGTTGGGGTATCTCGGTGGTGTAGCCTCTAAGAGTACAAATGTAATGTACAGACTATTGAAAACACTCTTTGATAACAACGTTTATAAATCACCATGGTTGCAAAAATATTTTACATAAAGCTGGTATGTCTAACCTATGGGATAATAACAGCGTCATTAACAGCAAATAATTAAAACAGGCCATTGACCTGAGATTGACAGATATGTTTTGGCAAAATTTGAATGTTGAGGTTCAAACTAATGGATTATGTACAAATTATAGAATATTTAAAGAAAACCCATGCTTTGAGCAATATCTCTTAAGTCTAAGCAACTCACATCGTATTAATTTATGATTTAAACGTAGAAGCAGCAGACTCCCAATTGTTGCTGAGAAATATTTAACACAAATGTTGAACCACACTGCCCTTTGTGTCAATATCAAGATAGACTGTTCATTCTTCGACATGGAAAGGAAAAAATATTTAAACTCATATTATAGAATAAGGCCAAATACTTTTAAAATGTATTATTTATTTAACACAACCAATATTCGAAAACTAGACAATCTCGCAAAATTTACCCATATAATTATGTTAAAATTTAGCTTGTTGTAATTGTTCGAATTAATTTTTTTATATTTAAATATGTATTGTCCTGTTGTGATCTGGTGCCTGTAATGTGAAATGTACGTATGAATATAATTATTTCTATTTTGTATGTGTGTAATTGGGTGATGGGAGGGGTATATTTTTGTGCTTTTTAGTGGGGTGGGTAGGGGGTATATTTACTATTTTCTATGTATTGTTAACTGTTAAAAGTGCAAAATAATTGTATGTATTTTTTTTTAAAATCTCATACCAATTGGTCAGATGGGTCGACGATTTGAAAATAAACTCTAAACTCTGAACTGTCCACATGCTCAGTGCGAGCTGCGACGTCGGCAGTTAAATTTTTTTTTGCTCCCCATTCTTCCTGTCTCTCTACAGTGTGCTGTAAAAATATACCTTTAAACAAGACTAGGTCAACCTAGTGCATACTGGGCACTGGAGGTCTTGCCCCGGTGATGGCTTTCTCAACCTAGCGCAATAAGTAGCCTAGGGTACCCAACCGATCAGCAGTGCACGATATGAAAAAAGTGGCGTTGGTTGTTAGTAACAGACATAAAAGTTGATCAACGATTTCTGATTGAATATTTAGGTTTTCCTAGCCTGAGATGAGATAGGATGGAGTAAGATAGCATACGATTCTTAACGTTAGTTAAGATTTGCTTGTGTAATATGAATTTGTGAAAATTCTAGACTTGGTCTTAGACTGCGACTTGTCGCATCTTAACTTGTCGACAATTCTTCAAAATGAGTGAACTATCCCATTAACGTCAAGCCCTGATAATAATTAATCGACACTCATACATTGTGAAACTAATAAAACTACAAAGATCTCCCAATGATTTAACTGTATATTCCGTATACAATGTGTGTAGCGCGAAGTTCAACTTTCCACGGTTCGGGTTTGTTTATTTACCCAACCGATCAAATGTGCAAAAAAACTGGGGAGTCACTCAGTCACTCACCCACTCAGTTAGCTACTATCACTGTTCTAGGCCGGCCTGGTGCCTGGCAAAAAAAAAAGGTGGATGACGTTGTATTGGAGTCTGAATAGATATGGTGGTGCTCCACCGCCATATGCCGTCATTCCTCCATAATCATAACTACAAACACAACCTGCACACAGTCACTTCTTTATGTCTGCCGCTGTGTGCCCTCAATCGCCTATAGACATTTTCCTAATACACCCCGTGCATCCTGCCTAAGGAAGCAAGTATTCAAAGCAAACAAACATGCCTAAAACTCAAACAACACCCCGTCCCTCATCAGTCCTATGACCCAACAGGAGACCAATACAGAGTCGGGCTCCACCCTCAGTGATGATGTCATTAATGAGGAGGCTAGGACACCTAGCGTTCCTCTGTGCTACAGTGAAACGTCCTCTCCTAGCGTGTTTTTCAATAGCATGCCATGCTCCTGTTTGCGAATCAATTAACTGAGGATTAAAGGAGGGAGGAAGGTATACTTCCCTTTTTCCCAGCAGAGTGCGTTTGTGTTTGGGATTAGCGAGAGACTTCCGCCTCAAACGCGGCATCAAAGCAAGACTCTTTCAGGGTGCAGACGTGGACCGCGGGGCTGTTTGCAGATTCTCTTCGGCTCTATCATTAAGGGGCAGGTCGTTTGCTTCTGTACCAGACTAATTACCCACAATCCCCTCACCACAGCCTGTGAGCCTTTTCATTCCGGTACCTTGGTACCAGACTCACATCATTAATAGGAGTAGAGCAAGCCCCTGTGATCCTGTGTGATCTCTCCGCTATTCAGCTCAATGGCGTTTATCTTCAGTGTATGACATCATTTCATAGTCTGATGGTTGAAACTGCGTTTGAATTAATAATATTTTTCATTTGTTGATTGTGGCAGTGTGAGAGAGACTGCTACCCAGAGACAGGTGAGAGGGCAAGGTTGGGTGAACTGATTATTCAGTACTGGGCCTCACTTCAGTAGGTGACTCAATCAGCGGTGCTTGTGAGGTTGTAATCGGACACATTATTTGTGATTATCTATTAGGTGATGGTTTACTGCAGGTGTTTAAACCCAGTGCTGCTTGAGGTCGTAATCAAAGCAGTCATGGAGCAGCTTTGGGAGTAATCAGTCTTCACCTGAGCACGATATTCCCCTGCTCATTTCTCATCTATAATTTTATAGAGAAACCAATTTTAGGAAGTATATTGATGGATGTATAAAGAATATTCTTGCTTTTTACATGTGGGTAATAATTTTGTTGAAAACATTTTTGTTGAGATACAGTATAAAAAGATATCCTTTTTCATACAGGAATACGCCATAATAATGCTTTATAACTTTCTTCAGTGTCAAAATTAATCTCCTTACTTCCTCTACCTCCAAACCAATCAGCTTCCAGCTAACACTATATTTGGATTAGCTGATGGAAGTCCTGTTGTAACAATACACTTAGGGCCTGATTTACTAAGACCTTTAGCGTGTGCAAAACATTTTAGCGCACGCAAAACTAATAACACAACCAATGATTGGTGCAAGACAAATACCACGGCCAATCATTGGTCATGTTACTGGTTTTGCGCGTAAATCAAGCCCTTCATTTGTGAGTATGTACTATGGTCTCTATCCCTTAGTTTTGACATTTATTTCAACCTACCTGCATAGACTGAGCTGAGTATTGCCCTGTCTAAATGAAGCTTCTTGTGTTTTTCAGGTGAGGTGATTCCCAAAAAGAGAAAGAGAGAGAGAGAGAGAGAGAAGGAGCATGATTATGGGAGAAATTCTGAGTAATCTGTTCACTGTGCTGAGAAACTTCACTGAGAGGTAAGGGCACGAGCACTAAGGTGCACTAAACGCGTTGTCACACTAATAAAAAGCTGCTCCTGGCTGTGAGGAGAAAAAATCAACGTCAGCACAAGTCAAATGTTCCCGTATCATTATGTCTTTAGATGTGTAAAAATGAAGCAAACGCACCTTCACATGAAACCGGATGCCCCAACACTTCATGACATTGATAACTTGACCTGAAGAGCAGTTAATAACATTTAACAATCCAGTTAGCCAGTAGTGCAGATCGGTTGACTTCATCTGCTCACTAAATACCCTCTAAAGAGGTAGAAGAAGACCGTTCAGAAGAGAGGTTGTAACATGTTCCATGGTCATGCTCTACATCACTGACCTGTGCCATCTTTTTAACCTGTTTACATTTCGTGGAAGTAAACCTACTGTTCAAATATTAAATATTAAATTTAGCAGCAAAACAAAAAGCCAAACAATAAACAATAAAAAATAAACAATTACTGTACAACAAACATGAATGTTAAAAAGTGCAATAAATGTAATAACATGTATATGATGTTATTTAGCATTACTGCTAATTATAGTGCTTAGCGTATGATGGCAAGCAGAAAAAGAAAGATTTTAGAGACATAAAGTAAAAGTTCTCCCCAGTATTTTGCTCCAATCACCTGGATTTGCTACATAACATAATTGTTCAGCAAGGAGGTAGAACTAATTAGTGAAATCAGCTAGCTGAGTCTATGGATGGAAGAAATACATGGTAAGACTTTTACTTTATGTCCCCTGGATTTCCACCTCTGGACACGTTTCAATGTTAGGGAGTTTTGAGGATGGGTTATTCAGTAACAGGGACTAAAAATAATGCCTTTGGTAATTTGATAGACTAAAAGTTACAATGTCAATGACAAAAAAACACATCCCAACCATCTACTTTTGGTAATTTGATTTGGACATTCTTTTCTATCCCAGTGAGCAAAAGTCGGAATGTAGATTTCTAGAGGGCTGAAAATCTAGGTTGAGAGACGTTTTGATATTAACAGACTAGGTTAACCCCAATATATCTCAGGTTTTACCCGGCTATAGCCTGGCTATGTCCTAGGTGGCTATCAAACATTCACTTTTCAAGCATGTGTAGCCGGGTTTTTACCAGAATGCTTAGACAGCGTTTCACCGACTTTTCACCACAAAAATATTCAATAGGATACCACTTTATTATATGGCCATTTAAAATGACAGGAAACTATTCCAATTCAAATACAAAGGTGTAATATCTGCCAGGTTTTTTGTTTGATTAATGATTTACCTGTTGTCAATTTAACATTTGTCAAGAGTCTATTGTTAAAGATTATAATGTCACCCTGAGATTTTCCCTTTAACAGAAGCTGTTCTAAACTGGATGCAGGCACACAAATCCCAGCTGTTTGTGTGGTCTGTTTGTAACAGAAGAACTTACTGAAATATATAAGATTGCCTGGTGTGAGTCACTCCCATATGAATTTAATCTTAAAAGTACTTTCATTTAATCCTTCCATTCGCTTCCAAGTGGGAAACGTCAATACCGTTTTGTATCTGTAAAGTACATAAAAAGCCATCTGAGCGCTGAACATAACCATTCAACCTTAAAGCTATGAGTTTCAGCATTGAGCAGTCTGCCCTTCGACAACAGGGTTCCCAGGAGGATCTCTTCCTTTACGGCGAGTGTCTGGGTGGCAGTGTGTGTACTGATTAATGTTGCGGGTAGGAATTCCTGGTGGGCCGTTGTTCCCATAAGCAAAGTGCTTAACCTAAATTATGTCCGAAAATATCCAGCTGTATGAATGGATAATATTAAAATGAAAAAAAACCTCTGTAAACTGCTCTGGGCTGGTATGTTTGTGAAGCTAATGGCTAATAACAGTTCATCCCTGGAAGGGTTACATGTGACAGAGGACCATGCTCTGCAGGATGTTGACAGATATGAGAAAGATGAGGCCAGCTGTTTATGAGGTAGATATTGTGCAGCTTAGGGCTGTAAATGCTAATGGCTTCCTGGCTATGGAGTGATTAGAACCTCAGTAATCTCCAGGTGGAATTCTGGGTAATGTTGTGTATAGATAAGTGTCAGGAGGGCAGGTGACAGAACAGTAGATGCTCCTCTGTTCATTAAGGGGACTGGTACAATTATTCATTTGGTAAACTGATGCAATTCTGTATGGTCACTGTAGTTCACTAAGTTAACAGCATCCAAAAGTTGTACGAAAGAAAAGAGCGACATTTAGTTTGGTCGACTGTTGCACAGATCATGCAAGTACAGTGGTCATAGCTACGCTGCTCAAACAACATTGCCTTCCTGAATTTCAAGTAGATTAAACCTTTGTGTCAGTTTTTGGTTTTCATTGGCTTTCTCTCTCAGAGTGAGAGAGATAGAGAGAGAGAAAGAGCGCTTCTGAAATATGTGCTCTTGCTGTTTTACCACTTCCAATAAAAAGTGTTCATTGACACAAATCACTGTAACCTATCAAATATAGACACTTAAAAAGTCATTCTAAAGCAATCCTACTAAAAGCCCAACAAAGAAAGGAAGATAAAATGAGTAAAGAAACAGGTAATCGATGCAAAACTAAAGCAATCTCACTGGCAAGCAACAGTACCTTGCAGACACATCACAGATTTATGTTATACCTTAATATTTATGATCGGCCTACATATCTCGCAATAAGCAGAAATCCTCCAGAATTAGGTGCATCTTCACAGCCCTCGATCCACAGTTTTCCTCACTGCATGGAGTTTTGGTGGAATTTATAAACCCACTAAAGCAGTGGAAATTGTGCACGTGCTCAGTCAGCTCAGCGCAGGTGCCGTTAGAGGCATGCCCTCTCAGTATGCCTTCAGTCTGGATAACAGGTCTGAGTTGTAGATAACAATTTCACTTTACTACACACAAGACACACACTGTCATTTTATTCACACCATGCTATTTCTGAATTTCTTTTAGCGCTGCATAATGGATTCATTCAGCCTAGACACATTAATAAGGTGTTTTTATTAGTGGAGTAATATCATTTTTCTCTATGCAAAAAAATATGTTTGTGTTTTCCTATTTTTTGCTAAATCTGTTCCAACACCACATAGAGTAATACAAATGCTTTCTTTAATTATTGGAATGTTTGCTGATTTTGTTATGTTATGTTTTGCAAGGACAAAAGTCTGACAGTGCAGCTCAAACGGTTTGTGTTCTGTAGCCCCTGTTCCGTAGGTAACAGAACATCTACGTTATCTACATACTGTAGAGCAGGGATTTAATTTCATTATCGTGTCATGTGAGACGGGGGGATGCAGTTGTCTTTAGCACTTCTGACCAATTTTGCTGATATAGATACATGAAACGGTTGGTGTTTGGTTGCTCTTATTCCAAGTCTCATTCCTGAGCAAAAAATTGTATTCTCTTGCCACCCAATTTGAACTCCATGTCTATTGTCTATATACATTCATTTTATTATATCATAGATTTATATCACAAAATTTTTATAATAATTAAGTTAAAAGGTCTTTAATATTTGTTTATGGGGCATAAACCATATGAATGAGGGTGTGTAGTGGTTCTACTGTGGAAAATCTGAGTAAAAAGACAAATTGACTTACTGACGGCAGTCTGTTAAACAAGTCTGTCTCCAGTCTTAAACATGGGGATCATTCATCTTTTGTTGAAGATGTCAGGGAAACGGCTCACAATGGGAAGTCACTCACAAAGAGATGGAACAGTTGTACTGTAGGAGTGCTTCCTGCTGTTTGTGGCGGCCGAGTTTTAGCATCTCACTGGGGATGCCAGCAAACACAAATATTTTCTCCTGACTGTTGAGTCTGTAGTTTCTTTTTTAGCTGTTGATCAGTAAAAGGGCTAACTGTTTTTCATTAACAAAGACCTATAGTCTATGGACAGTCCACACTAAATAATTAAGCAAGAGTGTTAATGAAAAGTCTTTATTTTCTTCTACTCAGTGGCAAACATGTTTCAGTTACCGCCATCTTCAGCGCCATTGATGTGTAATCACCAATTCTAAATAGCTTTTGGGCTTCTCGAATCAAGTGATTAGTAATTGAGTAGCACTATCTCACTGCAACACAATCCACTCCATCTCACTGCAGCATAATCTACACAATGTCATGGTACTGTAATCACCATTTCTCTACACTTTAAACCACACAATGTCATTACACTGCATTGGGAAATCTTGTACCAGGAAGGTCTGGCTCCAGCCCAGACATTCATTTGTCTATGTTATAAACTAAAAATGTGTCTCTCGGTTATATTTGTGTACCGACATTCATCGATTAGCACTGTTTATTGTCTATTCAGATTTGTATTAATTTGCCCACTGCACAGTAAAATTAATGATCGCAGGTAGCATTTGACCTAAAATTTAATATAATTGAATGTTTTAATATTTGCCTGGTCTCTGACAGAAAATCTTTGAAGGTATGGCTGCACAAATGAAAGGAGGGCCTCATATCTGAAACAGAGGAAGATACTGGTGTGGTCCAGTAAAGATGCTATGCTGTATATCTCTGTTGATGGAGCCATTCGCTCACAGTGGAGCTCTCTGATGTCAGGAAATTGGGCTTGGATGTGGTGTCCATCTGTTCCAGGCACAGTATGCATGTCACTTCCTCTCTGGGGTTAAGTAAGCAGCGGATTGCATTTAAGGCTGCTGCCCTGTTGTTCAGGCAGAGACCTGAGCAGAGCACAATTCTATTGATTTAGATGTAATTGATGCTTGATCTATTCTCCAGCTGGAACAGTTCAGCTCCTCTATGAATTGAGTGTACGTGTTTGTGATAAGGGTGGTAGTGCGGATGTGTAAGCATGTGTACATGGGTGTGTATATGTGCAGTCGTGGGGGATGGCGGGGGGGGGTAAATATGTGCTCATGAGAGGTATATAGCATCAGTCAGGTTATTGTACTGTAATTAGGTGTGGGAAATGTATCCCCGTTGTGCAAGCCACTCCTCCATCAATGATATACGTATATAAATTATATACATAAGCTACATATGCTACATAAGAGGGACTTCTCTCTGCGATTCCTTTCGTTTATGAAGTAAGACACAAAGGTTGTGTTTTTGTGCGGATAACGTTTGTGACCTGACACAAACATGTACTGAACCATGAATTCCCCAGATTTACTAAAGATGAATATGCAATAATTTTGTGGTATTCCTGCAGTTAATTGTTTTAAGTATATACAGTGAGCACCATAATTAATTTGACAGTGACACATTTTTTGTTATTTTGGTTTTGTACAATTATGTTCCAGCATAATTTACAGCTCAATCTAGTCTCACCCCACAATTCCCATAGAGATCCATTCAAATGCAGAGAAGTTATAGTATCGCTTGTAAGAGTACCAGAAAATAAGATATCAAGAGTCTTTTGATATTGTTGGGTCACAAACATCAGGAAGTCATGGCATGCAAAGGATATGCGACCAAATATTAAAAATGATTACTTTATTCTACATTATGTTAAACTGTCCAATATTTTTTGATGCCCGAAAATGGGAGGACTATGTACTAAAGGTTCTATCATTTCTAAACGGTTCATCTGATATGGATGAAAATACCCTCAAATTAAAGCTAACAGTCTGCACTTCATTTGCATTGTATCCTTTCAAACTCAAAGTGCTAGAGTACAGAACCAAAATAACAAAACTTATGTCACTGTCCAGTGAATTATGGCGCTCACTGTATCTCTCACGGCTCTAGTTGAGTGGTGATCTTTAATGGGTGGGGATTATTCTCACACATTTTTCATTTGTGGTTTGTGATGTGATGTCCTGAAAAGTTCTGCTTACCTTTTTAGGCAAAGCAAAGACCAGTTCACTGACCCCGTGCTACGTGGTGTGAGGTGTGGGTCCACCGGACCCTGTAAACATTGAAGTGGTCTAATTAAAGGGGAGACTGCCCATAGACGTGACAAATTGGTGTTTAGCATTCAAGGTTTTTAGGGGATCTTGGCAGTTGGAGGATGTGCTTAAGTGAGTGGGGAATGGGTGATAGAATTACTTTTATCAAGTTTTGCAGAGATGCGCTGGTTTCTCTACTGGCTTGTGTCTGTTTGGATTTATTTCTTATTCATTCCCTTATTTTTTATCTGTGCGTGGGCAGTCTTTTTAAGCATTTGTGGACATGCAGGTCTAATTTTTTTGGTTCTGCAGTAAAGGATACATTAACAGACAAAAGGTTTCTCTCTCCCTCTATCTTTCTCTCACACACAGACACACACACACACACACACACACACACACATACACTTTCTTCACATCTCCCATGCAAGCCCTTCCCTTGGCTTCTCTATCTGCTTTCAATAATCCTTCTTTCTCTCTCTGTCTCTTATAAGCCCACTCTCTTTCTTTTACCCTTTGAGTTTCTATCTTTCTTCATCTCTCTCACGCGCAGCTCAGATTAAGGTGGCATGATTATTGTTTGACTCCTGAGATAAACTAAATCGGCCCTGTGTTGAGTTATTTAAATGCTAATTCATTATAAAATTAGTCTCTGTAGGATTTCTCTGTCTGTTTTTCGCCACCTGACAGTTCCAATCCAGAGTGAGGTGCATGCAAATCCCAATACTATTTAGGGAACAGCACTGAAAATGGAACAGAGCATGTTAGCGGTCTGTCAGACATCAACAAAGACCCAAATAGAAAAACAGAAGAAAAACAAAGGAGTGATAGATGAAAATGAAAATGTGCAAATGCGCAGAGGGAGGGGGCAGAGGGGCCTGAGTCACCGTACGTCGGACAGATGTTTCTTACAGATTAATATTGTGGAGTTCATTTATTGAGCGCTCCGCAGAGCTTCTGGATCATGTCATTTAACGCCTACCGACCAAGGAGAAAGGGCACTCCCCTGGTCCCTGCCGCTCCGCCACTGATTTTAATAAATGATAGAGACAAACTAGCATATCAGTCACACGGCAACCGTGCCTGGCGTGAAACGTGCGGATAAATATAGAAGCACTTTGGCACGCTGCCCGTTGTTGGCAGTTTATGACAGCGCGGCAGTCAGATGTGTTCCACTCCGGGCTTTATTACTTTCCACTTACTCATGAATCTTTAAGTGCGGAAACTTTTATTTTTAACATATAGCAGCCTTCTCATTTACTCCTGCGCCGTCAATGTTTTGACACGGCGTAACGAGGGCCTTGTCACCGGCCAGGGCTGCCAGGCCTTTTGACACGGCGTAACGAGGGCCTTGTCCCCGGCCGGGGCTGCCAGGCCTAATTCACTCCTGATTGAAGTGAAACGGACCGAATGACCCCCTCAGCCTCTTTCACACAGAGTAATGACTGAATGACCTGAATGAGTAATGATAGAGAGTACACATGCATACTAACCCTCCGCCAGTGAAGGCCTCGTTTATCCTCTGAGATATTTATCAATAGTCTGTAGTTAGAGACATTTTTTGTTAACTGATGAGAAAGCCATCTGAGCTCAGCAGTGATTGATCTCTGCAATATAGATTTTTTTAGGTATTATTTTGAGGTATAAATATGTATTTAGATAGAAATAGGAACGATAACATGAGCACAAAAAACAAAAAAACAAGAAGCAAAACAGGAAAAGAAAAGAAGTCTCTCACATTCAATACGGGAAAGCACAGGAGAGACAAGCAAAGAAAGTAAACAAAGGCAATCTGTCTCAACGAGAAGTCATCATTATTTTCTACATAACATTTTTACTTCTACTTCTATTTCTGCATTTTAATCTATATTGTACTTCTTATTGTTATTTCATGATTTGGTACATTAATATAAGTGAATAACTCTGAAAGTCAGTTTAAGTATTGCAGTATCACTATTATTTTGAATATAAATAGACTGTGCTCTTATTTCAGCCTTTTGGTTACTAAACAAAATTGCATAGATCAAAATAATTTAGTAATTCCTTAAATTAAATTGTCAGTATACTGCCTTCATTAGTGAAATAATGTTATAATATGAACCACCACCAAAACAAAACCCAGGTTAAGGAATGCTGGGTGGTTATTTTGGTTAAGGTACCATGCTGTCATGCATGAATGAGCCCCACAGTCTCTGATCGAATTCAGACTGTGTCAGGGGCCTTGACATCCATAGGGCAATGCGCAATTGGTGATAGCATCGGCCAGCATGTGAGAGAATTCAGTCGGTTAGGGGGCCAGTGGACTGCATGCTAAAGCCGCATTTGAAAGGTCTTCCTCCAATGTAGCTCTATGCGAGCTTAGCTGTGATCTGCGGTGTGAAAAGAAGCAACTGTTGACACCACATGTTTTGGTGGAAAACTGTGGATGTCTACACTTGGCAGTGGGGTTTGTGTATAAACACAGCTGTGGTTGCAGACAATTTGCCAATTTGGGAATTGGACATGCTCAGCCAAAGACATGTTTTGGGTGCCAAATATAAAATAAAAAGAGAAAAAAACATAAAGGTTAGATGGAGACGAACTGCCAATCCGAGCCTCCATTTTCAGTTGAACTATAGAGCGCTTAATATATATGGCAGCAAATTTTATAATCAATATATCAATCTGGTTGTATATCATCGACATGAAAAGCAGAGCTCATTTGAGAGTTTACAGAATGAATCATGATATTTCATCAGGATTTATACACTGCTCTAAAAAATTAAGGGAACACTTAATCATCACAGTATAACACCAAGTCAATTAAACCAAACCGGTCATGCTGGATAGTGTTGCAGGCAGCATAACATTCGTCACGGCGTCTCCAGACTCTTTCACGTCTGTCACATGTGCTCAGTGTGAATTCTGGTGTTCTCTGGCAAATGCCAATCATGCTGCATGGTGCTGGGCTGTGAGCACAGGTCCCACTACAGGACGTCGGGCCCCTCATGCCACCCTTATGGAGTCTATTTCTGACAGTTTGGTCAGAAACACGCACACGAGTAGCCCGCTGGAGGTCATTTTGTAGGGCTCTGGCAGTGCTCCTCTTGTTCCTCCTCGTACAAAGAAGCAGATACCGGTTCTGCCGCTGGGTTGTTGGCCTTCTACGGCCCTGTCCAGCTCTCTTTGTGTAATGGCCCGTCTCCCGGTATCTCCTCCACGCTCTTGAGACTGTGCTGGAAGACACAGCATACCTTCTTGCGACGGCACGTATGGATGTGCCATCTTGGAGGAACTGGACTACCTGTGCAACCTGAATGGGCTGCAGGTACTGCCTCATGCTACCAGTAGTGACAAGGGCACTAGCAAAATGCAAAACTAGAGAAAAATCAGTCAGGACGGATAAGGAGAGAGAAATGGTCTGTGGCCCCCACCTGCAAAACCATTTACTTTTTGGGGATTGTCTTGCTGTTGGCTCTCCTGTCCATCTGTTGTCACTTTCATTTGCACCAAAGCAGGTGAAATTGATTCACAATCGTTTATGCTTCCTAACTGGACAAATCGATATCCCAGAAGTTTAATTGACTTGGTGTTATACTGTGTTGATTAAGTGTTCCCTTAATTTCTTTGAGCAGTGTATAAAGATTGTACAGGGTTCCTATTTTGAATCCAGTGATCTGAAGAAATATAGCTAAATGCTTGGGTTCTAGTATTATACAATCTCTCCCCTCCACTATCTTCATGTAGATCTAAGTGTGCCCTCACAGTCCCACTGCATTTAAGTACAGCGTCTCACAGAAACCAAGCTTCTTACATTCCCACATGGGTGCTCTCCATCCCTCTCCAACTAGCAAACACCCATGTGGGATAATTATATTGGGAGGGGACACCTATAGCATGCAGCAAAGAGCAATGCATTAGTATCCGCTGACTAGGAGTTAATATCTCTGATCATATGCACATTGGTTGTGTAGCAAGTCTGATAGTGTGTGGTAGTGTTTGCTTAGGTTGAGTCTGAGAGGTTAAGATGAACTGGGCCCTGGTTGAACCCCCAGGGGTGGCAGCTGGCCTGTGCTGGCTTTCTCCGTGAATTTCTATTGAATTGAGAGGAACATTTATGGAAGTAGTTATCATCTAGAATAATTTGCATGCTCTGCAGCCATACCACCATGCACTCTGCGCCTGCTGAATTGCTGAAGCTAAGCAGGTGTGGGCTTGGTTAATACTTGGATGGGACCAGTAGGGGGCAATCTTCCCTCTGGTCAAATAAACCCCAATGTCCCAGTGCAGTGATGGGGACACTGTGCTGTAGGAGATTCCGTCTTTCGGATGAGTCATTAAACCAAGGTCCTGACTCACTGTGGTAATTAAAGATCCCATGACACTTATCGTAAAGAGTAGGGGTTTCTCCGGTGTCCTGGCTAACTTCTCAACCTGGCTCTCTCAATCTGCCACCTAATCATCCCCCAGTTTAATTGGCTAAAAATCATTCTCTCCCTCTCCACCTCAGCTGATGTGTGGTGAGCATTCTGGTACAAAATGGCTGCCATTGCATCACCCAGGTGGGTGCTACACATTGGTGGTGGTAGAGGCGAGTTTCCCCCTCATCATTGTAAAGCGCTTTGAGTCACCGGTTGGTGAAAAAGGTGCTATATAAATGCAAGGCATTATTATTATTATTATTATTATTATTATTATTTTGTTCTGCATGGAGCTGTTTTCAGACAGTACCAGCATTAACCCTAATTATATAATTATACTGCTATTATTATTGCTGGCACCATTTGAGCAACTGGATATTACCAAAGACAAATTTGCAGAAGAAGGTAATCTACTGCCTCCTTATTTCCATTTCCAAAAAAAAAGTTGCGTCTGGTTTTTGTTTCTTTCAGATCCTTAAATACTTAATGGGATCATTATTCTGAGAGTTGGAAGCAGGTGACAGAGTGCATGGTGTGTTATTTTTCAGTTTAGAAAGGTCTAAAAACCTGTGGGATTGTGACTCTCTAGGTGACTGCAGCTTAGTATGATTATATCCACATTTGGACAACAATTCAGGGCACCTGACCTGACTAAGACAATCAGGGCAAATGACACCCTTTTGCTTATTAACAAATATGGGACTTGTGACATGAATGAGTTATGATGTGATATGCATATGTGGGTCATATTGTGGGAAATGCATTCCGCCCTGCGAAATGGCTTTGACAGCTTCCTGAATCCTTGTGACTTATTGAAAGTGTTGTTTATTTTAAAAAGTCAGCAGATTAGAGTATCTATTATATGAACGATCACTGATGTTAATGACTATTGAGATTAATCTAGCAAACTGTGCTGCTATTTCTCATATACTACAGATGCATGTTCCCCTTCTCCTGAGACTGACATAAGACATACATTCAAGTCAATTAACTTAACTTGTTGGGTGGGTTAATTACAACATTTTAATTAGAATGACATTTGCATCCCATTAATTTTTTTTCTCAACTGCATACCCTGATTAGGTAGATGTGCTGTTGGATACCTTCAGTTCCAAGCATGGTTCACATTTAAAAGGAGAATTAATTTTTCCAATATATTTTGTTTGTGCAAAACAAGGTAACGTAATTACTGCGCACGGTGCCCAAGATATCTATCCGTTATGAGTTCCAAATAATGAAACTAAAAGCCAAAGCCCCCGGTTTTACATTTGTTATCCACGTTAATTATAAACGCTAATTACGTTTTCTGTAGCCGCTGACTGCCTTCTCCTCTGCTAATAACTGATCACAGAGTAATCCGCTGATGAAGACTCTTACTAAAACGGACAAAAAATTAATGTAGGGTCTTAAAGTCCCCGAGAATATTCAATAACTGTCTCAACCTCTCCCTATTGTACGTTCACTGAAACACACACATATACACATACACAAACAAACATGCACACACACACACGCACTCACACATGCATACACACACGCACGCACGCACACACACACACACTCACATGCATAGACACACGCACACGCACACGCACACACATACACACGCACACGCACACACACACACACACACACACACACACACACACACACACACACAAGAGCATAAGGCTCTTCAGTTTGAATTCACAGCACTGGGGATTGCAAAATGCAAAACAGAAGATGTTGAGAAAAAGAAAAAAGTCTGTATTGACACCAAATTGGGTGTGTGTGTAATTCCAAAGCAGCTTGTACAGTGATGTTATATTTCCAGAGGTTATAGCCTACATATGAACACCTCAGATGAGATGAGCTTGTACAGTGATGTTATATTTCCAGAAGTAATACACATGAACACAAGAGATGTGATGAGCGTGTACAGTGATGTTATATTTCCAGAAGTAATACACATGAACACATGAGATGAGATGAGCTTGTGAAGATGAGTTTTGCCTCCGGATGTTATACATATGCATATTACCTGATTATTCTTCAAACAAATACATTTAATCTTATGGCACATGCAACCTGAAACTGCATTTCCCAAGAAAAACAGTACCATATCAACCACATAAAAAAACTGATATTGATGTTAATAATTGTGAATAAAAAAATTAATTTTTTTGGCTGACACTTTCTAAATGGATCTGGTCTGGTTTCAATTTGGACAGTGGCCCAAAACTAGCGTGGATCCGCATTTCGGATCCGGTTTGAAAAAGGGCCAGAACTGGTCCGGATCTGCTATGAATGGTCATGCTTCCAGAGTTAATTTTAACATCTGGCCCAGATTGTGCCCAGATGGGCTTCAAATCTGTGTAATCTAAACTGAAAAGGCGTATTGCGGACAAGTCCCAGCTCCGATCCGGAGGCACAGGACAAGCATGTGATCTGCCCAGCTTTCAGCCGGATCCGGGCCAGAGGTGGGCGCAGTCGGCTGCTCTGCGGGTGGTTAAAATTGAATTTGTGTATACGCACTGTGAGGGTCCTGGAAATGCCTCGATTCTGCTCTACACCTCCAACAGGGCTGACTCTGTCCAGTGTGTCATTGTGAGTGGGTTTGGCTATGGCCTGGCCCTCCGCACAGCGGCCATCCAGAACTACAATCTGTCACACGGCACCTCGCTGCCTCTCTCTTCCGATTGAAAAAGTCAACTGATGACCGAACAAATGCAATATTCCAACCATCATTAACCTCTTTATTTGATTATAATAATCAGCTTCTTTAATCATATCCCGCTGTTGGTGATGTGAACATTTTCCTGCAGAGGAGAAATAAAATAAATGGGGAAAAATAACTCCTGTGAAAGCGAGTATGGTTAGACTGATTAATGATGTCATTATCTCAAATTAATGCTGGAAGAACAAGTCCTCCCTGGCTTTTTAAAATACACCACTCTCCATTTGTGTGTTTGAATGTGTTTGCGTGTATGTGTGTGTGAGCAATTCCTGTGCTGTCATATGCGGCGTATCTTAATATTGATTATGTTTATGATTCAAAAACAGAGCTTTACATTTCAGCCCATACGGCAAATTACAGAGTATTACAGAGTATATGAAGAATTGTTCATTTGGACACAATAGCAAACTGTCATAACTACAAGAGCTGTAAGCATCTCTGTCATTTCTACCATCTCTCTATTCATTTTTTTTCCTGCCAGTATAAATATGACAAGGGTCATAATGAAGACCGTATTGCAACTGCTGTTAACAATCTCTTTTTCTCCGTCTTTGCTGAACAGAAAATAACATTGAATGCCGAGATCAAAACAAAAATAACAGTCACTATAATTTACTGCTTGGCTCTGAGTGCAAGCAGGCGCAAGTAGTTTTAATAAGCTAATCTCTCTCCCTCACACACACACACACACACACACACACACACGCAGCAGAATTTGAAGAACAGAAGGGGTAGAATGCCTTCAGATAATTTGATAATGAATCTTATTAATTCAATTGAAATCATAATGCATATAAAGAAATGTAATCTAAAATAAATCTTGCTTTTTGGAGCTGTATCCCCCATTGTTCTGTGCACACACACACACACACACACACACACACACACACACACACACACACAGGTTTTAGTTTAAACATGGTGTCCATCTGCTTACCACCATGGGGTACTGATTCAGACACTATGGTTCTGTTGGCCCTAAACAAGAATGTTGTTGTAGCCCCAAAGTTCTCCAACATAAATCGCACCCGCCACTTAACAGCTGAAGAATGGTTGTGGCCCTAAATGACTGCATAGCGTGTTTATGCCATTGGCATTCAATTTGACATTGTGATTAATCAAAGTAGGTGTGAAAAATTTGTCTGGTTTCATATTGGCTTAGTGCTATTCATTTGGCGTTCTAGATAATAGTTATCCAACATTTTTTGGATGTTGCGCTCTGTGCGTAGGCAAGCACATTAATGTACAACCATAATACAACTCCGCCGCTGCTAATATTAACGGTTAGGATTTAAAGGACAGTTCAATAATGTGTATTTGTAAAGGTGTTGAATACCGTAATGGCTGCTGCGCCAGGTGTGCGGTGGAAAAGGAGCAGAGAAACAAAGAGAGCAAACGGAAAGGGATAAAAACTCAACTGAAAACGTTCACATTTTCATATTAAGGAACACAATGAAAAAACCAAGAGCAGTGGAACAGCAGCGTTCCTCAGGGCTTTACCGCAGGCCTGACGAAGGCAAGGGCAGCGCCTGAGGTGATGTTAAATAACCTCATGAGAAACTTCCTCTGCATGAGACTGCTGCTGTCCAAGGTCCTGCAGGCCTACCAGGTGCTAGGAGACTGCCAGACCGTCCAACAGGAGCCAATGAGAAGGAGGAGCAGCCCTCTCTACTCCTCCCCCCCACTCCTCACTGCATCACAAAACACTATTTTATCAGTATTTAAAGCAAATATTCACGCAGAAACCTCATACTATTTTTTATAATCCTAACAGTAATACATCAGTGAGCAATTTCAGAAAATGAAGAAATTAAGGGCAGTGGGCTATATGAAAGTTTTTAGCTGGTGTCCCGTCCACTTGACAGTCTGATATTTTGAGGGAAGCGTGGATCTAGCTCATAGTAATCAGTATGACGGGAGAAAAACGCAGTGACCTCATAAAATAAACAGTGTGTAGGGATCGCATAAGTGGCCACACCTCCGCAACAAAGAGCAAGCCGTGACAGAACCAATAGTTTCTTCTGTCTGTGTCATCCTTCCCAGTCTCCCGGGGGCTGTCAGTGAGTGAGCATTTGCTGGAGTCACGCTATGTCTAAAGGGAAGCCATTTTTTCTTTTCACCAATTAGTTCAGTCTCATGTCTTGTCACTTTGCAGGATGGCCTGTCTCCAGTAAATGTCACTGCAACTTTTAAAATAACAAATTGGCAACAGCGTTGGCTCTTTTTAACTCCCCATGATCTGTTTAGCGACTCCGAGGTTGACCTGCTAAAAAGTGGCTTGGCCACTTTCATATGTTGTATTTGAATTAAGGGTGTTTTTTATTTTTCAAAGCACAGGCATCATATTTGTGATAAAAACATACACGGACGTATCACTGGAGACATCTCCGAGGAGAAATAAATAAATAATTAAAAATAGATTGGTTTACTTGCAGTAGTTTGACCACATACCCAGCGAGGGATGTTCATCATGAATGTTCAAATAAAACTAAAACTACAGGCAGATATATCTGCCAAGTGACCTCTGCTTTGAGGAGACGTAGGCTGACCTGATGCCTTTATCCTGGAGGGAAAAGTAACATGCCTCTGGACCTCAAGTGTCAGGCAGCAAGGTTAAGAACACAGACTACATTAACACACATACCCCCCCCCCCCACGCAACACACTCTCTTTTACCGCCCACACTCGCTCACATGAACCCCCCGCCCAGACAAACGCACGCCCACACAGCCATACATTACCACTCACACTTATTCCTCATGCAGTTACTCACCCATAAACAATCACTCACACACACACACATACACACACGCATAGAGTCAGGCCTCCTATTGTTTTTTCATCAAAATTATAGTAGCTGTGGTTCCTCGGGGGTCAAATGTCTTGTTGCATCGCTTTACCCCGGGGGCAACAGTGAGGGATGAGGCGCACTTGGTAGCCATAAAAATGTACAAAAATAAACATTACGCTGCTGCCTGTTCACTGTTTCATTCCTGTTTTCACATCGTTGTAATGGTCATCAAGACAAGGCTAAAAATGGCTGTTTCAAAACAGAGAAATAATCGATCTGACAGGACAGTGGCTTTTAATAATAGTTGTTTTTAGAAAACAGCCTTTCTAATGATAAAGTGATGGACATTAAAATGAAATTGTCGCTAGAGAGAACTGGAAATAAAACCACATCGCCGAATGAAGCCGCCCTCACCAAAATGTCCCCAAATAACAATGGCTAATGACCATGGCCTCGTGGTTAGTCTGTGGCATTGTGGTTAGACTCCAAAATGCTATTGTTGTAATACTTTTCAGGTCATGCTAAATGCTTTAAAATAACATTTATTATTGTCATTATTATTATTGGTGTTGTTGTCAGGAGTGATAGTATTCAGTAATAGCACTAACAATAATACCATGCATTTTATTTATTAAGCCTCTTTCCCACACTCAAGACAGTATAGTGACACTAATTAAGACATTTGTCTTAAGTCTTGGTGGCAATAAGAGTAAATTCAGTCTTGTCATCTTAATTCAGGCACAGAAACCTGCTTCATAAAGGATATGATATGTTTGTGTATTTCTGGTTAAAAATAGCCACTTTGCCTAGCGCTGCCGGCCTTGTGTGTGTGCGTGCATGTGTGTGCATGCATGCGTGTGCGTGTGCGTGTCTGTGTGCGCATACAGTACACAGAATAATGGAAACAGAATCTGAGCCTGCAGGGCACGTTGTATTCCTAAACTAGGGCTGAACATACAATTTCCAAGGGTAAAAAATTCTCAGCTTGCCTCTCAGTAATTGTTTAGATTATTTGGAAAATAACAGCCTCATAAATTAGGAAAAGCACTAACCCGATGACTCAACCACACTCATACCATGTTTTATTTAACTACTCAAAATATCACACACACAGCTAAAACTATCGAGGAAGACATTATGGTAGAACAGGCTGAAGGCAAACCCCAGGACAGTTTCCAGCAGCTGCCCGCTAATAAAATTTCCCAACGCTCTCCTTCAGGCCTCATCAATAACAAGGACACAGGGGTCAGCATCAGGTCAGGACTGGTAGAGCTGTGCACAGATTGGCCAGATTGTAGATCAGTACAGTACAGGCCTACGTCCTGACCTGATCACATGACATACACCTCAAGGACAGAATCAATCCTGGGCCTACAGTAGTGTCCAATGTACCAGTATGCACAAGGAGATGCCGGCTGGAGTAGAAGTGTGGTGAGAAGGCAGACCCTAGGGGTCCCTTGTGGTAGGGCGCAGTGAGAGTGTTAAATTTGGGTAAGGGGTACAGGGATGCACTTTGTCGGAAGGGGCAATAGGAGTGCATTATGGGAGGGTAGTAAAATTTCATCATTTCTAAGAGTCCGCAGAAAATGATGTCATAGATGGCTGCCGGGGTGATCTAGTGAGTCAATTTTATTGCATCTCTACATGTGCACAATCTCATGAATAATTTACAAAACTGTTCAGACCGTTGGTGATGAATAAAGATACCTGAGCTATCCCCTACTACTATGTGTTAAACAAATAGATACACACGCACGCACACTGGAACAGTGTAGATTGTGTGACATAGAGAGACGTCCGTAGTGTGCACTGTATAGCATAGAAGGTGTTTCACCTTCATATGAGGCAGAGTGAGCCATTTTCACCATCATTTATTCACTCAACAGGAGACATAATAGGGCACCTTTATGCTTCTCATCTTAAACATCAGGGCTTTTACTTGAATGTTTGAAGTAAAGTGAGTCACTAAAAGGTGCGACAGCACCATTCCACCTGTGATTCAAGATACACTCACCTAACCCCTCCAGTCATCGCAACCCTGTTTCCCCCCACAGTGAATCTTAAAATAACTTCAAAGAATAGCATAAATGGAATGTGATTGAATGACGTTTGCAGGGGTAGTATATGAGACTTGTAAATCCCGGGAGTTATTAGTTCTTCACTTTAATGGTGAGCGTCTAAAGCTACAATAATTGATAGTACATAATTGCGGGGAGGAAAAAATCCATATTAACTTCTACGTTTTGACACGTCATGATGTGGATACACCACATAAACTCGCGCAGATAGGCTTGGACACGCGTAAACTGTTTCTTTGATATCCAGTCCAGTTATTCTTCAAGCAGACGGCAGTTTGCTGCTGGAGGCGCGCGGCTAAGTATAAACCCTGCCAGAGTCACGGCGCTAGCACTGGAATCCTTCCCTCTTCCTTCTGGGATGTGCATCATCACGCGCTGCCGCGATCTTTCTCTCCGGTTGAAGACATAATCACGCCGTTCTTGGTTATTTATGTTTGACGGAATGGCTGGGGCAAAGTGCCTTCTCAAAATGCCGAGGTATGTGTGCGTCCCTTACGAATTGTTTTTTGGCGTAGTTGTGCATGCTTTCCATAGATAATTCTGAAAACAGGCACTTTTTACTCATAAAGCACTTTATAAATTGCATTCTCTTTACATATTTAACTGTATAGTCTTAAAATATCGGAAGGGCAAATGGTTTAACAAACATATACATTGTAACTACAAATTAAATTTCTTACCTCATACTAATATTTTTGTAACAATTTATGTGATTTTAATATTGTGAAGGCGCGTAATAACGTCTTGGCATTTACTTGCAAACGCTGCCGGGAAAACTCCATTCGTGCTTTTCTTATCAGCGCAGAGCAGTAAACAAACCTTAGCTACTACTAGCTCCCCTGTCTGAGGATTTGACAATCCGGGAACAGATATAGGCTAGCCTACAGATTAGCCTATATGAACAACCGAGACCAACAAAGCAAATTATAGCAATATAAACGGGATTTTATTTAGTTCTAAATTAATTTAACATAATTCCCTTATGAAAGATTTTAAACTGCACTCTGAATTAATTAAAACCGTACGTGACAGGTTCTAGAATGTATAATCACATATAATTTAATTCATATTATATTATATTACATATTATGCTTATATTGTTTGTACAGCAGTTTTCTTTATTACCAAAGCCCATTGGGCATTATTTCCGTCAGTGTTGTTTAAAGATGCAATAGTCTGATGCCTGCTTTGGAACATGCTCGATTTTTTTTAATTAAAAATGGACATATAATTGCGGTAAACAAAAATAGATTAATAAAAATCTGCAATTTTTATAAATATGTTTTGCGTGCTGTGTAATGTAGGCTACCGTTATTTAGTAGCCTACATAAAGCTTAGAGTTTGTCTCTGCGTTCATATATTTGCGGTGGGAAAATTACCTTCTTGTATATAATATAGGCTATGTAAATTATATGTATTCCGTTTTCGTGGTAGCCTATACATTAAACCACATTAGGCTACTCCACATTAATCTGTTTGCCAAGTTCAGAAGCGGATTGCTCTTCGACTGAATTCTTAGAGACCAGAATTACTACCACCGTGTCTGGTCGTGACCATCATATCCACAGAATTCAACCCACAAAGCGCTTAGCCGTTACAAACATAAGTAATAACCTAGGCATGAATAATTTACCGTCTCTTATTACTACAAACGGTTAGTCCGTTTAAGATGAAGATGAAATGTGGCTTAGCATTAAATTAGCTCAAGCGAGTTCCGATGCGCTCTGTTTATGAAGTGTCTGATGAGCTGTCAAGATAAAGCATTTTAGCTTAAAGGTCATCAGACCACCAGATGCACAGAGTAGGGGCGATTTTATTAACTTTAGTTTTTAGGTTTACCCATAATCCATTTAGAAATGTATTATCAGCCTACTTATTACCTAGATAGCCTATATCTCGTATGCAACGAGTATTAAAATCAAATGTTTAACGTTTAAAGCATAACCAGGGTATTTAAAGGCTAGTCAAATTCCGTGTGGAATAGCCGCGTTGCCCAATATGGCTAGCCTTGGCTACTATCCGCCGCACAATGAAGTCGTAGCCAACCAAACCCGAGTTCTATTAAAGTGCACAATAATTCTAAAAACTGGCTTCCACGTTGCAAATCGCGTCAATTAAAAAAATACATGAAAATAAAATGGTAAAAATAAAAAATATGTTGTACTTTTTCTCGGTAAATTTGAGCAGGCAAAATTACATATATGGCTTGGTAGCTATTCTGCGACCATATTGTGTCGTGTGAAGGTGACAAAAGCCTATCCATATGATGGATAGATGGATGTGAGCCGTGCATGAAGCATTTATCTTGTTTCAGGGACAAATATTCTCTACCTAGGCCTATTACGGTATAGGCTATTGAACATAGCTGCTGTTTCCTCCTAACTAGGTTATTTTCACTCATGTTGAAATCATTTGTAACACCACACAGGCAAAAGCACCCTGCTACAGGTCTTTTGCTGCATAAAAAAAGTGACATTCATTTACATAATCATGTCTGCAGCAGGGCATCGTTACTGAATAAACATGCATGGTCTATTTCAAACAGTGTCTTCAAGTGACCAATGTCAGTGTGTATTCCCTGTGGTATTTGGTGCAATGACAGCATATGTAACGTCTGTGATATTACATGGTCCAACAAGTCCAGTGAGATCTCAATTTAGCTCAGCTGTTTCCTCTTGGTTCAGGAGCAGTGAGCAAGGCCATGAGAGAAGTCCTGCGTTGCACCATTAACCCTAAAGAAGCCTTTAATAAGCCATATATAAAATAAGTTGGCCATTATTCAGGTTTTGAATTTGAGTTCTGGCAACAAATGCAAGGCTAAGACTGATGCTACGGGACACCTTTAAAGACATTTATCTTGCTAAAGCTGGTTATGTCATTTTTCCATTTGTTGTGCCTCATGAACAGATCTATAGGGGATGGTTTGTCAACAGTTCATATAATTGAATTCTGTTTTATATTCTGTAGTACAAACTGTATTACAATTCTGTATTACAAATACATATTATCAGAAAACATCTGGCTTGTTGGTTGTGGGGGGGGGATGTGACCCCATTTTCTCCTTTTCCCCTATAATCCCTGCCAATGTGAGCTGACACTTTTGAATAGTGGGGGCAACAAGAGTAAATCACTTAACAATGAGGTCAGATCCGCTTATGTGAATGTTAATATAACACTTTGAGCAAGTTCCTAAAGGATGAGAACTGAAAACCACCATATGCAATTTTTATTTCAGAATTGCAGCACTATGACTGTAAAAATAACCCATTCTATCCAGATTAGAATATATCGGCATATAACTGAAAACACACCACAATTATTGGCACCCCTGCATTTATATATAGAATAAACTAATAATTTTGAATATTTGGTCGCATATCCTTTGCATGCATACCATGACCTTCTGATGTCTATGACCCAACAACATCAAAAGACTCTTGATATCTTATTTTCTGGTACTCTTACAAGCGGTACTATAACGTCTCTGCATTTGAATGGATCTCTATGAGAATTGGGGGGTGAGACTAGATTTAGCTGTAAATTATGCTGGAACAGTATGGAATACATGGTTGGCTAAATGGCTCTAAGTCATCAAGGGTCTGACGTATCAAACAAGCCTTAAACCATCACTCTGTTGCCAGAAATACAGTAGATATGGATGAATAACGTGAAGGGTTATCCTGACTTATTTTTTCATAGAGTTCAATAGGAAAATGTGTCAGGAGAAACAACCCTTAAAGTGATCCATCCATCTACTGCATATCTGGCAGAATGATGGTTTGAAGCTGGTTTGATACCTCAGACCCTTTGATGACTTGCAGCCATTTTACCAACCATGTATTCCATACTGTTCCAGCATAATTTATAGCTAAATCTAGTCTCACCCCCCAATTCCCATAGAGATCCATTCAAATGCAGAGACGTTATAGTACCGCTTGTAAGAGTACCAGAAAATAAGATATCAAGAGTCTTTTGATGTTGTTGGGTCACAGACATCAGGAAGTCATGGCATGCAAAAGATATGCAACCAAATATTAAATATTATTACTTTATTCTATATATAAATGCAGGGGTGCCAATAATTGTGGCACACGTGGTTTTGTTCAAAATAATTATGTTTTGATGAGGGATTTTTTTTCTCATAATAAATTAAATTAAAGGTTGGATTTTTTCAGTGTGACATGAAGCTAATTCACCAAACGGTGAATTTCTTATAACCCTTTTTATTAATCTTTACCAGGGGTGCCAATAATAGTGGAGGGCACTGTACATATCCATTTCAGCTTTGTAGGTGTGCTTGATCTGGTTTAACCTCAAATTTAATTCAGCATTTCTCTTTTCTCAATGCTCAAATCTCAGATAAAAGTGCCGTTACAAAAATAGAAAGAAGTTCATCATTTTAAATTGAAGTAGAACTGCACTGCACAGCATGGATCCTGATTTTGTAGAACTGCACTGCACAGCATGGCTCCTGATTTGACAAACTGCCCAGACTTCTGGTTCTCACCTTAAGATTATAAATGAGGTTTTGGCATTGGAAGCAGCTATGAGCACAAGCCTTATGCAGTAACATGCTTATGAGGAGTCTGTCAGTGGCCTTATTTCCTCTGTGACTTGTATATCGTGCGCTGATATATAAGGGTATATAAGTTGTGACGATTTGTCTTCATTTGCAGTAATTTCCAGCCCTCTGCGATGTTTGAGATCTCAGACCCTGCTGACGCAGAGGAGCTCAGCTCAGAAACGACTGTGGGGAGCTCCGTCGCCGCCTGTAAGAAGGTAAGTGCTTCTCACTCAATCTCCCTGTAGAAAGGTAAGTACATCTCACTCAAACTCCCTGTAGAAAGGTAAGTACATCTCACTCAATCTCCCTGTAGAAAGGTAAATACTTCTTACTTGATTCACCTACAAAAGCGGTGATCACCTCTCAATCCTCATTGTAAGACACATCTCACTCTACCACCTGGCTGCACGAAGGTAAATATCTCTCACTCAGCCTATCTGTAGAAAGGTACATTTCTTTTGAAATACCTCGTCTATATGAGGGTAAATACTGCGCAGTCATATCCACGTGCATGCACATATGTACATAGCAAATATTGCTTGCTGTTTTATTCAGGCAAACGCTGACACAACCAGAGTAAATGTGAAATTTAAAGAGACATTGGGTGTCGGGGCAACAGATAAATATAAAATATATGTGACTGATGGTTCTATCTCTGTTGATGGACAGTGCTTGGCATACAAGCACTCACACACTGGAGTGCAGTCTAACACAAATACATACGTACGTTAAAAACCTATGTGAGGACTTGTGCAATCCTTCAAAAAATTTAAAATCCATCATATTAGCAATCTGCTGCAAGTGAGTGCACACACTGAAGGCAGGTAGCTCGACAACATGCCATTAACTAACCATCTGAGGATCCTTCTGCTAATTATTCAGTCGCGTTAAATCAAACATGGGTTTTCTTTTCATTTTTATGTGTGTGTGTGTGTGTGTGTGTGTGTGTTATGTATCTATGATGTTCAATTTGGTTTGTACGTAGCAGTAGATACAATAGCCTACAGTGCTCATATGCCAACCTCAGGGGTCATATTCCAAAGGGACAGGGAAAGTGATCTTTGAGAGACCAGCCTACACTCCTTTAATGTGCACTTCAAGGTCACAAGTGCGCATGCTAAAGCTCAAAGCGTGTTTACGCTATCATAGTAAATGCAGAAATGTACAGGCACAGTCACAGGTAACAGCCGTGTGTAAAAACTGCTTAACTGGCAAGCAGTGCTAATAAAACCTAGGCCCTGGTGCTAATGAAGTTAGTTGACATGAGACTCAGCAAACACGGGTAAAAACTATAACCTGACGAGTCTGAAGAATCTAATTAGCCATTACAGGAGCGGTCTGTGCTGATACTGCGCAGAGCCTCCCTTTGACATAATGCCAGACACATTCACTGCACAGTATCCAGGTAGAAAACTAACATTTAAATTCAGTTAACTTGACATTTTTCCAGTTTTCAAGCTCTAATATAATCGTCTAATTGTTTTTATTAAATGTATAATTGTAATTATATTCACATTGAATATAGCAATCACATTCACTGGGATTTACTTAAAACTATATATTTTTTCTGGGGTGGCTTTGTACAACCAGCCAATGAAAAAGCTACATTCAGTCAAACGCCATTGCGCTGGTAAATTCACTATATATTCAGCTCTTTTTATGTTTTAGTTATTAATGTAATAAATAAAAATGCCTGGTACATTTGCAATTGTGAATGTGTCTGTACAGCGTGATGATCATAATATTAATCAATTTGTCACTTTTTAATTTACTTTATGACTTTTTTTATGTTATTCATGTAATCATTGGCAGTTATAAAGAACAGTAAAACTATCATTGTAATACTTTGCAATGCCTTATCTATATGCACTGCAAACAGAATTGATATAGAGTAATTTATATCATTGTGCAATGTACTGCAGTATGATATACATGGTTCATATAGAGTAATTGATATCATTGTGCAATGTACTGCAGTGTGATATACATGGTTCATATAGAGTTAATTTATATCATTGTGCAATGTACTGCAGTGTGATATACATGGTTCATATAGAGTTAATTTATATCATTGTGCAATGTACTGCAGTATGATATACATGGTTCATATAGAGTAATTTATATCATTGTGCAATGTACTGCAGTGTGATATACATGGTTCATATAGAGTCATTTATATCATTGTGCAATGTACTGCAGTGTGATATACATGGTTCATATAGAGTAATTTATATCATTGTGCAATGTACTGCAGTATGATATACATGGTTCATATAGAGTCATTTATATCATTGTGCAATGTATTGCAGTGTGATATACATGGTTCATATAGAGTAATTTATATCATTGTGCAATGTATTGCAGTGTGATATACAGGAACATGGTGCTCATATAGAGTAATTGATATCATTGTGCAATGTACTGCAGTATGATATACATGCTTCATATAGAGTCATTTATATCATTGTGCCGATAACTGTATTGCAGACCCGGTCAGTGATATTCATGGTTCATATAGAGTACATTTATATCATTGTGCAATGTACTGCAGTGTGATATACATCCCGGTTCATATAGAGTCATTTATACCCTCATTGTGCAATGTACTGCAGTGTGATATACACTCGTTTTGATGAAGAGCAGCAATCAGTTATATCATCTGTGCAATAGAGTACTGCGGTGTGATTTTCACATTCACACTGTCATGCTATCGTAAACCATTTAAATCAGAAATTAATAAAATAACGATCAGCAGCTACACAATGAACACTGAGTATATGAACACTTCTTTTTTTTTTACCTCAGGTTGGCAAAATTGCACTTAAAATGATTCTCATTTTGTTTGGGCCAAGAGATTAAACGCAATTATGTCTGTATGGCCGAGCTAGCTCTGGAAACAAAATAGCTGAACACAATTTTAAAAAATAATAATTTGAAATATAACTATAAGAATAAACTGTTAATATCTAGCTTAACTACTTAGATATCTAGCTAGTTACGGTGATTTAAGCATCAAACTTGACTAAGCAGTTTTAGTGTATGTGTTAGTGTGTGTTCAAAGGTGCATTTTGAATGATGCATAATCACATTTAGGGTTTAATGGCTCCTAAAAGCCCCTGGAACTGGTGCTGGCTAATCAGACAGGTGAGGTTACTGTACTCAGGTACACAGGTGAAGCACCCCGGGAAGGAACATATTGAGGTTCTGCATGTGACTGGAAGTTTACCTGTGTTTAATTTGACACATTTTCTGTGTATGAATGGAATATTACTTGTGCTCGTTGCCTGAAAGGTATACTACTTGTGCTTTGTATGGTTATCTATGGTATGTGCTTTGTGACTAGGATGGCATCCTTGTGTTCTCTGTTCATTAGAAGGACATAGCCCGTTTTAAATTCGTTTTGCATATTATTGGAACACTGGTTGCTTTAATTACAGTTTGATTCGTTTTTGAGAGGACATTATCTAGTCATTTTGGTTTTTACTGCGCAGTGCACTTCATCATTGGAATTGTATTTGTTTTAACGATTCTCTGTTTGTGATTGGGATATTATCAGATTTTATCTCTTTTCTTTGTGTGACTGGGTTATTACTTGCGTTTGAAGATGCACAGTGTTAAAGTTATAAGTACCTGTGTTTAACCCGTACAATTTGTGTAACTGGCGACCCGTGTTTTGTAGATGCTGTGCAGTAACAGTGTGTTGGATTCCACTGAGTTTTGGCTTCAGAATGATAGGACCCTCTGCAAAGTTGGCTTTCTGGAAGACAAGTGTGAGGCCAGCTGCACCACGGTGAGTTCTGACACACGCCATTGCAATCCGTTACCCCTCGATTAGCACCCTGTCAGCTGGGACTGTTGTTGCATTTGGAGGGGACACGAAAACAATACAATAAAACGTATTTAAAAAATATATATAAACAAAAATAGAAAATGGATATCATGCGGCCGAATTCCAATCAAACAGGTGAGGTATTAACTCGGCTCACTGCAGGGGATGGTTCGAGGAAACAAAGCTTTGCGGTTCCTCTGGTTTTAAGATGGGCTTATTCTTGGCACAGCACTATGACCAGGAGATCCAGAGGCCAGACAGAGTGACACGGCAGGTCAGCTGCTAACGGTAACACAGCCGAGGATACAGGTGTAATAAAGCTAGAAAACAGGATTATCTGTGGTGTTCTGGCCACCAGATTACTTCCCTCTGACACGAAACCCGTTTCAACATCCTCTCCTTGCCCCTCCCTGGCTGTGACATTAGAACCCTGACAGCGGCTATCCATTCTGTGCTTTGAAGAGACAAAAACCTTGTTCTCTTATATGCATTCCTTATGTAGTGATTCAAAACTTCTGAAGAATGATAGCTCATTTAACTCAGGAATTTACATACATTGACAATATGCTTTAGGTATCATTGTGAACCCAAAAAAATGTAACTGATAGTACTATTAAACATTCGCTTCACTCTTAAGCCTAATTTATACATAGTCACATATACTTGTACTTTCCACAAGTGTCATGCACCAAAAATGAAGCGTAAATGCCAAATGACGCATGACAGTTGGCATTTATACTTTGGCGAAGGCCTGCTGGGAGGGTTCTGTTGTCTTTATGGTAACAAGAGTCTCGAGACGCCAAACTCCTTAGCATGTGTTTACTGTATTGAAAACATGGTATCACTCGGTAAGATTACTGAGATTATACAGGAGGAAGAAATTTAAAATCTATTTTGTTAAAAACAACGTGAACGGAAAAAAGATGATTGACCGTCCATCCCATAAACCAAACGAAGGAAAACCTGGGATAATATGTTCTAGTTAAGCAGATATGTCAAATGCTGGATGAAGACATGTATTTCAAATATTTGAGGTTCAGTAACTTAATTAACCGCATCTGTCCCTTTCTTATTTTTTCCGATAGTTATTCCTCTATGCCCTTCATATTTGTCAACATCATTCAAAAACAAAATAATGAAGTGGAGCAAAAAAAAAAGGTATCCATGACAACAAATTTCGGCATTCCCTCTGGCTGTCTGATCACATTGCGTGAAAAAGTATGACAGTGTCCGTGACATTGAGGAAAAAAGACGACACTTGTCGAAAGGACAAATTAGGCTTTACAAAAGCATGTAGCGTTGTGTATTGTGAGGGAAACAGTGGCTTGTTACAGTGAGCTGGGCAGTGCAAGCGCAGAGGAGAGCGAGGAGACATGTGCAGGATTTTATTCAGTCTCCAAGAAATTCCTTCTGCTTCTGGATGATCACCTTACGCACCTGGTCAGCTTTACTTATGAAACAAAACATCAAATTAAGGAACCTGGTACACTGTGTCTGTAGCCTACCAAAGGAGGTAAAGATACCATTTACAAGCTGTGTCATGCACGTTCACACCAGATATTAAATCACAAGTTTTTCAATAGGCAAGTGTTGTTTGAGTTAGTTGTTTAGTTAGTTAATATATCTTTGTACAACTTGTAGGTCTGAATGTATGCATACATATGCTTTTATTTAATGCAATAGGGAAGCGTTAGAATGCTTGCCCTTCACACCCAGTACAGTGGGGTGCGCTGTGATATACTCATTATCTTAGCGCATGTGCAAAGCATTATCTTGAAGGTCAAAGGAGGTCACCCATTAGGAGGATGTTATATAGTACTATATGAATATTTGGGGCTCTCTACTAAACAACTATCTGACAACAGAGACCTGATACACACATTGTTTGCCATATTCATATTTGGCTGTACATCAGTATGATGTATATTCTTGAGGAACGGCAGCAGAAGAGGAGAATACTTGCCTGTGATCTTGTCTTAGTGGAGGAGGGAGACTACACTTCACACAGCGCCTCCCTTTCTTCACTTTCATCAAAGTCTTTTCGTTCAGTGAGTGAACTCACAGTGATATCTTTAAAGTTCTGACTGTTGCAACCCTGCCATTATTTCCCTAAGAAGTGCAGGGTTTCTTCCAAATAACTAGTCTGCAGCGTCAACCAGGCTGTTTCTCACTATTCACTGTTGTTTTGTAACCGCATGAACTATCCAGCTAGCTGCCGCAACCTCCATACTCATTCTCCATCCAAATACACCCTCATCCAAATACACCCTCATCCAAATACACCAACATCCAATTGCTGTCCATCTATCTTAATATGGGGATTATGTGAGCAGAAAGCAAATTAAACTCATTTAACCTTTATAGCTCGAAAACTCAATAAATTATAGTCAGATTTAAACAAGAGCGGACATTTTGGCTCGATCAATCTATACAAATATGAAGAAGACTGTGGACTGAGCTTAAATAGACTAAACACCCCCCCCCCCGCCCCCCCCCCCCACTGCAGAGGCCCCATGTGTCACACAGCCGCATCAGACAAACAGTCTCAGGGTCTCGACCGCTTTCTTACAGCTCCAACATGGGCCAGTGATATGTGAAACCCAGACTCACTGACGACTGAGGTCCTTAGAGATCCCAAAGCACTTAACACCACTGTGAGTGGGTGTTAACCCCAGAGGTTATTAATGCCTTTCGCAATCGGGCCATCTAATACTCCTTTGCCTAGTTGGCTGAATTCAATAATCATCACTCTTGTTCAGCTGATGGGCAGCGAGTGTTCGAGCGCTCGTGACATGGCTAATGTGCATCACTGGGCTAGGGGGATGGCCATTGGCGTTTGGTTGAGTTTCACTCCTCCTTCACTGTAAAAGCACTATAGAATGACACTGTGTTAATGCAGTTGTTTTGTAGGCACAAGGCATTAATAGTATTCAGCCCAACACAGGATCTCATCTGAATGAGTGAAACAGGTTGTAAGAGAAAATGAATGATAAATATTTCATGAATGCTGCTCTCTCTCTTCTTCCGAAGCAGAACTGTGTGTGAATAAATAATGGATGTTTGAAACAGACTCCGGGTCTGCAGTTCAGGGCTGGGGCGTGCGCTGGGTGTGGGCCAGGTGTGTTCTGAGAGGGTGGTGTAGAGTAATTAGGACCAAGACACCAGAAACAATGATTGTTGCTTTCTCGGATCTGACTCAGCCTCAGGTTTCCGTGGCTACACAAGAAGGATAAAAGAGCATGGGAATACATAAAGATGAGAACAGACCCAATGAGGTTTGTCGTTTACCTATGTCACATGACCCTAGATTAAGAAAGCGACTGATAGGATTGGCCCACTCAGCAGCTCCCAGAGGTCAGTGACCTCAGAGACAATCTAGCAGCACAGCGCCGAGAGAATACTGTCACATGAATGTCGTCACACGGAGCTGGATGAGAGCCCTGCTGTTATTAGAATGAGATTTTGAGCACAGATAGCTCAGGAGTCAGGACATCAAAGCTCTTCTCTGATTATGGAAGGACACACAGAGGCCCTTAGGTAGAGGGGCACACAGAGGCCCTTAGGTAGAGGCCTCTCATCAGAGAGCCAAACACCCAACTGCTTCCAGGGCTCTGAGCTTCATTATGGTGTGAATACACATTTGGCTGCCCAATAACCACAAGACTAGTGACCCAAGTCCTTGTCCATGTCGATGCAATGGGTCGAGGCCCGGGAACAAGTCAAGGTTCAGACACAACCATCGGGAGTGTATAGTGACTTTAAGTCAGACCGACTTTCACTGTCATCAAAAAACTCGGCCCTTGGGGGCCTCCCAATGCTCAGGGCCCCAGGCACTTGCCTACCTCGTCTGTTCATAAGATTTGCTTCTGACTGACCACTGTGCTATTGTTACGCGAGTCCATGTTGGTTTGTTGTCAGATTTCTGTAACAAGCAGGCATGCAGTTCTAAGTTCTATAACAACAATAAATTAGGGAGTAATCCCATGAAAAAATGAATTAAAAACCTTTATGTTATTAACGTGCAAATTATATAGAAAAGGTACGAGATGCATTGGTCAAATGTATGCAAGCAAAGACAGAATAAAGTATGAGGATTACAAAATCACGTTCTTACTGGAAACAAACATTGAGAGTAACTTGAGAGGGGATCTAGCGTGCTCCAGCCAGCTGCTTCTCAGCAAGGACATGCAGCAGTGAAAAAGGGATTGGGCAGCTTCTAAAAATGACTAACCCAAATTAGCTGGACCACACGGTTCTAAATGAAGAAATCTTGATTTATTGTGCAAACATAGACTGATAGTCTGTGTTTGCACAATAATTCAAGATTTCTTCATTTAGAACCGTGTGGTCCAGTTGATTTGGGTTAGCCTTTTATAGAAGTTGCCCAATACCCTAAACATTGAGAGTAGTTTAAGAAGGGCTCGGCTGTACTATGTGGAGGCTTCTAGTAAATATAACATCTTGTTAAAACTGTATTTCACAGAGCATGAATTTCTGTTGTAAAGGATGTAGTGCTGAACACAAATTTTCTGTTGTTGATAACTCAATGTAAACGGAGTTTTCTAGAATCAAACTAACATCTGAATTAATTTTCAGACTTTCATATTTGTTAAAGGTCATCTTCAAAATAGAAAATCATGTGAAATGTACATTTTTTAAGGTCAAGAGGTTTATAGAATTCAAACAATCGCTTCAAAAAGTGTTTCAGAGCTTTCTTCTTCAAGGACAGCGGGACAGTCTGCCCTCCTTTCATGTTTGATGCTTTGTTCAGGCAGGTAGAAAGCAGAGACAGTAACAGATAGAGAAGGGAGCGCACCTGAGAAATGTCCATGATGGGGATCAAACCTGGGCCCGGCCGCACAGGGGATCTGCATATGCCTTCAGTCGGCCGCCCTACGGACTGCACCACATATCTCACCTTTTCAGAGATTTCATTTGTTGTTTTGTATTTACATTTCAAATAAGTCTATTGAGTTATTCTGTTCCTTTAGAAAGCACTGAGAGCAGTAATGCAGGACAAACAGGTCTAGATTTCCCTTTAGTTTGTCTTTTAATGCCAGATCTTCTTGGAATCAAATATTAAAAACCAAAAATCATTTTTTTCATGGTTAAATATTAGCAAAGAGCACGTGGTTTTTTGCCTTTATTTTTATATTTACTTAAATACGTAGTTATTTAGCAAACATGAATGGTACTATTATTATATATTTACTTTCATAGTCATTATAATGAAAGTCACAGGTCATCATGGCCAGATAAATCTATGGCTTACAGTATCCAGACATACATACAAAATAGCAAATAACACAGCCTGAATACATTTATTTACTTTCAAATGTTTTTGCAGCCATAGCTAAATAAAGGAATTAATTCTTACTGACAGACAGGACATGGTGGTGGTAAGTGTGATTAGTGATTACCAAAATCAAGGACAGAGCACTTTGATTAGCTAAGGTAGCTTTGTAATGGATACCTCTATTGTGCACAACAAACCTAAAATGCTAATGTCCTAAATGAAAGTAATTGTGTACTACATGCTTCTAATCATATATAAAATATCTATTCATAGTGATGTATGCTTATATCACCGTCTAAACAAGCAACAGACAAATATTATTAGCTATTCCTCCAATAAATTAAACCAGATTGAGCATGATCATGAACAGCTGTGATAATAAACAAAGCAATATGCTGCATAAAAATGATGCAGTAATCTTATAATCATAGTATGATCAGATGGGAATCGCTCCAAAAACATTCTCTAATATTCTGTCAAAATAACATTCACAGGAATGAATGTCAAACACTGATTCAATTCTGATTCAAACACTGATTCAATTCTGATTCAAACACTGATTCAATTCTGATTCAACTCCACAGGCAGGAGATTTGCGACACGTGAGATTATCCACAGCTGCTGAAAGGATGACATTCAACTCTTAAACTCTATTATAAAAAAATGTAGTGTTAAAATGAAAGTGTGTGGCGCAAACATCCACTCCTTTAAATGAGGGTTTCCCAGCTAATCGGCTAGCAAATAGAAAAGTGACGCTGCATGTAAAGTGGATGTTTCTATTGGTGCATGTGATGCTGCACTGAATTATTAGGTTTTCATTTATTCATTAATTCACCTTGACCTGGTAGCAAAATGAATACATTTGCAGTTTGAATAATGAGAAATAATACTGTCTGTAATATAATGATATTGGCAGTATTATGGCAAGTATAGTAGAGCGATGAGATACATAACTCTAGTACTCTAGTTTTGTGCTTATATACTTTGTGAGTCTGTCAGCTTTGGTTAACTTCACAGCTAACCGGCTACTTTGCTCTTCGGTATGGAATACAAACATGATGAACTGTACACAGATCATGCACCAAAATGTTTTTTTGCAAATTTGCATGAAAACAAACATGATTGAGATTGTACTTGCCACTTGATCCCCTGTGAGTGTTAAAAATGCTGCTTGCAAATATCGCTGCGTAGTTCTTTTCCACAATCAGTATTCATAATTTTAGTTTGGAGAAGTTGGTCATGGGTTTCTTGATTTGATTGAGGTTAATGAAATAAAAAGACACACTGCATATCTACTTCCTGGTGCCAAAATGGAAAAATGGAAGTCTTTCATTGTAATATATGTAAATTCTTAGATCTACTTTGGAACCATTAAGTGGATTGATAAGCCTGTAAAAACCCTGTTATATCAACCCTAATTAGAGTATTATAGAATTCCTGGAATATGGATTGGTTGGATATTTATTCTTCAGGAATTATGATTGAAGGTTCAGTATTCCAGGGATCCTGATTGGTTGTGGGTTCTGAGCTCGGAGGTCCCAACTGGCTGCAGCACAGGTGTATATTTGCCAGTTCATTTAGTGCTCATTGAAGGGTGATTCCCAGAGCTACATGGTGGCAGCTGCACGTCTCTCTGAAAGAAGCCACAAAATACTAGTCCTGCAGAAAGCCTCCACATCAATCCTTAATCCACAAAATCTATCACAATTCCCCAACGGAATGAGTTCTTTTTTGAGTGCTCATCCATTCGACTCAAAACCCAAATTGCTGTCATGTTTATTTTTGTCTTAGTCAGGGATGAAAAATGTGTTCTCATTTTGTTCATGTTCAGTTGTCTTTAACCTGCTGCTTCAGCATTAGTGACAGGATTCCCAGATTCCACGCTTGTAAAGCAGCACTCCATAAACTTCTCACTCCAGCTGACACTCTCTTACAATGTCATTCACTCAGAATGACTGCTTACATTTCTTCATCCTTGTTAAATAGAAGGTGCATAAACTCGGGTTTGGTTCATAGTGCATTGCATTCTTTCTTTCTCTCTTCTTCTCCCCGCCCCCCCTCTCTTTTCCCCTATCCTCTCCCTCTATTTCTCCTGCATTCTGAAAGAACAGGGTGTTTGGTCACTTCTTTTATTGTTCTTTAAATCAAGTCACCTTTTCTGCCAACATAAACGCAAGAGCTAGCTATATAGATATCAGAAGTGTCAGAATTCCAGATTTTGTGAGGAGTGAATTTGCTCCATGAATTGAATCTCGGCAATCTGACGAAATGCCAAAATTCTGTTTGTTTTCCTCACTCTTGAATATTTCTAAGTTCTTGGTTTACAGAATTATTCTTTATCAAAGGTCATTTGAAGCCACACTCGCTGTCCCTACATCCCTTCTCTTCACTCCGTCAGACTGAAATTGAAAATTTAAACTCGGAACATTTTTCTTGTGCGGTAAATCAAAGGTCAGTGAAACAGACTGGAACACAGAAAAACAGAGCAGAACAGTGTGTGCTGTGTGTGTGTCAGTGTGTGTTGTGTGTGTGTCAGTGTGTGTGTCAGTGTATGCTGTGTGTGTTGTGTGTGTGTCAGTGTGTGTTGTGTGTGTGTCAGTGTGTGCTGTGTGTGTGTCAGTGTGTGTTGTGTGTGTGTCAGTGTATGCTGTGTGTGTCAGTGTGTGCTGTGTGTGTGTCAGTGTGTGTTGTGTGTGTGTCAGTGTGTGTTGTGTGTGTGTCGTTGTGTGTGTGTCAGTGTGTGTGTCAGTGGTGACGGCGTGGTCAGTACTGTCCACAGTAGTAAAGTAAAAAAAGATGAAGATCACATCTCACTGAATCAGGGCCAGTAAGGCCTATGAAGATCAGAAACAACATTGGGGTGAGGAGGACGATGGTTGCATACAGCACAGAGCTGTCTCCACAGTCATTCTGTAGCACAGCAGCATAGAATGTAATGCGGACCTGAGGTGTGTTTGACTACACAGTTTGTGCAAATTTACAATGGTTTACATTAACATTCCATGAGCCACAATGCTACGTTTGTAACAAATAGAATATAAATAGAATATAAATAGAATAGGCAGGAGGGATTATGGTTGATTTAAAGCCTCTCATTGCAGGCCTTTTGCTCTTTGCAAGAGAAATAGCCCGTCAATTGGATTGGACCATCCACATGGGAATGGTAATTGCTAATCCAAGAAATAACTGACACTTGGATTAAGAAATTATGGGGTTACTTTAAGGTTGGTCTTGGAGGTTAAGCAGCATTTCAAATCGGATTATGAACTCTGTGTTCTTGTAAACCGAGACCAGAAAAAAATTATGGCATTTTCTGCCATCGTTTTTGTCACCTTTTAAACGAACAAACTACAAAATAGAGGCCTAATAAATCAAACCTTTTCAATAACCAGTCAATAGAAAAGCTAGTATGTCTTGGTTTGAAATCTATGTTTTCAATACATTTGTTATATGCCTTTCACATGCTAGAATGGAATGAACATTGCAAACCTCTGAAAGAACAGACAAATCCTCTATAGTTTTATTCATTTTCATTTTGATTAAGCTGTTTAATTGTTGCACATAGTGGGCAATGCAACACAGGCAATGCTAAAAGTTAGACTTAAATATCTGACTCAACAGTGTGTTTCTGGTCAATTGGCATGGGCACAGGTGAGAGCAGTTTAGCAGAAACCACACCTGGCTAACCAGCAGGTACTTCAGAAAAGTGAAATGGAAGAAGAAAGGGGGGATAACTAAACTTGGATGAGGCCCATATGTAATTATTGTAAAGCCACGTAGCTGAATATTCCTGCACCTGGATTCGTTGTGTGCCAATCAGATTACAGCGTTGCATACTGAAGTTAGCCACATTGAGTAGCAGTAATGTTTTTCCTCACCTGCATTAGCATCTTTCACCCACATCAAGCCAATCAATATAGCTTTTCAACACATAGTTTAATTTACAATTTCAGTTACACACATTTGAGTAGATTCAACAGTACCTACGTTACTTTGCCTGTGCCTTAGGTCTTTAATTAAGCAGTTAAATTTCAGGGTTTTCTGAGTTTCATTTTGCTTGCAGATAGACACAGACATTTGTATAGTTTAACCCAGCTCAGTTCAACATGCAAGGTCAGGCATAGGTTGGACCTATGGGTAGGGCTTATGGACCCACATAAACAGGAAACTTGTCGCGACAAATGGATTAACTTCAGAGTTAAAAAGCAATAGTCGGTAAAATAAAATGCTGCATTCAGACACTTTTGAGGAGAAATGAAACCAGGAAGCATCAAGTCCATATGCCACAAAACACCTGCATCAACAAAACTTCATCAATCAAAGAAAACCGATGACATTGCAAATTGATGTGCCATAAGGCATAAATGTTTGTGTGGCGAAGTCTCCTTCCCGCTGTGGGTTTTTGAAGCGTGCGATGCGTCTCCTCGCCCAGGGAGAATGAGCTAACGTGAGCCGAGACAAGGGTTTTCATGGGTAAAAATGCAGGTGAGCAAGACAAGTGCTGAATATTGCAGAAAAGCCTCAGCTGTAATAGTCTGTCAAATTGATGTGTGAATTAATTCAACAACAAAAAGACAAAGTCCCTGAGGCAGAGGGGCAGCAGCACTCAAACTCTTACAGACCTCTCCTTTCAGCGAGCGTCTTACATCAGCCAGGGCCAAATGACAGATGTAAATAGCACACAGAATATATTTCTATTTTCTCCAAAAAATAATTGCCCTCTGATGCATGGGAAAAGTTAATGTTCCCAGTTTTGCCCACATCGATATAGGCTTATGTAATAGAATAGCCAAAGACATGGCAGAAAAATGGCTTTTAAGGCCATATCTCTGTTGCAGCAAGCACCTTACAGATTGAGAGTCAGTGGTGAGCCTGAGGGGCGATAAACAAGGATATGACCGGGCCGGATGTGTTTATAATGGCATGCGACACTCCTGTAAATCAAGCTAGAGCAGCGGGGTAGCCGTGAGCATGAAGCTGAGACATTATGCTTTTACAGAACATTAAACTCAGGGGTTTAGAAAATGAAACCATCCAAAAATTTGCGAGGGAGGGGCCACGAGTGCAGGCTCTATCCGGGGGAGGGTTCGGAGCGAGATATCTGAGCGATGGACTGAGGGGGGAAATCTGGGAGGGAGGGGCCAAGTGGCCTTTACTCTGTACTACGGTTTGCAGGGTGAGCTCCGTGTGCGCCATCACTCGCTGTGAGAGGGAACACCTGGCTTCATTGCCTCAGCTATTGGAACAGGAACTGCTTCTAATGAAGTGATGTACCATAAAGAGGACGGTACACTTCATCAGACACTCTGTCATCCAGACGCCTGCAGACATCGAATAGAACAGAAGAACTTATTTTTTTTTCTTCTTTTGCCTTTGTACGACGTCTTCTGCACAGGCTGTTGAGGCGAACTTTCTCAGGCAAAGTTTGTTGTTCATTGACCCGCCCCCTGTCTGCAATTGGTCTAAATATCACAGTTCTAACCGGTTTGTCTTTTCAAGTAAATCGTTCGAGGTGTCTGTGGACGTCTTTTGTCTTTGTCTAAACGTCTTTTGTCTACCATGTCTGATGAAGTATGCCGTCCGCTTTAGTCACCCCAGATTAGTGACTGAAAAACGGGCTGCACTAAAGACAGGACCTCATATCAGCTCTCACCTGTGCCCTGACTGAGTCTGTCACGTGACTCTCCGCTGTGACTCTGCGCTGTGACTCTGCGCTGTGACTCTGTGCTGTGACTCAGCGCTGTTTCTTAGGTATGATGCTGGGCTGAAAGCTTTCTTTCTCTCTTCACAGGTCTGCTTTGTGAACCTGGACCAGGGCAGCTTGGATCAGCATGATGACAGTTGCATCAAGGTAAATATTTGTAACTATTATCAAGTATATGTATATACACACACACACATACACACACGCACGCACAACATCTATATGCATTATGTACACAGGCTCAAAGCTCACGCACACACAGACACACACACACACACACACACACACACACACACATTTTGTTGTGATGGATGCAGGGTTTGTTAGTTATGTGTTAGTATGCAAAAGCTGTTCATTCCCAACTGGTTGACCAGAAGTGTAGTTTTTTAAATATTAATTTTAGTTGGTGATATAATGGAACTCTGTGGAAGGACTGTTGAGACAAACTATTCCTTTCTGCTACAGAAACTGGCCTCTGTTTCTCCTGATCTGCCCAAACTTATCAACTCTCTGAACACGCGACAGTCAAAAGACAATGAGATCCTGCTTCTGAGTGGCCTTGAGGTCTGCAACACTTGTCCACCGGAGTCCGTCCACCATCAGGTAGCTCGTTCACTCCTTTTCCCCCGACTCCGCCCAGCGCAAAGAGTGGCATTGTCTGCAGTGTGATGTGTTTCCCGCCCTCAGGGTCAGCGTACAGCGGACGTGTGTCTGGTGCAGTGCGTAAGGGGTCAGTCACTCACCCAGCCCAGCAGCATCATATACCAGATCAACAAGTTTCTGATTGGCCTGGAGTCGGGCCAGGAGCAGCAGCCCCACGGCCGCTCAGCGGGGCGGCGAGGTGAAGATGACACTAACCGCTCTGTATCCTCCATTGAGGAGGACTTCCTCACTGCTTCTGAGTACCTAGGAGATGACAGTGAGGAGGACCCTTTCCGAAACGGTGACTGCCCCAGATGTGCACCAACACCAATGACACCTATTCACCAGTACCATAAGAACATAAGAAAGTGATGACGACAACCGGCCATTCGACCCAACTTGGCTCATCATTTTTTATTTTTTATTCACTTTAAATACTCTACAGCACCACTCATGTTACATATAACTTGTGCTGTTCAACATGCTCACCACCACTTGCCTGTATCACATTCAGTTACTGTATGTTATTCATCTTTAGAGTGACCTGTGCTAATAAGTACTACTGACCAGTACCTGTGCAGTACCATATGATATATAATTTTATCATCTGAAATCTTTCCTCTGGGTGACTTATTCTTTACATGTCACATCTTAAACAAGAAATGTGACCGTCATGTCAGACATCTGTACCTGTATCTAAAAACACAGTTTATATGAACAAGACAAAGGTCACTCTTTGCAGATTTCTATCATTTAACTTTGAAACAAAATGAACAATAGATAGAGGTTCCGGTACATTCAGCCGTATCCCTATTTAGGAGACCTGTCACCTTCTCTTTGTAACACTTAATTACTGCACCCATACTTCTCTGAGAACGCCTTGGATGCCATGGACCTGACGGCAGCTCCCGTGAAATAAATCAACGCATATCATCATCGGCATGATTATGGCCTCAGGATTTCAGGGTCCTGCCTAATCTATAATTAATCTCTCATATGAAACTGGAACCAACACAGTGTGAAGGTTATGCTCTCCTCCACTTCACATATGCATGAGCAGATCATCCCAGATAAACTCACTCGGCCTGGCTATTTGACAAAACATGCATCTCCCTGGTTCAGCGCTTCCCTAGTAACAGAGCATGTCCGTCTCTTCCCTGCTAATGTGGATCCTGGGCTGACTCGACCGCTGCACTAATGACTGTGCGTATCTCTTTCTGCAGATGCAGACGGTGGGGCTGTTGTAATGGAGCCCCTGGAGGAGGGAGCACGCAGTAGCGTGTCGCGCGGTCAGAGGGTACGCCTGAGTAAGCGAGATGGGAGTGAGAACTCGGAGGTGACCGTATGCGCCACGTCACAAACGCCCCCTGGGACCTGTCCATGCAGGACTAACTCACAGAGCGTGAGCCATGGTGGACAGTCCAGCCCTCTCAGCAAGCAGGAGTCGGAGTCTGCCGGCCACTATGCCACCAACCTGGCAGAGTCCGTCATACAGGACGCTTTCATCCGCCTGTCCCAGGACTCACCCTCCTTCACCACAGAGGCAGCTGTCAGCGTGTCTGCAGGCAGCCGCATGGAAGATCTCCCGCGTGAATGCACTCGGTCCTTCGAGCTCCCTAAAATCGTCATAGTGCAGAGTCCTGATAACTGTGAAGGGGCAGCGGAGTGGCCTGGGAGCACGTCCTCAAATGCCACTCACCAGCCCCCTGGGTTTGAACCCTGCCCCATTCTTCTACCGGGACACTCTCCCAAAGCTGTGGAACTGGCTCTAGCATGTGCGGCTAATGTGATTGGGACAATCTCCAGCCCCCAGGTTACAGAGCAGCTAGCACTGGAGAGAAACCCAGAGGAGGAGGAGGAGGAGGAGGACTCAACAGGCGAGGACTACTCCATCTCTTCTGCAGTGTGTAGCATGGCGCAGATGGTAGGTGCAGTTGCTGTGGTGGATCTGGCTGGGGGAAAAGATGAGCCTCAAGGGACGTATCCTCCAGGGGAGACCTATTCCCCATCAGTCGGACTCCTGTCTGCAGCACAGGCTTCTACTGCTATCACTCTCCACTGTAACGTTGCAGAGGGAACCAGCATCCAGCCGTTTTCTACTAACATCGCAGGGGTTCTCCTCAATGAGGCGTCAGCAGTTCTCTCTCAGCCTGGGGAGTATAAGAGTATGGCAAACTTCCTGGAATCTACCCAATACAAACTTGTGGAGGCCATAACGTGCCAGAAAAAACCTAGCGTTGACGAGATGGAGGTTGATGATTTTATCCACGTGATTGCAGACAGCGTTTTTAAACATGCCCTAGAGAAAGCCATGAAGCGAAAAGAGTTGGAGGCCCCTGGCAAAGATGTGCCTGACATACAGGGCTTTCTTCTGCAAAGTGTCAACAACCTTCTATTTGATGTACTTTGTATCACATCAAAGAAAATCAGTGACATTTCAAAGTGTAATAAAGGGTCACTTGTTAGACGAGAAAGCGACATCCACTCCAGGGACTGTGAAACTGCCATAAAGCCAAACAGGGAGTTAAGCCAATTACAGAATCTCAGTGGGGCCAGTCACCCTGGGAATTGTGAGCACCAGAATAGTGTGCTTCACTGCACAGATAAGCCGTTATTCTTTTCAGCAAAGAAGAAAGAAGAAAGTGTGCCGCAGGAGGAGGATAAAACAACAGGCTCGCACTATTCGCATAAAGGTAATGATCAGCAGAAAGCCTCCCTGGTGACAGGCACTTCCTCCCCCGTCAGAGAATGCACTGACCTCCAGGTCCAGCCTTGTAAGAGCAACAGATCCACAAACTCCACTGACCCAAAGGATCCTCCCACGGAGCCCTCCGCTCAAATCGACACATCAGCCAGTGTTGACAGACTCAAGGGCAGAGCGGTGAGAGAAAATGAAAATAAATCGTCTGTGCTGACCCCCCAGCAGTCGCTGTCCTCCTCAGGGCCTGTGGTCATGACAAAGACAGAAGAGGAGTACCGATCCCCCGTGTCTTGCTTTGCAGATGATCTCGCAAGCACTGTGGTTTCCATGGCCACGGAACTTGCAGCAATTTGCTTGGAGAACTCAAGTGGGAAACAGCCCTGGTTCTGTGCCCTGAAGGGTGCGTCCGGCGTGGGACCAGAGGGTTATTTTCTGCCCTGCCGCCCTTCAATCAGGCGGAAGGAGTTGCAGAGCAGCACCGTGGTCACCAAGAAACACCGTCCACCACGTCTTAGTGAGATCAAGCGCAAAACAGAGGAGCAACCAGAGCTAATGGAGCGGTTGGTCAACCGGGTGATGGATGAATCTGTGAACCCAGATGATCCCCCCGACCCCTTTGCCGCATTTGCCTCTGAGGTCACTGCCAAGATTATGAACTGCCCAGAGTTTAATGTGGTGGACACCTCAAAACCAGGCCAACCCAGGAGTAGGCTGCAGTGTGAGCGATGGAGTCGGGGAAAGGCAGCCAGCTATGAAAGTATCCCGGAGGAAGACCTTGATGCTTCAAATCTAGCTAAAACCCTAGGGCTGGGTACACGGCTTGGCCAGAACCTGAGTCGCGGGAGCTCCATTTCTAAGCAGTCCAGCTGCGAGAGTATCACGGATGAGTTCTCCAGGTTCATGGTCAACCAGATGGAGAGTGAGGGCCGTGGCTTTGACCTGCTGCTGGACTACTATGCGGGGAAGAATGCCAGCACCATCTTGAACTCGGCTGTACAGCAGGTGGTCAGCAGAAAGAACGGGCACCTTAACGTGAGGTCCGCTTGTGTGTCCAAGCAGTCCAGCACAGAGAGCATCACAGAGGAGTTCTACAGGTTCATGCTCATGGATCTGGACAAGGAGAACAGAGACTACAGCATGACCAAAACTAAAGAGTGGAGTAATAGCCTGTTGCCTCCATCTCCAAGGTCACTCTTCTGCATTCGCCAGTCCTCCATGCCAGACCGGCGATCGTCTGACTCCAGGTTGACCGTAAACTCCCCTATGAAGGCTAACTCTTTTGATGGCTTTGCTCGAAATATGCATGGGGACGCCATTAACATCTACCCTGCAAGCTCGGTGTCAGCAACAGGCTTATGCAAGTCAGACTCTTGCCTCTACCAGAGGGGTCAGACGGATCAGATAATGGATATGCTCATTCACGAAACCTGGTCCAAGTCCATTGAATCCCTAATGAGAAAGAACAAGATCATTGCAGACCCAGAGGACAGTGATGACCTGGAGGGGCTTGGTGACTCACAGCCGCATGTTGAGCTTTTCGCTAACCGCTTAGCTGCTGACATTGTGGAGAGCGGGAAGTCAGTACTTGGGGGTCAGCAGGAGAGCGCAGTTGACCGGCGGCCCCTCCCAGTGGGAGAAAGAAGGAGGGGCTTTAGACAGTCAAGGCCCGGCACAGGCAAAAGGAGGTCCAGCCAGGACCAGCTGACCAGCACCTGGGGGAATGACTCCGCCTGCATGACACCATCAATGGTCCGCAGGGAAGTCCCTCTGATCCACATTGAGGGAGATCAAAGGGATGAGCTCACGAAGGATGCTGTGAAGATCCAATCTCGCCCTGGGGAGACAGCCCCAGTAATCCCTCCTCAGAGGAACACAGAGAGAGCTCCAGTGCGCCACAGCAGGTATACCTCCCTCGCAGGTCGTGGATTTACAGTTTCGTTAATCCCCATGAGAGCAGATTGGTACGGTGGAGGGACAGGACAAATCTAGATGATAGAACATCATAGAGCCATGAAAGCCTCAGAAGGCTTGTTTGTTACAGCAGTCTTTCGTGCCACTGTGCCCGATCAGAGACATCAAGAGAATGAGTCTTAGAAATGCAAAGAAACTGCACTGCACTTACTTTCTAGAATTATTTTAAGACTCAGTACATGCTTTATACAATGGATTAATTTTACATAATATTCAACAGAGAGAATGTTGACTGAAATTATTAACTCACCAGAACCTTTCTACAAGACATGTAATTAATCTTGAGAAAGATGTTCTATCTTTAAATGAGTAGATTGAGGATTCTCCACCAATGATAGCAGGTTCCACTAAGTTGTGGCTTTAGACACAGTACAGCTGGTATGTAATGCATTTACAGTTTCCTCCTCTGCATCGCAACTGTGAAGGTCAACATAATTCCCAGTGTGTAAGTGGTAGACAGTCTCTCACACACTGACTCAGTGACAGTGGCACACATGCATACACACACTCCCATTTATAAAGACTGTTGAGTTATTTAAAGACAGCAGCAGCAGTTTTATGGGTGTAGAAAGAAACAGACTGTGAAGGTGAAGGTATGCATTTTGTGGTGGCTTGGCAGTCAGAAACTAGGGAGGAAACAAATCAGTTTGATGGACACAGCTAATTGAGGTGGGGGGCTAAGACTGTGTGTGTGGGTGTTCACACAGTAGAAGGGGGGTCTGAGACCATGGTGGGGGTACTAACACTGGAGAGGTGCCTTAGCCTGTGGGAGTGGATGGGGATGGGGTGGCATAGGGGGATGGGCGGTGGGGCTGAGACTGTAGGAGAGGGGAAACTGGGTTGGGGGGCGGGGGAGGGTGAAACCAGATGAGATCCATGTAGATTTCTCAAAGTGGGTGATGCTGCCGTTTGCTCTCCCCAGCAGTGAAGGTGAGGGGGCAGCAGTGTGCGCATTGGGGGGGCAGGAGGAGCTCTCTCTTAGTGCTGGCAGTGAGGAGAGCACAGGAAGTTGGTCACAGATCGCCCCTGACGACGACCCCCAGGAAGAGACCAGTAGCTTTATCCAGCTGAGCGAGGGGTCAGTACTCACTTGCTCCTGTTGTTCAGTTCAGCGCTTCTTGCCCGTCATTGGCTCATCGTGCCAGCAGCACCGCTTCAGTTACTCACGCTTTCCTGTTTGATTTGTGCTGGTGCCAGCAGGGAGGTCTGGCCTTCACAACTCGTAGCAGGCTTCTGACTTAGCCATTGTAATGAGCTTTGTCACACCAGGGATCTGCATGTAGACTGGAAACAGAGATTAGAGACAGAGAATAAGAGAGCTAGGGGAAATGGGGGGCGTTCTGACCTTAAATTCACTGCAAAGGTGACCAGACCATTCTGTTCGCCAATCTGAACCATTCCTGCCTGAGGCATCAGCAGTAATTCTGTAGCTATGATGAGCTAGATCCCACATTCAAGAGGATGATCAATGGTTCAGGTTTATTCATAAAGGTCATGTGGGCAGCTGATAGTGGAACAGGTAGGTATATTATAAGAGACTGGTTCAGGTAGGTTAAGATGGGGAGCGGTTTAATAGGTTTTAAGGTTAACATTACACTTATTGGCTAACACTGCACATATTGATTATAAATGGGCCTTCTTGGTGATGCTAATTGGTGGTGCTGTATTCATAGTAACTAAGAGTTGATGTTCTGTCAAGTGATTGTAATGTAATGTAATGTTAGATGGGACAGGGTGGTACTGTATGTACTGTAGATGGTGAAGGGATCAGGAAACATTATGGTAGAGAATGCTTCTGGTTAGATGGGGGGCTGGATAAGGTAGGCTTAGACAATAACAGTTATGTTAGGTGTAGCTTGGGACCTCAGGGAGCTACATATCCGAAGCTTTGCTGTGAATATTATAGATGCAGCTATGCAGCTTTCATCTAAGACATGACCTTCATTCACCTCTTTACCTTCACTTCATCTGTGATTAGTGGTCTCTTACATGGAGAAAGTGTTCGCTTAGTGACCATGACTCGCTTTCTCATTATCATCTCTTAAAGGACAGATGATGAATATTATACTGTGAGTGAGTGAGTGAGTGAGTGAGAGTGTGAGTGAGTGAGTGAGTGAGTGAGAGTGAGTGAGTGAGTGAGTGTGAGTGTGAGTGAGTATGAGTGAGTGAGTGAGTGAGTGAGAGTGGGAGTGAGTGAGTGAGTGAGTGAGTGAGTGAGTGAGTGAGTGAGTGAGTGAGTGAGTGAGTGAGTGAGTGAGTGAGTGAGTGAGTGAGTGAGTGAGTGAGTGAGTGTGAGTGTGAGTGTGTGAGTGAGTGAGTGAGTGTGAGTGGTGAGTGAGTGAGTGATGAGTGAGAGTGAGTGAGTGAGTGAGTGAGAGTGAGTGAGTGAGTGTGAGTGAGTGTGTGAGTGAGTGAGTGTGAGTGAGTGAGTGTAAGTGAGTGTGAGTGAGTGAGAGTGAGTGTGAGTGAGTGAGTGAGTGTGAGTGAGTGTGAGTGAGTGTGTGAGTGAGTGTGAGTGAGTGAGTGAGAGTGAGTGAGTGAGTGAGAGTGAGTGTGTGAGTGAGTGAGTGTGAGTGAGTGTGAGTGAGTGTGTGAGAGAGAGAGTGATTGTGAGTGAGTGTGAGTGAGTGAGTGAGTGAGTGAGTGTGTGAGTGTGTGTGTGAGTGAGTGAGTGAGTGAGAGTGAGTGAGTGTGAGTGAGTGTGTGAGTGAGTGAGTGTGAGTGAGTGAGTGTAAGTGAGTGTGAGTGAGTGTGAGTGAGTGAGTGTAAGTGAGTGAGTGAGGTATATGCTGCCAAAAGCCAGTTCAGCTGTAGCTGATATTTATGTGATTCACAGTCTAAAGTGACACTTCATGCATCACCAAGACTGATATTGGTGTCCGCTCAAGTCAGTGACCATCCAAATGTTGATAGAAAAGATTTGAATTTCATTCCATTTGAATTTCAGAAATGGAAACAGCAGTGCATCCAGTCTGGGTTTGGCAGACATGGAAGCCTTTTCTGAAATATCCCCAAGCAGACTGATCAGGTAACCGATAAGACATGTCCGAGCTCAGTCTTGTGGCACGACTGAGGAATTTTTAATGCAACAAGCTTCCTGCGTGCTTAGCTAATGTCACTATTCCTCTTCTTCAGTGACACAGTTGAGAAGAAGAGTTCTCTGAAGGGGAGCCTGGAGAATGTGGATGGTAAATATGGACCCCACCCCAGACTTGGGCCTCATTTCCAAAAAGAAAAAGCCTAAGATGATCGTAAAAGTAATCTTACAAAGCATCTTTCACTTGCAAAGTGTTTCCCAAAGGCTTCTTAACAAACAATGATCTTAGAAGTGATGGTAGATTAACGAGTGCCTCTGTTCACTCGAGTGCGTCTTTAGGGGAAACCCATTGATACTGATTATAAGTCTTTCTAACCCTCTCCAGCTGACTCGCTGTGTTAACACTGTGTGTGAGAGAGAGAAAGGCAGAGATGGAGACAGAGAGAGCTACAGCTCTTTAAATATCCGACACAATGCATACTTTGTGATGACTAATCCCATATCGGCAGGAAGACAAACCTGCCTTGGGCTATGAGACAACTAAACGTTCATGGTCATATTACATATGCACAATGCAATATTAGTCTTAAAGCTTGTGCCTATGAAAGGATGGATATTCCAGAGACTTGTAAACTGTAAACGTAAATAGCATTGACTGATGAGTTGTAGCACGTCACCAGCTGCAGGTCAGGGGTTTCAGCACAGCACAGGATTTCAGCAGTTTATCCCCCCAGAGTTTTGGATCATATGCACAGCTGGATCGATCACCTGATGGTTACAGCGCATGCTACTCACCGTTAGAAGGCAGGAGGCGGCGATTCACTAATTGTTTACAGCTTTTACACCCACAGAACCACTGCAGAGCACATAACTGCACATAATGTTTATTTAATGTGCAATGCCTGATTTAAACATGAGCGAAAACCAGATGCTAATTTTGCATCAAGCAAAAAAAGATGTGAAAATGAAGGCAGTTCATGCAAATCAAAAAGGAAATTTTGTACTTGAATAATTAATAAACAGGCATATGATATAATCCATGGATACTCAATGAAATCAAAAAAGACAGGCTGCACTATCATACAGGTTTGTTTGCAGTAGATATTGCTGTAGTTACTAAGTCTTGGATTTATACATTAATAAATACAAACATCACCATTAGCAACAATTTTGTGATTAAGAAGATTTGCAATGTATACATTAAAATTTCTACAATTAGACACTTTAAATTTCCCACAAGATAAAAATAGACCCGTTAAAACAAACGTTACATTGTTGCCGTTTTCCCAAGCGTGTCCAGAGATTAACTGTACCCATGTGCTGTGCCCATACCCCCCCCCCCGCATACAGTGAACACGCACGCAGTGAACACACATACAGTGAACACGCACGCAGTGAACACACATACAGTGAACACACATACAGTGAACACGCACGCAGTGAACACACATACAGTGAACACACATACAGTGAACACGCACGCAGTGAACACACACAGTGAACACACATACAGTGAACACGCACGCAGTGAACACACATACAGTGAACACACATACAGTGAACACGCACGCAGTGAACACACATGCAGTGAACACACATGTAGAAACCTACAGCACTCTCACTAAGAATGTGCAGGTTGAGCAATGCTTTAAAAAAGCTCCAGTGATGTCGCCTGCTGAAAATATGAATGCAATTATTTCTTCAAAAGAAGAAAGAAAGAGGTTCATCTTTGCAAGTAATAATTACTATTGGGCCAGTCGAAAACAATCACATGAAGTGCCAGTCTGATTGCAACATAAGGATTCTTGACGGTTTCTGAGTTTTTCTTTTCTTTGCCCATGCCGTTGACTGTGCCAAGGCTTCTGATGATTAAAACTGTTCATAATCATAATCCAGCCCTTTTACTAGCCAATGATATTTGGAATGAAAGCTTGTTGCTTAGTTCATTTTATGTTTTTATAATTAGATGCACGTTACCCTAATATCACGAGTGCATGCAAGACACACATTCAATTGTAGAACCTAATGCCACGGAATAAATTCTCTTCGGCTTCTATGAGGCTTGAACAGAAAAATATTGCTCTCATCTGTTATGGGTTTTGCACGCACAAGTTGTGCTAATTGCAGTTATCGGTATCTCCACTGCCTTGAAGGCCAATTGATATTATTCTCACAAATTTAATTTCTTTCAGAATGGGTTTTTGGTGGCTTCTAACTTCTTTCTGCGCTGTTCCCGAGTTTAATAGACCCAATAAAAATGTCTCATATGGATTCATTTCCATATTGAGCTATATATATGTGGCTCTGCTCCAGGTTTTCGGGCCTTCTGGACAGAAATAGGGACGGTACAGTATTCCCACAGGCTCAGTGAAACTCTTGTTTTTCAGAAGGCATCTCAGGGCTGTCAATAGGGGGCAGCAGTAGTCACAGGGAGCTGCTTGTGGTGAACTTTGACCTAGACCCTGAGGGCGTGGACACCGAGCTACGAGTGACCCTGCAGTGGATTGCTGCATCCCAGCTGGGTGTTCCAACGGTCTACTTCAGGAGGTCCCAAGAGAGGCAGATGGAGAAGGTGGGTTTCCTTGGGTCACATGCTCAAATGTACCAACAGAACACTTTAAAAATATGTTTTTTATTTTTTTATGCTGCAGCTGAAAATTATGTCTAACCATTCAAATGACATATGTATAATGTATATAGTAGTAATCAGCAATCTGGAATATTAAGACTGCAAGGCTTTTTTTATGCAAAAAAATTTGGCAGACTGGCCCAGTGTTGCGTTTCTCAGCCTTTGAGAGCTGGTTTAAAAAGAGACCTAAAGAACCGGCTTGACTGCAGCCTCAAGGTCTCGAGGAATAATGAGAAACATTTGTACACATGCCACTGTGTCTGCATATGAAGGATGCTTTGTTATACAAGATCATGATGACCATGTGTGTCTGTTATTAGATAGTATTGATGTTGTATTAGGTATTGATAGTTTGTGGAGGTGCATTCAGTGTTTTTGCTCGAGGAATAAACTGACGGGGTGTGTCCACAGTGTTTTTCAGTCGTACGATGCTGACTGTGTGTATGTGTGTATGTGTGTGTGCTTGGTATCTTGCAGTTCCTGGAGGTGGTACACTTGGTGAATTTGAAGTCCTGGAGGGTGAGAGAGCTCTTCAGCGCTGTGGTGGAATACTGTAACCTCCAGGAGAAGGGTGGGGGCCATTTTGTGTCCAGCCTGTTTGACTGGCTACTGAAGACACGTTAGGCCCATCTGTACAGGCCCTGTGATGTCACCGTGCCCCTGTTGTGTTCACGGTCGAGTGAGTCCCCAAATCTTGTGACCTCACCTGGAATACAGAGCAGCCACACCCACTACATGCCCTCGCCCCCCCAATTTTGAAAATGAGGAAAAATGTTTGTCAGCTGCAGAAAACATCTCTCCCTTTAAGATTAGCATGTTTCTCATTTTCAGATGCACAACAATAAATATTTTGTAAAAATCGCAAAAAATCAATGCAGTATTGGATGTAGCAAGGATAGTTCACGTTCAGAACTTTGTGTCTGCAGATTATTATGGGTGGACATGTGAACAAAATTACAAGATACATTTAGTACCACTTGACGGGATTACAAAACTTTACAAAGTGTTCTACAGACAAAAAAAAAACAAGCTGTTGGTTTTAAACGTTTAAAATTCAACATGTGGTATTGAGGGGGATCAACCTGTTTACACTCACCAACATGTCCTCTGATTTTGCTGTCACTTTAAAATTAATTTATCTGTGATTAATATTATTTTAAATTATTTTCTATAGTTGTATATATTGTATATTCTGAATTGCTGCACCTTGAAGTGAAAGACTACGGTCTGGTTTAGTTTTTAATACCACTAAGTGATGGAGGAGTAGGATACAAGTTTGTAATGTTGAAAACATTTGTATGTGAATCTAGTCTGTCTGGTTTTATCTGTACTAGTGTAGTAATGTTTTATCAGCATTCAAAACACACCACTGCAGTGTCTACTCTTGTCTGTTACTATATTATTGAATGTATTGATCTTTTCAAATGAATAAATTTAAGTAATGTGTTTTTTTGTGCAAGTTATTTATTTTAAAAAGAAAGGACTGGAGAAATGGACGCATTAAAACTCAATCCTAGCTGCTTCCAACATATACTGTTAAGAACTGCTATTGAGAATACATACATTTTAAACTGACTATTCCTATGGTGCCCACCAGAACGTTTTACAACCTCAACTAATATGAGCAGAAAGTGCAGGATTCAATTCTGCTTATTGTTTCAAAATCAAATGTCTTCTGTGCATTGATCAGAGATAAAAACGAATATTTAACGCAAAATTATTTAAATTTTGAAGAGGATGGGTGTGACAATTAATGCCATCCCTGTATTTAAGTACTTTGTGCACCCTCCCTTTGCATTGAGTCTTCTCCTGTAATGTTTGATGAGGAGAGGAGAACACATAAAGGGATTTGAGACCATTCCTCCATACAGAATCTCTCCAGATCCTTCAGAGTCCTTGGTCCTCGCTTATGGATTCCCCATGTCAGCTTTGTGGTCAGTGAACCATTTTTGTGTAATATTTTGATTTAGATTTTTCGATTGTGAGACCATAATAAAAACATTAGGTTACTGTCGTAACCACGGTTCTCTGGAACATCGAGTGGATCTATGGGTAATGACATCCGGTCATGACCACTGCAAAAGCATCCCATTGCACAAAGTCTGGCTCTGACAGGCAGTAGCACATCTAGTGCCAAAGGAGGCCCGCGCCCTCCCTGAAAGAGCTTATAGGACAATGCAGCGCTGCTGCTCCCTCGCTTCTTGTGCGCGGCAAGTCTTGGGTGATCCCTCCACTCGATGCTTCAGAGAACTGGGGTTACGACAGTAACCTAAAGTTCTCATCATCTCATGTTTGAGATCCACCTATGAGGAGATATGGACAACTCCCGGATTGCACTTATGCTCACAGCTGAGATGCTCAAGCCTGCAAGAGATGCCTCCCCCTTGACGGGAGGGTGGTGCCTGCTACATCCCATGTAATTAAGTACAAAACCCAGTCCACTGTCCAGTGTGATAGCCAGGGCCCAGGAACAATGTCAAGTACTAAAGCCCATAGCAGACAAGGGGAGTCTCACAGAGCTCACCCCCCCCAGAACTGATTGAGCTACACGTGTCCTGGTAACATCCAAAAGTGGGGGAGCCCAGCCTGTGGCTTCACAGATTTTCTGCAAGGAAATATCTGAGAGCTATCCAGATAATTGGTGTGGCCACGTCCCCTTCACTATACGTCCCTCCTGAGCAGCCCCCCACCCAGAGAGGGACGCGACCGTCATCACGACTTTCCTCCCGAGACGGGTCCCGAGAGGGGTTCCCTGTGCGTAAAATGCAGTGTTTTCCCAATGACGCAGAGCTGCAGTGCACTTGTGCGTCACCATGACACGGTGATGGAGATCTCCCACGGGACTGAGATGGAGGGATGAAACCCACCTCCTAAAGCCACTCATCTGCAATCGCTATCAGACCCTGTACTCTGCAGCATGTGTGGTACTGATGTACTCTCAAGCCCGGTACAGCAAAAAAAGTTGTATCTAGGGTGGGGAGCCCGATACAGGAGAAGAGTGAACCGGCGCGGGCAGCAAGCTAGCAATGAGTGGAGCTCATCAGCACTGATCCAGGTTCCTGAACTTTACACGCCCTGCGGAGCCAGATCCAAGAATAGATCCTCTTGTGGACAGGTAAGTGCTAAGTTGGGATACAAGGTCAAAGTGTTTGTGAGAAGCGAATGTCAACTGAGGAAGTGTAGAGCTGCGGTCCCCTACATGCCCTTCCAAGAGGGCGGGAGCATTGGCATTGGATTTGCTATTGTCCATCAGAGCCAGACATGCTCCAATTGGATGCTTCTGCAGAGGTCCTGACTGGATGTCATTCCCCATTGGTAGATCTCGAAAACAAGATGATAAACAAAGGTGTTGGCCGCTTATGAACTTGTAACAGAGGTGTATCGGCAATGTTTCTGCAAAGGAAACCGCATTTTATCAGTGACGTGAAGCAACTTAAAAGCATCTTGTCATACTTGACGTTTTTGGAAAACAATGTGTCGCTGGATATTAAAATATATTTGGACAACCATAAAATTGCTATATTAAAGGACAGCAGCAGTGGTTACAGACAATTGAGCTCACTCATAGTTTTAATTTTGCTGCAGAGAACTTTTTTCACTATGTGGATTACTATAGGAAGGATCCAGTTAGCACAGTGCCATTTAAACTACTTAAACAGTTGGTAAAAAACAGTAGGCTACAGAATGTTCCGATACCGCTAGTCTTTTCCCTAAGGGTCTTGTTTGTTGTTTTTGTAAGCAGAAAGATCATATTAATTCGGAACGCTTTAAATTGCAGAGAAAAGCCCAGGACTATTCTACTAAAGTATGTTCGGTTAGTATCTAGTGTTACTGTGAGGCGTACAGAAACCATTTGGTGGTAATAGAGCATACTCAATCTGGTAGTGGCTGATGCAGTTGAACTGACAGACTCCAGTGGCCTGAATACTTGTGCTTTAAGTGAAAGATGACAGCGGAAATCTTAAGTCTGTTAGCCCCTACCTCGGTTTGATTTGAAATCTAATGCGGGGAGCGGTCGGGTGACTATTTGTGATGTCAAACCTGCCTGTGCCTGAAATCTCCTTCATATTAGGAAATGACCTCACGAAACCTTCTCGGACTGTGTTACTCCCTGTGACAGAAACCTCAAGTGCTGCGTCTGACGCAGATTCCTTACGAAATTGATTTCCTGGAATATTCCCAGCTGGTGCCATTACGGGGTCTGTTTCTTGCTTTAAAACAAAGCAAAAATGAAAGAAAAGTCTGGTGTATTCTTGGTGGAAATATTTTTGGGTCATTTTGATGTACGGCACCTTTGTGACGGTCTGGGGGGGAGGGGAATGTTTACTAAATTTAATAAAGTTTAATAAAACTGCAACACGCTGATACCTTTATCAGGGAAGTTTAATGGAAACCAAGGCAGTAGAACTTTAGCATTTCTTATTAGAGACGATAGACAATCCAATGCATTTACAATTAGAGCTTTCCTTGTTAGACGTTATATGTATCCTCTCTCTCTCTCTCACTCTCACTCTCTCTCTCTCTCTCTCTCTCTCTCTCTCTCTCACTCTCTCTCACTCTCTCTCACTCTCTCTCACTCTCTCTCACTCTCTCTCACTCTCTCTCACTCTCTCTCACTCTCTCTCACTCTCTCTCACTCTCTCTCACTCTCTCTCACTCTCTCTCTCTCTCACTCTCTCTCACTCTCTCTCACTCTCTCTCACTCTCTCTCTCTCTCACTCTCTCTCACTCTCTCTCACTCTCTCTCACTCTCTCTCACTCTCTCTCACTCTCTCTCACTCTCTCTCACTCTCTCTCTCTTGTTAGAAATACATGATCAGAGTGCACACCAGTCCCAACGTGTGTTTACAGAGTTTTCAACAGATATATGCTGGAGCAAGGGTATGAGGAGGAAGACGTAGCACTCAAAAGGGCTGAAGGGAAGTGTTATGTGTATCCAAGGTGAGGATGTTCTGATGATCATACATAAAAAAAGGTCTGAAAATACTGTATTTTCTCAATAATACCAAACATTCGAGCCAACAGTCACTTATCCAGAGAGTCCTCAACTCCTCTTAGGAGGGCCCAGTCACATGACCTCTCTTCAGCGCCAGATTCGGCAGGTGTTGTCTTTACTGCCTGCGGCACACAAAAAGACAAGGGGGGGGATTTGCATTGTGGGTCAGAGCACAAGCACAAATACAGCAGTCTGTATGTATGAGGGCATCTGCTAAATACCTGTTATAATGGTGTCACCCTCATAGTTGAAAGCGGAGGAGAAGATCTCATCGGTGTGCCCTTCCAGAACCTGCAGGCAGACGCCGGTAACCGCGTCCCACAGCCGGGCTGTCTTGTCCGCGCTGGCGGTGAGAACTCTACTGCCCTGGGGGTTAAAACTGATCTACAAAGAAAAAGAATGGTAAAAAAAAAGAGAGAATTGTGAGGTGGATAAAGCAGAGAACACATTTGAATGAATGTGAGAGGCAGGTGAGTTGAAGAATTGCGAAAAAGAGAGAGGGAGATGCGTTTATATGAGCGATAAAGAAAGCATGGTGTGTGTGTGTGTGTGTGTGTGTGTGTGTGTGTGTGTGTGTGTGTGTGGAAACTACACAGTTCCACACCGGAGTTGATAAAGGTATGCCGTGTCTACACCATGTCAGTATGTTACAGGATCTGGATTTTTTACGTTTTTAAGTTTTATAAAATATAAATTGTTCATATATTTGTGTTATTTTATTATATTTCCCAGTAGTGCACCATATTTTCCGTCTCCGTGGGAAAACATGTCTAGCTGAACAGACACCTCATAATCTTCACTCAACTGCTTTAATCCAATTGTTGATCCAAAGATGTGAAAACTGGCCGGGATTATTAAAAGCTCTATGCTCACTATTGTCATATAATTTAAGTGTGTTTTTATTAAGCCCTCAGGCTGCAGGGCGATAAATGTATTTGGATAGAGAAACGGGGAAGGTTTTCCAGACAGGAAATGGAAATATTCAGGATGGGCTGACAATGACAAAGCACAGCCAACATGTGAGCGCAAAAGCGAGTAACACAGAAACAGCTGGGGGGGACGCTCTTATCCAGAGCGACTTACACAACTTCTTATTACATCTTATTACATTTATCCATTTATAAAGCTGGATGCATACTGAAGCAATTCAGGTTAAGTACCTTTGCTCAAGGGTACAACGGCAGTATCCTACCTGGGAATCGAACCTGCAACCTTTCGGTCACAAGTCCAGTTCCTTACCCATTATGCTACACTGCCGCCCTATACGGATTGTCCCAATACCACTCAAGTCTCATACGTTTCTCTATCAGGCATGATCAGATGGTTTCAGCCACCTTATCATAGCTACAAGGGAGTGGCATCGATACCGATTCCCAGCGATTCATTATAGAATAGTGGCTGGGAGTGAGTGATTGAGAACTATTCCAACCAAGTAGACTTGATTAGCTGTACAATAGATTGTTTCCTGACAGTTTAACCATTAGACCCCCTACTGATTGGCAGACTGATTGATTTAGGGAACCAAACTGTGGCTTCCTTAAATCAATTACATTACTTTGAATATAAATTTCTGTTTCCCACCTCAGAAGACAAAGACTGAGAAGGGGTATTTAAAGCCGTACAGTTCACATAACAGCATTGAGATTAGCTCCGATGAATCCAGAGTGCATTTCCTGTATCTCTGATAACTGCCGTTCTTGGAAATAATTTTCACCAAGTTCGAGAAATTTCCTTTTTTCCTTACACTGGTGTCAATTACATCTTGCTCAGTAAACGGGGACTGTTCTCCAGTAAGGATTTATTGTCTTGGTGCAATAGCAACACCTCAGTACAGTGTGACCACACTGAAAATGCCCGCATTAGCGTCATAGCGCCATCACCACTGATCTCAGAGCAGTCATGTGATTCAGTTCAGGAGTGGTGCAGAGGGAATGGTTGCTCTCTGGGGGGGGGGTGTTTATAATGACTGCAGATGCAGGTGCAGAAATGATCGCGGATCTGCAGGTTGAAACCGTCGCTCTGGGCTCAGAGCCTCCCCCGCGTGTTCACAAAGCAAGCGGCCTCACGCTGGCAGCGAACAATAGCACCCATATTTCTCAAAATGAAAGGCCTGTTTTCAGAGGCTTTGCTGACTGGTAGAGCTGGAACTCGTCCGGATCCGGGAGAGGGATAAAAAGCGCACCTCTCACTAGCCATTATCCCACATTGTCCCTGTTATGCTCAGCCGGAAACTGTGTGAGGAACATCTGCGACATCGCCCGTGTGACGCAGTTACAGTGGAACTCTTGAACCTGCATTGTCGCGGTGATTGCTCTGCTCCAGTTTGGCCATGCCCCTCCCCACCTCCCAAACCCCCTCACAGCCCCCCCTCCCCAACTCCCAAACCCCCTCACAGCCCCCCCTCCCCACCTCCCAAACCCCCTCACAGCCCCCCCTCCCCACCTCCCAAACCCCCTCACAGCCCCCCCCCCCTCTCCCAAACCCCCCCACAGCCCCCCCCCCCCCTCTCCCAAACCCCCCCTTACCTTAGAGATCTCCCCCTCGTGTCCCTGCAGTCTGGCGGCGCAGTCGCCCGATGCCGCCCTGTAGACCCTCGCTGTGCCTGTGATGAGGCAAAAAGCGCTTTCATTTCGGTTACAGGCTCGTCCTCGTACGCCGCGCTCTCTCAACTCTCTCTCTCCCCCATTGCCCCCTTGGTAGAGGAGGGTGAAGGACTGTTCCATTTTTGACAAACCTACCATCAGCGGACGCCGTGGCGATGAGCTGGCCGGTTAAGTCGAAGCAGACGTCCAGCACCTCGTCTTCATGACCCGCCAGCGTCACTAAGCACTTTCCACTGTGCGCATCCCATATCTGACCAACAGCAGCAGGAACAATCAGTACATTGCCTAAAAAGTGCCCCGAGCTTCACTTCACAGTGAGACTCACCCTAGACTCATAAACGCATGAAAAGAGCAAACTGTGATCACCCTGCTTGCGTTTACTGAAGAAAGCTCACCTTGGAGGTCTTGTCCATGGATCCAGTGGCAATGAGAGAGCAATTCCAGTTAAACTGCACGCTACTGATCTCCCCTCTGTGTCCTATCAGAGTGTGGACACGCCTGAAAGCAAAGAACAACAGCATGAGAGAGAGAGAGAGAGAGAGAGAGAGAGAGATAGAGAGTGCACAGAAAATGTCCGAAAAAAAGAACAAGAAAAGAGAGAGAGAGTGATAGAGGGAGAAACGGAGAAAGACAGCGAGTCGGACACAACCCCGTCTCCTCAGATTCCCACCTGGCTGACGGGATGTCCCACAGGGACACGGTGTGGTCAAAGGAGCCTGTCACCAGCCGGTCTCCCACAGTGTTGAAGGACAGAGCGATGATTTCAGCTGAGTGACCCTGAGAAAGGAGAAGAAGAAGAAGGAGAGAGAGAGAGAGAGAGAAAGAGAGAGAGGAAGAGGAGAGTGAGAGAGGAGGAGAAGAAGAGGGTGAGAGAGGAGGAGAAGGAGAGTGAGAAAGCCAGAGAGAGAACCATTTATTTAGGCGAGCTTTGTAAATCAAGAGGCAAGCAAAGGGAACTTTTGAATGTTTTGTTTTGAATGTGCCTCTCTTTTCAGGGAATACTTGAGAAATGAAAGAAAAAATAAACTAAAATAAATCGTGTCCTTTGTGACCTGTTCATACTACGCACCTTAGGACAGACAGGAGGGGCCCGTCAGTAACAGCAACCTGAAGAACCCTTTCAACTGCAGTCTGACCTTCTCATCCCTCTGCCTCTCCATCTGCACGTCGATATATGACACCACAACTTATTTTCAGTGCTTCTGGCTGAGCTGAGAGTTGCTTAGCCTTAATCAGAAGTCTACCTGCTGATGAACCATCCATATATGCCTCTCCCTGACTTATCTGTAGGCTGAGCCACTGAAGGGGGGGCCAACCGAAAGCATTGGGGGACAGGTGAAAGAAGGGGAGGACAGATGAGTGTGTACGATAGAGAATCACGCAGGTGCCCAGGTGGGAGACGGCGTAGATACGCACATTCAGCGTGGCCATCTCCTCTCCTGTCTGGATGTCCCACAGCTTGGCTGTGGTGTCCATACTGCCAGTGGCCAACATGGTGCTTTGAGGGTTAAAAGCCAGACATACCTGCCGAACACAATCGCTGGAGTCAAAAGCCATTCAGGAAGCCAAAAGGTCTTCCACACGATATGTCTGGGGGTGGAGCATGTATGGCCGATACTGGCGAAATGGGCGGCAAGACTAATTTAAAAAACAGGTTATATAGGGAGGCGCACACGTACGATTTCTGCAGTATGTCCACGGAAGGTGTGATAGCATTTTCCTGTCTCTGCACTCCATAACTTGCACGTCTTGTCAAAGGATCCCGTTGCGATCTTGTCTCTGAATCGCAGCGGGAGACAAAGACAGAGAACGGCACAGTAACCAAAATGCTTCCCGTGAGAGTGGATTATTATGGCCCAGTGAAATGGGTGAGAGTAGAGGACTGTGGGTAGAGGACGTAGGCAGGTTACCCATAGGGGTTGTTGAAAGCAATGGCGTACACCACATTCCTGTGGCCCTCCAGGGTGTGCAGCTCTTCTCCTGATGCCGTGTCCCATATTTTACATGTTCTATCATAGCTGCCAGTGATGAAACTGCAGGGGGGAGACGGGCACGAGAGAGCAGTTTACCTCTCCTACATCCCTTGAATACAAATGCTCTGAGTTTTTAGCTCTTTTAGCGGCAGATACATGAACCGAGCAGATAAACTCACCTCGACCCTGATTTATTGAAGGCAACATTTGTCAACGGCAGGATGTGTGCCTGGAGTGCCTGTAGAGAGAGAGAGAGAGCCAAAGGAAAGCCATTCTGGAGCGGTTACACGTGACGCCATTAATTCACTTCAAATCAATATGTTTGACCGTATCATTTTCACGCGTAATTAATCCGGCTTTGATGTGGATGTGCCAGGGAAGCCTGCACTCTGCAGTTGTGCCCTGCTGCCCTCTGTAGGTTTTAAGAGGAACAACACTTTCACTATAATCTGCACCTGAGGTATAGTGTGTCCTACCCCGTCGCTGCGTCTCACTGATGTCACCATCAACAGCGCGCGTGAACCTGATGCGTTGCCAGGTGGAATATTACTCGACATCATCCGCTGAATAACGCATGGTAAATTAACTATGCATGTATTCAAATGGAGTAGAACATCTCAAAGCAGCGCCTGACCTTGAAGAGGTAGAACCTGCGGTCCTCCTGTTGACCTAATTTCTCCTGCAGCCTAAGGATCAGCTGTTTGACCTGACTGGCACGGGAGGCAGTGATGAGTGGTTCCGTCCTCCTGATCTCTGCTATTAACCCCTCTGCATCCGTACTGGGCCGGGAACAAGGCAAGCAAACCATTATTAATATTACCTTTATTAAGTCTAACATTCAGCTGCACATGTGCTCATTGAAAGAAAACATGCACATAATGTTATTCTAATCTTGAAACACAAGATATATTAAATACATGAATTATCTTACTCGGGTGAAAGGTCCAGCAGATCAATAGATTTAGTCTTCAGTTCTCCCCCTTTTTCAAACTCCAGAATTATTCCTGTAAGCAAGTCGGCTGGTCAGTTTTAGTTCATTTTAACAAATTACTCTGGAGGTTATTTGGGATAGCTAGCAAATATTTTAGGTAGCCCTATAAAACCTGTAATGTATCTATAGCACAAACACTAAAGACAACCGATAATGGGTGAAAGAATTATGAAAACTGTCCAAAAAGTGCACCCACCCACTCACTCATCTAACCAAATTACGAACCAAACACCACACACATTTTTTTTTCGCTATCTGTGTTGAGTTCATGGTAACAAATATTAATAACGTGTACGATTTATGGAAAAACTTGGAAGTATGAACGTGACTGACTAGCCTACAGAATACGTATATTTTATGTTATGCGACTGCAATATCTATCTAGGTGGCCTGCGGTCTAACTACAGCTGCGTTAACGTTACCTGGTCCAGTGGTTCTAGTAACTTAGAACTCAGTGAGCATATATTGTTACATTGTACCAACAACCGAAGCACAACTTTACTGTGACGTTAGGTATGTTGTACTGAGTTTGACACACAAGACGCAAGGTTCTTTGTCCACGCAGGAAAACATAGGAAAACTGAAAAATTCGGTTCAACAAATTTATTCTTTCTATATAAATTTTTGCGCAGAATAAGTAGGGTACCTATACAAGACGAACTCACTTTACCTCCAAATTTGTCTCAGAGCGGAGCTAAAGTATGTGGTCTTGCTAGTTTGCTTTTTTATTTGAATAATTTGTTTACGTCAACATCTAATATATTACGTATACATCTCATCTTATCTCACCTCATTGCTCCGAACGTCTTAAGGAGCTTGTTTGCCGACAAATTCCGGAGAACACCGAAGAATACTTATCTAAAGAAACGCTTCAACTTTGAGCAATGCTGCTATTCATAGCCACCCTTTGCAACGTAAAAATATGCAATAACGTGTTTTGCTAGCTGCGAACATGCTGTAGAGAACGAATAACGCCAATAGACAAAAATAGCAAAAACTTACAAAGTAGGAAAAACTAAAAGTTATTGAAACAATCAAATGCAAATCAATGACACTATATAAAAAGCAGCACATAAAATCACCTTAGATATTATTTATTACCTGGTGGATAATATCTAAGAAGAAACCTTTTCAGCTTCATGGCGACCTAATACAAAACTGTAAACAAACCGTCTCTATAGAGACGCACGCCTGTGGGTCCTGTCTGCAGTAGTTGCGCAGACGCACTGAACACAGCGGTAAAGTTTAAATTTGGACATTTGATATTCGACACATTCAATTTCAAAAGTTTGGAAGGTTGCTAAAGGACCACCATAAAATTTCACGGTGCAGTAATTTCAAATGAATATCACTACAAATACTTGTCAATAACGTCCCATCCATAGAATATGCAGATCTTAAACAAAAGGTTTTATAAAGAGCAGGCCTCATAGGTTTTGCTACATCAATTATTTAATATAAATTTTTGTTGTTTATTTAATTAGATCAATTTCCAAAAAATTATTATTAATATGATACTCAGGCCTAAAACCAAGTGCATTATAAAGGGCACACCACTTGGATCATGCTACTGCAATAGCTAACCATCCATATATGACATACACATCTAAAACCAAAGAAATTATAATGGGAAAATTCAGTGGCCCTGAGATGTAATCCACTTTTAAAATTTTTAAAATGTATTTCTGTTTCTGGATCAGAAAACCAGTCAGTATCTGGTGTGAACACCACCTGCTTCATGCAGCACGATACATCTCCTTTGCAGAGATGATCAAGTTGTTGATTGTGACCTGTGGAATGTTGTCCCACTCCTCTTGAATGACTGCATAAAGTCGCTGGATATTAACGGCTGTTGTACACGCCAATACAGACTATCCCAAAGATGCTCAACGGGTGACGTGTGGGAAGTATGCAGGCCATGTAAGAACTGGGACGTTTTCAGCTTCCAGGGATTGTGTACAGACCCTTTGAACAAAATTTTATTAATTTATTTCAATGTGGTGGAGGAGGAGTTACAAAGTATTAACTGGCAAGGTTCCCAAACTTTTGTACAAGGCCGTTTTCCTTTTTTTATTATTTTGAAACTGTAAATTTTTTTTATAAAAATGTTAAAATTTGAAGAAATGCGCCATGTTCAACTGTGTAGCATTTAGAGGTCAGGTTAGCTTCTGTTCACTAAGATATTCATTATAAAAGGCATTTTGGCTAGGGGTGCCCACATCTTTGCACCCCACTGTATATGCACTTTTCTGTTTTCCCACTGAAACAGGTTTCTCATTATAAATGTCCTCAAGGACATTTCTATTCGTTTATTTCACTGTGGTTGTTGAATAACATGATATCCCATCCAATTAAAACATTTTATACAAAAATTTCAGCATTTTTTGCTTTTTTGCACATTAGACTAGTCTTACGTACTTTTCTGTTTTTCCATTTAAACAAACTGTTCATTTGAAATGTCTTCAAACCAATTTGTATTCATATATGTCACTGTGATAGTTGAATAAACATGATTTCCTATCCATTTGAATAAAAAAATTACACTTAGATTTTTTTTTATTTTTGGTCATACATTAGTCATAAGTCGTACATTTTCACGTACTTCAACTGAAACAGATTTTTCATAAATTTCTTCAAATTTATTTTCAATAATTTCATCATGACTCTTGAGAAAACATGATTTCCCACCCAACTGAATGAAAAAATGTAACATATTTAAAAATGTTGCTTTTTTGGATATGAAACTCTAGTCTTCTGTATTGCACTTTTTTCCACTGAATTAGATTGTATTACTTTTTGCAGTATTTTACCGCTTTAATTTTTTTACTGCTTTCCCACTCAAATGGAGTTTTCTTAATCATAAATGTCCTCAAACAGATTTTATTCATTTTAATTCCTATCCATCTGAAAGAACAAAATCACTTTTTGGACATACTACAACTTAATATTCTGTAATTTGCCGTATTGCCAATTAAATACATTTTTAAACATCAATATCTTCAACCACATTTTCATTAATGTATTTCACTGCAGTTGTTGAATAAACCTGATTTCTCATCCATCTGAATGAATACATTACTTTTAGATTTGTTTTCACTTTTTAGACATGAAACTATAGTCTTGTACTTTTTATCTTATTTTTCTTATACAAAAATAAAAGACAAAGCTCCATCTGCAGTGACAATGAGTCATCGTGGCTGTGAGAGAATGCCTGGGAGAGTATGTAACAGTGCATACCTGATTACAGGGCACTAAAGATTATGGGCTTGAGTATGCACCTGCAAACCCATTCTACTCCACGTATCTCGTAACGGAATCTGAAAGCTAGAACATGCAGGTGCCTGAACGCCGTGGCGTTCACATCTGAACGCGTTGGCGTCGGAACACTGCAGCTTACGCAGGCGTGTGAATGGCAGAATGTGTACGGGTGTCTGAACTCTACAGCAAATCCTTACTATGGTGCACAATCTAGTGCTGATGAAAAGGACAGACGGGCTCTGATACTGTCCTTTCAGGTGAAAATCACACGGCACGTTTGGAATGATTTCCCAACAATCATTTTGCTCCAACACAGTCCCCTGTCCGTCTGTAGGACAGGCTGCTGTGTTCTCTGCGGGGCACCTGTGGCTAGCATTGGTGGTGTGGGGTGAGCTGGCACTGGTGTGTTTTTGGCAGTTAGCACAGGGGCTGTGTTTCTAATGGGCCTCATCAGTAACATCTGGGCCTTCTACACCAGATACACCACCTACACGGCTTCCTACATACTAATGATCACCATTACAGCACTGAGCACTAAGTACTGACCAGTCCAAGCAGGGAACACAATCAGTGCACTGAGCTCTGTAAGTACTGACCAGTCCAAGCAGGGAACACAATCAGGGCACTGAGCTCTGTAAGTACTGACCAGTCCAAGCAGGTAACACAATCAGGGCACTGAGCTCTGTAAGTACTGACCAGTCCAAACAGGTAACACAATCGGCACTGAGCTCTGTAAGTACTGACCAGTCCAAGCAGGGAACACAATCAGGGCACTGAGCTCTGTAAGTACTGACCAGTCCAAGCAGGTAACACAATCAGGGCACTGAGCTCTGTAAGTACTGACCAGTCCAAGCAGGGAACACAATCAGGGCACTGAGCTCTGTAAGTACTGACCAGTCCAAGCAGGGAACACAATCAGGGCACTGAGCTCTGTAAGTACTGACCAGTCCAAGCAGGTAACACAATCAGGGCAGAGCTCTGTCTAACCAGCTGGTACTGCACTGAAGTTTGAGTTGAAGTACTGAACAGTCTGGAAAGTTGTAATGGCTTGCCCACCAATTGCACACACTACTTCACTCCAGTGTTAAATTATTCAAATTTTAATTTTGAAATATATCAGTGAAACATTCCAAAGAGTAATGAAGCCTTTAAAAAGAGTTTTTAAGAACTAATTCAGAGTGCGAGTGGCGCGCCCTCGAGATTCGCCCTGCGCGCACTGCAGTGAAGCCATTTATGAATGGCTTTTATTTTATTGCTCATCAAAAATGTTTTAAAATTTTTATTGCTTTTCTTTCCTCTGGACCATTAGCTACCCACTCTTTGAGCTTAAAATGTACATAAAATAAAATTTTATAATCATGTTATTCTTTGAAAGATTCATAAGCTATAAAATATATATTATTTATTTATCTCAGCAGTATTTATACAGGGTAGGGCGCGGCTGTAAAAGCTGCTACGCCTCTGCCCTTCCTGCACTAAGTTCACCTGGCAGACCCCTTTACCTCACGTGGTCCGGGGAGATTTTAGATTGCATCACGTATCTATAAAATGCTCTGACCTTTGACCTCCACAGCTTCCTCACGCTTCTGCTCCAGAGCATTCTCAGGGCCGTTGTTATGACTGAAAGCTGGCTCAGAGTAGACATTGCCACGCAGGTGAGATGGCTCAGAATCTTTCAGTCAAACTCTTCTCACTAAACTAACAGTTTCTCACTAAAACCGAAGCATTTCATTTTTATACATTTTTTCTTACCTTAACCTTTATTTACACAGAAAAGTCCCTTGATATAAAAATAAATATTTCTACAAATACCTGGCCTTTCTCTTAATAAAATACCTTTATAAATCACGTTATTTAAAAATAACGAAGTATATTATTTCCATCCTGTAGGGCCAGTGCTTTATTGAAGGACATACACATGTAATACCGAAGGTCTATTACACACAAATCAACAGTAAAGTGCAGCAATAGAGACACCCAGTGGTGAAAGGCCATCACAGCAGCATCCATAAATGCCTTTTTCGCCACAAAGTCCTTCAGAACATACTGTAGCCTACTCCTAATTATAAACACAATGCCGTTTGTTAAATATTTTAGCTCCAGCGGAGAGGAATAAAGTACCAGTGCTGCACTTTGACCTGGTTGTTCATCGTCAGCCTGCCTTCACCCACGCACGTGCCATGAAAGGAGCTCAAAGGTTGATCATTTCCGCCTCACGAGTGCGCTTTAATCACATACTTGCTGATAGAACGCTCACCTGCATCAGTAAAGTGGACATTAGCTTGTTCAGTGGAGATGGACACTCTGAAGAGGCTGCAAGCTGGGTGGGGGTATCCCACAGCACTGCTGTGCGTCTATGGGTTCTTCAGTACCGTCAAACCGCTGGAACCCTTCCTCATCCCATACCTGACAGGCCCAGACAAGAACCTCACGACTGAGCAGGTACTGAGCTCACACCGGAAAGACCCGTAAGCTCACGCGGTGTCCTTTACTGTAAGAGTGGAGTGTTGAGATAGGAATTTATTATAAATACTATACAATTAAACCCTGAGTGTGAGAAATAACTATTCTTATCATTTAAATTGCATCATTTGAAACATTCTTCAAGGTTTAGCAGATGACTAACAGGTTTATTTTGAGTAGAAGACAGAGGAAAAATGACACCCAGTTCTGAAGTGACTCCTCCCCTTGTTATTCCCAGGTGGCCAATGAGATCTTCCCTGTGTGGACGTATTCCTACCTGGTCATTCTGCTGCCCGTTTTCCTCCTCACGGACTACCTGCGCTACAAACCGGTCATCGTATTCCAGTGCGCCAACTTGCTCGTTACCACAGCGATGCTGCTGTGGGCAGAAGGCGTGGCAGCCATGCAAGCCATGCAGTTCTTCTACGGCGTGGTGACAGCCAGCGAGGTGGCCTACTTCTCCTACATCTACAGCATGGTGGCCCTGCAGCACTACCGGAGAGCCACCGCCTACTGTCGCAGCATCCAGCTGCTGGGCTACACTCTGGGGTCGGTGCTGGGCCAGGTTCTGGTCAGTACTGGCCTCATGTCCTATTACAACATCCTTATCATGACCCTGGTGTTCACTGCCGTCGCCCTGGCAACCTCGCTCCTTCTGCCAATGCCACAGAGGAGCATGTTTTTCCACCGTCGGCTCAGCACGGCGGCGACAACCAAACCCACTGCTGCAAGCACGCCACCGAATACCACAGAAGAAGAGGAAGAGAAAGGCACTGGGGAACGTGATGTCACTCCTGGGGCAGGCACTGGGGAACGCGATGTCACTCCTGGGGCAGGCACTGGGGAACGCGAGGTCACTCCTGGGGCAGGCACTGGGGAACGTGAGGTCACTCCTGGGGCAGGCACTGGGGAACGCGAGGTCACTCCTGGGGCAGGCACTGGGGAATGTGAGGTCACTCCTGGTGCAGGCACTGGGGAACATGATGTCACTCCTGGGGCAGGCACTGGGGAAGGTGAGGTCACTCCTGAGAGGGTGGATGTTCCCTCCCAAAAGAGTGCAAGGGGCTGTCTCGAGGTAATACGTCACCTGTGGAGGGACTGCCTACAATGTTACTCCAGGCCACTGCTGTGCTGGTCCATCTGGTGGGCTCTGGCCACCTGCGGCTACAACCAGACCGTCAACTACGTGCAGGTGCTATGGGAGCACGTGCAGCCATCACAGAACTTCACCATCTACAACGGCGGGGTGGAGGCGCTGTCCAGCCTGTTCGGTGAGTCACAGGTCGCATATTCAAACCGTGACAGCTGTCAGTCACTCAGAAGAAACGTCAGTCTAGTCAACCTAATTTAACTCTGCCTGCAGCCATTCAGCTGAATCACGCAAAATTCAGCTTAGTTCAATTCAGGTACTCACTGGAACGTCTGAATGATGTTTAACCAAGGGGCCAGCTTTCATCTTTCAGCACCAGATAGAATGTCGCCCTCTGCTGATATCTATAATTTGTGCTCAAAAAGCCAGTTTCCCAATTGGGCTCCATTCATTTTTGACAGCAAAAAAAAACTAAAAACATCCACTCAAACATTGATGTTAAAATTTCTTTAAAGATGTCATATTTTTCTGTGATAAAACATTTTTTTCTTACCAGACACAATTTTGAATTTATTATTTGTCATATTTTTGCGCACTAGTTGGCAACCAATTACACACTTGTAAGGCTTTGACGTAGCCACGTCATTTCTGAGCCATCCCCATTGTACATATGATCCCAAATACACAACGGCGCATGTCAGATGAGCGCAAAATGAAAACTTCCTGGTTCGGATGTGCTCCCCATTGCTTTCTATTGCCATTGCTGTCTCTACATATTATACACTCAAAGAGTTGAACTGCTAAAGTAACTCTGTGGTCTGTGTAGGGGCGGCCTCGGCCTATGCCGTAGGCTTCACCCAGGTGAACTGGGCGACCTGGGGGGAGCTGGCCCTGGGCTCCTGCTCTGCACTGGGAGCGCTCGCTCTCTTCCTCATGACCTTCATGGGCTCCATCTGGGTGTGCTACGCTGGCTACATCATCTTCAAAAGCTTGTACATGCTGCTAATCACTATAGCCATGTGAGTTTGTTGCACCATCACTGAGGCGTCACACCCTGCTCAACATTTCCAGACGTGAGAAACGTAATCACGATTAGACACAACTTATACATGCACCTCTGAGTCATAAAGGTTCAGTGTGACGTTTGTGCATCATTAGAGGCGAAAGATTCTCAGTATCTGAATTCAGAAAGAAAAAAAATACTGTTTGTCTTAAATCTTCCAAGCAAGAACATTCTAGAGCATTGCACACTCCCTTTGCCCCCAATATTCTAGAACGCTGTCCCATCTGCCTAAAGGTTCTATAACTTGACTACGCAACATAACCCAATCTCAAACATCACATTATAATGTGGTCACAGGTCCTAGAACATCAGGTTTGGATCACAGGTGGGCAACATCCCCCTCTCCACACGCAGGTTCCAGATTGCAGCAGAGCTGTCCATGGAGAGATATGCTCTGATCTTTGGGGTCAACACCTTGGGTGCCCTGGTGTGTCAGACGATCCTCACAGCGGTGGTGGTGGACAGCCGTGGGTTGGGCCTGGACATTGTCTCACAGGTGAGAACCTCCACAGGTGTTTTTGAAGCAGATTCCTGCCGGGGCACTGGGCCTCATGGCTTGCAAACATCAGAATGAGTTCATCCAGCATAGGGCACATGGTTTCTGCTTTAAGTGCAGAAGGCGGGATGATCACTGGCTGTCCTGCTTCTCTATGTGTTTTATAGTTCATCATTTACGGGAGTTACTTCTCCTGCATCGCTGCAATATTCCTCCTGAGGGGCCTGTACACCCAAGTGAGAGGCTGCCGAGACCACGCCCACAACTGTCCTGACCCTACACAGGTGCCTGCCCAGGACACAAATACAGACAGGAGATGACACGTATCACCACGGAGATGGAGGCGGAGCTACATAGTCCTAGAGTTATGCGATTTCCCAGTCCATCCAGGCATTACATCTGTGTAGTCAGTGTCCATCACTGTAAGTAATCTTGCAGACCAATGGAAGCCCTTACTGCCCTGTGTGCAGCTATGCCGCACCCCGCTGCACTGCACCGCCTCTCTGCCCTCTACATGGTCCGGCTGGGGAGTGACCAGGGCGACGGCATAGCCGTCAAACAAACGCAGATGTGATCAGAACATTTGCTTTGACTTTTTATTCTTAATTAAAAGTAAAATCTAAATACAAGGCAGATGAAAAGTGCTATTACAATAGAGCTAGAAATATATATCAGGTTTTCCCATGGCTGCACGTCCTCCTGTCGCCACGACTACCCACCCAGTCAATCATCTCCGTTCAGTCCGCCCCCACAGCGGGGCCGAACCTTTTATGTCCAACAGAGTGCAATGTCTTTATAATGATAGCCATTTATAAATCTCTCTATTTTACAAAATGTTCCAACACATGAATGAGTTGTACAGAAATACAAAAGAGTTTGATTTTTTTGTTTTTTGTAGTTAAAATCCATTTTAATATATATGTACACATTAACTTAAATTTCCGTAACACCCAGCGTAAGTGGTCTTAGTCTGTGATGACTGAGAACCTGAGGACATGGACAGGGGAGGGGCCAGCAAGATCCAGGGCGGAACCACAGGCAGCTGGCGTGATCCAGGGGCGGAGTCACGAGCCTCCGGGAGGGAGGAGCCGCACTCTTTCCCACCCAATGGAAACGGAACACAATGCTTCTTTTTCCTTTTTTTTCTTTTTCTTTTTCCTTTGCAGTGTCTGCTGTACCTACCGATCCAAACCACCTGTATCGATTTATTTTCTTGTTTTTTTCCACAAATACATAAACTCAGTAGCCCGATGCTTTTTCCCCTGTAACATACATGTGGTAAAGATACCAATACTGATATGCACAAAGAGCAAAATTTTCCAAGAAAAATATGTACAGAATTGCAGCATAACGAATGTGGTGTTTGCAATAACTTAGCATTAGCCAGTTTGAATATACATGTGGCTCTGTGGGTGAGGGGCCAGTTCACAGGTTAAATACGGGTAGTGGAGAGACCATCCTTCGGCACACCGTTACCCTGTTCCGTTTTATCACTGATGTTGTCGCCGCTCTTTTAGTTTTTAAAACTCAATACAAAATACAAGTTTTAGAAACATGTTTTAAAGCAACTTGTGGAACAAAACGGCGCAAGAGGTGTGTGGGCTCCAGGTGTCGCCTCCTAGTGGTGGCTTGTGGGAGGCGCGCTATAAGAAGGGGTTTGTGGAGGAACCTCCTGCTGGGTACTGTCCTGGAGGGGCTCCAGCCTGTAATACAGAGAGAGAGAGATGTGTGTTTTGATTTTAAAAATCACTTTAATGGTTTACATGATGATCAATGGAATCTCAGTATAATCTTTTTAGAGTGCTAAAAACATGATGTACATAATAAAAAGGTTATGATGGTCACATTGTTTAAAAAATAATAATAATAATGTATCTAAAAACATCAGCAAAGATTAAATCTTCATCTCTGATGGGAGCAGTTTAACATCATTAAAATGCCACTGTTGAATAAAACCTTCTGTGTCACTCATTGCTTCGTAAAATCTAAAATCAACCCACACTCCGGCCCTAACCATTGAAACAAATAACTGAACAGTGTCTTGTCTTTTACTATTTTCAACCCGAGACAGAGAAAAAGACAGACTAGTGTTTAATATTTTCCAGAAAATTTGCTCTTTTTAAACCCGGGATTATAACACCTCGCTCCCGGGTTTCCCAGGAAATCCCGTCAAAAAAATACAGGGGTGTTCTAGAAGGCTATTATCAAATGAGCGACCCTAATTATTGGTTTACAGGCTACCAGCATACATATGCCATATAAAACTATCTTTCAGCACCATGGCATTGTCCACTAGCATACTATTGGCTGAGATTCTTGAATATCAATAACAACAAACTGTTTTTCAAAGACGTTCAATTAATAAAAGCAACATATTTTCTATACAAAAGTATGGCTGCTTTGGAACTTCAGACATCTAAACAACGGCTATATGGCTATTAGGCCTACCTGAACCGTGAGAAGTATTAACGCTGGCTATAACTGTTCACGCAAAAAAAAGGCTTTAGGTCTATAGGTAAAGGGCCGGTGTTTAAGGAAAAGGACTATTAATCGCCAACAGAGAGACAGAGAGGGGGGGGGTCTGGTCACAGTACTCACACATGCGCTGACAAATCAAAGCTGCTTCACATGACTCACCAAGAAGGGGTTACTCGACACCCCTGGTCCAGCCATCGCCTGCCCAAACGGGGTGACAACAGGCTTCCCCTGTCCGAAGGCTGCGAAGCCTGCTCCTACGAGAAAAAGAGAGGGCGAGAGGGGTGGGGAAGGAAAAGAGGGAAGGACAGAGGAGATGAAGAGAAAGAGAGAGAGAAAGTGGGCAGGGAATGAGACAGAGAGAGGAGTTTAATAAGGGAGTGGGATGATTCAAACAAACAAAAACCATGCATGCACACACATGCGCATGCACGCACGCACGCACGCACGCACGCACGCACGCACGCACGCACGCACGCACGCACGCACGCACCGTTGGGTTGCTGTGGGTAAGCAGGAGGCTGGTGGAAGGGGGCTTGTCCTGGGAGGGGTTGCTGGAACGTCCCGCTGAAGCTGGTGGGGAGGTTGTAGGGGGCGGCATTCCCGAATCCCGCTGGCATGCTCATGGATCCTGTGCCGAATGTGGCTAGAACACAAGGAAAGACGAGTTGCATTAACTCCAGAGAGACGCATGCACAAGCACACACAAGCACATCAGGGCTCCGACACCAGGTCCCAGAGCTAGGCCGCATCAACGTGTCTGCATCTTAGCTGCTCATCTAGCACGTTAGCCCAGTCACCTGTGTTTAAAAGCCTGGCCAGGTGAGGATGTGGTTTAAGAGACCCAGGAAATAAGAGCTCTCTAAGATTCATCACAGGTGATAAATTTGGCACACATCATGGTCTTCATTATGAAAAGGTCAGCTGGCCCTCTCTATCTGTGAGACATAAGTACTGTTATGTTTTTATCTATAAAGCCCTGCTGGGCAGGTTACCACTGTATTTATCCTCACTTTTGAATTGGAACACTGCAAACTATCACACACGCTCACAAGACTGCCTTGTACACTGCCTGGCCAAAAAGTTGCACACTTTAATTTTAATTTTGTTGGACCGCCTTTAGCTTTGATTACGGCGCGCATTCGTCGTGGCATTGTTTCGACAGCCTTATGCAACGTCAAAACATTTATTTCTGTCCAGAGTGGCATTAATTTTTGACCGAGATCTTACATTGATGACAGAAGAGTTGAACCACTCCATAAAGTCTTCTCCAGCACATCCCAAAGACTTTCAATGGGGTTAAGGTCAGGACTCTGGTGGCCAATTCATGTGTGAAAATGATTCCTCTTGCTCCCTGAACCACTCTTTCACAATTTTAGCCCGATGAATCTTGGCATTGTCGTCCTGGAATATGCCCATTGATGGGATAACCTGGTCATTCAGTACATTCAGGTACTCAGCTGACTTAATTTTATTGCTGCATAACATTGCTGAGCCTAGACCTGACCAATTGAAGCAACCCCAGATCATAACATTGCCTCCAGAGGCTTGTACAGTGGCCACTAGGCATGATGGCAACGACAACTTTTTTTTTGGCAAGACAGTGTACTCCAGATCCCCAAGAAAAAGCCTGACCTAAGACAAACTGCTTTTTGCTTTTATGCCCCTTCTTTTAGCTGCCCACAGCAGCGTGCGCTAAGCTGCTACACCCTGTTCCCCTTCCTTTAGCTGCCCACAGCAGCATGTGCTAAGCTGCTACACCCTGTTCCCCTTCCTTTAGCTACCCACAGCAGCATGCACTAAGCTGCTACACCCTGTTCCCCTTCCTTTAGCTACCCACAGCAGCATGCACTAAGCTGCTACACCCTGTTCCCCTTCCTTTAGCTACCCACAGCAGCGTGCGCTACACGGCTACACCCTGTTCCCCTTCCTTTAGCTACACAAAGCAGCGTGCGCTAAGCTGCTACACCCTGTTCCCCTTCCTTTAGCTACCCACAGCAGCATGCGCTAAGCTGCTACACCCTGTTCCCCTTCCTTTAGCTACCCACAGCAGCATGCGCTAAGCTGCTACACCCTGTTCCCCTTCCTTTAGCTACCCACAGCAGCGTGCGCTAAGCTGCTACACCCTGTTCCCCTTCCTTTAGCTGCCCACAGCAGCATGCGCTAAGCTGCTACACCCTGTTCCCCTTCCTTTAGCTGCCCACAGCAGCGTGCGCTAAGCTGCTACACCCTGTTCTCCTTCCTTTAGCTGCCCACAGCAGCATGCACTAAGCTGCTACACCCTGTTCCCCTTCCTTTAGCTACACACAGCAGCGTGCACTAAGCTGCTACACCCTGTTCTCCTTCCTTTAGCTACCCACAGCAGCATGCGCTAAGCTGCTACACCCTGTTCCCCTTCCTTTAGCTACCCACAGCAGCATGCGCTAAGCTGCTACACCCTGTTCCCCCTCCTTTAGCTACACACAGCAGCATGCGCTACGCGGCTACACCCTGTTCCCCTTCCTTTAGCTGCCCACAGCAGCGTGCGCTAAGCTGCTACACCCTGTTCCCCTTCCTTTAGCTACACAAAGCAGCGTGCGCTACGCGGCTACACCCTGTTCCCCTTCCTTTAGCTACCCACAGCAGCGTGCGCTAAGCTGCTACACCCTGTTCCCCTTCCTTTAGCTACACAAAGCAGCGTGCGCTACGCGGCTACACCCTGTTCCCCTTCCTTTAGCTACACAAAGCAGCGTGCGCTACGCGGCTACACCCTGTTCCCCTTCCTTTAGCTACACAAAGCAGCATGCGCTAAGCTGCTACACCCTGTTCCCCTTCCTTTAGCTGCCCACAGCAGCATGTGCTAAGCTGCTACACCCTGTTCCCCTTCCTTTAGCTACCCACAGCAGCGTGCGCTAAGCTGCTACACCCTGTTCTCCTTCCTTTAGCTGCCCACAGCAGCATGCGCTAAGCTGCTACACCCTGTTCCCCTTCCTTTAGCTGCCCACAGCAGCGTGCGCTAAGCTGCTACACCCTGTTCTCCTTCCTTTAGCTGCCCACAGCAGCATGCACTAAGCTGCTACACCCTGTTCCCCTTCCTTTAGCTACCCACAGCAGCATGCACTAAGCTGCTACACCCTGTTCCCCTTCCTTTAGCTACCCACAGCAGCATGCGCTAAGCTGCTACACCCTGTTCCCCTTCCTTTAGCTACCCACAGCAGCGTGCGCTAAGCTGCTACACCCTGTTCCCCTTCCTTTAGCTACACAAAGCAGCATGCACTAAGCTGCTACACCCTGTTCCCCTTCCTTTAGCTGCCCAGAGCAGCATGCGCTAAGCTGCTACACCCTGTTCCCCTTCCTTTAGCTACACAAAGCAGCATGCGCTAAGCTGCTACACCCTGTTCCCCTTCCTTTAGCTACCCACAGCAGCATGTGCTACGCTGCTACACCCCTGAGATGGAGCTGCACAGCTAAAACAAACCCAAGTGCAGCAGTCTGTCAACCTGGATTTCACCACCCCACAGCTAGAGAGGGATGACTGAACAACTGTGATTTCACTGCTGTACCAATTCCATTAGCACTATAATGCTACCGTCATCAAATTTACAACAGAACACTGGTATACCACTGACAGACACATGACTCAGCCTGCTAGTTATACTCTTATACTTCTGACACTACAATGGCAGACATTACACAGCACCACACAGAGCACTAAGCGGAAGAGTGCAGGAGGAATACACCAACAGTGACCGAAAAACACAAGAATAACTGCCATCTATAAGTCTGATAACTTGTGTTGACGAGACCCGCCGTGCGCTGCACTCGTGCTGGTGCCAGTGTCGGTGAGACTCCATTCCGGCTCTGAGCCCTCTAACCATTCAACCCCTCTGTTTCTCTTCTCCACACAGGTAGCACCCCCGGATTAGCTAATGCCAACTTTGCAAATTTTGACAACTTCCCCAAATCCTCTAGCGCCGACTTTGGCTCCTTCAGTTCGTCCCAGAGTTAGTGTGACTGGAGCTGGAAATAATGATGTAAGGTTTTTCAGCATGGAGGTACACCTTTAGGTTTTTCCATGTTGACACTGGAGCTCTGTCAGAAGCACACAGCGTTCAGCTTCTACACCTTGGTAACCATGCGATACGCATCATGACCAGCAGAGGGCAGTAATGCGTGTTCACCTTTGCACTGCCTTTACTCTGAGAACTATAAGGGCCTGATTTACTAAGAGCTTTTATCTTTCAGTATAGGCAAAACCAACAACACAATCAATCACTGGTCATGGTATTTTTTTATGCACCAATCCTTGGTCGTGTTATTAGTTTTGCGTGTGCTAAAAGGTTTTGCACATGCTAAAGGTCTTAATAAATCAGGCGCCATGTATGCAGGATGGAGTTGGAGGTTTGAGTTTGTGGAAGGCTGTGGCACAGAGGAAGTCAGAATGGCAACCGGAGCACAGAGTAGCTGACTAACATCGCCCTGGTCATGGCCACTGCGCTGGGGTCAAAGGTCAGAGCGCACACCACATGCAGAGTGGAGGAAACAGGAAGTTGAGATGAGTTCTAGAAGCACTGAGACACAAAGCTATGAGGAGGTAGAGGGACAAAAGCTGGGCTTAGGCAGGCTGGGCTTAGGCAGGCTGGGCTTAGGCAGGCTGGGCTTAGGCAGGCTGGGCTTAGGCAGGCTGGGCTTAGGCAGGCTGGGCTTAGGCAGGCTGGGCTTAGGCAGGCTGGGCTTAGGCAGGCTGGGCTTAGGCAGGCTGGGCTTAGGCAGGCTGGGCTTAGGCAGGCTGGGCAGGGGGACCTACCAAAGTTTGTGTGAGGGAAGGCTCCAAACAGGCCTTGTCCAGCGTCACAAAACAACCAGAAAAAGCGGTCACACACAGGTACACAGGTGACCGTCTGTGTGTCTCACACACGTGGGCCTGTGCGCACTCATGTTTTTCACTCCCAAGACAACAGTTCATTCATCTTCACTTATTTTTCTGCCTCAGGCTTGTAAATATCTTATAAAATTCACCATGGGAATTGGGATCAGATGTATAACACATTATTCATAAAATAGATGCTATATAATATATTGTATGACATTAACACAAAACCCACATTCATTAAAAATTTTACTACATAAGCTCCATTGAGTCAGTAAAGCAAGGTATGTCTCTATTTTTCTACAAAGTTGTTAGAAGACTAAATAATGGTACAAATGTTTTCCCTTGCAAAAAACAATTTAAAAAAAAAGAAAAAAAACTAATTTTAATAAATGACTGACTGTCGGGAGCTTTAGATCAGTATGCGAGTATTCCGTCTCAATTTGCCGTTTATCCGTTTATCCCAGGATTCTCTGCAGGTTGTTGGGCCCCAACACTGTTCCACAAATTATGAAATGTGACAGGCTGCCCCGCCCCTCTCCCCCCTACCTGCTGCCACTGCTGCTGCTCTCCCATTGGCCTGGAAGGGGTTGGTTGTGGCAGTCGCCTGGGCAACGGCAGCAGCTACAAAAGGGTTTGTTGATGGAGCTGCTTGAGAGAGGGGGGGGGGGGCAGTACGGACACATTTAGAAAATTGTCAATGCGGTAAAAAGACATAATTCTAGAGTAAATGTGAGAGTCTTGTATATACTGAGGAGGCTCTGCACTCGCCTCCAAAACCCTGGGGCATGCTGGGTACCACCTGCTGTGCCAGGGCGGGCGTGACCCCCGTTACAGCGCCGAAAACGTTCCTGGTTAAAAACAGGGAAGAAACTCGGTTATGAGCTTGGTCTGGCGCTGCTGCAGCTGTGTTAGCGAGCGGGCGGGCGTGCGAGCACGCGGCAGTACGCTCTCTCACCCCGGGGCTGTGCTGCTCGTGCTGTACACGCTGCCTGTGGGGGCCGAGGAGCTGAACACGTTGTCCAGCTCGGCCAGCGCGGCGTAGCGATCTCCCCCGAACCCGGCCGGCAGCGCCTGAGGAGGCCCCGCCCCCACGCCCCCCGCGGACGCAGGGGCGGAGCTCACTCCGCTGGCCACGCCTCCCCCTGGAAACACACAGAGCGCAGAGTCCGGGTCACAACACGGGCTGGGAGAGCCGCTTCATCCTCACCCCGCAGGCAGACAACTCCCCCAAACTCCTGGGTGCAAAGCAACTCCAAAACACTGCAAGGCATAGCTTCACATCCAAAAAGGAAAAATAACCTAGACAACAGCCCCTAGCTCCCCCCCCCCCCATGAGTTTCAAACAACAGACTCCAAATAATATTCCACCAAACCATTTAAAAGAGCCTGTTCAGATTCAGCACCAGTCTGCATGCGATTTTGGATGTTCCAGCAAATGTAGAAGTGGTGCGTCATCAGATGAAGATAATTTCATACCAAATGTCCTCCCTGCGTGAACGGCAGACGCATCTCCAGAAGATGCCCCCGGGTGAGAAATGTGAATGAGCCGGACAACCACGCTGGTAAGAGAGTGGATGCCAGCGAGTACAAGCTTGAAGGCTCACTTTTCTTCCAGGATGACCGAAGTTTGCCTGGGCCAGGGCCTGGGCCTGGGCCTGGGCCTGACCTGTCCTGACCTGTCTCTACACCATTAGCAGGCCACTCACTTCTGGTTCTGCGAAACGACAGCGTCCCGGCAGGGTTACCTGGCTCAGGTTTGGCAGAGCTAAAGATGTTATCCAGGTTGGCCAGAGCGGCGTATCTATCCGTGTGGACGCTCGTGCTGTCTACGCCTGCTTTGGGGACTCCTGCGGAGTTGCTCTGGGACGAACTGAAGGAGCCAAAGTCGGCGCTAGAGGATTTGGGGAAGTTGTCAAAATTTGCAAAGTTGGCATTAGCTAATCCGGGGGTGCTACCTGTGTAGAGAAGAGAAACAGAGGGGTTGAATGGTTAGAGGGCTCAGAGCCGGAATGGAGTCTCACCGACACTGGCACCAGCACGAGTGCAGCGCACGGCAGGTCTCGTCAACACAAGGTAGCGCATTTCCTTAAAGAGCACCCGTCATCACCATTTAATGGGGACTCAGCAAAGAGGATCGCCAGACTTTGAAAATCAGTCCATTTCTACGGTATTTTTACTTGGTAAACAGGATTTATAAGGTGCTTTTTCACTTAGGGGCCGTAGACCCGCAACTAAAACCCTGAGACAACAGCCAAGATCCTAAGACCCCTTGTCTTTCCTAAAGAACAACGTTCCCTGACGGCCCGTTACGGCCCTCCATGGAAGAAGCTGAATCAAGAAGCTTGCTCTGATGTCATGACAACTCAGCTGAAGCTTATCACGTTAAAGATACACACAAAATAAAAAAAATTCAAATAAAAATAAATAAAAAAAGTGTCAGAAGATAGGATGTCGGGGGTCTTTTGATGTTGTTGGGTCATGGCATGCAAGGGATATGCGACCAAATATTAAAAATTTATTTTATTCTATATATAAATGCAGGGGTGCCAATAATTGTGGCACACGTGGTTTTGTTAAAAATAATTATTTCTTTATGAGGGATTTTTTTTTCCTCATAATAAATTTACTTCAATTGAGGGGAAAAAAGAAAGAAAAAAGATACACACAAAACAAAGGATGGTAATGCATTGCCTAGAAATGACACCACGTTAAAATATTTACCTTTTAAAAAAAAAATTTTTTTTTAAGGAGCTAGTGATGACATCCTGGTCATAAAAAAACATGACATTCAGATTTATGAAGATCCCAAACAACTAGCTAAGCAAACTGTTTGAGCCAGTCTATGACTGCCCTTGGTTATACGACTTCCGCTGGGCAGGTTACAAAAGAATGCAGCCTAAATAATACTGCATGTTAATGGTGAGGATATGTGTCTGGCCAGCCAGCTTGGCAGCACAATAAAACCAGCACTGATCATATACAGAGTTCATTTCACTCCATCCACCACCACTGTTACTCACAAAAAGTTTTTTTAAATACAGCTTTTTCCTTTCTTTTTTAAAAACTATTTATTGACTGAGCTAGCTTGTCGAGTGTGTGATCGATTAAGAACAGACGCTAGCAGGCCAACGTGAACAAACAACCTCGTTGCACGTGTATTTCTCTCATTTCTCTACTGCTTCATTACCTTCGGTGGTATGCGCAACATATCCTCAAAAATCTACAAAGCTGACAAAAAAAAAGACAAAAAAAGGCAAGTGCACTTTTGATCGTGTTCTGTAAACAACGCCACGTTACACGGCCTGATAACCACGCCCCGACGGGTCTATGCTCAAGGACAGTAGCGCGGACGCGGCCGAGGCCCACTGCACTCTAAACAGGGGAAACGTTGGGCCTTCCAGCCGCGTAAGAGGTTCCCATGTCCATGCGGTAGCAGGGACTCTCATCGCAGTCATTCAGGTACATACACCGAATGCACACGGGAAGACGAAGGTCACGGTCGGGAAGAAACACGGGAACAGAACCGGGAGTTCCGCTGGTGTCAGGACAGAACTTCAGGGGGATAGGGAGGGGAGGTTCTTGTCATTGCCATGGAAACACAAAGAGTGCCTCTCATTCTAGCATGAGGGATCAATTTCCAAAAAATACACGTTACCGTTACCACTAAACCCTTTTGGCACAGAAATAGTAACTGCGCATTACACAAGATCCTCATTTCACAAAGTCAATACAGCAGAAACGACGGAAGGACGGACGGTGTTTTGCATAAACCTCTCGCTTCTCTGCGGTCATGCCCCGCTGCATTCAAATTCACTTCCTTCCCTCTTACTGCAAACACCGGAGCAGCAAAGAATTTCTCCAAAGGAAAGACGACACCGAGACTGTGCTGAAATAACCTTTGAACTCTGACCTCGAGCCCTCCCTCGCTGCCGTAGTTCAGACCTCTAACCCACGTAGACACGGAGCAATGCATAACTCATATTTGAGCCCTGCTCCCATTGAATGGAGCCTTCAGAGACCTTGGTCCCTCTAGCGGTGGAGTTCTATCACAGACAGACAGACAGACACCCAGGTGAAGGACGAGAGACAGAGACTGAGGTGAGAGGGGGACAGGCCGGTCTGGGACGTGTGACACTTACTGCGTACAGCCAGGAGCGGCAGAGCGGTGGTAAAGTCCCCCATGCTGTAGCTGGATGACAGAGCAGTGAACGCTGGCAGGAAATCAATAAAGGACAGAGCGCAAAGAAAAAGGAAACAAAGACAAACAGAAGCGTAAAGCAAAGTTAACAGACAAAAAGAGCGAATGAAATACGGGAAAAAGCTCCAGTGAAAAAAGCGCTGTGTGAAGATGAGGAAGCGGCCTGGCAAGGGGGGTGGGGGTGGGGGTGATGTCAAGAGGCCGTTCACATTAAACAGAGCGTGGGTGGGGGTCAGAGGTCACGGTACAGAGACACGCTCGTGTTAACAGCAGGGGAAGCGATAGTGTAGTGTCTCTTTAAAGCCCCCCCCCCACACCGGGGGAATGGGGGCCCTGGGCTGAGTGGGTGTTAATCAAACATGGAATAAAGAGAATGATGGGTAACGTGTCTGTGTGAACAGCACCAGAGCACAAAAGCACAGAAGAAGAAGAGCTAACGGGAGAGGGGCAGTTCCTGACCCTTACACAGGGTTAGGCTGAGGGGGGGTATCCCCAGGAGCAGTGCCACACAGGAGGCGGCCCTTTCAGGAGAAAAGGAAAATGCAACAGGAAGTGTAGGATGGACATGGGAGAAAGTGGAAAATGTAGAGGACACAAAACCTGTTTCCCCAAAAACCTGTGCGTGCATGTGTGTGTTTCTGTGTGCGAGACGGAGCACATCGGTGTGAGTGTGTGTGTTTGTAAGAAAGTAAGTGAAGTTTGTTTGTGTGCGCGTGTGTAAGAGTGAGTGAGGTGTGTGCATGCATGTACACATGTTTGTGTGTTTAAGAGTGTGTGAGGTGTGTGTGTGTGTGTGTGTGTGTGCATGTGCGGACACGTGTAAGAGTGAGTGAGGTGTGTGTGTGTGTGTGTGTGTGTGTGTGTATGTGTGCGGACGTGTGTAAGAGTGAGTGTGGTGTGTGAGTGTATGTACGTGTGTATGTAAGAGTGAGTGAAGTGTGTGTGTGTGTGTGTGTGTGTTTGTGGTGTGTGTGTGTGTGTGTGTGTAAGAGAGTGAGTGAAGTGTGTATGTGTGTGTGTAAGAGAGTGAGTGAAGTGTGTGTGTGTGTGTGTGTGCGTGTAAGAGAGTGAGTGAAGTGTGTGTGCACGCGTGCGTGTAAGAGAGTGAGTGAAGTGTGTGTGCGCGTCTGTGTGTGTGGGCGTGAGGACCTGAGGTGCTGTACCTGTGTGAGGTGCTGTACCTGTGTGAGGTGTGTGTGTGTGTGTGTGTGTGTGTGTGTGTGTGTGTGTGTGTGTGTGTGTGTGTGTGTGTGTGCGGTCGTGAGGACCTGAGGTGCTGTACCTGTGTGAGGTGTGAGGTGTGAGGTGTGAGGTGTGCGTGCGCGTGTGCGTGTGCGTGTGCGTGCGTGTGCGTGCGTGTGTGTGCGTGCGTGTGCGTGCGTGTGCGTGCGTGTGCGTGCGTGTGCGTGCGTGTGCGTGCGTGTGCGTGCGTACGTGCGTGCGGGCATGTGCGGGCGTGAGGACCTGAGGTGCTGTCCCTGTGTGAGGTGTGTGTGTGCGTGCGTGTGTGCGGGCATGTGCGGGCGTGAGGACCTGGGGTGCTGTACCTGTGTGAGGGGTTTGGGACAGAGGTTGGGGTGCAGGGGGGTAATGAGCTGGGGCACCAGGGTTTCCAAACGCATCAAAGTTTGCAAAGTCTGCATTTGCAGAACTCTGAGCTGCAGGAGTCAGAGGGGAAACAAAAACCAAAGTGTTAATGGTTCCACAGACGCTGCGATGAGGAACTGAGGGGTGGCGCACACAACAGATGTGAACACACATGCAGTGACTATGGGCAGGCTTTTCCACACCTGTGAAGGAAGCAATCACCTTCAACCACCAACACTACACCAGGGCCAGGGATGACTAACTAAACACAGGCCACTAACCCCATATCGGAGTCCTACACGTCCAGCACGCTGTCACAAAGATACGCTCGCTGTGGACTGCCAGGACTCACTATGTGCGAGTGTGTGCACACGTCTGAGTGGGTTTCAGCATCACGTTCACTGTCCCTGCTGAACATCTATATACAGGGTCTGAAATGAACACTAAGCGGCTAAATTGTTGGCTGTGGCAGATTAAATTGTCGTAGTCACCTGCAACGTTGGCGGGTGTTTTTGTTTTTTTTGTTTGTTTGTTTTAACCCTTTGACGCGTACAATCAAATGGGTGTGATCAGTCTAGAGTGGTCCCTGGAGCTTACGATCAAACAGGCGTGACTAGAACGTTCAGCCTCAATGTGATGCCACAATGCCAGCAGGCCATGATAATACTGACCATGCAATTCAATCAAATAAGTAAAGAAATTACAAGTCTTTACAACATCGGACCCTCAAATTAGGTTTATTTTGAAGATATCCACATTCAGACACTAGCACATTTGTCTCTAGACTGCATAGAAATAGCCCAGCTGCCATGCAGCACCACTATGAGCATAGCTGCATTGCAGCTAGGAAATAGCCAATGACTGTATTGACAATAACCCGACAGCCGTTCTACAGGTCACACTTCAATGCAACAAAATCGATTATACTTTTGCCAATATACTTATTATTGGACACAATTTACCACAGTATGGTTAAGCATAGTTATGATTAACGCATTATGAGTAATGTACCGACGATCGAAAACGCTGCGTCATACATTACAGTCTACCAAAACAAATTAATACGGCAGACCGGTAATGAAATGGGCTATTTCTCAAATATAAATGGATAGTTTTAATCTGAGATGTTAAACTTTACAGAGAATTTGAATTCTAAAAAGGGTTTTTGTTTGTAATTGTAATGTTTTCAGAAGTGGCTGTAAAAAAAAAAAAAGTAGTAGAAGTTTGTATCTACCTGCCACAGTGGCTGGTGGAGAAAAGAGTTAATTTCAGACCCTACCTATATATCCGCATGACACGCAGAAAGTTAAGCATACTTCAGTCAGTACAGGTGCCGTTCCCGGGACAGGCCTTACCTGGATGGCTGTTAAAATGTGCAAAATTTGCGAAGTTTGCCGAGCCAGCAGTCTGGGAGGGCGGGGCGGCAAAAATGTCTCCGCCCAGGTCACTGAGGAGGTCAAATTTCTTCTCCTGGAACTGCCCAGCCATCTGCTGCCCCTGGGAGCGAACCACCACTGGGGACTGAAGAGCACAGTGAACGCAGTGAGCACACAGTGACCAATGGAACTGACCAATGGACAGATAGACAGTAACCATACAGCAGTCAACGGTCATAGATATAGCTACAGTGCCATCCAAAAGTGTAAGGACAGTCACGCATTTTTATTTATTTATTTTGGCTCTGTACTCCAGCACATTGGATTTGAAATGGAACAATATTGAACTCAATGAAAAAATAACCCTTAAAGTGATCCATCCACATTTACTGCATATCTGGCAGCGGTAACGATTTGAGCCAACCAGTCGTTCCACACCGTTCCAATTCACAGCTCAATGTAGTCCATCCCAATTCCCAGAGATCCATTTAAATGCAGAGAGGTTATAGTATTGCTTGTAAGAGTATATAAACACCCTCAAATTAAAGCTGAAAGTCTGCCTTTTAACCTCATAGTCACTGTTCCATTTTAAATCCAATGTGCTGGAGTACAGAGCCAAAACAACAACAAAAATGTTTGACTGTCCAAATACTTTTGGACTGCAGTGTAGCTCACAGAAAAAAGCTGCCTGAGAGACAGAACAGAGGTCACAGAGGTGCTCTGCGGGGCGGGCGGGGTCTCACCTGGCTGGGCGTGCTCTTGTTGAGGTGCAGAGCGGGGGCGGATTCTCCAAGCAGCGATTTGAGGGGCCGCACTTCAGGAGTGCTGCTGGTGCTGCTGGCAGAGGAGCCAGAGATGGAGGCATGGACAGAGGCCACCACCTTAGCCTGTTCCGGAGGAACAAACCTGCAGGCCACACGCACACACACACGCACACACAGACGCAATACATCAGGAATGGGGACAAAGTGCAGGCTCTGTCTGCATTTTGAAATGTCATGTGATTTAAAATACACTGGTCCAAAAATGTGTTTTTCAAGTATTGAAAATGCTTACTTCTTTTGCAAATACTTTTATAAAATGGTTCTAGTATTTCAACAATTCAAATACTATGACCAAGAATAAGGCCAGTGAGAGTACAGAAAGGATTATGTAAAGATCCATAAATTAATTCTTAAGATATGACCCATATTTCTTTCATATAGAAGATATAAATCAGATAAATATCTTATGTATCAATTTGCAATTAACTAATTGGTGTGGGTCCAGTTATGGTTGCATTGGTAGTTCCTGCCAAATGGGGCTAAATGTTTAGGTGAGTACACATACACACACCAAAATGACTGTATATTCTAATTAAAATCTGACTAATCTGTGTTTTCTTGGTTATTCTACAGCACTGCAATGTGGTAAATGGCTAATACTTTGTGAACACAAATATTTCCAACACAAAATTACCTAAAATGCATTAAATTTCAATTACCTCCAAATGAAATACATTGCAAATACATTAAACTATTGAAATACTCTTTATATGTAATTATACCATGGCTTGGATAAATACTCGATTCTGATTGGCTAGAGGGTGGGCATTAAATTAAATTAAATTTGTGTATACGTGTGTTGGGCTTATGACACTGGACATCTCGGGACAGTGGGGGCTATTTCTAATCAGGGCTATTCGACTTTAATTCACTTAATTCACTTGATTAATGCAATTATTCTATTTAATGTCTTTATTTGATATGTTTGTTTGTGTGTTGTGGGTCTGGCCCACTGTCTATGTCTTTTTTGTTGTTGCTGGGGCTACAGCTGAAGTTCCCTAAAGGGAAATAAAAGTTATTCTATTACCTAATGTAATGTAACGCTAACGTGATCAACGCTGGTTGTGAATGCGAGCAAGTTACTTCACAAAGCACGTTAATCTGTGTATTAAAAAACATTTTATCCAGCAAAATGTCTTAGATATGACAAGTTACATCTAACAGTAACAAAATCTATAGTAGACTATTTTTTAGTCTAATAGAATTAGCAACGAGATGTTTTCTGTTCAAATAGAAAGATCAACCAGCAGTTTTGCTTGACAACGTAAATCACCATGCCAAAATGGCCTCGGAAGGATATTGAAATTTCAGCTGATTAAGTCGATAAAAATCTATAAATATAAATGTAACTATAGACAATCATTGTTGGTATTGGTAACCATGGTATAAGCGCAATAATGACCTCGGAGCCGGGCATTACACAGTTTGAATGCCCTTCAGGGAGGGGCTCGGCTGCGTCTCGGGCAATTTACTACCTCCGCCTCGTGCATTCAAACTGTGTACGCCCGGCCGGCTCCTCGGTCATTATTGCTTACATAAAATACTTATTATTTTAGAAAAAATGTATTGAAAATAATTGAAAAACTTTTCATTCGTAATTGACCTCAAGTCGAATTTATGGCAACAAAGAATCTGTTGGGAAAAGCATAAAATCTTACCATCGTTTTTTCTCATATTTTTCTTGAAGAAACTCTTTGACTTTCTGTGGTTCTCGGAAGTCTGGTATTGCTGAAGTTCTGTCGTCATAGAGACCCAGCCACATCCGTTTGCACACCTATAAGAGAGGAAGAAAGCTTTAAAAACAGCTTTTATGCTTTTATTCTTGTAACTGGGGAAAGAAATGTTTTAAACATGGCAACCGGTTGCAAAGCCAAAAACGTACTGCTATCCATGTTGTTAATAAGAATAATTCCCCTCCAGATTTGAAATACAGTGATATGGTAACAGATGGAAATACAAGCACACAAAACCATGTGACAGCCTGCTTTGCCTGGTTAAATGGGCCAAATTAAAAGAAGGGGAGGGAGAGGGAGAGAGCGTGAGAGACAGAGGGAGCGAGAAAGAGAAAAATAGAAATGAAAGAGGGAAAACAAAGAGCTGGAAGACCTGCAAGTAGCCTGAATTCCTGGAGTATTCCTAAATTTGCCACATTCCAAAAAATTCTGCCACATTCCAGGGCTCAGAGGTAACCAGATGTGGCCGAGATGAAATTAACCCCTTCAGCACCACACAGAAAACGCACATTCCTGGTTCACACACTGAATGCTTATTTACAATACACACTGCAGGAGTGCATGTTTAAAGTTATATTTCAAAATTCCATGACTATCTAGATTAAATGTTTTAATAAAACAAAACTAAGCTTTTATTCTCACAGTAAAGAGATCTGCATTCTCAGACACATTCAGGCATGTTTAATTCATAATACAAATTAATTAGGCCTGATCAAACAATAAAATATTCAGTTTCATCCCGAATACATGTTGCAACAAATTCAGAGATTCAGCATAGGCCATTATTCAAGCATTATAAAAATTTATTAGTTTTTATGCCAAATGTTTATATTTTTCATAGGCAATTTCAAATACTCAAATGCAAATTTCTGTAACATCCTCTGTGAATGAAAGACAGTGCTGGAGGACTGCACAACAGACGCATACAAACAGCAGGTAACTGACTGAACTAGATGAGTCACTTTTGAGCGATGTTCATAACTAAAACTCCATGGCGCATTGGCTAACTGCGCTGGCCAATAGGGCTCCTCACTACAATAAGCGCTGGCACTCAGACCATGAGCCACACCACTGCACGTAAGACTTAAACGATGTCGGAGGATCCTCTTGACGACTGACTGATGCTTCAGCTATAACTAGATGTACTTGCCAAAACTTCACCTGTGCAAATGGTTCCACTGGATGTTTGATTTGAAATTTGAAATGAAAGCAGCACGAGTTAACTGATCCTGGTATTCCTCATTTTCAGTGTTGTACGACCAATAGAAATGGCCAGTGTAACCTTTACATTACTATTTATTTATTTATTCGTTTTTTATTATTATTAAAAAGCAGTCATGAGTGCCTATTTCGAAAACATAGCTGGCTGGACATGAGGATTTCTGAAGCAAGCGAACTGAACTGAACCATGGCTGGTGGACGGAATGGTTCTGTTTTTTTGTTGTTTTTTTGTTGTTTTTTTACACAATTCGCCGCATCCCTAACGGGAATGCTCCCAGTTTCTGTTGAAGCTCTGTGCTCCTGTGCTCCTGCGCTCCCGATACACGCCCACGTACAGTAAAACCTCTGCAGCAGCGGGATGGAGACGAGTGGCGAGCGGCTGTTATTAACCCACACTCAGAGAGAGGGGAGTCTGGCAGCGGAACACAGTCCTCGTTAAAAGCCAATCAATGCAGGAAATACACAGCCTTCATCCCAGAGACACTGGCGAGTCATCAGTCAGGCATGTGAGAGCCAACTCCAGCCATGTGCACTAAACTCAGCACGGTTCTCTACCTCTGACCTGCCAAACATGCTCATCTCACACTCCCCACACCCTGGCACCGAGTCGGAGTGTGTTAACTATTCCTGGTGTAGGACAGACGGACGGACAGACGGGACGGACAGACAGACAGACAGACAGACAGACACAGACAGACAGACAGACACAGACAGACCGACCATGCCACTGCTAGTGCTCCTTAAGTGCTGACAGAAAACAGACTGATGTTGTGTCGGTTGGGGAGGGGCCACGGTGGTGGTTGACTATGGAGATATTGAGATATTGGTGCCGCTACCCTGAGAGTTGACCTTGCACAGCATATCGGCAGGGTTTAATCTGGCTCAGGTTTCCTACCACACACATCCAAACTCACATCTAAAACCTAGACCTGGTATGTGCAGGCACCCCACACCAGCCACGTTCACAAAGGTTTCACCTCTACATCTAGGGATTTGGATTGCATTAAACCTTCCTTCCTGTCATTCAAATCACACTATTGATTGACAAGTATGACCGGTTTTTCACATGAAAATGATTAGCTGAAGAAATTACTGAAGGCTATTTTGATGGAGAAATACTTAAGTTAAAAAATTTTTTAAAAAAAGACTGGCGGAATGATAATAAGGTCATCGCTTCAGATTTTTTATCGTCTTTTTACCGATTCAGTGCAGTACCGAGCTCTGAAAAGGCAAGAAGCAATGGAGGTGCAGTAATAGACATCTCCCTGTTCTCAATACATGAAAAGCTGTAGGCCATTGATATTTGCGTCTAAAACTATTTTAAACAAAACACAATGAATGCTGCACACATTAATTGGTGAGCGAGTCAACCCTTTCATCTGAGCGATAAATTAGTCAAATGGCGACAAGTGAAAGTAGCTTCGCTAGCTAGCTGCATATGCCCCAAACTAAAGACTTTGTTCTAGCTAATGTCGCAATGAAGTGAAATGGATGGGTTGCTAATGGGTTGGATTACAAATACACAGATTGCCTTAGATTTAAGACTGCTAGATTTTTGTCAGTAGGCACTATAGAGATGAAACATTTTTTTAATAGTTCACTACATATTTGAATGGGTAAGGAGCTGTCAGGCCAAAATGTGTCCGGGAGCCAAAATGTGTCCGGGCAAGGCATCGGAATGCTTGGAATGTCGTTGCTATGCCAACAGACACGCGAGCATTGTGACGCGATAGCATTGCACTTGCTTTGACCTCAGAATCGCCGGAGATCGTTGGACGGAGATAGATCAGTACATCACGCAAATAACCATCACTATCACTCAGATAACCTTTATAATTTCCTTTTGTATAAGCTACTGTGCTTTATATTGTTAATTGTTTTCGATTTTAGATTGTGTTAGCTAGTGATTCATTTTGAAGTAGATAGTCTTTTACTGAAACTAACTAGCTAGCAATACTACATAGTAGTTTCCTGGTCAAATGTTGCTTTATAAAAAAACGAGCATCCGTTAATAATGTTAACAACGCCGGATTTTTCACTGCAAGTTAAACCAGCGAGGTGGAAAGAGTAAGTAGGCCTATCGCGTTGTTGAATAGCCCAATAAAACTAATCTAATGTCACGTTGATCAGTACGCCTAATTGTTATTTTTTTGTGGGCCTATTGGTAGTTTTTCTGATGACCGATTATTTTTTTACTGTATTTGCTATGCGATCGCGTTCACCCAATGAAAATGCCGTTGTAATAATCAGGCACGTTTCCTAAAAATGTATCGTTACGTTGAATATTGTTTTCAATAAATGTTATTTGTTAACTTTTATTTAGTGAGTTGTTGTCATGTTTTGTAGGATAAAAGCAAGCGCGAGCTTGTCACCCGGCGATTCTGAGGTCAAAGCAAGTGCAATGCTATCGCGTCACAATGCTCGCGTGTCTGTTGGCATAGCAACGACATTCCAAGCATTCCGATGCCTTGGCCGGACACATTTTGGCTCCCGGACACATTTTGGCCTGACAGAGCCACTGAACAACATTTCTCAAACTAATGTTTACTACCAGCAGAGAGAATAGCTTGCTAACTGGCTAGTGTACTCGTGTACTACCTCAAAGTGGGCTAGCTATCTAACTTTTGCCTGCTAGCATCCAATATTTCCACATGATGTGAGAAATGTGATGTTACACTTATACAGTCAAATTAAACTGCATAGCAACAAGAGCATTTATTCAAACAATTCCAAAGTAGCCCATTTCTGAAGTGTTCACATCCTTGATTTTTAACTGTAAAAATGTTTTTTTTTAAAACTGTGTTCATTGTGTTTGAAACAGGACCGACTTTTAGTGTGTTAAGCCCTCAGGAAACTAATTACAAAAAATTTCCCTTGAACCTCCCTTGAAAAAGAAAACATAGAATGTTTGCAGATATTGGAAGGTAATGTAGCACACTCACAAGTTTTCCTTCAGAAATGATAGAAAAGTGTCCATATTTGATTTGTCAATTTATTAATTATCAAAACAGGTTGTCACAATAACATTCTTGTCTTTCTAAAAATAAATTATGCCATTTCCACCACAGAAACAGAGACACTAATTAAAATTATAAATATATTAATTCTACTGTAATCAATTTATCTATAGAACAATTTCCTCCTGCCTGGAAATACAGTAATTATTCCCTTGATAAAGTTTGGTGACCAGTAATAAATAGCCCAACCATCCTTCCCTCAGAGAAAATACGAGTCAGAAAATGTGTTTTCTGTACAGCTCACAGCACATGCAGGTTGAGTTTCCTTTTTACCTCAAATTAATCTAAAATAAATCCTGCATTTAGTAGGCTACATCCTTAGATTTAATCAACTAGGCATTCTGTGCATTTTGGAACAACTAGTGGCGTTACCCTGTGATTAAAATAGGTGCAATGAATGTTATGTACTATGCAGCATCAATCATTTAATGTAGACATACTGTATGTCAGAGAAACCAATGGGTCTGACCATCCTGTGGAAAAGAGGCTTAAGATGGAAGAGAATACTCTCACTCCCTATCCTGTCAGACACCCAATGGGCCGTCGCCAGCTGTCAGTCATTCAATGGGATGTCGCCAACCTCATCAGCCAGCCAATGGGCTGTCACCAATCTTGTCAGCTACCCAATGGACTGCTGCCAAGCCCGTCAGATGCTCAATGAGCTGGCTCTGTGGTTATTCTGACAAGGCAAAAAAACACTGAGCCCTTCATTAGGTCAAGTTGAGGGCTCTCATAACGGTTTGAACACTGTTATGCCAAATAACCCAGGTCTACACGGACAACACCAGCCCTTGTCATTTTATTACACGTGACAGTTATTTGAACAGTGTACTTAACATTTCCAAGGGTTGACGTGTAGAAAACAAAACTGAAGACCAGACAAGAATGGCCCAACCTAAGGAATCTTCTTAACTGTTCTGCTGAGTGCAGTTAAACACGGGACACAAGCACTGCATACTGCAGTCAAATGGCCCATGCTATGTACCTCTCTATGTCACACACACACACACACACACACACACACACTAAATGCCCCTGGTCAACCCTAAAGGACATCTGGAAAACGGTCAGGGCAGGATGCCGCCTCAGTGAGCTATCATGTTAAGGCCTCTGCAGTTTCTCCATATGGGTTTCCCAGGGTAACATAATAAACTCAATCTTACAGGATTATGGAAACTATCCCAAGAATGTAATCGCAGCATAAACCAAAAACTGAAAAGGAACACAGAAATGCATTGAGCAGCAGTGACAAGAAGAGGCGCAGGGAGGGAGAGAGAGAGAGAGAGAGAGAGAGAGAGAGAGAGAAGAGACCAGTAGAGACAAATACTAGCAGCAGTGACACAGATGGGCAACAGAGTCAAGCGACAGTAAGACTGAGCTGAACAGGAAAGAGACTAAGAGACGAGCAGCAGGGCAGCAAAAAAACAGCAGCATTCAGACGGAAACAAACAGCGCCAGTGAGACAGACAAACAGCAGAGCACTCAGCGTGAGCACAAGCAGTGAGAGACGAGGAGTAGCGAGACAACGACGAGCAGCAGCGAGACAACGACGAGCAGCAGCGAGACAACGACGAGCAGCAGCGAGACAACGACGAGCAGCAGGGAGACAGAGACGAGCAGCAGGGAGACAGAGACGAGCAGCAGGGAGACAACGACGAGCAGCAGGGAGACAACGACGAGCAGCAGGGATAGCAGACAAACAGAAGAGCGAGACTGGAAAGAGAGAAGTGTCAGATGAAGGCTCCGGTACCACAGCACTTCAGCAGGCTCCATGCTGCTGTCCCAACCCCCACTGGCATGTTGCTCATTGACATTTTCAGCACACACCTCATTGCCGTGTTTCTGCAGAAATTCTATTTCTTGCTGCGTGAAGGTCGTCATGGAGATGGACTTCACTCTGTGTGGGGGATTGAGCCCTCGTCTGGTGGGGAAAGAGAGGAGGGAGGTCAGAGTCAAAAACACAACAGAAAACTGAAAAAATTATCCACACTGCACGAGAGGACAAGTTCAAATGAGGGCTTATTCTATATAGGCGGAGGTCGGCGTTGGCAGCCCAGGATGAAAGTGTTCCGCCCAAATATTCTCTTCAGCCTTCGTCAACCACCAGTAGAATATAATGATGCAAGAACAGGACGTACGAATGTGCAGGTATCCGCATTTGTGCGGGCCAAAGCGTACGAATGTGTGCATTCCCTCATGTTGTCTACAGAGACCCTATGGAGGAAGATTTCCCATCTCCATTTCCCCTCTACCTGGTCAGTGCTCTGAAATGGTGGAATGGCGCTAATGAAATAGCAAGAAACATGAAGGCAACAACACGGCTCTCTTTCCTCTAATTACCTCAATTACCCCTTAATGAACCTCGGCCCATTAATCTACCATGCAAACGGTTACGGTACCGTAATTACAAAGTTACCATGTTATTAATTCATGTAGCTGGATCCTTACTGAAGCAATTCACAAGCCTCCTTTCTGAAAGGACAAAATGGCAGCGCCAGGATACCTTATCCTTCACAGTTATGGGATACACGGTTATGGCCGTTATGACCTTATCCTTCACAGTTATGGGATACACGGTTATGGCCATTATGGCCTTATCCTTCACAGTTATGGGATACACGGTTATGGCCGTTATGGCCTTATCCTTCACAGTTATGGGATACACGGTTATGGCCGTTATGACCTTATCCTTCACAGTTATGGGATACACGGTTATGGCCATTATGGCCAACAATCAACAGATCTCATTGTTAAATGCACTGCACCTTCAAAAGAGCGGGGTACGTTTTATTTGGGATTCATTGCAGAGCACTTCACGTTGAGCTTGCGTAAAGCCCGGTACACACATAAAGATTTTCTAAATCTTAACAGATTTTTTATCTGTGAGAGACCCCACACATGAAGATAAAAAATCATGGATTGAACAGTTTTGATCGTATTGTGTGTGGTGTGCTCCGATATTCCCAATACAGCACACCACATACATAAAGATTTGTCCTACGACAGTCTAGAGTCTCGTCCCCCAAGCCAGAAATCTCGCGTGATCAAACGTGATCTAACGTAGTACCCTGACTAGGAGGCAGCCATGTGCGACAGGGCATATAAACTGCCGGAGAATGAAAAGAAGAAGACGCGTTAAACCCAAACAGAAGAAGTCAAATATATCGTTACTTTAGTCAAATATATCGTTACTTTAGTCAAATATATCCTTAATTTTTTTCATTCTGAATCCAAAACGGTAAAAAAAAAGAAAGAAAAGATATCAGTTCCACTGTCATTTTTCCTGTGATGGTGTGAAGTGTTTTAAAATCCAATTACTACTCAGAAATTCTGTTTAAATAGTATATCTGCGCCAAATGCACAACTAGCCGTCTTCTCCCTTTTTATGCTTCCGTGTTCTTCAGTCAGCTCGCTTCTTGATTGGCTACATTCCATTCCACGTCACGATCCACAGAGTCAGTGACTCGGGAGCTGTCGGCTTTCCCCACACACAAGAGGACTTTTGATCGTAAATATTGAACAGGTTTAATATTTACGATCGTCGGCCATGACCATTTTTCGAGCAGATTGTCAGGAATTGACTCTTAACACACCTCACACCACAGGATAATCTTGTAGGATAATCTTTAGAGGCATCAGATAATCGGGCGTTTGCTGTCCTTGGTCGGAAGGGGGAAAATCGGGCCAAAATCGGCCAAATTATCTTTATGTGTGTACCGGGCTTAAGTAATGCAGCACTTGACTGCCCTATGGAACACAGACAATCTGGTCCAACATCTCCCTCTTACTCCTTATACTGACACCTGGCCGTGCGTATGTCAGCTTTCCCACAGTGCCTTGTGTCAAAGCTCACAGTGAAACACGGAGAACACGTGGAGGCGGGTTACCCACGGCGCTCTATAGCCCCGCTGGGACCAGTGAACTTGTGTTTTCATTGCCGGAGTAGAAAGAATGCCTCCCCAAGATTCCCACAGAACACGTGTCTTACACAGATCAGAAATCGAACGAGGACACAAACGATAGCCAGAGAGTGCGTCCAGGGGGTGGGAGGCAAGCTTATGGCCAAATGTTTCTGATACACATGGGTTCACAGATACACGCAACAGTGTTCACACTCTCAAGACACGCACATCCACTGCAGACTGGAATTCCCAGGCATACGAAGGATATTACCCTATATTTCGCATATTTCAAATGCGATTACTGAAATAAGAAAGGATATTAAAGACGGGAGTTGAATGCGCTTCCTTAATACAAATCCATGACAATCTTCAGCTTAATGAGATCTGAAAATAGAACTTCATCTGTAATTATTTGGTGGCAAGAAAGAATGTATTCTAAAATGTAGATTCTGTTAAATAATTAAGCACAATAGAATAGGGTATGCAGGACAGGACACACAGTGATATGTAGAGGGGGGGGTTCCTGGCTCAGATGTGTTAATGGACACCTGCTGTTCCAGGGCAGGTGACTGTGCTGCTCGGGAACAGTGACACAGTGCGTCTCTGTCTGACCGCTGGCTCCCGGTTTATCCCCGGACAGTGATTTAAACAGCAGTGCTCAACTGCATTCTGCTGACACTCAAACAGTTTCAACTGTAGCCTGAGCCTCAATCTGACCGCTTTCTACTGAAGAATAAGTAGGACAGTCCATCAAGGCAGAGCAACCCACTAGCACAAAGATGCGTGCACACGCAAACACACAGACACGGAAAACAGATGACGTCATTACTTGCTTACCACACCTAAATGTAAGTTTAGTTTATAGTTTATAATTTACGTTTATATTGTTTGGTTAAATGGGCAGATATCCACAGAAGTAATTCAGTACCTTGCCCCAGGGAACAAGAAATACCTCGCCTGTGATTTGAAAAGCTAAACCTCAATTCCGCTTCCCTAACAATTAGAGCAGAGGGGTATATAACACACTGATCTACACACAGTTCATTTACAACATAATTCATTAGTTTACAAGCTGCTCGTATTTACTCACATCTTAGAGATGAGGAGTGTCTCAGAGAACGTGTGAAACTCTACCTGCACAGTGTCACCTGAGCCAACAGGCAGCAGCACACCTCAGTGAGCATGTTATCCGAGTCCTATTGTGTCCACACGCGCACACGCGCGCACACACACACACACACACACACACAAACACACAAACACACACGTGCACAAGCGCACGCGCACACACACACGCAAGCACAAACAGGGAGAAGTGAGTGTGTGCTTTTACAGAAATGTAAAATCCCTCCAGACTCGAAGAGTATAAGAGGAGGCTTGTAAGCTGCTGACTGTCTGCAGCACTAAATTATTCACTGACAGCGCTCTAGAGTAGGGAAACGCACACCATTGAGGAGCACTGAGCCCGAGTCTATCTGGCTGCTGTAATGTCTGGCCTGGCCTTAGCACAACTACAGCACCGACACAAGCCCAAGTGGACTGGTCTAATTACAGTACTATAGACTCAGGTTTCAATATTAATACAACAGCTGCTCACATGTTCATTTGGCCAATGATATCAACAGGTCCCCACAACACTCACAGAGGACATTTCTCAGTCTTTAAACATAACTACAATTGTGCATTTTCAACCTTCTCTCCACCCCCCCCCCCTTAGGTGAGTTATTTAAAAGACAGTTTCCTTTCCTCATTTGATAATGTTTCAGGCTCAGCCTATACAGATATGATCAGATGACATGCTTACGTTTGGCTGTTGGCCAACTTAATTGAATGGTATGATGGCATATTCAGCACTGCATTCTTTGCCTATAGCTTCCATGGCTGTGTATGTCACAGCCGAGTCATCAGCACTCGAGTCACGAGTCTCGAGTCACGAGTCACGAGTCACGAGTCACGAGTCACGAGTCACGAGTCACGAGTCACGAGTCACGAGTCACGAGTCACGAGTCACGAGTCCTGAAAATCTACACACTACAACACTTCCTCCAGGCATTATAGGTAGGTAGCTTCATTCAGAAAATTTCAAAGTAACAACTGACTAGGGATGTCCTGATCAGGTTTTTTGTCCCCAATGCCGATCCAATTCAGTTGATATTAAGTATCTTCGAGGAAGATAGGCTTGCAAAACACATAAAATAGTTCTGCAATTAGAAGAAAAAAAAACCATTGCATCATAGCCCTTTCCTGTAATGACCGTTATTTATAACACAAGTGCAATATATTTTAAAGTGCAGAAAATATCATGTCAATATCAATATCAAAATGACAACAGTCTTTGTCTAAAACTATGACACGCTTTGCTTTTGTGGTTAATGTTGAGGTTAAAGCTGCTTTAAGGCATTTATATGACAGGTGGCATAAACGGAGGGGAGTATATTAAAGGCAAACGCCATTGGAAGACAATATTTTTCTATCTTTCTGCATGAATATGAGGCATATAGAGTGTACACTGGCATGAATGACTTTTCACTTTTTTTCTTTTTAAATCAATATATTTTTAGCAAATGGAACAAAATCTAATCTTTGGCCTCCTCTTACTGGTTTAGATTGGGCATATACATTCTGATGGAATTTAGGTCTACGTTTATATATTTTGACAAATGTTATTAGTTGCATTTCGATGTCCCACTTTTCCTTGTCCTGCCCTCCAACTTATCAAATGCAGGACAGCCATGAGACGGGAGGGCGCTTGCGTCATTAATCAAACAACACGGAGCATGAGGGGGAGAAACAGGCAACGCCCACTCCAAACAGCCTCTTCAGTTCAAAGGAAGAGAAATTCACTGGATTTATACATTTTTTTTATGTACTGCAATTTAAGCCTATGTTTGATTGACCTTGTGGAATTACATAAAATTACTCAAAAATACCATAACTGCAGTCATCGGGAGTCCACCGGGCTTAATGAAGCTGATTCTGATAATTAAATATTCGTCTTGCTCGGCCACGATCCCGTTCTTTGGTATCGGCTCGGGACAACCCTATGTCTGACCCATTTAACTAGCCGACATAGTTACACAGCAAGTAATGACAGGCTCTGCCAGAGCTACAAATCTGTACATACAGAAGTCATTTCTATACGTACAGAAGTTTTTCCTATTGACCCCAATAACTAAGCGTATACAGTATAGGCTACATGGTGCCATTTAAAAAATGTATTGAAATTTTCTCATTTCCAACAGCTCTCCTTGACAGTTAGAAAAATTCCATCTGGACATCTATTTCCTGCCCACATTCTCCATCAATTTCCACTGACTCAGATGCATGCTCCGCCCTCAATGCCACTGGCACCTACTGAAGAAACCTTAATTAGGCGTATAACTAAAGGGAATATTGCATTAAGTATGTCATATAATTGGCGCTAAGCATACGTGGGTTGAAATGCACATTCACATTACGGAACAGATTATTTAACGGCGACTAATCTATACACAAAGGGTGGATATGAAGGTAAGCATCGGCCATGTAACAGAAATATCAACAAGCCGAGTCGTTAAAACGAAAGTCCTGAATCAATGCGCTTGTAAAGACTCCCAGGCACTCTGCGCGAAGCATCGTTTTCCCCCTTATGTCAGGGCTAAATTTCCAATGTTAATCTCTCAAATCTGATGATCAGCCCCCAGGTTAATAGGCTAAGTAAATGTCTCCCTCTCAAACTCATTTCATGTGAGTGTTCTAGTACAAAATGGCTGCTATGTATTACCCAATAGGGGGCTATGTATTACCCAATAGGGGGCTATGTATTACCCAATAGGGGGCTATGTATTACCCAATAGGGGGCTATTACACATATTTGCAGTTGGGTCACTTCACTCTTCACTATAAAGTGATTTGAGGTCCTTCAATGAGATAAAAGGGGCTATGTAAATTGAATTTATCACAATTATTACTCTGCGTTTCCTTTACGGCTTACCTTTTCATGCCAAGCCATCTAAAGCGCTATGCCCATTACACTCAATGCATACCTGCCTGCAAACCATTTGAGTGATATCCTCTCAGGATCATTACCAAATCCACGAGGTAGGCAGAAAGGCACATTGCCAGAAGACATGGCTAGCCTTAATGCACAAACTGTTTAGTCATTCTTGTATTAAAACAAAACTTAGCCAAAGAAATTGCTTTCATGTCAATTTCATTTATATCCTTTTTTTACATTAAGCAATTGAAATACACCATGAATGCTGTATATTTGTATTTTTAACACTAATATAAATTAAACTGAAAGATCACCTTAAATAAAATAATCATAGTTAGACAGCTAGTTCGGCTGCTTGCTAATGTTAAATAATAATATACTCATCTCTAATATACTCTGGTAGAAACGGTACAGAGTCAACAGACAATTGGCCAATGCACAGCGCTGGGAGGGAAGACATCAACGAACAACCGGGGGCTACTCTCTTAAACCTGGCCAGTGGTGCAGTCCTCAGGTGCAGGAGGGGCAGCGACTTGGCGGGCTGAAGTGCGGACAGGAAGCGGTCGACTGACCCGACGCAGATCCTCAGTCTCACATATTGACAGAGAATGTTGCGGCACTAAGACGAGCCAGCAGCTGTGACTGGGCAGTATAATCGCTGAGAGAATAAGTAAAAGTAACATCTAAGTGCATAACATGAACTGTGCAAAAATAAAAATTACAAATGACAAATGCCAACAATGAGAACAGCACCAGAGCAAACTCACAGTAAAAGGAGGTTATCGCTTTACGCCGTGGTGCTACTTGGTATTCTGGGTCTGAGGGAGGTGTGAGGTCAGTACACAGCCTCGCGATAAGGAAACTGGGTCAGATATGAGAAACTGATCCCAAGGGATTCTCAGACTGCATGATGTCAACACAACCTTGCAGTGCCACAGCGGATCTGTGTCACTTCCTGCACCCTTGCACTAGACAGGAAGTGGGCGGAGTGCGAGTGTGTACTCACACGTGCCCGTCTATATGCACAGTCCTGTATTACTGTGGATCTCCAATAACAACAGGCTACAGAATTTCTGAAACACCACCTTCCCCTAAATGTGTACCATTTGTGTGTAAACTAGTTCAGATTGGGCAGTGTGTGAAGGATTACACTGAGGTGGGAGGGGCTTTGGCAAACACACCGACACAGTACTGCGCTGATTTTCACCCATGAGATTGATCTTTGTTAAGGAGCCATTACAGTAACAATTTCACTCGGCATCATTCTGTAGGCCTTTAAGACTGTTACAAGCTCTTTTTGTAGGCCTTTAAGACTGTTACAAGCTCTTTCTGTAGGCCTTTAAGACTGTTACAAGCTCTTTCTGTAGGCTTTTAAGACTGTTACAAGCTCTTTCTGTACGCCTTTAAGACTGTTACAAGCTCTTTCTGTAGGCTTTTAAGACTGTTACAAGCTCTTTCTGTACGCCTTTAAGACTGTTACAAGCTCTTTCTGTCTGCCTTTAAAACTGTTACAAGCTCTTTTTGTAGGCCTTTAAGACTGTTACAAGCTCTTTTTGTAGGCCTTTAAGACTGTTACAAGCTCTTTCTGTTGGCCTTTAAGACTGTTACAAGCTCTTTCTGTACGCCTTTAAGACTGTTACAAGCTCTGTGCACAAGGCCTTACAGCAAAGAGGCAGTTCCACAGAGAACACACGGCATGTACGCGCATGCGCTCAGGCAATCATGCACACACTGACACACACCAATACCCACAGACTTCAGACAGGAAGAGAGAATTGGGAGATCCCAATTACGCACGCACGCACACATACTACAAGAAAGCGGGAGATCTGCACACAGCAGGAGATTCACCCTTGTTTGCATATGCCTCTCCCCCAAAAGCAGCTAGATCGCACTCTCGCTCGCACTCTCGCTCGCACTCTCGCTCGCACTCTCGCTCGCACTCTCGCTCGCACTCTCGCTCGCACTCTCGCTCGCACTCTCGCTCGCACTCTCGCACTTCAGGGATAGGGAAGGTCTCAGACTCTCAAATGGTATTGGGTTCTGTACACCACCAGTAGCCCCTTGTTACCGTGTTTCCACTGCCTGGATCTTTCTCTACTTCTTCTCACTGCAGGGAAGACTGACTAATTTTCACACGAGCCGGTTTTGAGTTGTGGGATTTAGTTTCAGGCTTTTGCTAAATACACATTGCTGTGCTTGCTGCATAGGACTCCCCTCATGAACACTGCAAGCGTTGCCCTGGTGAGAACTCAACCCCACCCCTCCCCTCCCCTCCCATCCCCACTGCCACATGGAATGTGTTTACACTCAGCATTCCAACCCCACCCCTCAAACAGCTCACAGGAGTGGGGGGGGGGGAGGAGGGCTTGTGGGTGGGGCTACTCCTCAACTCACTCCACACAGGTACAGCACATCTGGACAAGAACAGACGCATGTCCTAACATATGCTGGACTCAACATTATTTTTTAAATCAAATAAATTAAATCATCTGGGAATTTATACAGGTTCGCAAAAAAACTAATACAACTAGTTCTGCTATATTTAAATGAATAGGCAAAGTAAGGAGAGAAACGTCATACTGGATGAATCATGATATTTATTACATGGCACAAGTCATGATTATCAGCATAGTCCTAGTAACAGTAACTACACTAACAGTTTCAATTCCTGTGTTCTCAATTGCATTAAAATGACTGTTACTAGCTAATGGGCTCCAATTGTACAAAACCATTTGGTCTCCCATCTCTAACAGCATGCATTATGGGACTTGGGTGATACCAAATACCATTAGCCAACTACTCACTAGCTATGTAATAACTAGTAAAAAGTTTCAGGGGAATGTAAAAATGCAATAAATAATAGCAGAACCTTTGGTTAGGCCGAATAGCTGGCAGAGAAACAAAGCGTACATACACACTCACTCAATGCATAAGGCTAAAGGCACGTCTTCAGATGCACAGCTGACCTCTGCTTTCAAGGTGTTCTTTAACGGACTCTTGTTCTTTTTTCCACTGCAATACCGCAGGCGGCACAAACATCCTACGGTTTCCCGGATTCCGTTTTCAAAGAAAAAACATAAATTTATTTTTACTATCTGCAGAGAATAATAAAACATTCAGAGCATGATATGTGTAATACCCTGCTTGACAACATCACATTCCAAAGATTTAAACAAATCTCCTGATTTAAACAAAACTCCCGATGACAAGGGTGGGAGGACTCCCGTTTAATGAAAGACATGTGTACATCGGCATTCTTGCTCTTCTTGGCTAATTCTCATTATCTTCAGAGATTTCAAAATCAATAACCTTTACATTTTCTAGTACTTTTCTGTCAATAAAGCAATTCTGCCGGTAAATAATATGTTACTACCCTTTAAACTTTATATCGAGTGTACGCAGCCATTACTGGTACTCCCTGGCCTCAAGCTCCCATAGTTCATTTCAAAATCGATGTCTATGGAATGTTGGTGAAATGCTTGATGGGAACTGTATTACAGCAGACCTGTGTAACCAAGCACAACAGAATGTTGTACAATTAGCCTACACAATGAAGACACAACTCGTAAATTGGAAAAAGGTATGAAGCGATGTCTGGATAGATTATTACCACAAGAAACATAGGCAAAAAAATATAAATGCATAAATAAGTGCAATGAATTTTCCTTAGGTGACTCATTGCATTCTCTGATAGTTATCATAGATTTCTCTTCTCCCTTTGCTTTTCACTCGTGAGTCAAACCAACCAACTGGATTCATTATTTGAATCAATTTATCCTGTTAATAATCCTGTTTATTCATAGGACGTGTAACATTCCGGTGAAAGAGAAACCCAGATGCCCAGTCTGGAATTTTCAGTTACCCAATGTCCAAAAAACACTTCAACACCCACGTTACACCAACAAACTCTTCTACATCCAGCCAATGTCCACAAACATAACGTCACACATCCCTGCATTACTCTCCATGACTAAGACTAAGCCAACATACAGATCAATCAATGTAATGATATAAAGTACACTCCAATTAGTAATACCCCGTACAGGGCTCATGCATTGCCATGCAGTTACCGTGAAGAAAAAAAAAAAAAAGGGCTCTCATTCAATGTATCCAGCTGAAGCCCTGCCCCACAGTCCAGAATGAAAACCTGATCGTGCCAATGCCAACAGAGGCTGGGAGTGCTTTGGGGCACCGGATAACTGGCTCCAGTGTTTCCCCGAGATCGCCAGGGGACCCCCTCGCCTCATCACCCAATAGTGACTCCTGTGGTGAATAGTGCAGCTGCGCTCAGCCTGTGCCAGCTTCTTAAGATATGCAGAAAGGGCACCAAGACAGAGCTTTACTCTCTGCACTCAACCAAGTGAGCTTCACAGCCAACGTTCACAAAAAACCCCAACGGAGCTTCACAGCCAACGTTCACAAAAAACCCCAACGGAGCTTCACAGCCAACGTTCAGGAGTGCAGGCAACCATCAGACAGGCCTACAGTTGTGATGAGGCAGTCCACACTACGGGTTATGGACAATAATCAAAACGTGAGCTTAAAAATACGAATACTAACGGCTCGCTGATTTGATGCAGTACAGACGGCAAGCGAGCAAGAGCAAATTAAAGATTTAGAAAACCTGAAGCATTTTATTGCAGATTGTTGGCTCACGTTCTTAGTTTACTTTATAATGATTTCTCAATGCATTTCTGCTCCCCGTTTAACATGAGGAAACTCATGTTAAGCAGCATACAATGGGGGAAATAAGTATTGGACACGTCAACAATTTTATTATCAAACATATTTCCAATGTAGCTATTCACATTAGATTTTGACCAACACATGTATTAACTCAATAAAAAAAAACACAGCTAAAGAAATTAACGTTCCGTTTCTTTAAAAAAAAAAAATGTGCAATAAAAGTGAAATGATACAAAAAAAAAAGTTGAACACACTAAAAAAAATGTGGTAGAAAAAAAAGCATTTTTTTTTGCATATGCATTGCATTTGCATGCCATGCATGATGATGTGTGTGTGACCCATCAACACAAAAAAAAAACTTGATGATATTATATTTGCTGGTACTTACTACGATAAGCTAGCAGCTCTGCATTTGGATCTCTATGGGATGGGGATGGGGGGGGTGGGACAAGATTTAGCTGTAAATTACACTAAACACAGATAGACAACACAGGTTGGCTGTGGGGCTAAGTCAAGTCATCAGTCTCAGGTGATGTTTAAACAAAACTTTAACCATCACTCTGCTGCCAGAGATATGGAAGGATAACTTTAAGGGTTGTTTCTCCTGACTTATTTTTCCATAGAGTTCAATAGGAAAATCTGTCAGGAGAAACAACCCTTAAAGTGATCCTTCCATATCTACTGTATTTCTGGCAGCAGAGTGATGGTTAAAGGCTTGTTTAATACATCAGACCCTTGATGACTTAGAGCCACGTAGCCAACCATGTGTTCTATACTGTTCCAGTGTAATTTACAGCTAAATCTTGTCTCACCCCCCAATTCCCATAGAGATCCATTCAAATGCAGAGCTGTTATAGTATCGCTTGTGAGAGTACCAGCAAATAAGATATCAAGAGCCTTTTGATGTTGTTGGGTCACAGACATCATAGTCATGGCATGCAAAGGATATGCAACCAAATATAAAAAATATGGCTTTTCTACCACATTTAATTTAGCGTGTTCAATACTTTTTTCCTGTGTCATTTCACTTTATTGCACATAACTTTTTTAAAGAATTGTAACGTTACAATTTCTTTAGCTGTGTAGTTTTATTGAGTTAATACCAATGTCTGGTCAAAATCTCATGTGAATAGCTACATTGGAAATATGTTTGATAATAAAATTGTTGACGTGTCCAATACTTATTTCCCCCATTGTAAGCTATCCCAACAGTATCACAAAACCTGATGGCTGGCTCGAGATAACCGGTGGTAATTACGCTTGTCATTGTCTACTGCTCAAAAATGATTGGATACCCTTGAACTAATTTTAAAAATGAATCCTTTTGATGCAGTATTAATTCTGTTCTTTTCAAACAGACTCAAAGGGGAGGGTCCAACGTGAGCGGGCTGGTAAATGTGTTCATGTTCTGTGTCTGCCCTGAATGATGATATTAAATAAAAATGCATGGGCAGTTAGTAGAGACTGGAGTCATCAGCTTAGTGTCCTATTGGTCTTAGAGACAGACAGACAGACAGACTTGTCTCCTTCCAGATCAAGTGAAGCAGATGTAGCAAGCCCTCCCTTCTTACACCATCACCCACCCCCCACTAATACAGTCTCATAGCAAAGGAATGTAAACCTGTACACTCCCAATTCATGGCAGCTTGAGATGTTCCAGGTCTTGCGTTGAGCACTTCTGTGTACCGACTGGAATGCTTCAATAGGTATAGCATGCTTCTACAACCATGCTTCTGGTAGCACCGGGAACAGCACACAGCTCTGCAGTGGGAGTGCCATTTAGATCCCTGAATCAGAGTGGCTGGATGCAGATTATGACCTACTACTCCAGATAACGGAAATATGGCTGGACACAGACACCTCCACCTCCTCCTCCTCCTCCACCACCACCACCACCACCACCACCTCCTCCTCCTCCTCCTCCTCATCCTCCTCCTCCTCCTCCTCCTCCTCCCACAAATCTACAGAATCTTCATCTGTCAAACGGTCAGAGGCATGTGAGCCCATGAGAATGTGTGCATTACCCCTTTCCAAAACGCCAGGGCTGTGTCAGCGCTCAGAGCAGTGAGCTCCTCCACACGAGACTGAGGACAGAGGCAGCAGCAGAAAGGAGGGATGGAGAGGGAGGGATGGAGGGAGGGTAGAGAGGGAGGGATGGAGGGAGGGTAGAGAGGGAGGGATAGAGGGAGCGCACACGTTCCCCCCCCTGCAGCCGCGGCATCGCCACAGAAGAGCCCGCGTTGCACAGCTTTTAAAAGAACTCAATTATTTCTCATGGCAAAGTTTAATAGGAGAAAACCTCTGGGAAATTTCCGCACTGCATTATCCCAGCTGCGCCATTAAAACGAGAGAGGAAGAAGCCACTCGCTCTCTTTTTGAAAAAGAAATCACACAACGATCCTGTCTGGCATTGAGACAGTCATGTTCAGGGGGCTGGGGCTAGAGTGTGTGCCCCAGCTCTTTTTGTTTTGGGGACAAAACGTCTGATGCTTCTGACTTGGGGAGAAACAGAGGCATCATTGGCAAGAGCTGCTGAAGATAATAATGCTGCATTCAGGCTGCATGGGATTACGCCAGGCCGGGAATCGGTCTCACCACATCATAAAACCTCCAGGCAGCAGCCATACCTGCCTGTAGCCTGCTCATGTTAAACTGCTGAAGCCAAGCAGGGTGTGGGTTTGGTTAGTATGTGGATGGGAGATATTGCTGCTAGTAGAGGTGTTTGAAGGTAACAGGTGGTACTCCGCCCTCTGGCCCAAAACAAAACTCCAGCACCCTGAGGCTGGGCTGCCTTTGGATGAGATGATAACCTGCGGTCCGGACTTAATGTTCCCAAAATACTTTTCAAAAGAATAAGGGTGTAAACCCAAGTCTCCTGGTCAAATTCGTACAAAAATGGCTCCGGACATCTGGCCACCTAACCACCTCCTACATCTGATTGACTACACAGTTCCACAATTCCTGGCCAACTAACCACCTCCTACATCTGATTGACTACACAGTTCCACAATTCCTGGCCAACTAACCACCTCCTACATCTGATTGACTACACAGTTCCACAATTCCTGGCCAACTAACCACCTCCTACATCTGATTGACTCAAAATACAAAACACACAGTATCTAAAGTATGCAGGAAGTGCTAGAGGGAAAGGCTGCTCGTGAATTTGCATCCTTTACATTACACTTCAAAAACAACCAACTTACAAACGGATTTACCAATAGTCATGTTTGACCTATGGTTAGGATGCGTTGGTATACTATTCTAAACAAGCGTGACATTTAATTCCAAACACATTGGGTCCAAGTTTATGGATACAAGTTAGACTGAAAATGCGAAGTGCACTTGATTTCAACATCTCAAATGTTCTAGTAAGCAAGCAAAGAAACACAACTAGACAACGCCAGATAAACAGCAGCTACACACAAGTTAGCTCATTTATTTATTAGCCTGGATGTGATTAGTAACCTCAAAATACTCAATTACCTGCTATTCGACTTTTGAATTAAAGATGGAATTATTTTGCTTGGTGTAGACGGGGGGAAAAAATGGCACTAATCCTAAATCCGTAGCTATACAGATGTTGGGTTGCACAACAATATCTCATCGGTTTCAACGGTGCTGGCAAAGTCTACATCAAAAGGGCAGATTCATGTCTAAACATTATTGCAGAACGCCGACGAATTTGATCTTAATCATTTCTTAGACGACTAACATTTGCATGGTAAATACTAGTCCAGTGCTTCGAATGCTAGCTGGCCAATACGCGAACGTTAATATATCCCCAACTTTGAACGTCTTGGCCAATTATACATTATAAATAAATGACTGTCCCTGGCAGCTTGATAATCGATACCTCCTTAACTAACGTTAGACAGCCAATTAAACGATCATGTCGTTTGCAACATGTGGGAGTATTCATAACGTGTATGTAGGTGGCCACATAAAACGAAACGGAATCGGATATCAAACTGTTACCATACGCTAACGTTAGCGATATACATCTGTAAAGCTAATCAAACACGTTATGTCGATGGCTGGAGCACCTAACGTCAGCTAAATATGTCTTAGGAAGCTAGCTAGCCACACAGCCAACAACCCCAGCCCCCACCCATGTTCACAAATGCAGACAATAACGCTTGATAACGTTAGACAGGCATCGAAATCTCTGTAAAAACACACAGCACACCACATGGAATTATCTGCACAGTGGTGAGCAAGGCCTGTCAAACATTTTAAACGGTCACCCGATCCCATGTATACTTACAGAATACCGGAGCAGGTGGTGCAGACGAACGAGCCCACGGTCATGTTGGCGTAGGTCGGGCCGCGCTGGTCGCAGTCGAAGCACTTTCTGTTGGGCGGCTGGCTCGTCATCTCCCGGAGCATCTTCAGATGCTTCTCTTCCTGCTTGCGCTTCGCACTCGCCGCCATGGCCGGGGCCGGACTGTCGGGGGGAAAGATTGATACCAAGGAAAGGTGGGGAAACTGCCAATTTCAAAATGTGGATCACGACAGCGGTCCTGATAACCGAGACCCACGGAGGACCTGAGAAAGAGACGGAACAGGGCGGCTGAATGAAGAGTCGAACCGGCGGCCTCCAGTTTCCACGAACAAGGAGTCAAGGCGGAGTAGTCAAGAGGAGAGCAGGGTCACATGCTGCCGACTCGCGCTCTGTTCTCACGGACTAGCGCCCCCAGCAGCTCGAGACTTCTTCTTCTTCTTCTTTTTGTTTTCTGGCAGTCTAGACGCCGACGTGGCGTATTGCTGCCTTTTCTGGCCCCCACACACGGTACACCCTCTCCAGGCCTTTACACCCCTAAGATGTAGGCCAGTAGTGTACATAATTTTTGCCACTGCCCTCCCACCTCATTCTGGGTGTTTCCATGGCCATGGCCCAACCCCACATAGATCAGCTGGGCTCCCCACCCTCATTACATGAGCATACATAACTGCCCATCTCCTCTCCCTCCTCCCACACTTCAACATGATATGCTTCATCGTTCTCCTCCCCCCCACCACTACACAGACCATTCCCATCCCCCATCCGTCCAAAGTCCCAGCCAGGGGCACAATGAACCAAGGTCAAAGCTGGTCATCATGACCTGTCCCTCCCCCCCCCCCCCCCCCCGCCCCCCCCCCTCCCCCTCCCCCCCCTCCATGGAAATGCCCCTCTCCCCCTCCGCCTCCACCTCCCATCCTGCCACCCCTCCATCAGCCCCCTCCCCCCCTTACCCCCACCCAGCCCCCCCCACCCCCCCCCAACCCACCCCCACCCCCCCCCCCCCCCCCCCCCCCCCACCTTCTGCATCCACCCCCCCCCTCCACCCCCCCACATAAACACTACCACCCACCCCCACCCCTCCACCCCCACCCCCCCCCTCCACACCCACCCACCCAACATCACCCCATGTCACCCCACCACTCAGGCCAAACCACCCCAGGGCCCTGAGGCCAGCGCTCACCCACATACCCACCGCAGCAGCTCGAGACGTGTAATGTTGTGTTATTTGATAATCGTGGCCGTTCAGCTCCCATGTAAAGAAATGTGTCGGAAAAGTATTTATTTTAAGCGTTCATATTCGTAATGGAACCATAAGAGTGAAGCTAGCCGTCTATCTTAAATGTAATTCATAGCAAGCTTTTAATAAACCAACACTTTTTTAAGGATTGTATATTTAAAACCACTAAACAGGCTTTATTTACTAACAAAATTCTGTCTATATGAACCAAATCTGAGGCTGTCTGTGTTTATGAAAGCATATTATCCTCTCAAAGCACATTTATCAGTTAAGAAGTTGTACAGGGCTGTTTGGACATTGAGAAAAAGGGACACGAGACAGTCCACAACAATATTTATATATATTGCCCAGAATACTGAACCTTACACGACTTAAGGAATCGTGTTTTATTGAACACATATTTATGTTGTGACCTGTTATTATTGCTTCAGGAATAAATATGGTCTCTAAAAGGTAAACTGTGTTCATGATAGTGTACAATGGTATTGTTTTTAAGTTAAGGTAGCCATAGAGGGTAATAGGATGGGAAGATATGCATTCTGTTATTTCCTTTCATACTGTGAATCAGATGTGACCTCCACACTGTTACACAAGAGAATAGTTCTCTCATGAACAAGCGTCAATATGTGAGCACTCCCAAGTTTCTGTACATCAGACACCTGCCTGTCAGGACCAGGACCAGAACCAGGACCAGGACCAGGACCAGGACCAGGACCAGGACAAAGAGAGGGCTGCGATTCATAATTAAAATAAAAACTTAAAAGGAGAACTGAAATTAGAGCATGGATCCCTGCATAAAACCAACCAGAAAGTCAAAATTCAAAAGATCATGTTTAAATATCCACATCATATGTATATATATATATATATATATATATATATATATATATATATGTATATATATATATATTTAAAAATCTATATGAGATCAAAAATAAGCAGGAGCAGGCTTTAACTGGCCATAATCAGTGTATATGAAGACTGTCTGCTACACAAAACAAGAGCAATTGTATTATTAATAACACAACATAAGAGCCAGCAGCCATACCACCATGCAATCTGCTGCTGCTGAATGGCTGAAGCTAAGCAGGTGTGGGCTTGGTTAGTACAACCTCCTGGGAAAACCAAGTTGCTGCTGGAAGTGGTGTTGGTGGGCCAGTAGGGGTCAGTTTACCCTCTGATCAAATAAACCCCAATGCCCCAGTGCAGTGATGGGAACACTGTGCTGTAGGAGATGCCGTATTTCGGATGAGACGTTAAACTGAGGTCCTGACTCACTGTGGTCATTAAAAATCCCATGACACTTATCGCAAAGAGTAGGGGTTTCCCTGGTGTCCAGGCTAAACTCCCAACCCAGGCTCTTCCAATCTGCCACCTAATCATCCCCCAGTTTAATTGGCTAAACAAATTATTCTCTTCCTCTCCACCTCAGTCGATGTGTGGTGAGCATTTTGGTACAAAATGGCTGCTGTTGCATCACTTAGGTGGGTGCTACACATTGGTGGTGGTTGAGGTGAGTTTCCCCCTCATCATTGTAAAGCGCTTTGAGTATCGAGAAAGGCGCTATATAAATTCCAGGCATTATTATTATTACAATTATGTGGAATGCTTAGCGAGCTGCTTTCTCCCAACACTGCCAGGAGACATATTCTTCCGGACTAATTTCCGAGTATGACTCGTCTTATTAGAATGAGCTCGTTTTGGAGGGAAGGGTCTGGCCTTCACCCCTTGTTGCTGTAGGCTTACACACAGAAAAAACTGCTCATTTCATAAAGAATGGATAAGCCGAGCAGGAAGCCCATGGCCCCTGCCAAGGCCCTGGGCACATGCAGCAGGTTGCTCCTCTCACCCCTTGGCTGGGCCATGGACTGCATCAAGGCCCTAGAGCTGGGATCTTTGGGTTTAAAAAACTGTCATTACAGAGTGCAGGCCTGACACTCGTGGTTTACGTCACTGTTCTGAACCTAGTTCCACCTGTACCGTTGTGATGCAATTTGAACCTGGAGTCACATGTACTGTGATTTTTATTTTTACAGAGTGACGTGAGCAGCGGACAAAAACAGGTTGTGTAAGAGAATACTGGCAGCTCCCTTCCTTTAACAATGGGTTCATGTCCTTACCCTTCATATTAATACATAACTGCCTTATCAATGCACTTCATTTTAAGTCCAGGGAAGGCAATAGGTTTTGGAACAGGATGAATATAGCAACATAATAGTGGTTGCAAGGTCAGGTTCAATATCGTGTTATAACATTTATGTTGCAACATAACAATCACCTATAATAAAGCAATTAATTGCACTATTTTCTCGTTAAGTTAATATTTCATCCAGGAAACCAGTGCACCTCACTATATCGTTGACTGGCATAATCATAAAGTTGAGGAAGGGCTTGTGAATGTTTAACAAGCCAGGCTTCATAAGAGCTTGACGAGAAGCAGCCGTTTCAGACCGAGATCCGTCCTGCATGCCTTCACCATGACCTGCTGTGAGGCCTTCACGTCCTGTAATGGGTTTGTCCTCCTGTCCTTTTGCATCATCGCCACAGTGTTGAACCTGCTCCCCATGTTTGCGGATTATGCCACAGACGGCTTTCTGTTCCGCCACCCCATTTCCTGCTTTGAATGGTGGTTGCCAGGTGTGGTGGGCGGCGGGATCCTGGTGAGTAAACTGCTCCGTGCCCAAATCATTCATCTAGCGCCAGGCATCCAAGAAAACAGAAAGTGTCATGGAAAATATTGTGAGTAAAAACACTGGAGGCCCAGAGGTCAAAAATAATGATTGAAAGAGCCATAAATGGCTTAGTCAGAGTAAACTAAAAGGCCAGAGTCACCGCCATCTTGGCTCAAAGAAAGACGTGAGATGTAACCAGATCTTACTCAGTTGAACTCCAGTTAAATTGGGCACTGAGTTGTAAGTTTGCGCTCTGAAACTGGAATTAGACACTGGAGGATGGAAATGCAGTTAGTGTCTTAAGGAGCATTACATTCTTGGCTGCAGAACATATGGTAGCACTGCACTGCTTTAACAACTTTTGCTGAAAAAGCTCCAAATAATTCACCACAAATATGCCTAAATATGAAAAACATTCACTGAACAATCTTGAGATTTCATACAATGTTCCATTTATCAAAACATTTTTAAGAAATTAAACAAGAAAACTTATTTGAAAAATGAGAGCTAAACCTATTTTTCCATATAAAAGCCAAACACAAATTGAACAGATTAAAAAGTATAGTTTAAACAGTTTTAGTTAAAAAATTGTATTTTATTGGAAGCAAATTATTGGAAAAGTGCTCTTGACTTTCAAAAAACTGTATTGATTTTACTGATCAGAATTTTAGAGTAACTAGAGTGACTTACACTGATGAAGGAAAATTGAGTTTGACGTGAAAGTGATCGAAATGGGTCAGATGACAGTTGAATTACAGAATTTAACTGAATGACCTGAACCTAATTTATTAAATCAGCTAAATTCAGGATGAGGAAGGCCATTATCACCACTGTTGATGATAGAAATGACAATATAAATAGGTCTATCTCTCATAATTTGTGAAACTTAGACCACCCTGCTATAGAAAGTATTTTTATACCTGCTGGTCTAGGAAGTAGAGCATTAGAAACCATATTCGGTCATAGAACTTTTTTGAGAGGAGAAGTGTAGAGAGTGTGTCATTTTTCCCACTACAGGTTTTGCCTTCTGTTGCCATGGCGTTTGCTGCAAAAAAAAGGGGGAGCTGCAACTCTCGCTGTGGGGTGAGTGGCTGGCTGTATAACACACCCCTCTACAGCAACTGACCAATGGTCTCTTTTGTCCCCCACCTTAAAAGAGCAAAACAGCCCAACTGCTATTGGTCATAAGAGAGTCATTGTTGTGTGTCTAATTCATAATCTTCTAAAATACAACAATTTCCTACAACTTTACTGCCATTTTGCCGATTCTCTTATCTAGAGCCAATCGCAAGTGCAAAGAACAGGGATGAAAGTTCAGTAATTCCCTTGGGAAAATGTAGCCCCATAACAGACAGCAAGTACATAAAGTGCAGACTCAACAGACAACGTGTCAAGAGGCCCGAATAAACATACAACCAGGTTATACAAACCATAACATAAACCGCCCTAATGAACATGAAACTATATTATATGAACAAGCAGAATCAAGAACAGGACAAGACAGAACAGGAAGTGAATCAGGTGTGGGGACTATGTAACTCTTCTACATTCAAATGTCCCAAAATTGACCGTAAACTGTATGCTGTCCCTCTGACATTATTTAAACAACTGCACACAGTCATATTCGATAGACGACAACTAAATTTTTCTGTAGTTACTTCGACGACCTTTCTATATGCACTTACTGTACGTCGCTTTGGATAAAAGCGTCTGCTAAATGACTGTAATGTAATATATATGAACTGTCTGTGCATATTTTGTGCAAGTTTTTGTGTGAACAGTCTGCATATCTCCCCTTCCTTCCAGATGCTCTTGTCGGCCTGTGTGTGTGTGCTCGGTGTTATTGGCGCCCTCTACTGCCTGCTTGTGTCCTTTTTTGCTTTGGGCACTGGGCCACTGATTTGTGAGGGACCTGATGCCAGCCTGTCGAGCTGCAATTTCACAATCAAGGACATTGGGTGAGTCACTGCTCATGCAATATAAAGCAATGAATCAATTACTTATTACCTTATTTTAGAGGACAAATATCAATGCTGCAATTGTGGCAGACTGTTAGAACTACATTTTGAAGCACAGTGCCAACTGTGTCTGGGAGTCCTGCAAGCCTGTGCATGATTGGCCACAGCATCACCAAGAGAACGAGGGTTTCAATCACCAGTGTATCTCCCTGCCACACTGTGCCTTTCCTATTTCCTCTGGTCATTCAGGCCCCAGCTGCAAATGTGGTGCTGTTTTCATTTCAGTCAAAGGCAGGCAGAACTCACTATAGAGGACGTACAAGTCTGACCTCTCCTGATTTGAGAAGATGTTACTGTGAAAGATGGGTTAACAAATATAATTAAGCAAACTAAATTGGGAGAAAAGTACAAAAGTTGGGGATAGAAAAATAAAACGTCATTTCATGACAGATGAACAAGAGTCACACTGTCTTAATCTGCGTCAGGTCTTTGTCCCAGATGAACTTTGACCTCACCTGGTACATTAATGAGGACGGCTGCTGGAACAGACCTCAGAATGGCACAGAGGGCATCCGAATCCTCGGGGAACCGGGCCTCGAACTGGACAACTACCAGCAGGTGAACCTGCACCTGGCGACGTTCGCAGGGCTGGCAGCTGTGGCCCTGCTGGAGGTTCTATTCAGCTTGTTCCAGGTGCTGGCAGGGATCTGTGGCTGTGTTTGCGGAACCTCCAAAAAGACGAGGCAATATTCCTAAAGCGTCCACTCCCATCACTGTCCACAGATACAGCCGTCTGTGGTGCACGTCTTGTGTCTCAGCCCAGACTAACTTAATCAGGGGTAAAGACTAAGCTAAGCTGACACCTGTGATGGCATTACATGCGGCAGTACAGAAAGCTAGAAAGTAAAAGATGACGCCATTTAGAGGGAGCTGGCTACAGCCGGCATGCTGGTGAATTTAAGGAACAAGATACCTTACGAAGAGGGGAAAGCACTGCGTATAAACAAGACAACATCAGACCCTCTTCTTCTGTCATCATGTGGTCTCATCGTGTGTGTCCATTTAGTCTCTCCCTCTCATCAGACTGTCACAGAAAAATTAATAAACTAATTAATAAATGTATAGCAAGCTCTCCATTTTTAGCATCATGCTTTCATTAGTATTAAAAATATTATTATTTATTTGAACCTTTATAATCTTTGTGTTCTTTTTCTTTTGGTACTTTCTCTAAGCAAAACAGCACCACCTGCTGTTCATAAAAAATCCAACATTGCACTTTCTCTCATAATAGTTTTATTTATGATATTTATTTGCACTTGTATAAACAATACTCAGAATAATGTTGAAGTTCCTTAATTGTTGTGTGTCCGTGTGCGTGTGGGTTATACCAGCCGATGTGCTCCACAGTACCCCTCTGGAGAACACATTGAGTCTATGATCCAGGTTTTGGGGAGGGAAGTAGGTCCTGGGGGACATTTTGGACATTGCCTGCAGTGGATGTTCAGTGGCAGATTCCCCTATGTGCTTTGGAGGGCACGGACAATAGGAGCAGGTTGCTGGCTCTGGGAAGAGAAGTCCCAGGGCCGCCGATTCTCTGTGTATCCGTACAGCTTCCTCAAGGCCACACGGGCTGCTTCCTCCTCCGCAGCCAGGACAGTCTCCCCTGGACCCTCTGCCAACAGCTTCTTATCGCTAAGGAGAAAACGTACATCACCACCACGAGAATATACAACAGCAGAGCACGTTCACACACACACACACAGATTACAGCACTTACTGCACATATACAACTGAAATATAGACACAGATACATGAATATAACAACTCAGCTGCTTTGGAAACATTGTAACGAATGCATGTAAATAAAGCATCAGTGAATTGAATTGAGTCGAGCATGGGAGGTGAACCTCATCCGAAAAGGGTCGGTGTGGTTGTGGGTTTTTGTTTTAGCCAAGCACTGAGACACCTGATTCTACTTATCAAGGTCTTGATTGAAGACCATGATTAGTTAATTAGTTGAATCAGGTGTCTTGGTGCTGGGCTAAATAAAAAACTTGCACCCACACTGGCCCTTTTCGGGTGAGGTTCCCCACCCCTGGAGTAGAGTATGTACCAACACACCTATAGAGACCCACAAAGTAGAGGGGGAGAACAGTGCTGGCACCGGCCGACCTGATGAGGCGAGGCTCAGGGAGGGACCGCTTTCTCCGGGACAGTTCCTCTACCAGTAGTCCCATGGGGTTCACCACCGGCCACACCTCAAACAAATCCTTCCCTATCAGCTCTGGGACCAGAAAGTCCTAACCAGAGGGAAACACACTTAAATACATCAGACAACTACATGCACAACATACCCCCCTCCTCACACACATGCAGGGAGATAAATAAGAATGAATGAAAACAAGCAGACAATGACTCTACAGTTCTCTCTTCCAACATGCTTTCACTGTAGAACACGGAACATTGGGGCCGATCCAGGCCGAACACGAGATAAACGGATAAAGCAGGCTGTGGACTCTTGGGAGAAAGAGAAACAGGCTGTGGACTCTTGGGAGAAAGAGAAACAGGCTCTTACCCGCAGGAACAATCCTGTGCTTTCGTCCCCGCTGCTCTCGCGGAGGGCTTCGACCACGGCGAAAAACGTGGCCTGCAGGACGTCGTCCGGCACAGGGAACTGACTGCTCAGCGTGAGGTCCTCCACCGCCAGGTTCCGCGCCACGTGGCACATGACTGCGGGAGAGGTCAGGTGACCCACCAACGCGGTAACGGCCTCCGCTGGCAGGTTTGGGAAGTTTCCCCTGCACCAGTCGGAGAGGAAGCCGTGGGTGAATTCCAGGCCCCGCCCTCGGAGCTCTGTGTTGTCCTTCAGGCTGAGGGCCGCAGCTACGGCGTCTAGGCCCAGCTTGCGCCGGCTCTCCTCCTCGCTCCGCACGTAGCAAGGGTTCACAAAGGCGGTCTTCAGGAGCTCCAGGGACAAGTTTTCATGAAGTCTGCTGCTGAAGGCTTGTACTTCTGCATGGTAGTCCCAGTTGGGCTGTTGAGAGCTGATAGGTGGTGGGGGAAAGGCACACTGTAGGTACTGAAGAGTCATAGGCTAATCATGACTGCACATGAGTGCACACTGTAGCCAGTGTATTTTGCCCCACGACAACTCTCCAATATACAGCATCTCTCTCAATCGCTCTCTCTCTCTCTCTCACACACACACACACACACACCTTTTATGTGACAGACATAACACAATGTTTCCAAGTTTTAATGTACGCAAAATGTACCAAAATAGCTAAATAGTTAATATATGTGGTGTATATATGTGAACACAATGACTAATGTAAACAACAGTAGCTAATTCACTTGCATTTGGACATGCAGATAGCAAACTATTAATTGAAAATATGTTCACCTGTTCAAACAAAATATAACATAATTATTCCATTTTCTAATTTACACAAAATCTTCAACAAACTAATGATGCTACAGAATTATTCCCGCAAAGGTCTTAATGCTAGCTAACAGCCAGCTAACGTTAGCCAAGATAGTACAGTAAGTGAAATCTGCAGTTGTACCGCGGCTTTGGTGGCGGTGGTCCGTCCAGCTTCATTTTTCTTTCCATCAAACTAGTGTACGCCTTCATCCATCGCTTCTTTTCTCTCGTCTGCGTAAGGAGAACGTTCCTACCAACATGTTGGAGGTGAATACCAAGTGCAGTTACACCACGACCGACAAGGTAACCCGACGCCATGACACCTTTTAGTGCTTCACTGAAAATTGTCCGAATTTAATTTCGACAAAGTGATATTGGTTCCGCAATTTGTGCTTCGCATTAAAAATGAAAATATAATACAAGTATATATTATATTTTGTTGCTGTGTGTGTACATATATGTATAATGTAAATGAGATGCTAGTAAAACATGAGTTAAAATAGATACATTTAAATCTAAAATAAAATCTCCACTCCACTTGTTACACTCGCTATCAGTACACCTGTTTGTGCACCATCGCTTGGCAAGAACAACACTGAGTTGTCTTTTCTAGTGTTTTTTTTGGTAAATGTAAAAATATAAATTTTGGTCTGATCTGACCATAACACCCACTTCCAATATAAGTTTCAATGGCATTTAACAAACAGACACGCTCCACGGCGTGTCCCTGCACGTTCCCCTTACGGAGCGTCTCCTCCTTTCTGATACTCGGCTCCACCATCAACTTTGCTCATTGGCGACTCCATCATTAGGAATGTCAAGCGAAAACGTACTATTTCCCAGGCGCAAGAATCCTGGATATCGCCTAGAAAATCCCATTTTACAAAAACATCCGGATATTTTTAGAGTAGTCGTCCACGTTGGGACCAACGACATCCAACAACGGGAATCCGAGATTCTAAAAAAGGATTTTATCTATTTACTAAATATACTAAAACTGTTCAAAGTAAAGCACGTCCTCATCTCTGGCACAATTCCCACGCTTGGCCGTGGGAGTGGTCGTTTTAGAAGAAGTCTACACGCCTGGCTCTCTTCGACATGTATTGTACACAAGGTGGATTATTCAGACAATTTTAATCTGTTCTGGGGCCGTAATAATTTCTACAAGTGATGGTGACCAGGTCCAAATTCTCCTGTTTTTGGTTCCATAGCAATTTGCCCTTTTACTTGATTTGGACCTCAATATGTCCCTTTCAATTTTAAGTATGTTAATTAAAAAAATGAAATGGTATTACTATAAGCAACTCTACTTGTGCTGACAGCCTACCAATTTTAACCAGATATCTGTCCACTGCAAATCCCACTTTCTCAGTATGAAAAGGAGCTGTTGAGTATTCCTGTTTTGATCACCAGTAGAAGTTCAAAAAAGCGACAATCTGGTGTAAAACTGAATAATATTTTAACTGTGCCACTGCAGTCAACTATGTGTTGCTCAGTTTCACCACACAGAAGCCTCAACAATCACACAAAGCTCAACATGGCACTTTGGAATGTACGGTCACTAACAAATAAATCTTCTATAATAAATGACCTTATTCAGGACAGAAATTTGGATTATATGATTTTAACAGAAACATGGTTAGGAATGGATGGCCAGGCTGTGCTAAATGAAGCTGCCCCACCTAATTTCAGCTCCGCCTTCTCAATTATAAATGGCAAGAGAGGGGCAAGCACTGCCAGCATCCTCTCTTCCCCTTTAGGACATAAACTGTTGTCTTTTGGTCATTTTATATCTTTTGAATACCACACAATGCTATTAAAATGCAAACCTAACATAGTCACTGTCACAGTTTATAGGCCACCTAAACACAATGTGATTTTTTTAGATTCATTTTCTGAGCTACTGTCAATTATTCATGCCAATTACAGAATTATAGTTGTGGGTGATTTTAACTTACATGCAGACAACATTACAGATGTTAGAGTGATGGACTGTAACAACCTGTTGATCTCTATGGATTTTACGCAGCACTTAAACAAAGCCACCCACAAGCAGGGACACACCATTAACCTTGTTATAACTCGGGGAGTATCCATTGCTATCACCTGTATCTGATTTTACTATTTCTGACCATTTGTGTATTTTTACTGTTTTAATATGTAATGAGGTTAAGCTTACTGAATGCACCAGTAAGAAACGCAACCTGGACTCTGATGCAGCTAAAAATGTTATGACTGTCTTTCACAATAGCTCTTCTTCTTGCCTGCATCCTTCCTGTAAAGACCCAGTTGATTGCCTTTGCAAAAGATTAAGAGAAAGCATTGAACACATGGCTCCTATTACAGTTAAAAAAGTTATGAACAAGCCCAGGGCCCCCTGAAAAAATGAGGAAACAGCTACTCTTAAAAGAATGTGTCGAAGGGCAGAACGTAAGTGGAGGAAAACAAAACTACAAATTCACTTTGACATCAAAGAAAAATATTTTAAAATACAACCAATGCATCAAAACTGCCAGGCAAGCATATTTTTCCAATTTAATCTCCAGCAACAAAACAATCCCCATATCTTATTCTCAACAGTTGATAGAATATTAAAACCTCCTCGTTTAGTACATTTAGAACTACTTTCCACAGTCATGTGCGATGAATTTGCAGATTTTTTTAGAGACAAGATAACCAATATAAGGATGGATATATCCACAAAACAAATTAGCGGACATGCAGAAATTGTCCGTCTCACCTCCAAAGAACTCGTTAATTTAACCTCATTAATGAAAAATTCTTGAAAAACTTGTCTGCTGGCAACTATCACAATACTTGAATGCTAATTCTAATTTTGAAAAATTCCAGTCAGGTTTCCATGCAAAGCATAGCACTGAGACAGCTCTGGTTAAAGTTGTTACTGACATCAGAGTAAACATGGATAATGGTAATCTCTCTGTCTTGGTGCTTCTGGATCTCACCGCTGCCTTTGACACAGTGGATCATGAGATCCTTATTTCTAGGCTGGAAAAATGGGTTGGTCTCTCAGGCACAGCTAACTGGTTTAGACCCTATCTGCTCGGTCGGGAATACTGCGTCTCGATGGATGAATTATCCTCAATGGAAGTCAGCATTACATGTGGTGTGCCCCAGGGTTCGATCATAGGACCTATCCTATTTAGTTTATACATGCTCCCATTAGGAAGTATCATCCGCAAACACAACATTCATTTTCTGTCATTCCTAACAATCTTCAACCAGTTGATAAACTCTTGAATTGTTTCTCTGATATACATTTGTGGATGACTCATAACTCACTGCAATTTAACCAAAACAAAACAGAAGTCATGGTCATTGGTGAGAAGACTAGGAGGGAAATGGTTGTCACTCACCTTAAGACTAAAGGTCTCAATGTTACCTCTCAGGCAAAAACATTGGGTATCGTATTTGATAGCAAATTGGACTTTGAGGCAAACATTACGAATGTGACCAAAACTGCCTTTTATCACCTGAAGAATATTGCCAAAGTTAAGCCATTCCTTTCCAGAGAACATGCAGAAAAGTTAATTCATGCCTTTATAACTTGTTTTCTCGACTATTGTAATGCATTACTCACTGGCCTCCCCAAAAAAGCTATGAATAAACTGAGACTGGTCCAAAATGCCGCAGCCAGGGTACTCACGAACACAAAGAAATTTGATCATATTACTCCTGTTTTAAAATCATTAGATTTGATTTGTTTTTAGAATTGATTTTAAGGTACCCTTATTGGTTTCTAAAGCTATGCATGAACTCGCCCCCGACTACATAAATTACATATTAGCAAAATACGTCCGTCAGAGCCCTTAGGTCCTCAGATTCCCTCCAACTGTCCATTCCGCGGTCTAGAACTAAGACCTATGGAGGCTGCTTTTAGTTCATATGCCCCAGCCTAGACTGTTGAATAAGCTTCCCTTGGCTATTAGAAAATCTGAATCTGTGGATATTTATAAGAAAACCCTGAAGACCTACTTCAATATGAGAGCTTTCTCTTAGGAACTGTTTTTAACTTATTTTAATTTTCTCTTTATTCATATATCTATTTTTATGATTATTTTGTTATTTTCACTTTATCACTTTTTCACTATTGCCATGTAGGTGGTGTCACGTGGCAGATTTGGACATGTATCCCCACGATGCAACCAAGTTTTTATCTCCAACTATAACCCTTTCATTTTTCCTTGCCTCCCAATCCATCTGGCTCACTGTACAGTGGGTCTCCTACAAGGAAGGTTAACCACTAGTTAGTGATTTCAAACTTCTTAATTATTGACCCAATAGTATAAAATGGTATCTTTAGTTCTTAATTTATGTTTGTAAACATCTCCTGACTTGTGAAGGTCAATAACCCTTTGTCTTTACCAATGGAGATGGATGACCTCATTTGTATACTACCCTAAAATTTTACTTTAAAATGTAGCATGTTAATGTAAATTTTTGTAAAAAATAAAATAAAATACATTAACCAGTTTTTTTCTTTTAGCAATTGTATTAGTATAAAAAATATATAATTTCCCATTTATAAGTCACTGCCTGTACTGTTTATTTTGTACAGCATTTTTTGCTCATCTTTATCAAGGTTTGAACAATTCCGGAGGGCAACGTTCATGTACATTTACATCTGTACGTGCGTATATAGGTACACACTTGCATATGTACATACTTTCCACAGACATTGCAACCAGCTGGTTTTCAAATAATCCTGCAATTTATTTTCTACCAATTCAGACATTAGCCGTGTTTTTCTGTATTGTCATGGGGAAATGAGAGGGTAACACTGCAGTAAGAGGGTAGGACTTGGATTGGGAGACATTGATCATTCATATGTAATCTGCAGGACCGTTTACTTACTTAGCATATTAAAATGCATTATGTAAGTATAATCAAATACATGAGGACAAAACAGTGGCAGCATCACATATAACAAGTGTGTTACTAACAAACATTACATATACTGCGCATCACGCGCTGAAGTACCTGAATAAATATCAGTAGAACCCCAATTCCGTCCATCTTAATAAATGCTATGATTGCTTTTTTTAACCTATAAATGTCACAGGCGAACACAGTGGGGAAAAAAACCTGTTACGATGAACACTTGTGTAAGAATATTTACAGCTGAAATGTGCTTGCTGTTTGCCATGTCCCTAAAACCACAGAGAAAAACATTAAATTGTAATTAAAAAAAAGAAAAAAAGCAAATAAAGATTTACAGCTATACATCCCACACAATAAAAAAGAAAACCCATGTGACTAATACTTTTTGTACATAGTGCAACAATTCGCTCTAGTGGTGGGGCTGAGAGCAATAGTTTTGGCAGAGGCAAGATGGTTTTCTGGGTCCAGCTGGGCCGATGTGGCCTTGTCGAGTAGCTCTAGCGGCGGAACCAGATCCAGCTGTTGACGATCCAGAAGGCCACGGTGATGGAGTACATGATCATTTCCCGCTTGGTGCGCTCCTTATTCTCTTCCTCCAGCAGCTGCAGTCTGCGGTTCAACTTGAGGATCTGTGCCACCGACCAATACGTCCAGAAACGAATCAATGCATCAACTAATTCATCATTTACTTAGTCAATTACTCAATCAGTCCACTGAGAAAACCATCAAGCAGTTCATCCATCAAGCTATCAATATTTATATAAATCAATTAATTACCAATCAACTAATCAAAGTTTTCCTGTTACAGCATGAGTAGCTTGAGTACAGTATATATAGGTCATGTGACTCATGTCCCATTGGAAGTAGCGCTGTCAGCAGACGGATGTGGCTGGGCGCTGACCGACTGCTTACCTGCCGTCGTAGTGATGAAGAATCTACAACAGCCACGTCATCTGGGTGTCCTTCCTGAGAAGAGTCCATAATCGAGAGACCAAACCTTCACAAATTGAATATACAAATCTCAATCCAGTTATCGTGTAATCTAGCTACAAGACAGTTTTTAAAACAGCTAACATGTAGAACTACACAATCGGTCTTTCTTGTGTACTATACTAAACTGTACCAGTTTTCTTGCCATCTTAGTTTCTCCAAACCTGCTAAAAAAAAGGTTAAATGGGCTATTATTTTAGCTGCCTAGGATTAGACCAATATATACTCCACTAGGTATGCTTTTCTTCAAGTTCACAGAAATTGTGTAAGTGAATGACAGCCTACTCGGCAAGACTTTTATGCACGTATTGAATCATGTAATTTTACTTGTGTAGCTTGCCTGAACTGAATTGTATACTGACATGCCATACCATAAAAAGGTGCACATTTAAAGGCCCACACGCATAGTTTTTGTGTTTCTGAGCTATTCCTATCATCCTGGAGCTTTTCAATTGTGTTCCATACTGGTTCAAGTAAAGAAATTGCCATTTTGGTCGAAGTATGCGTATTTTAGGGTTTAAATGCGATTTTACCAAGTTCTTGCTAAAACGAGCCGCAATTTGTCAGAGCCGCAATCCGAATGTATAGACAGGGGGCGGGGTTTGGGACTTTTCACAAAAGCTACGTCACTGCTCTTTGCTAACGTTTTGTGGGCCTTTCAGATACTAAAACCAGGAAGTGAATGCAGATGCCTGTGGGCCTTTAATAGTAAGAATGGATTGGAATGCTGTAACATTGCAGTGGCTAATAATGGCTAATGTAGTTGCTGATCATACAAGACACTGTTCTCGTCTGTTCTAGTGGACCCTTAAAGTTGCAAGTAGTAGCAAATGTAATTTTGCATATTGGATGTATAGTATAGAACTGATCAGGGACAACAACAATAATTATACTTTATGCTCCATCATGAACTTTATGCAGTGACTGCATTTATTGAATTTATCTAGACTACTAGTATTGAAATGTTAGAAAGTAAACCCTAATCATATTCAATCTCGAGTAGACTAAAAAAAAACCTCTGATACCAGCAGTCAAATAGATAATTGTATCCACATGACAACACGCAAACATCCAGTTGAGGCAGAGTGGAGTTTATCCAGGCCCTGCCCTGCATATTAACATTTATACAAAGAGAAGAGCAGAACAGGAAGAGAACGTTCCCAGAGGGGGTTTGTCTCACAGATTTACCTGGAGTCGTGGAGAGGGTTGGAGGGCCCCCTTTGCAGTACTGGCTTGCTGAAAAGGGCGGGAAAGATGGGAGGAGACATGAAGGACACAGAGACACAGAGTAGATGCAACGCACGCACGCACACACAAGGTTTACTCACTATATGATCACGTCCTATTCAATGTATCATGGAGTTGTGGTTACAAGTAAGCACGCTAGCCCAGTGTGTGATGTTTTACCTAGCATTCAAATCTCCTCTGAGCTTAGGTCAGAGTGAGCCATAGATAAAACCCGTACCTTAGCTAGCCCAGTGTGTGATGTTTTACCTAACAGAGCTTAGTTCAGAGTGAGCCATAGATAAAACCCGTACCTTAGCTAGCCCAGTGTGTGATGTTTTACCTAGCATTCAAATCTCCTCTGAGCTTAGGTCAGAGTGAGCCATAGATAAAACCCGTACCTTAGACCCACAATGAGCCATAAAACTCAAAGCAAATACGGGCCAGTGTGACATAATGAATGACAGTGACTCAACCAGTGGACCATCCAGAACTTTATCAGATCCCACCCCAGACAGGTGTCAACTGACTCATCTTTGCAGAATGGTGACACATTACCCAGGATTCATAGCCAGCCTGATTAGTTTGGTACACGTACATGCTTGGCCTCTGATGGAGTCATAAATAAGCCAAATCATAAACCAAATAATCACTGCCGAAGTTGCTCAAACATCGCCTCTCCATTTTGCCGGAGGGAGGATTCCGAAGTCACCACAGCAACGGTGTTCACCCAAGACTAATGGGGTGTTTATGAGCCTGCTGAGGTCACTGAAACTCTTATCCAAACACAGTACCTCTACGGTTTTGCACTGGACACTAAACTACAGCGTCGCATTGTAAACTAGACCATTACCACTGCACCTCCTTACTAGCTACTGCTTCATGGTCAAGTGCTCCAAGTACAGGGCTGTTAATGTTAAAAGATCTACTGCGCAGAGATAATGATTTCAGCTGCAGATATGAAGAAACAAGAGAAATGTCATTTCACTATCATTACAAACCACCAACACAGCAAAGAGCACTTCACCCATTCTGTAGCTTAACAGTTACACAGTCACATTACTGATTAACTTTAGTGATAAAAAGAAACGGAAAAATAAAGCATTGCAAAAACATATTACGCTTCCAGTGTTTCCCCCAGGTTGTATTTGTAGGCGGGGTGGTGAGATGGCATGACGAGATGGGCATCCGTGATTGTTGACGGGGGGTCGTGCCGAGGGGTTTTACTTTCGCATTCTTGAGTTAATGTAAACACCAAAACAAATCCTTTCTATTGTGCGTGGCTGCGAATTCCCGCGAATCCAAACACTATCAGTATTTTATATTTTCATTGCATGGAAGGGGAAACACTCAGCTTCAGAGCTTAATGTGAAACAAAAATGGCACAACTTTACGCACTAATCAAATGCTATAAAACAATGAGGGGATGTCAGGACACTGAAGCATAACAAAACTCATGTGTTAAAACTATAAGCAGCGTGCGCATCACATGAAACCAACAAGAATAAAGCCGGCAGCTCCAGAATTCACATTTTGTTAACATGGAAAAAAAGATGACTGAAAAACAAAAATGAAATGCAGTGCAGCCAAAGCTGAGCCAGATGCCGTGAATGTGCAGAATTACTGTATGTGATGGCACAATACTGCAGAGTCCAACAGCCAGGCACACACAAACTGGGCCTCGAAGAGCACACTGGGGTCAGAGGTCATGAGCCGGTCACCTGCAGTGGTCCTCATCCAACACCTCCAGGACCTGCTGGTAGGCACGGTGGGTGGTGGACTGGATCATGGACAGAACACCACGTGTGCTACAACCTTTCTGTCCGTGCTCGGGTACGGAGTGGAGAGGGGCCCGTAGAGGTGCAGCCACACTGCCCACCAACACAGTAGCCATTCTAGCCAAGCCAGGAGGGAGGGTTAAAATAAGAGAGAGAGACAGAGACCCATCCACAACTCACCAATATCAGATACAGAAACACACGTATGTAGGAGGCTGGAATTTCACCACACAAATGCATGTATAGCATGCTCCCCCTATCCCTTCAACGGCCAACATGAACATAGTGTGCACATAAAGACATGGAATGGTAACTTAGTCCAATACAATCTAGAAATTAAGTTAGCATGAAGCTTCCAGTGTATTGAATTCAGTGTTAAAAATCCAGCATAATGGATCAAGTGTAAATATTTTGAGTGCAACAATCCAGTGTAATAAATTAAGTGAAAGAATGAAGAGTAATGTACCAACTGTACAGAATCCAGAGTAAGAAAGTGTAAAGAATACATTGAAAAAAAGTGCTAAATATCATGAGCAATGAATGAAATGTAAGAAATCCAGAGTAGCGATCAAGTGTAATAATAATAATAGTTCACCAGCATAAGAATCCATTTGTGCTGGAAGAGAACAGATTTGGCTTTAGGGGGTCATCAACTGAGGGAATGCACAGGTATTATACACATGTGGAGTAGGTATTTGGAGTATCCTCAACTTAACTTACACCAGCACTTAATATGTGATATTAATTTTGTGGAGCAAATGTTTATTGAGCATCGTTGTGATTCCCAAATTAAATACTGGGGATTCCTGAATAAAATGTTGAAGATTCCTGGAAAATTGAGTCCTGATAGGAAGCACCTATTCAATTCCTACATCCCCCAGCCAGGAAAACAGACCAACACACTTCCCAATGCCTCTGTCACAATCAACGTCTCACTCAGAAATCCACCTTCCTCATCGTATCAAAGAATCCTTAAGTGTTTTGGCTAAGGTCAGAGCCATTAGATGAGAACAAGATGTTACGCTACAACGCACAATTGGCATCTGCTTCGCCCAGGGTATGGGAGGGTTCAGTCGGACAGGGGTCCGCGATTCATTTCTCTGGGGGGACCCCTGCTAGCCGATAAGGGCGCTCGTAAGACTACATGTCAAGGCCACATACGGAAGGTCCCTCCTCTGACACCGCTGTGCAAGGTTAACCGCGGTCTGTGATGCCAAAAGCAGCAACTGTAGGATGGCATGTGTTGCAGAAGAGACTCGTGGATGTCCCAGCTCTCGCAAATTGGCAGCGTGGTTGACGCATGGAACACATAGTTGGACATTCCATATTGGGGAAGGAATTGGATATATACAGCCCCGGGTTGGGCAGAAAATAGAAAAAAGAAAAAAACAAGGATATAATATGATAACCTTTTCAAAATTATTATTATTTTTTATTGTTGGTAATAGCTAGTGGTACTTTTGGCCTTGGTATTTCATTGAAATGTGGAAACAGCATAAGCCTAGACCCAGCACAGACAGGACGGCGCACACATACCACAGCACCCTGCAGGACAGCAGTAAACCAAGCTAAACAGACAGAGAGATTAAGCACAAGGCCAAGGGAATACCGCTCAAACACCAACAACATACTGACCAGGAACAGACCCACTCATCCATGGGAAGTTTGAGAAAGACAACCAGACAGACAGACAGACAGACAGAATAGACAGGTGGAAGATGAGTAGAGGGAGCAGGAATATCCATCTTAGTGAGGCATTCTGGGTAATACTCACACTGGGTCATTTCTGGTTAGCTGCCCATTCTGCTGGATCAGGGTGTTCTCACTAGCAGAGCGTTCCCGCCGTATTCTGACCTGACAGCGCCCCTGTAAGGAATTGACAGGTGTGTCTCAGACAGGTGATGTGTGAGACTTAACAGGCGACTCTTGTATGGGACCCTCACTTTGACTCCCATACAGGAGTCAAACACCTGGAGGCTAGGCTGGGAAAAGGGTCAGTTTCCCCATAGAGTGGAGGAATAGGCCTACATTTTTCAGTCTTTCCCTATAATGCGGGGACTCAAGTATACAGCTACACAGAACAGGTCACTCTGCAGCTCTGCAGTTGTGCGAGGGTTCTATGTGAGAGTCGCTAAAAGTTTGTGGTCTCCACTACCCACCTCTTCACCTGCTTGGGCTAGTCCTCCAGAGCGCTCCATCTCCAGGAAGTCAAGTGGCCGGTCGTTGAGGGTGAGGACCCGTGGGGGTGTCTTCAGTGCCAGCGACTCCAGGGGCGTGGACTGGATCAGGTCCAGGTCCCTGGGTCTGGAATACTGGGAGTCCTGGCTGCTCCCTAATGAGGGCAGTACAGAATGTGTGTGTGTGCGCACCACAGAGCAGAGAGAGTGGTCATTGAGAGCACACAGAGATAGTTAGAGCAGGGATACTTCATCAGAAATAAAGAGGGATACAGTTTGGAGCACAATGGGAAACTTCTTACAGTAGAGTTGAAAGAAAGGAGCAGAGAGGTAGTTTGGATCACAAATCATTGAGGGATGCTTAGGAGCAGAGCAAAGAGTGAGAGAGAGAAGTACAGAGCAGGTGACACAGGGTAGACTTCTGTCCCACCTGCCACTAGAATCCGCTCTGGCACATGCATCAGGATGCTCTGACGGGCCTCCAGAGGCCCATCCTGCAGGTCATCGGAGGCAGTGGGAGCCACCTGAAGTTTCTCAGGGATGCGCATGCGCTGGCTGATGCCCTCTGTGTACTCAATCTCATAGTGAATGCGGTCAATTTCTGCCATTTCTTCAGTGGGAGAAGTGAACTGTCATCAGACTAAAATACAAACATTCTGGTTAATGTAGCAGGCCACACAGTCCACAACTGCAATTTTTGTCAACTGACTGATTTCTTGATAGTTGACTGTTTACCACCCGGCCTCTTTGTTCACAATCAATTAAATCTGCACATAGGCCTACTATAGCCAGACTTTTCCTTTCCAGCCAGCTCAGCTGCTTCCCTCGTTTGAAAAAGAAGCAATAGGCTACAAGTCCAGGACAACGGTTTACTGAAACCTCACAAGCAGAATATTTCCATCACAGCACAGCCGTTTTTGGTTCTGGTAAAGAGCACCGGTGTCTGTGGTAGGATCACCTGGCCTGAAACAGATAATGTTCGCTCCAGATACGCAAAATACCCCATGACTGCACGTGGCACAATGGTTAACGTTACAGCAAAATGTAACATTAGGCCCACATTTAGAAAATACGGACAGCATATTTAAATATGGGTATATCTGATTACACGCCGAGATAGCCAGCAGCGCTTAAGGTGAAAGCAGTAGCTAACACTATAGATCAGGACACTAACGTTAGCCGAGTGAGCAATGACGTTAGGTAACATATGCAGGTAAGTTAGCTAGCTAGCAAGCGAGTTCACTTCGGACATGGTAAACAAAGATAGCCAGTCATATAGATTTTTTTAATCTCAGTTACATGTAGGCTAGGTTATTAGCATCTTTTTTATTTAACGTTAAGTTATTTGTTTTTAGCTTACTACGAGGGTTGGAACGATAACAATTAACATTATAGCTAACCGCAGTTAGCCTGACTTTCCAGATATGCAATGGCTAACCAGTTTGGCAGTATTCACTTACCTTCTAGGCCTTTGTCAAGTAACGTTATCTGAATTATATATTACTCTAAAACGACTAACAATAGCTAACGAAAAGGCTGTTCTCTCTTTGGCTACATTGGCTATAAGCTAAAGCACGGAAGGGTTTAGCGCGGCTGTGACACGGAAGCCCGTGACAATGCCGCTGACAGCAGGCGGCAGCGAGTGGGCAGCTCAATCTAAACAGGAAGTCATGAAAACATGCGCCGTCTTTGAATTGTTTTTGGATCAACGCTAGGGTGCGTCCCAATATTCTTCACTCCACACCTCCTTTCCTTTCGCTTACTCCACTCTCCCACGACCACTCATCTCCTACCCGGAAGTATGCAAAACCGCCTGAACGTTTCGAGTACAAGTAATTACATGTACAGTATAAAATGCGCCTGACATTGCGGTTTTCATTCATTCATATGTAACCATTAATACGTAATTAAGTGGTAGTGGAGGAAGAGAGGGTGCATTTTTTGAGTAATGTGACGCACCCCTAGAGGCTACGCAAATTCGCTGATCTTCCCGGAATGCCTCAAGTCAACCCATTTACGTAGCTACTGCCCCGCAATATCAGCATATTCAGAGAGATTTAGCGTGCACACTAATATAATCATTTGGTCAATCTAAATCATCACCCAGACAAGTTTTGCATGCGGTCCTGCTAACGTTAGTCACGTAGGCTATTAGCTTTGGGTTGTCTTCATGTAAACTGGCAGACAGCTTTTGTAAATATTTGTACGAAACATTAATAACTCGGGTATTCCTGGAACCCCACGTGTGTAAACACTACATTACAGACATGACTCTTTATTTATTTACATAGTATCCATTTATAGGCTGCTACAGCTGGATACTGAAGCAATGCAGGTGAAGTAGGCTACCTTGCTGAAGTAATGCAGGTAAGGTAGCTACCTTGTCACCTATCAGTTACAAGCTCAGTTCCTTAACCAGTATACTACACTGCCGACACTGTTAAGTCTACTATGCTTTAAAAAGCACTAAGAGCAATAATGGACTTCCTATGCATATTGGTTATGATACTGCCACCTGTTGCTCTAAGGCTACAGCAGGCTAATATTAACCCCACCATTTAAGAAGTGCCCCTAGAGAGTTTGCCTGTCCTGGCCCAAGGAGTCTCCACTGTATGTTGCTTTTACTCCACTCACTCTGACCAGAAAAAAAGGAAAACAGTACATTTCAGGGATTTAAGCTTATTGAAAGGGACTAGAACCCATCAAAAGCTCTGTTCAAGCCTCAAACACAACTCAAAGTGCAGTGTAGATACCAACCCCAATATTGGACCTTTGCTGAAAGACTCCTCATGATTGGCTGTTAATTTGGTGTATGAAGTCAATGAATTGATGCTTCAGAAAGTAGACATGCCTACAGTTTATCGTTATTCATACACAGGAGGAAATCTTCCACGTGACAAAAATGAGCACAATCAACACTGTAAACTGTCTAAAGTTTAACGAACTCCCCAATATCAAAAAGGAAATAAATATTCATTTAGTGCATTTTTTAATTGTGTAGCCTAGGCTATGACGAACGGTGGCCTATTCAACCTAGACATGATTTTTTCTTAATAGTATTTACACAACTGTACAGATGCGGTTTTTCTATTGTCCTATCTGAAATGACACACGGTTTGAAACTTGAAACTGACTGGATTGCAGTCTCCTGTGTCTGGTGACCATGGTGCGCGTAATGACAGAAGCCCTCTACTGGAAGTAAGAGGTACAACGGCTGACCGAGTAGGTTAATTGATCACTCCATCCCAGTGGAGAATGTGAGAAAGGGAGCGGATAGCTTTTAAAAGTTTCCCTCCTCAAAACGAGGAGCAACAAGAATTAGCAGAGCACATATCACGCTCTTAAACTAACTCAATCACAGCTCTGCAAGTGCTCATTGACGCGACGGGAACAGTTTTCGCCGACTCCCAAATGATCTAGCCAACACTTCATGTCTTCATTTTAGAGAATTACATTTTGGACCGAACATGTACTCACAAGGTCTTCTCGTTTGGTGTATGTCAGCTTTCTGCACAGTATACTTAACGTCATCCGTGGAGCTACAGCCGGACATGTAAGTGATGCGCTAATTCATGAATTTCGCAGTATGATTTTAAAATACTATGTGAATTAAAACACTGACTATCATACAGTTTGCATTGATTGCGGAGGGAACTGTAATGCTAATTAACAGCATACACGTGAAAAAATATTTTTCAATAAATTATATTTTTGAAACGTCCGAACCGTAGCCTACATAGAAGGCATACATTCAAAATGCCAGTTCAATGTAGGCTATGCGTATGCTGGAACCATTATTTGCCTCGCTGTATCCTATGCTGACTCAGGAAATGTGCGCTTCAGTCAAGTCAGCCACGGTCGACTCAGTGTGATTAGTTGTAGCCAAGCATAAGGTTTCTGTGCACTTGTGTACTAGTTTATTGTAAAATAAAAAAATCAACCATCAGCAGTAACCAACAGTGGTGGAAGCCAAACTACCACATCGACAAGAAGCGTGTTAAGGTGTAAACAGAACAGTTTGATGAAAGAACAGTTTTAGGAATTGATTTTCTGCATTGTCTGTTCATGCAATACATATTACTTAGATTCGTGAGTACAAATTGAAACTATTTGGACTATTTTAATATTTATTCATATTACACATTTTTGTCATACGTACAGTCTATGATTTACCCTCAGCCGCTTCTATATACGTTACATGTTAGCGGTTTTCTATTTTATTTAGATTGGCTGGAACACCTTGTTTTTTCAGTTTTCTGTGACAAATAGTTTGAATGGACGTCAAATCAAAACACAATATTTGATTGGTGTCTGGCATTAGTTTAATTATAAATATAACATTTATATTATATGACCACTAGGTGGCCTCCTACTCGTGTCCTCATTTAAACTGATAGCCATATTGTACTCCTCTCAATATAATAATTGAATTGTATCTTGCTCATGTTATTCTGGAGGGTATAGAGAGTACTTTAAAGAAAGAAGAAAACTTTATTTTTCATTTGGATTGCATCCCCAGTTAACCATACTGTGCACTGTATTGAAACCAGATGGCCAGGATTTCAGTAAATTTGGGTTTTACCTACGGTGTGACGCTACAGGACTGGAGTGTTTGCAAGAAAAGCAAACCACAAGTCAGGAGTATTTCTATTTTGTATTTTTTATATCTTACAGCCCTATGTAATTTTTATGAGTAATCAATTATTTAAAAAAATTTGTTGACGTAGCAACTAAAGCAAACAATTCTGGATCAGAGCATTATGCAGATATTTGTTGAGAAGAATAAATTCTGTGGGGAAAAATTAAATCTAAAGGTGAAATTACTCCTGAGGCTGCAGGACGTTGTGAGCTGAGACTGTAGAGTCAGCTGAAAATGTCCACGTCTCTGAAACTGGGGGGGCGGAGTTTATTTACCTACGCCGTGTGTGTGAGACAGGGGCCATTGGAAGACCTCCTTCATTTAAAGGGGTGTTTATGGTTTGTTTACATTGCTGGTGTCCGAAGATTTTCTAATGGCATGGCTGCACTGGGAGATCTGGTTAGCCCTGTTCCCAGTGGGCACTGTGACATTCGGTGTGGGTGTGTGTGTGTGAGTGTGAGTGTGTGTCTGTGGGGGGTGAGGTGTATATCTGTGTGTATCTGTGTGTGCGCCCATGCGTAACTCTGGAGATTATGCCATGACCTCGGTCTCGTTTCGGCTTTGTGTGTTCAACACCTGTCAGGCATTAGACATCTGGATGTGTGCTGATTAATGATGAGGTCAGAACACTGCTCTCTTTCCTGCCTCTTGCCTGCGGCACACAGCTCACAGTGCAAATACATATTCTCCACCTCAACGCTCACGTCTCTCCGCTTTTTTCTCTTACCCATCTGTGTACCACCTAAGCGTGTGTGTGTGTGTGTGTGTGTGTGTGTGAACTGACTACACCTCCGTCCGCAGGGCGAATGTGTGTAAGGAGCAGGAGCTCTCCATGACAGGTCTGCGGCAGCCGTGTGTGCAGGCCTTCACTCGGATGGTGAAGGTGTTGAAGCAGGGCTGCGGCAGTCAGCGGTGGTGTGTGGGGTATGAGAGGAGGTGAGACACATTATGCTTTTATGCTGCTTCTGCCTGTATTTACAGCCTTTCCCACAATGCACTGCACCGTGTGACGTGATACCTCTCTTGCAGGACAGGGTACTACACAGCCTACAGGCAGGTGTACAATATGGCAGTTCACACGGTGTACCGCTGCTGCCCAGGGTGGACCCAACAGGGTGAGGAGAAGGGCTGCCTGCACAGTGAGTACAGGTTCTACACACTCACAATGTCATTTAACTTACTCTGAGTGTTCTCTCAGTCAGGTGTGTGTGTGTGTGTTTTGTGTGTGTATGTGTGCGTGTGTCTGTCTGTGAGTGTTGTGTACGTTTGTGTGATTTGTGCGTGTGTTTGTGTGTCTGTCTGTGAGAGTGTTGTGTGTGTGTGCATGTCTGTGTTTGTGTGTGTGTGTGTGTGTTTTTGTGTGTGCCTTCGTGCAAGCCTCTTGAGTGTCTTAGGTGTGTGTTTTTTTCAGAATTGTGCGTGTCCATTATGTGTCTTTGCATTTCTAAGGCGAGTATCTCTAATGAGTGCATGTCTCTCAGGTAAGTGTGAATGTGAGGTGTGTGTTTCCCTCAGGTGTGTATCTCATGTCGTCCACAGGGGTGTGTTCTGCAGGTACATGCTTTAATGGGGGCAGGTGTTCAGAGAGTGGGGAGCAGGTGTGTCTGTGTCCGGGAGGGTTCCAGGGAACGCGCTGCCAATACGGTGAGTCTCTGTGTTTCTCAAACACTTGTCCAAACACACAAGGAATAAATGATGAAATGGCTATAGTGAGAAAGACAAAGTTGTCCTGGTTCTTTCCACTTTTAGCTGGAAGGACTGTTTATTTTAAGAAAGAGGTTGCACCATTGCGCTCAGCTACTTCTGCTTCCTAACAACCAAATGATAAATTATATGTAAGAAAATGAGAATTGCCTGCACTCAAAATAAGTTCCTTGGAATCAAAAGCTTTAAAAAAAGAAAATTTTCGATTTATTGACAAACGTTTTGTCGAGGCCTTCGTCAGTGTGCCGAGCCGGGACACGACTGCTCCATTCATTTTCATTGTGTTTGGAGTAGACATGCTGCCCACATGCTGCTAAATATTTACTTCATCCTGAAGCTCAAATGATCTTCAAGCTGCACTGTGCTGTTCTCTGATTGGTTTAGTGATTTAAGGGTCTTTGCCAACATGTAACACAAATTGTTACAGAATGCACGGAGGCATCTCCACATCTGCCCTTCCATAACCATTAGTCTTTAGTTGGCTACATGTGTCCAGCTTCAACTGGGAAAAAGCCTAACCTTGTGCTTTCCCTTAGAAAAGATAACTATTTCACTCGCCCTCATTGGCTGTTGCACACTGTGTGCCTGTGTGTGTTTGGGGCTGGGGGTAGGGTAATTACAGAGGGGGTAATAACATGAGGAAGTGCTGTTTCTTTGAAGGCTGGTGCCTGAGGGTAGTCCAGCTATTTTACCACCAGTCTGTCCTGCTGCTTTAGCTCCCCTCTGTGCCCTGGCACTCACATGGTAATGAGAACATGTTGATACCGTTTCCACAGTAACCCCCTGTCCTAATACTTCCGTGTTCTTTCTTCAGTCACTCAAATTTTATGCAGTGTTGAACTACTGTATTTAAAGGTGTACTGCACCTCTTCTGAGATCAAATAAAGACACATTTCTGATCTCAAGACACAGGAGAGCCAGTACATACAGGAGGAGCTGAATGGAACTGTACTATTAACATCACAAATTAATTTTCACTCAACAGAAAATGCAGGCAGGTATAAAATACGGAATGGTGGTGCCTTTGTGTCTGTAAACAGCTCTCAGAGGGGTGTGTGTATGAAGTTCTGGGGACAGAATAGAGCTTATTTTCCAACAGGAATCACCCCAAACATCACACTTGTCGTTTTACACTTCGAGGCTAGATTTCACAGAGAAAAGCTGTTGCTTGCTTGTGGCTCTGTGTATTGATTGTTTTAATGGGAAGCTGAGACATTTCTTCACTTGAAGTTATGGTGAGGATAAGGAGGAGAAACATGGGGACTCAACCACTTTCTCATTCAGCTTAAGTCAACTCTGTGGAAGGAATACACATCACACAGCTGGGAGGCACTTTCACACTGTATCTGCCCATGTTACTGGGACAATTCTTGTTGCTCTTGAGTGTGGATAAAAATCGAATACACAGAAAGCAACACTCAAATAAGGAAGAAAACAGAAGTGTCAGCTCAATTTCTGGGCATTTTTTTAGCAATGATCTGCGTGTCCACTCCAGAAGAAGTAGCTTTCTTCATGAGACTCTGGGATTTTTTTTTGAGCAGCCTCCATTGAAAAATGTAAAAGTAATCAAATAAAAAGTAAGCATCTAGCCAAGGAGGTCAGTTTCCATCCTGTCATGCCTTTCCACAGTCCACTAGCCAAGTCCATAACCTGCTTAAGCTTTCCTGAGAGGAGCTGTAAGAGATGTTGTCGAGCCAAAATATTTTAGCTTTTTCACCAATACCAGGCTTCTTTCTTAAATTGAACCTTTCACAGTCCAATCTAGGATTATGAATGGGCCATCTACTCTCTACCCCAGGCTATTCACCAGAATGTCTGTTGTGTTTTTCTAAACTGTACTAGGAATGGCAGGTATTTACTAAGGGGGAACCTGGAGGCTGAGCTGATAGCTAATTTGTTCATTGCCTTGTTGGTACTGTGGTTGGATGACACGCGAATGCACATATTGAAAAGAGATACACTTGCCCGCTCAGAAAAGTAGCAAATTAAAATACGATTTTAACTTATGTAGCTGTTGGATTCCTTTCCAGATTAATTAATTTCCACTCGCTCTCCAAATGTGGTCTTCCCCATTCCTTGTGGTTATTTTGGCAAGAGTTTATATGAGAGGGAACATCTGTATTTGCATAATTAATTTATCAAGTTCTTGGTATCTGTTTTTATGTTCCATTCACATTATTGTTTTAGGAAGAAATGGGACATGAAGAATGAAAAAAATGTGATAAATTAAGTTTAAAGGTGGGTTGGGGAATAGACAGACTTTTAGCTTTGTATAACTCACAAGAGTATTTATGATGGAATTAAATTTCTGTACACCCTTGCATCGTGCCAGTTTTGTCTTCCATTGAGGCAGGTGAATTAAACACGACTACTTGAGGATACCTCAGCAGGAGCTGTTCTACCTGGGGCAGCAGCAGGTTCCTGCTCATGTTTTCTGTTTAAAGAAAGGTTGTTTTATGAAGCTGCTGGAGGATACCTCAGCAGGAGCTGCTCTACCTGGGGCAGCAGCAGGTTTCTGCTCATGTTTTCTGTTTAAAGAAAGGTTGTTTTATGGAGCTGCTTGAGGATACCTCAGCAGGAGCTGTTCTACCTGGGGCAGCAGCAGGTTTCTGCTCATGTTTCCCCTGTTTAAAGAAAGGTTGCTTTATGAAGCTGCTGGAGGATACCTCAGCAGGAGCTGTTCTACCTGGGGCAGCAGCAGGTTTCTGCTCATGTTTTCTGTTTAAAGAAAGGTTGTTTTATGAAGCTGCTGGAGGATACCTCAGCAGGAGCTGTTCTACCTGGGGCAGCAGCAGGTTTCTGCTCATGTTTCCCCTGTTTAAAGAAAGGTTGCTTTATGAAGCTGCTGGAGGATACCTCAGCAGGAGCTGTTCTACCTGGGGCAGCAGCAGGTTTCTGCTGTTTCCCCTGTTTAAAGAAAGGTTATTTTATTAATCTGTTGGAGGATACCTCAGCAGGAGCTGTTCTACCTGGGGCAGCAGCAGGTTTCTGCTCATGTTTCCCCTGTTTAAAGAAAGGTTATTTTATTAATCTGTTGGAGGATACCTCAGCAGGAGCTGTTCTACCTGGGGCAGCAGCAGGTTTCTGCTCATGTTTTCTGTTTAAAGAAAGGTTGCTTTATGATGGAGCTGCTGGAGGATACCTCAGCAGGAGCTGTTCTACCTGGGGCAGCAGCAGGTTTCTGCTCATGTTTCCCCTGTTTAAAGAAAGGTTGCTTTATGATGGAGCTGCTGGAGGATACCTCAGCAGGAGCTGCTCTACCTGGGGCAGCAGCAGGTTTCTGCTCATGTTTCCCCTGTTTAAAGAAAGGTTGTTTTATGATGGAGCTGCTGGAGGATACCTCAGCAGGAGCTGCTCTACCTGGGGCAGCAGCAGGTTTCTGCTCATGTTTCCCCTGTTTAAAGAAAGGTTGCTTTATGATGGAGCTGCTGGAGGATACCTCAGCAGGAGCTGCTCTACCTGGGGCAGCAGCAGGTTTCTGCTCATGTTTCCCCTGTTTAAAGAAAGGTTGCTTTATGATGGAGCTGCTGGAGGATACCTCAGCAGGAGCTGTTCTACCTGGGGCAGCAGCAGGTTTCTGCTCATGTTTCCCCTGTTTAAAGAAAGGTTGTTTTATGATGGAAGGAGGAGGAGATTGAAGATGTTTTCACTCCCACTGGAAGAGCCTGCTGGCCTCTGGCGTACAAAAATAATTTGGGAACTGGACGTATTTTAAACCATCAAAGTGTTGTGCCCAGAAAGTAAAATACTTTGTGTGGGAGAGGATGAAGCATTCAATGTGTGTGTGTGCCTGTGTATATTACACACATATAAACTGTGCAAACAAGCACACAAATACATGTACACTTGATTAAGTGCACTTGGGATTAAAATCATGCATTGTGAACTACTCTCTCAGTGGAGCCAAGATACCGCATATTTCTCCCAGAGAGCTGAGCTCCAGTCTTTGCCATGTTCCGTCTCTTCCTTTTCCTCTTCTTAAGCATTTTTCCTTCCCCCTCTCACCTTTCAGCACAAATTTACTGCTGCTCTTCTTTTCCAGCGCAATTTAACCATGAACCATAAAACCAGAGAATGGGGGCCTGATCCGGCACCTGCCCCATGGTGTGACAGACAGGCCTGTGTGTTGAGGTGTGTGCTGTGACACTCAATGGGTGGGACAGCCCTGTGTGTTCAGGTGCATATTGTGATTGTGAATGGTCAGGGGGGGAGTTTCATGTTGGAGGGGCGCTGTGATGATTTACGATTAACACGATGATGTTAAGCAGGCTGTGAGAGGGGAAGCCTGTGTGTGCATGCGTGTGTTTGCATGTGTGGAGAGAGATAGATGGTGTGTGTGTGTGTGTGTGTTTTTGAATATGTGTATGTGTATGTGAATGTGTGTATGTGTTTGTGTGTGGGAGAGAGAACGAGAGCGAGAGGGATAGAGTGTGTATGTGAGTGTGTGGGAGAGAGAACGAGAGTGAGAGCGAGAGGGATAGAGTGTGTATGTGTGAGTGTGGGAGAGAGAACGAGATTGAGAGCGAGAGGGATAGAGTGTGTATGTGAGTGTGTGGGAGAGAGAACGAGTGTGAGAGCGAGAGGGATAGAGTGTGTATGTGAGTGTGAGGGAGAGAGAACGAGAGTGAGAGCGAGAGGGATAGAGTGTGTATGTGAGTGTGTGGGAGAGAGAACGAGAGTGAGAGCGAGAGGGATAGAGTGTGTATGTGAGTGTGTGGGAGAGAGAACGAGAGTGAGAGCGAGAGGGATAGAGTGTGTATGTGTGAGTGAGATGGGGGCATGCTAAAGGTTAAGCTACAGTATCTCTTCTCCGCAGGGATGTACATTAAGCTGTTTTGCAGGCTTACAACAACATGGCCGTCTGATCAGGCCCTTTTTGTTAAGCATTTTTTCAGAGAACAGAGCTCACGCTGGCCTGGTGAAGCGTTGCTGCTTGGTCAATATTAGGAAAGCATTTGAACAATGGTCCCCAGGCTCTGCAGCTTTTAATGGGTTTAACAGCACAGGAGCAGAGGCTTCTCTCTCTGAGCAGCACTACCATGGCCCTACTGTAGCGGAGAAGCCAGGGGCACATTCACATACATATGACCAGACTCTGGAATCTCAATAGCTGCGTCGTTTTAAAATTGTTCTGAACAAAATAGTTTTTAGAATTTATTAAATATTTTTCCCTCTGAAGATCGGGGAGCGTGAGGCTGAATACAGAGAAGGGAGCCTGATACACTCGGGAATATCTGTGAGAGAGTCACCACACGCTAAAGTAGATCACAGTGCCTAGAGCCTCACAGAGACTGGGTAGATACTGCTGTGAGTTAATGGCCCTGCCTATACTACCACAGTGTGTTAAAATACCCCCAGTACCCCTGATATTCCTCAGTTAATGCCCCGTTTTGTAATACTACGGTGTGTTAAAACCCCTGGCCCTGATATTGCTATGGGTTAATGGCCCGCTTTGTCATACCACAATGTGTTGATGCCCCTGCTTGTCATATTGCAGTGAAGTAATGTGGGGGTCCATGGGGACAGGTCCTGACTCTGTCTGCTCCCTGTTTAACACACTTGCCGGTGCTCAAACCTTGCCAGCTCTTAATCACTGTGTTTATAACTTTCAGTCTGCCTCATCTGACTACATTCAAGTCAGGTTATATTTAGCTCATAACACTTTTGTAAGAATGTCTTTCACAGAACTTTGGTTGAGTTCTGAGAGAATAAAAAATGTGTGTAAAAAGTTATGTCATTGGGCTTGTTCATTTGGTAATATAACACTGAATATTTGAAAGGGAGCTTTTACAGTGAGTTCAGGTCCAGTGATATAGGCACATGGAAGCATGGGCTTTTGATGGATGGAACTGATCATCAACGCTGTGAGTCTCCAGCAGACCTGCAGAGTCGTTACTCAGGTGTGCACAGGCTGCACTGTACAGACCCAGTGAGGCTCTTGTCTCTGTGTCTGTGATGAGAATGACGGAGGAGGGTTTATGGTGGGCCTGTACTTCTTATGGCTTGGAGCCATGTTTGGCTCACACACAGCTGTCACCCTGGGCCACCCTTTCACGTAGTCTGTTTCTCATCACATTTGTGCTCATGTTTGGTTGGTTGGTTGGTTTGGTTGGTGGTTGGTGATATGTGCTTGATATAGACATGATATAAGAGTTTTTAGTGTTAATCATATGACAACTGCATTCTGCAATCAGTCTGCTAATTAGGTTATTAATCAGTCGCTTGTGGATTCTAAGAATCACCAGCCATTTTCAACATTTTACCAGCCACATTGCCCTTTACAATATAACACAACCTGGCTGGTTACTGGCCAAAGTGGCTGCTAGTGTAAAAATCTTACCACAATCAAAACTTTACCTGCATTTGGCTGGTGGTGGGTGTTTATTTTACAGCCTGTAGTAGTTTTCAAGCTCTATTCATGGCCCCTTCCAGCAGACAGACAGAGCCCGGCTGCAAGCGATGGCTGCAGAGGCTCTGTAGCTGCCTGTAGACGAGGCTGCTTTGTGTAGAGGCCTGTGTGTTTAAGGCCGATATTCCCCCTGCAACATCACCCCTCACATTTCCTTACATGTTCCTCATCAGTGCAAATTCTCTCCATGTGCTAGAAACCAAGACCAGGTGGAGTTACCCATCTGACAGTTAGCCTGTAAGCGAGCGTGCGCTACATTTAAGCTACATGGGACTGTATAATGCAGCAGGGATGGCTGACGGGCCTCAGGCGTGTGTATGGTTTCCGGGCTCCTTCAGGAAAAGAGTGCAGGGGTTGACCCGGTTGTAGTCATGCCTGATTAATGGCGCTGGGTCCAAGACCCATATGAAGGCTGGATCTTAAGGAGAGGTTCATCTGCAGAGGTGCGGACACATGTTTTTGGTTTCTACTGTTCTGTGAAGCAGGGGATTACATGTGCGTTTAGTTTGGGGATTACGCTAAAAAGCCGTGGTGCTGTCGTCAGTGGACACCAGACAGTTGATCCAGATCACTCCCCATTCAAATGTAGAGGAAATGAACCAGTGTATGTTGTATAAGGATAAAGGAAGAGTAGCCCTGGTTGGTGCTACCAACTGGGATGTCTCTCCAGAGAAAGGCTGGATTTAACGCAATGCTTTAAGAGTGTTGTCGGATCAGGGTTGCTGTGGGCGGGGGAGTTCTGTCAGTGATGTTATTTGGGGGGTTTGGGTGACTGGTGCTGAAAAGTGTGGTGCTGGATTAGTGATGTTCTGGGAGGAGAGTTTGTGTTGGTCCAGTGTAGAGCCCATTGTATCACATTGTGGCTCAGGGGTGGGAAGTAGGGTGTTAGACCAAACGTTTGCAGATGGATTCAACTCTGATTCATATGTAATAGTTTTAATGTACAGTGAGCACCATAATTAATTGGACAGTGACACATTTGTGGTTATTTTGGTTCTGTCGTCTAGCACTTTGAGTTTGAAAGGATACAATGACAATGAGGTTGAAGTGCAGACTGTCAGCTTTAATTTGAGAGTATTTCGGATTAACTGTTTAGAATACAGAACCAAAATAACAAAAAATGTGTCACTGTCCAATGAATTATGGCGCTCACTGTACGTGTAGTGGGGATTCACATGTTGAAGTTGTGTTCTCTTTAGGTTCTGACTGTGACGTATTTAAAAACCCTTGGAGAACAGATTTTCTTAAGGTCCATTCACAGCTAATTGTGAATTTGTAGAATCATTACAATAATGTTCTGGTACATTGTGAATTTAAACAATCAAACCAAAGACCGCTAAAGGGTGGCAGCCTTAGCCTATATGGAAGTGAACTTTGCACATTTCCAATGTTGGTCCACCGACATTACGCTATGAAATTACACTATTTAAGTTCAACATTATACAGACACTCAAAAAAGTCTGTGGAAGTGACTTCTCGTAAAATGATTATTTGCCTTCAATTCATCTATCTCGTTCTCTCCAGATGTACAAAAAAAGTCCTGTCCAGATGCTGTTCTTGAATTGTTTCCAGCAAGACAATGGCTTTCCCAGATAGACACAACAGTTTTTCAATATGTTCAATTTATACTGCAGCTAATTGGCAAAAGCATCAGTAACACACAGGGAAAGCCAGAGCTCAGCACAGAAGTCTCACTCACATGTAAATATTTTTCAGGAAAACTCCACAGTGCGAACAGCAAGCAGCCTAAGCACTATTAAAAACTCACAATATTAAATGAGTTTAATTCAGGTTTGCTTGTGGGCTGACCAATTACAAAATAATTCAAGTTTAACTGAATCATCCAGGTGTGAAACAAAATAAACTTCAATTTAAGAAAAAAATGAATTATTATTTTAAAGTGCACCAGTATGCAAATCATTTCAGATGAAAGTGTCTTGTATCTCTCTGCCATGGCCCACTATGTGCCTGCAGAAACTATGTGCAGGGACTTGCATTAGCCGCTGAATGGCATTACTTTCCATTGTAGAGGTAAAATTTCTGGAGGGAGAAACAAAGAGCCGATTTAATTAAAATAAAGCCTGCATCTCAGGAAATCACAGGTTATCCTTTATCTCCCTCGGCTGAGGCTGTGGTGACATCATCTCATCTGTAGCTAATGGTTTCATGCCAAGTTCCTTTGCATTAAATTCAATAATGCCTGCACTGTTGACTGGGTGGTTGGAGGGGATGTACTCATGTGCTTAACAGATTATAGAGCTTGAAAGGTATGAAGTTATTTTAAAGCCTCTTGGCCTCTGCTTAAATAAAAGTCATAACATGTGTCAGGTTATAATGAAGATTGGTTTCCTTATTTATCTTGGTCTGTTTTCAAGAGAACGGACTAACTTTGCTCTTTGGCCTTTTCGCTGATAAAGTTGCAAAATGTCCCTGTTCTCCACAGTGACAGACGTGCTGTTCTTTATTCGGGCTTTAGTAGAAATTAGTGTATCCAACAGCCTGCAGCTACTTTCTCTATAGACTGCTTTCAGTGTCCTGTGCAGAATCTGATCTACACGCAGACTGTCCATAAACACGCCACCACAGACACAAGGCCCCAAACTAGACTACATAATTAGCTATTATGTATTATGTCAGTAGTATTCTGAGAAGCATGTTAAAATACAGACTTTTAGCTTCTGGCTCTTGCAAAGGAGACTAATGGAAATGCCTTCTTAAAAAAACGTTCCAATAGTATGACTACTTTGTGGAGTTGTGTTCTCATCTATGAGCTCAGTAGCATGTGAAGGTGCGTGCAAAACGGAGTGCAGTTGCTACAACTGTGGCAGTTGCGTTGTCTGTTTCGCTTCGTAGGTTGTTGTGTATTTTGTCATATGCTTTCTCTTTTTGCATCATGTCTGGAGACATTTAACTCTAATCACATTTAGTCTGAATTAACTATCTTTACTGAACTAGACCACTAATACAAAACAACTGCCAGAGCGCAGTCACGGCAATCAGTCCCAATTTGCACATATTACTGGGACAATGAAGCAGCCTCTGAAGCAGAACTGAAGCTCTGTAAAAATAGCCACAGCCTGAGAGAAGCTGGCCACTCACTGAGTACACTGCATGATCCTTCCTGTGTTTTATATCTTAATACTTCACTGTCTAAAATCACTTATGCCAGTCTACATATTGTGGAATTTGTTCAAATGTATATGTTTACATGAGTTTGTTCATGTATGTTTTTGTTTTTACGAATCGATCATCGGAAAGAACATTCAGTTAAGCAGAAACAATATTTGTGCTTTATTTTCTGTTTTGCTTCTTAATATCATACTGTACTCTGGCAGTATTGCATATTGCATGCTGTCCATTTGGCAGTCTGGTAGTAGTGTAGATTCGGGTTGTCTGCTCAGTTTCTCGATTGCTGTATTCTGGCGTATTTGTAAAGGTCCGTCCACACCAAGTACGATAACTATAACGATAACTATAAATATATGGTTTTAAAAATCGTTCTAACTCAGGTGGATGGCGGAGTCCACACCACAACCATAACGACAATGACAGTGGCATACGATATCGTTGGGATCACTTTCAGAGCGATTTGATGAATGATAGAAACACTGACAGCCAATCAAAATCAGAATTTACAGGGCGTCACGTTCAAAATGGCAGATGACATCGCAGAGAGACTGATCGTTAAACTTTATCGCTCTTCAGTGTGGATGCACACATCATTATCGTTATAGTTATCGGTATAGTTATTGTTCTTGGTGTGGACGGGCCTTAAGTCTCCTAAAGAGTCAGATACAGTGTACTTTGAGCCTACATTAATTCAGCCTAATAATAATTGTTCCAATAATGTAATTAAGGAAAGGAACAAACACTAGGAGCATCTTTGTCACCCCAAGACCGGGGTTTCCCACCACTCATATAAGCCTGAAATCCACTGAGCCAGGCCCAGGGCACCAGGGCCTACATGCTCAGTCTTAGTAGCAGAGGAAGAGGCTAATTACAGTAGTGCCGTAATCACTGCCAGACTGCTGGGAACCTCTCACTTAGTAACAAATATTTCCTTGTTTTTCTCAACATGTCAGCTTAGGGCCACTCTAGTCCCGCAGGGGTGAAAAATAGCAGGATCTCTTCAAAACTCACTCTTAGAACGGAGGAGATTTACACTAGTTTGAGTTTCGAGACAATGAATCACTAGGCCGTATTGTACCTGGAAGAGATAAGCGCCAGCAGCTGTGGACTCTTGGCCCTTTTCCACCGGGTTGTAGGAACTGAAAAGAGGAACGATCTACAACAGGCCGGGGACTATACAGCTCCTGCAGTGCATTTGTGTTTGCATCTCTTTAATCCTCTTTGTTCTTGAATGAGAGCAAAGTTGTTGTCACAGACAGTATTTGGCCCTCATACTGTGACGAGAGGGGGATGATGGGGAATGCAGTCTCGAGTCTCTCAGCACCGTAGTTCACTGTCCATTGGTTTGAACATGGTCCATGTTTCTCTATCTCTACCCTTGGGATATCAGCATTTTTACTTAGAGGGGTCTTAGGTTCAGTAACCGGATGATCTTTCCAGGTGTGAGGGTTGTGTGAGTGGAGAGATGCATGCTGGGAGCAGAACCCCGACAGGAGAATGCAGAGCTATTTACAGAATGGGAGCCCATTAAAGCAGGAGCAGGAGCCCATTAAAAATGTTACTTTGAATCCCTGTTTCAGTGTGTAACACTGTTATGGTCCACACCCCTGTATCAGTGTGTAACACTGTTATGGTCCACACCCCTGTATCAGTGTGTAACACTGTTATGGTTCCCACTCCTGTATCAGTGTGTAACACTGTTACGATCCACACCCCTGTGTCAGTGTGTAACACTGTTATGGTTCCCACTCCTGTATCAGTGTGTAACACTGTTACGATCCACACCCCTGTATCAGTGTGTAACACTGTTATGGTTCCCACTCCTGTATCAGTGTGTAACACTGTTACGATCCACACCCCTGTGTCAGTGTGTAACGCTGTTACGGCCCCCGCCTCTGTATCAGCGTATAACACTGTTATGGTCCCCACCTCTGTATCAGTGTGTAACACTGTTACGATCCACACCTCTATTTCAGTGTGTAATACTGTTACGACCCGCACCCCTGTTTCAGCGTGTAACAATGTTACGGTCCCCACCTCTGTATCAGCGTGTAACACTGTTACGGTCCACACTCCTGTTTCAGTGTGTAACACTGTTACGGTCCACACTCCTGTTTCAGTGTGTAACACTGTTACCGTTCCACACCCCTGTATCAGTGTGTAACACTGTTACGATCCACACCCCTGTATCAGTGTGTAACGCTGTTACAGCCCCCACCTCTGTATCAGCGTATAACACTGTTATGGTCCCCACTCTTGTATCAGTGTGTAACGCTGTTACCGGTCCCCACCTCTGTATCAGTGTGTAACGCAGTTACCTGTCCCCACCTCTGTATCAGTGTGTGACGCTGTTACCGTTCCCCACCTCTGTATCAGTGTGTAACGCTGTTACCTGTCCCCACCTCTGTATCAGTGTGTAACGCTGTTACCGGTCCCCACCTCTGTATCAGTGTGTAACGCTGTTACCGTTCCCCACCTCTGTATCAGTGTGTACCTGTGCTGCTTCTGTCCTCACAGCACAAGGCCAGAACCAAAGAAATCTGATGATTTGTCACAAGGGAAATTGTTTTCCTCAAGCATTTTAATCACACATTTTGGCAGTTACTCCTCAATACAATCCAAAGGAACTGCCGCAATGTGCCGGGACTTTGAGAGGGGCCTGTTTTTGGAGAGGAAACAGACATCAGAAACACCCCCCCTACCACCCCCTGTTCTTTTTGCCTTGTCTCACTCCTAAGAGCTTTCCCAGCTGCAGCTATTGATGAGCGCTGAACAGAGACTGACCAGGTCCGCCCCCTAACCTGTCCATCACAGCCAGGCTGAAGTGGCTCTGACCCCTCAGTATAAATTGTCCTCCTTTTCTAATTTTATTTCCCCATTCCTAGTTCTGTCATGGAGGACCCGTTAATTATTGCTGTGTTGGGATTTTCCAAAAAATACGATTGGTATAATTGAACAGTGTTTAAAAAAAAAATAGCACATACTTACACCTACTTTCGTTTGTCTATGCACAACAATTTTATTTTAAAAAACATAATTTTAAGACCCCCGTAGGCCTATGATAATTTTATATTTCCCATCTGGCGTCACTGAAGCGGGACAACAAATTGAACGAGACAGTAGCCAGCTAAACTGAACGAGATTGAATGAACTGCTCTTCCGAACTCGAACGTCTACTAACAGTTACTGCGGTCAAAAAGAACGACGAATCACCGCAGTCGGTGTGTAAATTCGCACATTGAGCTTACATCGCCTAGCCTACAAGTTGAATGCAGGATTCATGTATACAATCAAGTAACTGATATTTATTAATGTCAATTTCTACGTTATTGGTAAATGCAAGTTTAGTGGGGCGGGCACTGGCAGGACTGTTGAACGTACATGTAGGCTAGCTACTACGAATACTGAGTAGGCTATCACGGATCAAACTGGCGCCATTTAAAAAACATTTTTAATCAAAACTCGAAAAGTTCGGAAGGTTCAATAGATGTCTCAGAACGAGATCACTCGGACTGTGCTAAGATCCTAACCGACAGACAATGTCTGTCACTATCCAGCCCAGCACGACGTATTGAGTTTGACCTTCTCTCGTTTTATATGTCCTGATAAAAGGGCGTTACCAAATGATGATGAAATTAAGTACCAGAGAGGCGTGGTTCCCATTGACACGTCACATAGTTTTCTTATATCGTTCAACCCATAGAGGGAAGGATTCCGGTCATTTTCATTGCAAAATGAGAAACATCAACCTTTGTATTGAACATTCGAGATTGGGACTACAGTCAATCACTAGCATTTTGGTGTGGCCAAATACATAATTTATCAACTAAAATAAGTTGTTTCAGTGCTTGGTTCCCATTTAATCATCTTTCCTGTTGTGAAACCGTAATTTAGCGGGATGTTTACCGCTGTCACGCATATCTGTGATTGCACGGTATGATAACCAACGCTGTAGAATAAAACCCATGTCCTTATCTTTGTACTGAATTCTTCGGGGAAGTTTTATGATGCCATTATGCCAAGCCAAATCCATAATATTATTAATGTCACCAAAGGACAAGGAAACTAATCTTCTTTTCATGTGCTCCTTTCTGCTCATAATTATTCACCGCTTCATGCACACTTATTTATTTCACAAGCACACTTGAACTCCCATGAGGGAGACAGAGGTGCAATTCTGTTTGTGTATATGAGGCTAGGCCTGTTCATAAGATTTAATAAAGCCTATTTGTCCTGCACAAAGAGAAAACAAATCTAGTTTATGAACTTGAGTAAAAAAATAAGCATACATAAATATGCTGAAAATCCATTACATAGTAAATCATATTCAAACATTTATTGTCTGAAAATCCCTTTTATTTCAGACCCATAAATCCCATAAAGGCAACACAAACTGGGGCTTGTAAAATAAGTTAGATAAGCTGTGGTTCTGAGTAGCAGTGTGGTTTCACTATGTGGAGAGCAGAGTGAAGTTTTGAGTCTGAAGTGGTCCCCCCTGTTTACCTGTGAGGACAGGACGGAGGTCTCTCTGTTTGTGCCCCACCCCTCTTTACCTGTGAGGACAGGATGGCGGTCTCTCTGTTTGTGCCCCACCCCTCTTTACCTGTGAGGACAGGATGGAGGTCTCTCTGTTTGTGCCCCACCCCTCTTTACCTGTGAGGACAGGATGGAGGTCTCTCTGTTTGTGCCCCACCCCTCTTTACCTGTGAGGACAGGATGGAGGTCTCTCTGTTTGTGCCCCACCCCTCTTTACCTGTGAGGACAGGATGGAGGTCTCTCTGTTTGTGCCCCACCCCTCTTTACCTGTGAGGACAGGATGGAGGTCTCTCTGTTTGTGCCCCACCCCTCTTTACCTGTGAGGACAGGACGGAGGTCTCTCTGTTTGTGCCCCACCCCTCTTTACCTGTGAGGACAGGAAGGAGGTCTCTCTGTTTGTGCCCCACCCCTCTTTACCTGTGAGGACAGGACGGAGGTCTCTCTGTTTGTGCCCCACCCCTCTTTACCTGTGAGGACAGGAAGGAGGTCTCTCTGTTTGTGCCCCACCCCTCTTTACCTGTGAGGACAGGAAGGAGGTCTCTCTGTTTGTGCCCCACCCCTCTTTACCTGTGAGGACAGGAAGGAGGTCTCTCTGTTTGTGCCCCACCCCTCTTTACCTGTGAGGACAGGAAGGAGGTCTCTCTGTTTGTGCCCCACCCCTCTTTACCTGTGAGGACAGGAAGGAGGTCTCTCTGTTTGTGCCCCACCCCTCTTTACCTGTGAGGACAGGACGGAGGTCTCTCTGTTTGTGCCCCACCCCTCTTTACCTGTGAGGACAGGACGGAGGTCTCTCTGTTTGTGCCCCACCCCTCTTTACCTGTGAGGATGAATGAGATCTCTCTCTCTCTCTCTGAGAAGCAGAATGAGACATTTCTGAGAAGATTAGAGCTCAGTTCTCTCAGTTCTGTTGGGGGCTCTGCTGAGTCACTGCAGGGGTGAATTTTAGAGATCTATTGAAGGTTTTTGACTGAGTGACTGATGGCTGGTGATATTTCAGTTCACACACATCAATGACACTGTTCACATTTGTACTCCTTTACAAATACAACTTATTGAATACATATTGTATTTTTTCTAAATGTCTGTGCCTTTGATTTAACCTCACTCACATTTTTCTACCTGTTGGCCACTTATGATTTACATGAAAATTAACAAATCATTGTTTGGCTCCATTTCATGACCTCTTGGTAGACCCTTTGCATTTTTTTGTTTTGATATGAATTGGTGATTGTGAAAGCTGTCAGGTCACTTCCTGTCTTTGACTCTCACTTGAAAAGCTATTCTCAAAAAACTTCTCAGCTGCTCCGGAAAATTTCAAGCACTGTGGCGAACTTTAACCTTTGACCCTATTGATTAGGTCATCAGGGCATGCTTAACAAGAACCGATGTGCCTGTTCAGACGTTTAAGAGCCCTGTGTCATCCTCGTGGGATGTGTGGTTGTGTCTGTTCTGGAAAAAAGGAACTGACTGGTGAACTTCACTACATCTCAGAGGACTATAACACAGAACCTTGCCAATCGGGAGAGTGGAGGTGTCACACCTCAGCATTCTGACAAAACATCTCACATCAGACAGTTAAACAGCTTTTATGTCTGAAGAAAGAGCTGGGGTCGAGAGGAGTGGGTGGGTGTTCATGAATAGAGAGAAAAGGGGGCAGGGTGGAGGTGGAGTGGGTGGGGGTCTCGGGCTGTAGCTACTCAACAACGGGGGGTGGGGGGTCAGTGAAATAAAAAAAAATAGATAAAGAATTTATTGTTTATTATGTAATTTAAGAAGTGTTTCTGAGTGTGTCACTTTGACATTGAGGTCTAATTGGGACTGAATGTGTATGTGCATGTGTGTGTGTGCGTGCGTGTGCGGTGCATGTTCTCTGAATGAATTCAGTCAGGGCTGACCTATAGTGTAACTCCTGTGACAGGAAACATAAATTCCCCTGATGTGAGTCTAATCCATTCCGCAGTAGCCAACCCAACAGCGGCACACTGTTAGAAGAAGAACGTGGGAATATGGTTCAAAATAGTTATTCTTCCCCAAGAAATACAATTCATTCCAACCTCAGGTTCTCATTTCTGCATCATAAAGAAAGGAATTATGCAAAGGCAGCGTTATCTCTTTCACATGCAGAATACTCTGAGACCCAGTGGTGCATGGTGAGTTACTATTGGCTGCTAAGACAAAAGGGGAGTGGCCTGTTCTCTAGTGATGTATGGCTGCAGCTTCCCATGAGCCAGTGATTTATTGTGCAGACAGAGCTTCAAACAAGAGTTTGGGGGAGGAAAAGAGAAGCGCCTGGGGGGTGGGCCCAAACAGCCCCGAGATAGAACAGGTAGTGTCAATGACACGTAATGAGGTTAACAGGAAGAACATCAGAGGAGCGATGCATTCCACAGAAATACCAAAGCAAATCATGTACTATACAGATTTACATGGTTTCTTGGGGATAGCAAAGGCAGGCCAGGCACAATGGTAGCAGTTGATAGTTAGGATGGCCTCACAACTTATGGTGGTTCAGAAGAGCTCAGAACAGACAAGCGTGTTGACAGGGCCAGAGCACCTGACCTGACGGGGCAAGAGCCCTCCAACAGAGTGGATAAGGAACACAGCGTTTGGAATTCTGGCACTTCCGTTTGAAAAGGGCCTTAGGTCATGACCTTCATCGCCCTGTCCCGTCTACAAGGGACATTTCCTGGGTGTTGTGATCCACTTGACACAGAGGGCGAACACCACACACAGGCCTCTGTGCCCTGAGAACACGCTGCTGTGTGGGATCAGAGGCCTCAGGGCTATCTGTGGAATGAGACCCTGAGGGCTCTCTTTAGTGACATCATCTCAGCATACACTTCAAAACCCAAAAAAGAAGTCAATCTCAACAAGTATTTTAGTCTTATATAAATCGTATTTCTATTACTCTATTGATAAATAAGACAAAAATATTGCCAATGAGGTGAGACAGTTTGACTCGTTTCAAGATTTGCCAACGGAGTAAGAAAATTTGACTTGTCAAGCAAACAGTAACTGAAGCTAATATTAGAGAAAAACAATTCTAAGTCTCATTACAAGACTAAAACAGTTTTGTAGTGTGTAGCTTACCTCTGTAAGCAATGCAGCCACACTACAGCAGTTAACCACTATAGCTGCATGTGGTCCTGATTCAGTTATTCAGCTGTAAAACCTAAAATGTATCACGGCAACAAAATGCTAGAAATGATAGGGAAGGATTTTGAGTGTATCCACTTGGGTTATGGTTTAAAAATGAACGGTCGAATGCACTTGCCTTTAAGATGATTAACCACACTCTTTAACTGGATCTGGTGGGCCGAGCTTCAGAGGAATTCAACTTTTGACTTCCTTCCTGGACTAACAAGCCCCTTCTGCCTCGGGGTCTGATGTGTATGCAGATATTAAAGGAACGCAGTGGAGTACATGACCTAGTCACCATTCCGCTCTGAGTTTTTATGTTTTAGGAAAGGCCATTAACTACCTATCCCCTTCTGTTATTAAGACCTCATTAGTCTTGTGTCTTTGGTCGACTGTCTAATTGCATCAAAGACCCCGATTCTGCGAGACGGGTCATGGGGTGACAGCACGCGGGACATCTGACATCTGAATGAAGACTTAATGAGAAACCAGGAGTCCTCAAATCCACACCTTCAGACACTTTCCCACAAGGAAGCGCAGCCACAATGACAGGCCTCGCCTTTGGACAACACCGTAATCACCTCATCACTAAACGCTCTCTATTCTTCCTCTGACAGTCCTGCAAGTCCTTGGAAACCAAGTGTGGGTGTGGCCTGCGATTGTGATGTCACGGCGACCCATCCTTTGTTTCTGAGGCTTTGTGGAATGGCTCACTTCTCTCGTCGTGTTCCATTTCAGTCCCGGTTCTCTGCGCACCTGTGTATCAAGCCAGTGAATGGTGATGTTATAAATTAGATCGAGTATTCTTGAAGGTTTGTTTTGGACAATGCGCTGTGCATTGGAGCGGGGTACATTTTCTTTTTGAGAAACCCTTTCATACGTGAACTAACTTATTACTTTCCTATAATTCTGATCTGACGGGCCAGTGTGACCCAGCTTTTGAAACTGAGACATTCGAAAACAAACCCTTTGAAATTGAACATTTGAAGCAATAATAAAAGCCAGAGAGCGCCATTATGTGAGCGCTTAGATTACAAGATGAAATGTACAATTTTAACAGAGGAAGTATAGCTGGCTGAAACCCTCACACGGGAGACAACGGGCGTCTTCATAGTTGCGTTCGCTGCTGCAGCCCCCCGCTATCAATTCAGCAGAGTGCAGACAAGCATGTGCTCTACTCTGAAGAGTGTGACGTGATGCCGAACCGCTGCTTCTTTTTCACACCGTAAACCACGAGCCAGAGCCTTCCTGAGCAGCATTAACACCAATTATGCCAGCCAGTCAGTGCTGGCACAGTCCCAATATCATACCAGCCTGTGGAGCCCATCCTCACACTGGAACTGTGCCTTAATATGGTGAGATGCACAGCAACCACCGAGAACACCTTTTACTTACTGAACCACAAAGGAGTTAGTGACTACAATTGTCCCGGTGTCCGATAATGTGGAATATTAATATTATACTAATAGTAAAAATATGAATGTTACTACTACTACTACTACTACTAACAGCATTGTTTAGTTGTGAAAGGTGCCTCTAAAACATTTTTCTAAGTGTACATTTAACTGGTGTGTATTTTATCAGATGTATCACCAAATTTGAGTGAAACAGAGAAGTAGGCGCCAGTAGGCTAGGCGTTAGAGCTGTTAGCTCTCAACCCCCATTTAAAACAAAAGCACTATGAAATAATGGGACTTTAGACAATGACATGACTAACGTGATTTTGTTTTAATAAAAAGGTTTTGACCCCAGTATATGTGTAAACCAGTATGCTTGATGGAGCTTGGGGATGTCCAACCCACAATATTGTTAGTTTACTTAGAGCAAGCTTACCTAACTGGTTTACCAGTGGCCAATGGGACTGTGCAATGCCACCGTGCCTTATCCGTTCAAACTGAGCATGGTGGACAGACAGCCGTTTAAAGCAGCACTGCTCAGAGGAACAGAGTGTCCGAGCTGAGACTGGTGTACTCTCCTTCATAGGATAATTATATTATCTGATATTAAACACAGCTATAAGGCATGCCCCCTTGCAGATGCCGGGAATTTGACAATCAATAATTTCAATCTCAGCACCAGGAGAGGGGGGGGGGGGGGTGAGGACTTTTTTATTTCCTGTTGGGAAGTTTTCCTGACTGGGGGGGAGGAAGCCCAGACATGGAGGTACCTCACAGGGCTGTAAATCTGGGGGGACACCTTTATGTTTCAGGCCGCACGCCTCCGTCTGCTTTCTCAAATTGATGGATTTCTTTTATTTTCTTGCTCTCTCCTGGTTCCCCCCTAAAACACTAACCCTGGTTTGCCCCGCTGATCTTTTTTTGACACGCAGGTTTGTGCAATTAGAATTTTTTGGTAAGCCAAATGTTTTAAAACTGTTCTGTACATTTATTTTTTTGTGTGGAGATTCTGTTTTTTTCCTGGTGTGTGGAAAAGTGTGAGAAATGGAGTCTTAAACACACAACATATACCAGTGTCACAGGGCAGGGAGATTATTCACCCATACAAACGGATAAAATACAGATAATTGATACATAAGGATGAGAGAAAGCACAAATAAACACTATTCCTTCCAAAGTTATTTAAATAAAATAAAATTTTCCAGTTGAAGAATAGTTCAATAATCAGAATTGTACGGAACAAACTAAATAATGAAGCATCCGGTTAATTATGTAATTAATATTAATAATGCAAACATTTCTTGCAAATATTGGGCACACTTATGAATGTTTTACGCATTAGGCGTGTTGCTGGTTGAAAGAGCAAACAAAGCTAAGGAAATTACGATGCTTTCAGATCACGCTGTACCCTCTCTGTGCATCCGTGGTGACTTGTGCTAGTTCATGTCTTAGTAATGCATCATTTTTTACATCATTTTTTGTTAGTGATGCACTGGTTCAGCTCTTGTACAGATGATGGGGGTGTGGAACTAGAGACTGGCTGATATATTTAGCTCACTGACTGGAATATGGTGTAGCAGCACATAGGGTGAATTAGCCAATTGGAAGCCATTCAAAATCATATCAATAAGCCACAGCGTGAAACCTTTCATGCCTGACTTACTAGAGCACACCAACATTAGAATTTAACTGGATGTTTCTATCGCTTTGTATAAACAACAGAATAAAAATATCTATTGAATTTTTTATCTCATTTGTTTACTTGGTCTCTAAAGTTGATCAATACTAATATTTGCATATGGTTGCACAGCAAGTAATTATACTTAAGTAAGACTTTCACCCCAGCTGCTGTAAAAATCTTGAATGCAAAATGAACAGGGCAGGCATGGTTTTTGAATGTTAATGTGGCTATTTGCTCATATCCTCTTAAATATATTATTGAATCGCACATCGTCTTCTGTGTCATAAACTTCACAAAACCCGTCTTATTTCTGACTGTAAGAACTGTGAAAGTAATCTCCTCGTGAGCGGACAGTACAGTAATTTATGCTGGCAGGAAAGTTTTACGAGCTGAGTTCTTTCACCAGATTCATCCTGTTCTTGGCATCTTTGGTTGAACATTTGCTTGTTTGATCACAAGCGGCCGCTCTGCAGTCATTTCCATTGTCTCCAAGCTATTGTGATGTCTTTAGTATCCAGTGTTTTTCTGCAGTTCTCTTGGCATTAATTGCCCCGAGAAATTCCCTCAGAAACTCCTGGAGGATTTTGCTCGCTTTTCTTTCATATAAATAAACAACATTCCTGGAAATCTGGCATGTCCGTTTGTCAATTGATTCAACAGAAGTGAGGTTTTTAATGCACAACTACGGGCTAAATCAATTTTCACTGTGACTTGGGAAACGGAATGTGAGTGATGGAGTTAGCTGTCAACACTGGCCCCATGAACACTGTGTAGATTAAGTGCAGTCATGGCCAGTTTTTTAAAAATGTGCTGTATTTTTTTTTACACAGTGACTGTACATATCTGAATGTATATTGAACCTGCACGTAAATATCTGTACATTGAGAATGATCATTGAAATAGCAAGGCTATCGTCATCTCTGTATTCATTGACACGTATGCTTGCCTCTGTTGCCAGCTGTGTCACAGGCCTGCTTCTATTGTTACCCATTTGTCCCAAATAAAGAGAAATGCCTAATTCATGCTGAGCTGGTGAGTCTCCTCTTGCGTCTGGTGGTGCAGCCTTTGTGTTTATATCTCAGATTAGAGCATGGTCGCCACCAGCCATGTTGTTAGGGGGTAAAGGAAGCTAACCTTCTATCCTCCACAGTCACATGACCAACAGGAGGCCTCTGGTTTGTCCTGGACACTGGGTCTCTACAGCTGCTCTGGTAGAACCTGCTTTGCTGCTCTTTGTCGGACTCCTTTCTGATATTCTGTCCCGTTCAGATGTCAAATCCGCACAAACTTTCTGAAAGAGAGGGTGCACATTTTTATTTAGTTTCCTCACTGTGCTGAGCTGGTGAACTTGTCAGAAAGTACACCAGGGAGAGATGCGTGCCCCCATTAACTGGAAGCACAACTAGAACCACACCAGCCTGACAAATTAGTCCCACACAGGGAGGGTGGGAATGTTCCGGACTTCAGAAAATAGCACTGTAAAGGTCCAGCTTTAGGGCTCAGTCAATGGTGGCCATAAAAGTGCTCAAGAGTTAGCCCTGCCACTGAGTTCCACTCAATTCAAATGCAAACCACAGCATTCGCAGCGAGTTCGTCTTTGGCGCTTCGTTGTAACGGTTGCGTTTTACGACCTCAGATGGAGGTGCCAGGCAGCAGAGGGTCAGAGAGGTTGAACACCTGAAACCTTCCCCGAACACATGCGACCGCTCTACAGCAGGGCCATATTTACGGCACAGACGATGCTGTAATGGCCTACCCTCTCGAGTCTGCAGGTCATTACCAGATCACTTTTATTATCGCCCGTAAGGTTTGTGAGACAGCGGGGAAAAGCATACCCAGGAGTTCAAAATGTGAACACAGAACAAAGGCCGTGAACGCTTACATCCTGACGGAGGGCACGATACATTCTGCTCTCTGCGAAACGGAAATGAGGGAAACGCACGGAAGTACTTTCACAATTGGAAAGAAACACGCACGCTTGATTTGCCATTGTTTGATAAGGTCGCATGACATAACGCAGTGTGGGTGCCCCTGTGACTCTCCCCTTCTCTCCCTGCAGATCTGAACGAGTGTGCGCTCGACAACGGAGGCTGTGCAGGTCAGTGCTGCAACACTATCGGCAGCTTCTACTGCAAGTGTCCCCAGGGCCAGCGGCTCGGCCAGGACGGCAAAGCCTGCCAGGGTAAGGAGTCAGGGACCGGGAGCTCACCCCCGTGATCCTCTGGGAGATATCCCGCGCTGTGCAGCAAACACAGATGAGTTCACAGTGGTGCATTCATAGACTCTTTCACACAGACTCCTTACAGCAGTGATTTGTGTTATTCCTCCCACCCTTCATATAAGTGGGACCCCCCTCCTTCACTGCAAAAAAGTCTCTTCACAAGTGTATTAGTCTTGTAATGAGACTTAAAATCTTTTTTTTTCTTTCTCTCAAGTACAAAATATTGGCTTGTTTTAAGTTACTGTTTGCTTGACAAGTGAAATTTACTTACCCCACTGGCCAATCTTGAAATGAGTCAAACTATCTCACCTCAATGGCAATATTTAAAAAATCTTATTTATATTACGTTACAAAAAGTAATATAAATAAGAATTTAAGGCTAAATATAAGATTAAAATACATGCTGAGATTGACTTATTTTTTGGTTTTTGCAGTGTTGCTTGTGTTAAACACTGCATGGTGAATTGTGTGCCGCCCAAAGCCTGAGAAACAGCATTCAGAATTTGCTGTGATGGCTTTGTGTGCCGAGGGACAGGTGCTTACAGGGACAGCAGGCTGTAAGTGGTGTGAACAGGTGCCCTGACCCAGGAAACAGCACAACCTCACCCCAAACACAGGAGCAGAAGGGCGATAACTCAAACTCGGGGTGTCTGAGAATCGTCTTCGTTTCACACAAGGCACGCTGCTCCTCGAGTAACCTGGGCGATTCAACATAAGTATTGAATATTTGAAGAATGTGGTCATGCCCTCCCTCGGTCCTCCTGCAAATGCTTGTAATGACAGAGGTCACCTCGGAGGGTGAAGAAAAGGCGGAGAATCCCCAGCCGGGGTTTGTGTGCTTCCTCACACAGCTGCCCCGAGACCTGCGGGGGACCCGGGGCCGAAGCGCGCAGTCCCGCGTGATGGGGTCATCACGGCGTCACAGCTTAATGCGCTAACCACATGCGCGCTGCTCCTACCCCGACTCAGTCTCCACAGAGACAGACAGACACGAAACAGGCCGCCTGACGTAAATGAGACCCTTTGTACCTCCCGGAGAGATCCTCATGTGAGAATCCCATAGTGTGAGCGCCTCCCCGCACCTCCCTGCCTTATTGCGCAGATACTAAGGTTACAACCATAAACCTGAACAAGATTAGACATATTGAAGCCATCCTTGTGTCTGGGTATTATTCATACAGCCCCTGCATCTCTCACCGTCCCTCTGTAGCTAAACAGTTCACAGGTCTTTCTCTCAGACTCACAAACTGTCGCCAGATTTTCATATGCGACTAAAAAGGAGTCCAGCATGCAGTTTGACCTGCAACACTTAATTATGACAAACATTAACTGGCCTTTTACACGACTGTTGCATTCTTGAGAATTTCTAAAATTAAAATAGGAATTGTGTCAAAATTGGGTCTGAATTGAGTGAATCTGGTAAAGTTATCTATATCGCACAACGGTCTTCTCTGATGTTATTCTGACCATGGGCGTGCAAATATGCTTCCTGGTCAACCCGCTAAATCACAATAGATATGATGCGGTGTTTTGGAGAACCGTTTAAAACGAAAAACCTCCAAAATTTTATGGCAGTCACAAAAAGATACTGATTTCAGGACGGCAGTAATCTTGGTGTAAAAGTGGATGGATGTTCCTTTATCTCTGTGGACGTTATGTGCCCAGTCAGTTGAAAACCAGGTGTTGTAGGACAACAGAGAATTTTTTTTCTTTCTCACTGGAAAACAGCTTTCAGTGAAAAATGCAAGTCTCTCTAAAGAGTTGCTGAATATGCAGTACTGGAAGATGGACCCATGACTGAGCTTGGCGCTTGGCTGGTGGCAGACATGACTGGCCGTAACCACGGACACCCGTTGCCGGGACAGATGACATTTTTCCAGGCAATAAGCACAGAGAAGGCAGTTGTGTCCGGACATCCAGGAAGAGCATTGAGAGCAGGCTTGTTCCGATTTGTTTACCAGATGTGAAGTTTACTGTCATTATCCATGGAGGACTTTTAACAATTTATCTCTCTGTAGCATTCAGGTCTCCTCATGGGCTGGAGGTAGGGGGTGTGTTCCAATATTCTTCACTCCTCACCTCCTTTCCTCCACTCATCTCCTACAAGGAAGTATGCAAAACAACTTGTACGTTTCAAGTACAAGTAGTTGCATATACAGTACACAATGTACCTGACATTGTGGTTTGCATCAAGACATTAATTAATAGGTAACCATTAATATGTAATTAGTATGTACAAAAGCAACATTAGAGGAGCTGGTAGTCGAGGAAAGGAGGATGCATTTTTCGAGTATTGGGAGTCAGGACACACCCAGTGTGTGGGAGGTTAGGTGTTAGCTGGGGCTCTCCTAAAAGCTCATTGGAAACAGTCTGGCTGCATTTACGATACCTCCCCAGGGGAGGGTGCACTTTCTCATTTTCCTCACAGTGGACACTGACCACGTTCTTGTCGTTGTTTATCGTGAAGCAAATAGTTATTTTATTAGTGCACAGGGGCTTGTCTAATGGGAAAATGTGTTTTGGTGCGAATATTAGTGTTACTGTTAACGGGTGCCTTCACTGCCCTGTGTCAAATCGGGATGTGAAAACACATAAAGCACCAATAAACATCACATTTTCTGATTTTCTCTCTGAACGCCAAGTCTTCCAGGAGACTAATCACGCTTTCATCAGCCTGCAAACATTCTCCACGGCGCTGACCACAAACAAATGAGCACGTGTGGCCTTTTACTGCACCCAGTACGGATAAATGTGACACGATAATAGCAAACAGGCCCCCAAAATGTCTTCTCTTCTGTAACTCCCGAGAAAATAACGTCTTTGTGTTGCATAACAAACTGGTCTTTCATATTTTATTTCTGTTCCAACTCCCAGAGAACTAAGAGAAAAGGCATTTTTCTAAATAATTGGCGGCGATAAAACATTTAATATTGTGGACTGCGGATGTTTTAAACAGCCTTCCCTGGCAGGAACAACAGAGCACCCTCACCTGAACATTATGTCACCTTGTACAAGGTCATGCCTTTCTCTGTGTCTCTGTATCTATGGGATGAGGAAGATGAAGAATGTCTTACCAATGAAGAGTGTGCGGTCCTGGCTGCAGACAAACCTCTTTCTCTCTCTCTCTCTCCACCCAGATGTGGACGAGTGTGAGGAACTGAACGGAGGCTGCCAGCAGACCTGTGTGAACACGGCTGGGTTGTTCTACTGTGAATGCAGCGAGGGCTTCCGCCTGCACACCGACGGGCGCACCTGCATTGGTGAGCACCTGAACAACAAACCAAACGAATCAACGAGCAACAGATCGATGGACTCATGCCCAACGGACCATACTCTACATGCTCTGCAGCGTTAGTAGTTTTAAACCCCTGTTGTACCCCTGAGCAAGGTACTTCACCAGAATTGCTTCAGTATATATCCAGCTGTAAATGGATACTATGTATAAATGCAAAAATGCTGTGTAAGTCGCTCTGGATAAGAGCGTCTGCTAAATGCCTATAATGTAATGTAATGTAAACCTGAACATCCAACTCAAGGTGAAAACGGTTCCATCCTGGTGCCCCGCTAGAGGGCACTTAAGAGGGGGTGCAGTTGGGCACGTGTCCAGTACACACCAGTGTTATGGCATCTGCTGGAAGCATTAGAGAGGTTCCCATGACTCAAAGTTTGCTTTAATCTTTTCCAGTCTCTGAGGAAATTGTGGGGTATGAAGACAGTGGGTGCCTAAGGTGGGGGTGGGGGTCATCATTTCTGAGTCTGCTGAAGTCATCACTATATTTATAACCTCTTCCTCCGTTACAGTCAGCGTGTTTTCATCACGTTTCTCAATACGGTGCCCTTATAGAGGGCAACTCTCTCTCCCATGTCAATATACTACTGACACCTGTCCCAGGATTCCCTGTACAAATAACCCCCCAGTGTTTCCGTGGCTGTGCTGGTGAAGTCGTTTGTCCTGCACATGCACGTGTTTCTGCCTTTTCCCTCGTAGCGGTGAACTCCTGTGCTGTGAAAAACGGCGGGTGCGAGCACAGGTGTGTGGACAAGGGTAACGATCACTACAAGTGTGAATGTCGGCACAACTACCAGCTCAAGAGAGACGGCAAGCACTGCGAGTGTGAGTGCCCCCTACCCTCCATATTCTCAAATCTCCTGACCCCGCCTAGCAACTAGAGCCTGGCCCCTCAAACCCAGCCTGGGGACCACTAGGCTGCAAATCACACTTCTGCATTTCAAATACATGCAAAGCAGACGGCTCTGGTCTTGTTACAGTGTGGCCGTGGCATGGAGAGTGTATGGAAAAATAGTACTGTAAGTGATAATGGTTAGGTTATGTGTAATGGTTAAGTAATGTGTAATGGTTAGGTAATGTGTAATGGTTAAGTAATGTGTAATGGTTAGGTTATGTGTAATGGTTAAGTAATGTGTAATGGTTAAGTAATGTGTAATGGTTAAGTAATGTGTAATGGCTAGGTAATGTGTAATGGTTAGGTTATGTGTAATGGTTAAGTAATGTGTAATGGCTAAGTAATTTGTAATACTAAGTAATGTGTAATGGTTAAGTAATGTGTAATGGCTAAGTAATGTGTAATGTCTAAGTCATTTGTAATGGCTAAGTAATGTGTAATGGTTAAGTAATGTGTAATGGCTAAGTAATGTGTAATGTCTAAGTCATTTGTAATGGCTAAGTAATATGTAATGGTTAAGTAATGTGTAATGGATAAGTAATGTGTAATGGTTAATGTGGCCCTTATGTTCAGCTGGGTAGCTGACTGTCCTTCTCGTGTTTCTCTGGCTCTGGCCGTTGGGGGACTCTGCAGTGAAGGACCCCTGCATGCGCAGTAATGGAGGCTGTGCACAGCGCTGCAGCAGTGAGGATGGGCTGGCAGTGTGCAGCTGCAGGCCTGGGTACAGACTGGCCTCTGACCGCAAAGACTGTGAAGGTACAGAAACAAACGAACGCACGCACGCGCGCACACACGCACACACACAGAATAAGGTCAGTTATTAAGTTCAACTATACTCAAAAGCCCTTCTTCCAAAAGTGGATAAAAACAGACTTTTTTATAGATTTTTTTAGTGAATACTATACCAGTCTTTTAAACAGCGTAGCTGCACAGGGGCTTTCTGGCACTGCTAATCTCAGTGATCCTTGTTTTCCCCCTTGTACAAGAGGAACATTTTCATGATGAAATGTTTTTATTTATTTATTTATTTTTTTAAATAATTTGTTTCTGATTTTTCCCTTTTTCTCCCAATTTAGTAGCCAATTGAACCCCTATTCTAATTCAATTCCCCCCCCATGTAGCAACCGCTAGAGAACCACCGTTACACAATCCCGTCTATCGGTACTAGTAGTAGGAAGGAGGTCGCCGCGTCCTCTACAGGGCGCGACTCCTCGAGCTCCTGACCGCGACTCGCCTGGGTCCCGTGCGGGCAGTGATTCTCTCCGAGCCCCTCCCCCCAGGCGCGAACCCCGATCCTCGGAGTACAACTGCGCTGACTGAAAGTCAGCGCTCTTACCGTTGTACTATCGCGGCGCCCCCATGATGAAATATTCTTAAGGCAGCATGTAAACACTTATCTTTAATTGGGGGTTTAGCACTTAATACTTAATGGTTGTTTATACTCTGTCACTACAACACTCAGCACAAACATGGCATCCATCTTCTGGTTTCCTTATTTCCAGGACATTAAAACCAGGACTTTCTAACCCTGACTGGGTCACTGCCCTGATGTTATCTGGGGGGAGTGCATGTCCGCTGGAGTCTTGTCTGTCTAACAGTGACTCTTCTTGCATGTCCGCTGGAGTCTTGTCTGTCTAACAGTGACTCTTTTGCAGACATCGATGAGTGCAGATCAGGGCAGGCCAGATGTGCACATCGGTGTGTCAACATCCTGGGGTCCTTCAGATGTGTCTGCAATCCTGGGTTTGAGCTGGGAGCCGACGGGAAACAGTGCTACCGTGAGTATGCATCTGACCGGTCAGCTCTACGGGGCCCGAACCACTGGGAGCTGATGGGAAACAGTGCTACCGTGAGTATGCAAGTATCTGACCGCTCAGCTCTATGGGGCCCGAACCACTGGGAGCCGACGGGAAACAGTGCTACCGTGAGTATGTGTCTGACCGCTCAGCTCTACGGGGCCCAAACCACTGGGAGGCGACGGGAAACAGTGCTACCGTGAGTATGCAAGTATTTGACCGGTCAGCCCTACGGGGTCCAAACCACCAGGCGCGATACGACACACAAGACCGCACACGATGAGCGTGTGACGTCGGCTCCGCCTCTCAGGCTCCGTGTATCACTCCACCCCTCAGGTATCGAGATGGAGATCATCAACAGCTGTGAGAAGGACAACGGTGGGTGCACCCATCACTGTGAGCACACGACAAACGGCCCTCTCTGCTCCTGTAACCACGGTTACCGGCTGACCGACGACAGGAAGAACTGCGTAGGTGTGTGTGCCCCGTTTTGTAATACATACGTGCGTGCGTGTGCGCGAGCGCGCGTGTAAGTGTGTGCGCATGCCTGTGAGAAAATGTGTTAATGTGTATGTAATACTATGTATGGGAGTTTGTGTGCTTGTGTAAGAGTGTATATGCATGTATGTGAGTATGCGTGCATGTGTGTACGTATGTGAGTTTGCATGCATGTGTACAAATGCCTGTATGCAAGTATGTGTGCGAGTGTGTATATACAGTACCAGTCAAAAGTTTGGACACACCTACTCATCGGTTATTTTCTGTTATTTTTACTGTTTTCCACATAGAATAGTAAAGACATCAAAACTATGAGATAACACAAATTAAATTATGCAAAGACCAAAAAAAGTGTTAAACAAATCAAAGAAGTCTTATATTTTTGATTCTTCAAAGTAGCCACCCTTTGCCTTGATTACAGCTTTGCACATTCTTGCCATTCTCTCTGTCAACTTCTGTGGTGAACAGGTATTCCACAGGTAAACAGGTGATGCTATCATGACTCTGTATAAAAGTATATCAAAAGACTCTCGATATCTTATTTGCAGGTACTATAATAGAAGTGATCCTATAACCTCTCTGCATTTGAATGGATCTCTACGGGAATTTGGGGGGTGAGGCGAGATTAAGCTGTAAATTACATGGAAATAGTATGGAACCCATGGTTGGCAGAAGTGTAAAATCCAGGGGTCAGAAAGTAAAAGTCCTGCCATGTATTTCTTCCACCCTTGAACGCTGATTTCACTAATTAGTTCTACCTCCTGGCTGAAGAATTGTGTTAATTAGCAAATCCAGGTGATTGGAACCAAATACTGGGGAGGACTTTTACTTTCTGAACCCGGATTTTACACCTCTGCCTTAAACCATCACTCTGCTGCCAGATATGCAGTAGATATGGATGGATAACTTGAAGGGTTGTTTCTCCTGACTTATTTTTCAATAGGAGAAGGAGTAGAAACAACCCTTAAAATGATCCATCCATATCTACTGCATATCTGGCAGCAGAGTGATGGTTTAAGGCTCGGTTGATACCTCAGACCCTTGATTACTTACAGCCATTTAGCCAACCATGTGTTCCATTCTATTTCCATGTAATCTAGTCCCACCCCCCAATTCCCATAGAGATCCATTCAAATGCAGAGGTTATAGTATCGCTTCTAAGAGTACCTGGAAATAAGATATCAAGAGTATGCTTGCCTGTGTGTATATGCGAGTTTGTGTGCACTTGTATGAGTGTGTACGCGTGTGTATGAGCATGTGTGCGTGTTTGTATATACAGTGAGTTTGCAGTGCACGTGTATAAGTGTGTACGCGTGTGTATGAGCACGTGTGCGTGTTTGTATATACAGTGAGTTTGCAGTGCACGTGTATAAGTGTGTGTATGTGAGTATGTGTGTATGCGTGCGTGTACGTATGTGAGTTTGTGTGCATATGTACAAGTGTGCATGCGTGTACGTATGTGAGTTTGTGTGCATATGTACGAGTGTGCATGCGTGTGCGTGAGCATGCGTGTGCGTGTGAGGCTACACGCGTGAGGGAGTTACTTACAGAGTGAACGCCCCATCCTGCCCCTTCCTGCAGACAGTGAGGAGTGTGAGAGTGGAGAGGCCTGCTGCAGCCAGTACTGTAAGAACTACCCCGGGGGCTACGAGTGCACCTGCAGACCGGGGTACAGACTCAGCTCCGACGGCTGCGGCTGTGACGGTGAGGGGACCCCGCCAAGGAACCCCAAATTCTCCCACCCTCCTCAGCGCCTTTCACACCACAAATACACCCCCCTCACCCAGGACCCCCAAATTCTCCCACCCTCTTCAGCACCTTTCACACCACAAATACACCCCCCTCACCCAGGACCCCCAAATTCTCCCACCCTCCTCAGCACCTTTCACACCACAAATACACCCCCCTCACCCAGGACCCCCAGATTCTCCCACTGCCCACAGCGCCTTTCACACCACAAATACACCTTCCTCATCTACAGACCACAGCTCTCCCCATTCACCCCCACACCAATACTGCACCCACGTATCCTCTTACAGAGGGATATAAAACTCCCACAGATCCGTAGAAAACGGAGATCCTGTATCAACATGTTATAAAAATCCCGTCTTGGATGATCAGAGCCACATCCTGTGATATAAAAAGTAAATTCATGGTTTCTGCCGGCTGGAGGCTAAGCACTCACGTTCATTCATTACATCCGGTGCTAAAGATGGTTTACAGCATCCAGACAGCGGATAGAGGCCTGGGAGAGCTGTGTAGCACTTTAAGGAAGTCGGGATTCGGGGGGCTGGCTAACGCGCATCTCTCCTTCAGATGTGGACGAGTGTTTGGCCGAGACTTCTGGCTGCGACCACTTCTGTGTGAACACCCTGGGGACCTTTCAGTGTCTCTGTCGAGGGGGATTTCGTCTGGACCACGGCCAGCGCTTGTGTGTTCGTGAGTGCTGGTTCTGGGGGAGGAGGGGGTTTGGGGCTCAATTTGGGGCAGTTCAGTAGTCACACAGCCAGGGTTGTGGGGCAGAGGGGTTGTTGTGGGTCCACAGGGATGGAAGGGGTTAGTTTCATGGTTCTCATCCGGGATAGACATGCAGATCTATCATCTCTATATCTGGATCTAGAAGTGTGGGAGTGTGTGAGAGCACCATAGAATATCAAAATCAAAAAGCGTTGAAGGCATTTATAACCTGTCATGTCCGATAGACTCTAAACTCAGCCCTCTATGTCCAGCTCTTTACGACAGCGACTCAACCGAGGATGAGGAAGGTGAGATGGAAGAGGAGGAAGGGCTAGAGGTGGTGAGATTGCCTGGTCTGCTGTTCCGCAGGCCACCGCAGCTCCTGCACTACACCGCGGCCCTGCACTCGCCCTTCGGCGGCGAGGATGAGGACGAGCACCGACAGCACCTGAGGGGGGAGCTGTCCCTCGTCAGCAGGATCGGTAACGCTGCTTTACTCTGCTGTTATTATCACTTCAACACCTGTGTTAGGAACTCAAACTCTGATAAAAAACCCTGTGTGTGTGTATGTGTGTATGTGTGTGTGCTGCGTTTGTGTATGCGTGCGTGTGTGTGTGTGTGTGGTGTGTTTGTATATGTGTATGTGTGTGTACGCGTGCCCTTCAGTGTGTCTGGATGACACCTTCGGTGATGACTGCAGTCTGACCTGTGGAGACTGTGAAAATGGGGCGCTGTGTAATCCAGACAGAAACGGCTGCGACTGCTCACCCGGATGGACTGGCATCACCTGCAATAACAGTGAGTGCTCTTATATCATTATATCCCTACTGAATAAAGCCTGCACTACCATTACATCATCACTGTGTATCCACTGCACCTACGTTAGGGCTCCACTGCATCACCACTGCACACTGCACAGTCACTGTATCCCAACAACACAATCATTACACCCTCACTGCAACACTGCTGACCTTCACCAAACCACATTATTCTCCTGTTGGAAACCATTCCTGTAACGTGGGATCATTTGAAAATGAAAAGAGCACAGAGAGCTGGAGGGGAGGCGGAGCCAGAGGGTTCTGTTTGCTCACACTTCAGATCAGTCAAAGGTACTCGGTAGTAGTGCCTCTTAATGTCAGGCAGGATCCACTGTGGTGTCTCTGTTGGAGGATCCAGGGAGGGACTAGAACAAACACACCACCTGGAGCACAAATTGGCTCTGGGTTTACAGCAAGAACCATTGTACAAGCTACCTATGCACAAATACACAATTAGAGACCTCCATTAAAAATGAACCTTATACCTGGTCATGTCTTTAAGAGTTTCATTTTAAGGTGAAACAAAACAATTCAGTTACATATGTAATGAGCTCAAGGGGTTTGCTTTTCCATCTCCAGAATATTGAGGTGTTCCCTGTTTGTAAATTGTAAGCAAGCGTATGAAAGTAGCCCAACTGAACACAGCAGAATGTGTAGTGTAATGTAGAGTTGTATGTCTGGTAAACATCGTTTGGTTCTGAAAGCAGTGTGTAAGTACTCTGACTCTCTCTCTCTCTCTCTCACCTTCTCCTCCACTTTCTCTCTTTCTGTTTCAATGTCCTTTTCTGCACCACCCACTCACTCACCCAATCTCCTCTCTCGTCACCTCCTCTCTCCCTTCTCTACCCCCCCCCCCCCTCGTCCAATCCCCACGCCCCTCCCCTCCCTCCAGCCTGTCCGCAGGGGACTTTTGGCCCCTCCTGTAACAGTATCTGTCAATGTCATAACGGGGGATCCTGTGACCCGGTGACCGGAAGGTGTCGCTGTCCCCCAGGGGTCCTGGGGACTTTCTGCGAGGATGGTAGGGGCCCCTTCCCGTTCACCGTGAAGATACGCCTCCAAAAGCGCCCCAGCTAAAATCAAACGGCAAGCCGCCGACGGCCCTCGCGGGGTCCCCGCAAAGTTCCCCTCATTACCGCTGCTGTAGGGGCTCTGCTCTCTGCCACATTCTCTCTCATTACCGCCGCAGCTGGGTCTGGGCCAGACGAGCGTCTGTAAGGTTTAACCTGCACCATGTGCCCACTGCTTAATCCCATGCTCTCCCATTACAATTCACTTAACTGCCACCGACACACCCTGATGACTCCAGCAGGGAGCAGAGGCTTGTTCCCTGAATCAATGCTGTACAAACGGTATATGCATCTGACTGACTCATCCCTGGTATATGCATCTGACTGACTCATCCCTGGTATATGCATCTGACTGACTCATCCCTGGTATATGCATCTGACTGACTCATCCCTGGTATATGCATCTGACTGACTCATCCCTGGTATATGCATCTGACTGACTCATCCCTGGTATATGCATCTGACTGACTCATCCCTGGTATATGCATCTGTCTGATTCATCCCTGGTATATGCATCTGTCTGACTCATCCCTGGTATATGCACCTGTCTGACTCATCCCTGGTATATGCATCTGTCTGACTCATCCCTGGTGTGGCTGCATTGTTGACAGGTTGCCCTCAGGGGTATTTTGGAAAAAACTGCCTGCGTAGGTGCAAGTGCCCCAACAACGGCCGCTGTCACAGGATGTACGGGGCGTGTCTGTGCGCCCCAGGACTGTATGGCCGTTTCTGCCACCTGTGTGAGTACCATACTGCATGCACTGAACCTACACCACACTGCCTCACTCACCTGCTTACCTACATCGCACTGTCTCACTCACCTGCTTACCAACACCACACTGTCTCACTTACCTGCTTACCTACACCACACTGCCTCACTCACCTGCTTACCTACATCACACTGTCTCACTTACCTGCTTACCTACATCACACTGCCTCACTCACCTGTCTTACCTACACCACACTGCCTCACTCACCTGTCTTACCTACACCACACTGCCTCACTTACCTGCTTACCTACATCACACTGCCTCACTCACCTGCTTACCTACACCACACTGCCTCACTTACCTGCTTACCTACACCACACTGCCTCACTCACCTGTCTTACCAACATCACACTGTCTCACTTACCTGTCTTACCAACATCACACTGTCTCACTTACCTGCTTACCAACACCACACTGCCTCACTCACCTGCTTACCAACATCACACTGCCTCACTCACCTGCTTACCTACACCACACTGTCTCACTTACCTGCTTACCAACATCACACTGCCTCACTCACCTGCTTACCAACATCACACTGCCTCACTCACCTGCTTACCTACACCACACTGTCTCACTTACCTGCTTACCTACACCACACTGCCTCACTCGCCTGCTTACCAACATCACACTGTCTCACTTACCTGCCTTACCAACATCACACTGCCTCACTTACCTGTCTTACCAACATCACACTGCCTCACTTACCTGCCTTACCAACATCAGACTGCCTCACTTGCCTGTCTTATCAACATCAGACTGCCTCACTTACCTGCCTTACCAACATCACACTGCCTCACTCACCTGCTTACCAACATCACACTGCCTCACTCTCCTGCTTACCAACATCACACTGTCTCATTCACCTGCCTGACCAATATTGTACTGCATTCAGATATAGAAGAGAAGAAAATATAGTTACCATTGCATTGCTGAAAGTACACACACATCAGTGGGTGCTGTACAAATACAGCACAGCCAGAGGGTGTGATGCATATGCATTGCCACCAGGGGGCACACATTACATACATATTGCAGCCGAAGTGCTGCAATATGCAGCCGAACACTGTTCCTTATCACAGCCCAAAGATGCATTACAGACTCATAAAAATTAGTCAATAATTTTGTATTGTTGGCTTAATAAGACTGAAGATACTTCTGTTGAGAGATTAAATGGCACTAAGATGAGTCAGGAGTATTACAGAAGAGTCCATCATGGTAATTATGTGCGTGCGTGTTTGTGTGTGTGTGTGTGTGTGTGCGTGCGCATGTGTGTGTGTGTGCGTGTTTGAGTGTGTGTGTGTGTGTGTGTGTGTGTGCGTGCGTGCGCATGTGTGTGTGTGTGTGTGTGTGTTTTCAGCTTGCCCGCGGTGGAGCTATGGAGCAGGCTGCTCTGAGGAATGCCAGTGCACGGTGCAGAATTCCCTGGGTTGTGATGCCGAGGACGGGTCATGCACATGCAAGCCTGGGTACCAGGGTACCACGTGTCAGAGAGGTACCCGTCAGTCTGAGCTGGGGGCTAACAGTGCTGTGGATCCGTTACCCGTTATCTGACGGTAACTCCTGCACCTCTCATTGTTCTGGTCCAGGCTGTGACTCTGGGTTCTTTGGGGCCGGATGCGGACAGCGATGTGACTGTGCTGTCGGGGTACCCTGCGATGCCCAGACTGGCCGCTGCACGCAGAGCTGTCCCCCAGGATTCCATGGCGAGCGATGTCACAAAGGTGAACCCCATTATTTCATCCACTGCATCCCACAAACACACCTCCCTCACTGCGACATACACACCCGCAGTAATGCGCTGTTTGTGTACGCACGTGCTTACGTGTTTGCGTTTCCAGTATGTGATTTTGTACGTACATTCCTTCTGTATCTTTGCAAGACCTTCTTTTCTTCCTTTTGCTTGCAATCTCAGAAAAAAAGGTACAAACGCTTGTCACTGGGGTGGTGCCCTATAGGTACATACAATTGTACCCTTGGCCATCAATGCATAATTCATTTATGCCTTTTTTTGCTTGAAAAGGTACTCCTTAGTACCCAAATAGAACATTATCAGGGTACATTTGGGAAACCTCCACTGTACCTTTATTTCTGAGAGTGTGTGGAAAGTTGTCTTTTCTCCAACTTCGGGGAGTCCTTGCTCAACGGGGCCTGAAATATTTAATAACTTTCCTGAGCTTCTGTTTTACCCATAACACCATTTCCCAAAAGACCTTCCAAGATAACGCTCAGGGCTATTCCAGTGTTAATGGGTTGTCCAGATCTTTTGAGTTCTGTTTGAAAGCAAACAGGGGGTCCACGTCCCCTGGGTCCTGTTCTATTTTGGACTGAATAGAGATCAGCCGCGGGATCCACACACTGTCTTACTGATGGGAAAACAGGTGTCTGAGCTTCTAGGGAAGGAAGAAATAAAACATTAAACATGTATGTTAGAATATATAGTATGTGAAACCTCACACCATGGTGAGTGGTAGCAGCGATCTCCCACTCTGCCTTGTCTTGCCGTGTTAGCGGTAGTTTGCACGTCAAGCTCTATTCCTCTCTCTCTCTTTATGTTGGGTAGCATGCGGAGCTGGGCACTTTGGAGAAAACTGCCAACAGAAGTGTGACTGTGGGGGTGCGTCCTGTGACCCCCAGACTGGCCGGTGCATCTGTCCCGCTGGGAAGATTGGGTCGGCATGCCAACAAGGTGAGGACGCAAGCCTCCTGTCTGGGGTGTCCGTGACTGCATGAGATCACTAAGCTTCTACCTCTCTTCTGATGTCCCCAGTCTTCACACCTCCATCTTGTGTGTCTTGTGTGGGTCCTATCCCCTCCTCTCACCTTCTCCCTTTCTCTCTATCCTTTCTTTCTCTCTATGCTTTATTTTCACACAATACAATACATTCATATCACCGAAGCATATGAAAAATACAGCAATTTAGCATTAGTTTAAAGAGAAAGAAAATCTGTAAGTACAGCATGCACTGGTTATCTCTCTCCCTTTCCCTCTCTTATTCTCCTTCTATTCTCCTATCTATCCCTCTCTCTCTCCTTCTCTCGCTCCTTTCCTTCTAGCAACAGCTTTGGAAGTAATAGCAGAGCGCCCACTGAAAGAGATCTAGGACAGATTAAGGTTCCATACAGGCACAGTGTGTTTGCGTGGGCCAGATGACCCTGTGATAATGTGGAAGTCCTTACTGCAGTACGGCCAGAACTGAGATATAACGGTCTAAATGGGACTTGGCCTAATGGCTGGAACAGGACCATGGAATAAAAACGGACCATTGAAGACCATTCAGGGGCAAAAAAGGGTCAAACAAAAAAGCTAAAACATGTTTGTCTTCGGGTCCTGTTGTGGTTTAAAGAGCAGACGGTTGTCATCGTGTCTTTAACTCATTCAGTGCCGCCGGCGACTTTAGTCGACGAACATACGAACGGTCTAATGTGCCGAGGGCGACTGAAGTCGACCATCGATTTTTATTTTTATCTTTACTCTGCTACACTGGTAAAGAATTCTGGAGTTGAGTCGTGAAAAATTAAACGATGACCAATTTACAATTAGGTTATTTTACCGTCCTTTATCTGGATTTTTACATGGTTTTATATGGAAATACTTGAAGTTTTATTTATCCCATGTTAAAAAAAACCTCATGTCTAACCATCTGAACCAACATCGGGGCGTGGGAATAACGCGTCCCCGTCAATTTGTACCAACACGTTTCTGCGCCAGTGAACAAGAATATAAAGAAATTGAACACAATCAAGAGGGCAATATAACAAACTAGGCTACTGCTATGCTACTGTCTCAGTAACGGGGGGAAATGACTCCCCTAGCTTTCCGTCATTCCACGATCGTCTGGCAAACGTTTGAATCATGGGCAGTAGCCTACCATCAATGAGTTTTATAATATCCCTTCCCAGACTTATATTTAATAATTCTCTGATTTCTACTTCTGTCCAATTACTTCCCATATCTCCTCCAGTGACCATCGTTTTGATGGTTCAGTTTTGAATTAGTCCCTCACACCACAGATTTTAGCCTACGTTATTTTTGCCTCAGGATAACGGTTTCTGATTGAAACGGTTGATACAAAGTAACTCACGTGGACAGCTCATTTGTACATATCTATACAAATGACCAGTGATTATGTTTATTGTTCATTTTTACATATCTATAGGTATGAGCTGATTTTTATGGAAAACTGTTTTCACTATTATTACACATCACCGATATAAGAGTCATGTTAACCAAACTATTTATATTTCCATCAATATTGTTTGACATTGTTCTAATAGTGAACTGAACCAGAAGGTGTCCTATTTAGTGCCATCTATCCTTATTAACAAAAAATTATGTTGGAATAGGTAAAATAATGTGTTTTATTAGAAGTTTGCACATTGACAGGATCAATAAAAAAATTTAGAATGTCGGCAGCCATATTGGCTTGGCACTGCTGAGGCTTAGTGTTCCAGAACACTCTGGCATTGAATGAGTTAAGAGGATGGATGTTCCTAGGGTTAAACACGAGTTTCCCCTCCACCTCCCACCTCCCACCAGACTGCCCTGAAGGATTCTGGGGCATCAACTGCCAGCTCCCCTGCTCCCCCTGTGGGAATGGGGGATCCTGCAACAAACAGACAGGCCTCTGTGACTGCACCCCGGGGTTCACCGGGAAGTACTGCCACAACGGTAAGTCAAACATTCAGCAAGCGCTAGCTTCCCGAACAGACAACCAGACCACCGCTACCTGTAGTCTTCTAATGCAGGGGTTCTCAATCTTATCCAGAAAGGGCCGGTGTGGGTGCTGGCTTTTGTTCCAACCAAGCAGCGACACACCTGCTCCTACTAATCAAGTTAGTCTTTGCTTGATTAGTAGAATCAGGTGTGTTCACTGTTTGGCTGAAACAAAAGTCAGCACCCACGCCGGCCCTCACTGGATAGGATTAAGGACCCCTGCTCTAATGCCTTGGAGTGACATTTTCCCCACAGACAGACTCCTTTTTTCCTTAAGATTTATCTTAATTAGCCCCTACGGCTTCAGAAGCTGCCGTTTTGCATGCAGAAAGGCACTGAGTGCAGATCTCACTTGGAACAGGCCGGTCTCGCTATAATTGAAACCCCTTGAACCCTAATTGCCCCTCACGCCTGCAGCCTGTCCCACTGGGCGCCACAGCCAGGACTGCGCACGTCTGTGCACCTGCCACCCTGACGCCCGCTGTGACCCTGTGACCGGGGAGTGCTCCTGTCCTCCCGGGCATACGGGCCGTGACTGCAACGCCCGTGAGCTCCGCCCCTTTATCACACCCCTGAGCCCCACCCATTTATCACACCTCTGAGCCACGCCCCTTTATCACACTTTTGCCGCTGTCATGCATCACCACTTTGTGCTATATACCTACCTCATGCTACACCTCGACTATCATCGACTTCACCCAATACCATATGAACTGGTTTCACACTAGTATACTAGTACTACTGCTTTATCCAGTACTTATAGGGCCTATTTTACTAAGACTTTTACCTTTTAGCACATACAAAACTAATAACACAACCAATGATTGGTGCAAATCACATACAATGACCAATCATTGGTCACGTTATTAGTTTTGCACGTGCTAAAGGTCTTAGTAAATCAGGCCCATAGTGCTATACAATATCTAAACAATAACCATAGAAAAAGAATACTATACAACAGCACATTTCATAGCCCATATGAACAATCACGTAGCTGCACTTGGTGGGAACACACTACATCCCGCTAATATAGACCTGCATTTCCTGCCCCACAATACTTGACAAAAATGTGTCTGCTTGGCTCCACACCAAGAATTTGACATACAATTGTTTCACCCAAATCCCTCAGCAAGTTTGTGTCCCCGTCTCTTGTTCCCCAGTATGTGAGGTTGGGCACTGGGGCGTAGGGTGTGCCAGGCTGTGCCAGTGTGCCAACAGCGCCCTGACATGTGACCCTGTGAGCGGACGATGTGCGTGTGAGGCGGGGTTCACCGGGGACCACTGTGAGCAGAGTAAGAGCCGCCATCTCATACCCGCCAGCTCAGAGGTGCCACTCCCCGCATGCTCACTGGCCAAGTGGCCATTTAGAACAACAGTCTGCATAGTCAGCCATTTTATCTGCATAGTCAGCCATTTTATCACTGCAGCTCTGATGTCATCAACGGATCAAACTTTACTCTGAACTTTACTCTGAAAATAGCAAGATGCAAAAAAATAAATAATGCTGAGCTTTTTAAGGCTCTGGTCATAAACAGGGTTCACAACAGAGTGATGGCAGCAGTTAGTTCAAAGGGGTATTCCACAAAACAGGATTACCAGATAACTGAGAATGACAAGGCTGTATATTGATGATAGCTGCTGATATTGAGTTAAAAAAGTTTCTGAGGTTATCTCATTGTATTATTTTAAAGTTTTCTGGCTAACTTGCTTATCCTGCTTTCTGAAATACCCCCCTGAACACACACTCACAGTATGTACAGAGAAACACTGCCATCTACAGGCAACACTCAGTATCTGGCAGGTTTCAGAGCACAACCTTACATAAATCTTAAATGTGACGTGTGCGCATAGGCGCCGGGTTTATTTTTTACCAGAGGGTGCCCTAAACAAATTCAGCCACAGGCAAAAAACAAACAAACAAAAACTTATAGGCTCGTTAAGCGGTAAGCATAATATTTCTGACGTTTATGTTTCCCATACCATTCAGTTTGTTTGGTATTGCATAGGAAACACAACCTTCAATGCTTAACGTTAACCCCGGTCCTTTCAAAACAACATTTAATTTTGTCGTATGTAGCCTCTGCAATATGTCACGTTTTATCCTATCCTCCGGCAAATAATTAAAACATTTAGTTGACTCTACATGGTTTCAACTGCAACAGCACAAACCTTAACACGCAAGCTGCCTTGCCGTCAAAAGCTTTTTCCCTCATTCTCATAAGCTATGCCTGAGAAATAATAACATCATTTCAATCTATTTGTACATTTGCTGTCTTTACAATTAGGCAATTGTAAAGCAATTTAGGACATTAGCCTACTATGCTGCATCATTTTCCATAGCCTACATACAGTAGTTCATGTCTGAGACAAAGCGTCCAATGAAACGGTACATCCCATTTTCTGTGCAAAAACAAGCTCAGAGACAACAGCCTACAGTAGGCCTACAGAACAATCAGTTAGAAGCACACAGACAGGTGATCCAGCTGTTCTCGTATCTCGTCCCCGTGCATCTCTGCCTCTCGTCCTCCGTTGGATGGAGTTAAGGAGCGAGGAAAGGATGTGCAAGGAGTGAAAGTAAGCGATTGGAATGAACCGGAGATGTCTAGAGGGGTGAAAATCTATAGGTTATGAGATAAGCTCAGGATTTCTGAAGATTCTACATTCTAGACGGTTAAAAAACTTTTTATTTTATTTTTTTAATTATTTTTTTTGCAAACTTGTCCATCTCTAGAGAGCCAGTAGTATGTAGGATACTTCAACAAACAGCGTTTTATCGGTTGCTTGTTTCGCGTTTATTTCACGTGCTTTGTGTGTGCATCGAACCAGATTAAACCATCAAACTAACTTCACTCTGCAAAACGATTCACCATGTAATACGATTTTCCCGTGGGTGCCCAGGCCCAGATCGGCGCCTCTGTGTGTGTGTGCGTATGTGCATGCGTGTGTGTGTGTGTGTGTGTGTGTGTGTGCGTATGTGCATGCGTGTGTGTGTGTGTGTGTGTGTGTGTGTGTGTGTACTTGTGTGTATGTGCATCGTTTCATAATGGATAATGGATTCCTACATTTCCCATGATCCTCTCTCAGAGTGTCCCAAGGACAGGTACGGGCTGGGTTGTGAGCTGGCTTGTCGGTGTGAGAACGAGGCGAGCTGTGATCATGTGAGTGGGGCCTGCACCTGCTTGGCTGGCTGGGCCGGGACCTACTGCGAGAGGGGTGAGTTACACACCTCTACATCTCACACTAAATCTACAACAGGGCAAAGGTTTTTCATTTAAAAAAGAAGATTAGACTAGTAGGCACAGCAGAAGGTCATATATTCTAATCCCAGGAGTGTTTCCAGGGCTGGATATAGACTCAATAAATAGGACAAATCCCTTTTCCCCCATGGGTCCAGTCACCATGTGCACAGACCCAATCTAGAGGGAGTACAGTGGCTCTCTGCTTCTCATACATGCTACTTCAGTTTGCCAGAAATGCAAGAGATTTATATAGTAGCTCATTTATTCAGATTCGACATTTTTAATTGGTAGGAAATGGCTGCGTACCCTGATAACAGACCAAAGTGTAAAAGCCATAACAAGGTAGTTTCCCATAGTGCACAGAGTATGTTCTGTACTGTAACTTTAGCTGTTTTATGGTGGTGTTTCGGGGGTGGGGCCACTTCCTTAAAACTGGGTTAAACACTAGCCTCCAGTAAACGAGCGGTGTGATGTAATGTATGTTTCACTGTCAATGCTGGCCATGTCTGAAAGGCCTCTCTGCACACGGTATAGACAGGAAGTCTAGTAAGTGGCAAAGTAATCCGCTGGGTTATGCCGGCTGTGCGGAGTTTAAAATAACAGTTTTTAAAGATCTGGAAATAATCTGGCTCCATAACAGCTTGTTTTATCTGGACTGTGCCACACTCATACTTCAGCGTGCAGAGACTTAATGCAACAGCCGTTACAAAAACTTATAAAACCGTTACAAAACCCTCACAAGTAGAATAGAGGTCTTGCCCTCGCTCTAACGACAGAAAAATGTTATGAAGATAAAGAGACTGACTTTACAGCCTAATTTTGTGATTTGGCAATCTGATTTTTGTCAGTTTATCCAGTTAAAATTTTCAATTCAGTTCCTTTTGTGCTCTCAGAAATTAAATTATTTCTGTGCATGATGTGGAGAGTGCCCTCCTCTGGCCAAACACATTACTGCAGTCTCAACAATTCTATCGTTCCAAAAACATATTCATGTACTTAACCTCCCTCTTCTTTGGTGCAATGATCAACACAGTAAAATCATTCTATTTTCAGTTTAGAATCAAAATTTAAATAATTGTTTATTCAGTAATCCGTCTCTCCAATATGAAATATATATACAAATATATGAAATATATTTACATATACTTTTCTACAAAAATATAAACCCCAACCCGTCCTACATGTGGTTTCCAGGTAAACTTCTTTATTAGTTGGTCTATAGATGGCTGCAGTCCTCACAATGATGGTGCTGAGAGAGAAGTTGTCTCCTCTTGGCAGTAATGTGAGTTTTATGACTAGATCATCACAGTCATTGCACCACACACAGCACCTGCAGAGATCCACAACACTAAGATTAGAATGTTCTGTCCAGATGTTCCAATCCTCTCAACACACACACACACACACAAACACATGCACACACACACGCACACACATACACGCACATAAACACACACACACACACACACACACACACGCACGCATACCAGGTTGGAGATTATAGTATCCTCGTCAGACTTCTTTAATGAGAAAACATCCACTGTGGGGGAGTGGAGCAGGGTATCAAGTACCCACTGTGGGGGAGTGGAGCAGGGTATCAAGTACCTACTGTGGGGGAGTGGAGCAGGGTATCAAGTACCCACTGTGGGTGTGGGGTAGTGGAGCAAGCCATGGGCACAGCATGGGCGAGTGAATGATAAATTAAAACTCAGTCCCAGTCGTAGACATTCCTGAGTGCAGCCATGATTGGACCCGACATTACATTACATTACAGTCATTTAGCAGACGCTTTTATCCAAAGCGACATGGGACATGTCACCCAATCAGAGACACGGGCCTGTGAGTGTCCCATCACTATCATCCAATCAGAGACATGGGCCTGTGAGTGTCCCAGCACTGTCACCCAATCAGAGACACGGACCTGTGAGTGTCCCAGCACTGTCACCCAATCAGAGACACGGGCCTGTGAGGCGAGTGCCAACCGGGCCCAGGCAAAGACAGGAAGCCGTCAGCGAGTGGGCCTTAAATACTTAATGACACATCACTCTGCGGTTCCTCTTTAACTGCTAGGAACCTGTCTGAATGTGTCACCCAAACGTGTCAGATAATCTCTCGTCACATGTGGAAATGAGCTTTCCTGCATCGCACGGGAAGGCCCCTGCACCTTCACCTAATCATTCGCTGAGCATTCAGCGAGAGCCAGAACAAGACGCACATTTAGAAAAAGCCACTTTTAACAGCTCTGTATCGCCTTTCACATTCCGCGCGGTCTGCAGCTCGGGGAAGAAACATTTTAACAGTCGGATCGTATCGCTCCCTGCCCAATGAAAAACAGATTTGAGCGACCACGGAGGCGCTGGGTTTAAACGGTAACCTGGCTTCATTTAAGGGGCGGAGCTCCTGGATCCTGACGACAGGACTGTGGACTCAGCAGGTGTTCTAATTACGCCGTCCTCCCCGTGCCTCTCTCGCCCCGGAGGGAGCGGCCCGCCGCCTCGCGCCTTTCATGTGGCGCGGACACTCGGCAGATGGGGGGGATATGAGATCACTTAACGAATGCTGACGCTTCCTAAACGAGGCCCAGTTTAATATCGCCAGTTTTTTGTTGGTCGGTGGTATAGCGGCTATGGAGACTTGGCCGCCTTTCCTTTGCACAACATCCAATCCTAACCAGAGGATGTTCTGTCTTGGCTCCCAGCGTGCCCGGGCGGGTTTTACGGCCTCGACTGTGGCCAGATGTGCGAGTGCAGGAACGGTGCCCGCTGCGACCACATCACAGGGGCCTGCCACTGCTCCCCGGGCTGGGCCGGAGCCCAGTGCACTCTGGGTAGGGATCCCACATCATTAAAACAGGGTGTGAGAGAGGCGCTCTCATGCCCATCACGGCATCCTTCCCTTAAAAATATGCTGCGAATGTGTTTGTGAACAATTATCTGCGTAATGATATCCTGCATGTCTTGTTTTGGGATGTGTGCATGTGGGTTTGGTTTGGAGGGCGGTGTATGGGGGGGCGCATTGTTAATTAGGGTACATTCAGGATAAATACATCCACGTGTTCATCGGGCCAGATTTAAAAACAGTAACTCCGAAAAGGGCTTTTAGTACCGCCAGTTTTTCTGCTGGGATTTAATGAATCCGGTCATGTGGCTCTCTACATCAGTGTCTTGTTTTAAATGGGTGAAAGGCCCACAGCCCACAGCCATGTGTAGTTGTCTGGACTGCGGGCCAAGTCTGTTAGACTCGACTCGACCCATGTGGTCCGTTAACCGTCTGTCCTGATCACAGCCTGTCCTAGGGGGCGCTATGGGGAGAACTGCAGCCGAACCTGCGACTGCGCCAACGGAGCCACGTGTGGCCACATCAGCGGCCAGTGCAGCTGTTCGGCCGGGTGGGCCGGAGCGTCCTGTCAGCAGCGTGAGTGGACGGCCAACATTTATAGAACAAATTAGTCACGGACGTCTCAATAAGCCATGAGAGGCATCTAGAAACACAGCATATAGAGCACTCCCAGCTTCAAAAGCTCAGGTGGCAGGATTGGTCATTTCCTATGCGATAAGTGTGCGTCAGTGTGGTATGTTTCATGAGAGAGTGCGTGATACGAGTGTGAGAGTCTATGTGTATATAGCTCGGTGTGTTATGTATTGAGTGTGCGCGACATAAGTGTGTGGGAGTAACCGAGGTTCTATTTTCAGCGTGTCTTGCTGGATCCTATGGAGTGGACTGCAGTCAGCTCTGCCTGTGTGAAAATGGCGGCTCGTGTGATCACGTGACGGGTCAATGTTCCTGCCCTGTAGGGTGGAGTGGGTCAGCTTGCGAGTTGGGTAAGGGGGAGGGGGAGGGGGGGTGCCAACCGAGGGATTACGTCACCCCAAACCACATCTTCAGAAACATGTATTAATAAAAGGACAGAATTTAGCAGGATGTAGTGTCATAAACCTCCCACTATTTCTGCTATAGCGTGTGAGCAGGGGCGCTATGGGGAAGGATGCTCACAGACCTGCAGCTGTCTGAGCGGAGGGACGTGCGACAGACTGACTGGACGGTGCGCTTGTCCTCCTGGATGGACTGGGGATCGCTGTCAGACGGGTGAGAACGATGCTGCACGTGTCCCACTGCATTATGGGAGAGGTTAATCTTTAATGAGAACGTGCTGTGTCTCTGTTCCTTGAAGCCTGTCCGAAAGGTTACCGCGGGCAACGCTGTGAGCACAGGTGTGTCTGTGAGCACGGGGACACCTGCCACCCCGTTGATGGCCCCACACCCCCCTTTCCCCTGTATAAAGATCCTGACCATCGCTTTAAAGGGGCAGTTCACCCAAAAATGTCATTAAGATAGGTTTCGATATACCCAGAGTTCTATCTATCCATCCAGATAGTTTAGCTGAGATTTCACTAGTTTTATGGATATCTGCTGCAGCTCACCGTGATATCACTCTGGTAGGCAAAGTTTGTGCCGCTCACAGCACCAAAAATGTACATTTGGAAAAATCTACATTAACGTCTGTAAATATAATGACATGGTTACTCACGAACAGACCTTGCTGTGCACGTTTTTTTCTTTTTTCGAAAACGACTTACTATCGAAGTACGCCAACTCTGTATATCCGTGCAAAGTCTCAACCAAAGGGGCTTATGTCAACACAGTGCACCCTAGAATACTGGGGTGCTTTGGTCCACCTGGATGGATAGATAGCACTCCGGGTATATAGAAACATATCTTAATTTCATTTTTGGGTGCACTACCCATTTAAACCAGGATGTAGGAGCTTCTGAAACCGTGGCCTTAACAGGATAGAAACTCTTTACCTTTAGAAACACTGCCTCAAAAGATCCTCCTACTGGGTCTGTGAGAAGTAAGAAACCAACACTCTAATGTTGTCCATTACTTTTTTAACAGCAGGCAATTACAAATCTAATGACCACTAACCATCTCGGAAGGCATTAAACCTTTGACTTTTGTAATGTTATAAAATCAACTCCTCTTTCAATCGTCCATCTACATGACTAAACAAATATAGGCACAAAATGGCCCCAGCAGTTCTATGTGCTCTTCTTCTACACATCCCTGTACAAAGACCTACTATAGAGGTCATCGGCACCCCACGTGTACCTCATCCCATTTCTAATGATTCTTCAGGATTCTGCCTACAAAACCAGGTCCTGTAATCTCCCATTCACTACCCTATTACCATTGATCACTTAAGTCTTGTCACCAGGAGTCAACAGCTTGGCGTACTATCATCCTTAGATGTAATGACCCTTAATCTCTGTGCGTGTGGAGGGTGCTGTGTTCTTGGGCTTGGCTGGTCAGTAATGGGCACTGTGCTTTTCTCTTCCAGCCTGTTCACTGGGGTTTTTCGGGGGCGGCTGTACCCAGCTGTGCGAGTGCCCGGTTGGGGCGTCCTGCCATCATGTGACAGGGGCGTGTGGGTGCCCCGTGGGGTTCATTGGGAGCGGCTGCACACAGAGTAAGCGCCTCTCTCTAATTCTACACGGGCCTTTTTCCATCTCTTTAACATCTGATAAATGTTGCACTTAAATTGGCGAGTAAAACAGGGAGGCATTGTTGTATCTCCCCCATACGGATAATGGCGAGGAATGCACACACGCTTAATGACAGCAGTGTAATGGCCTCTTTAGTCTGGTCCCGTCTTATCTGCTGGGCACTAAGTGGTGTGGTTATGTGAAAACATACACTGGAGTGTTTCATGATTTATCGCTGGTGTGTGTGCGTGTTTGTGTGTGTGTGTGTGTGTGTGTGTGTGTGTGTGTGTGTGTGTATTTAACAGCTCTATTTGGCTTCTATTGCAGCTTGTCCCACTGGCACATTTGGTCAGAACTGTACGGAACGGTGTAGATGCTCCGGGGAGCATGAGCAGTGCCACCCGGTCACGGGGGAGTGCACCTGTCGACCTGGTTACTATGGAAATGACTGCAAACTCAGTAAGGCTCGCCGTTTACAGACCAGTCTGTTGCTGTGAGCTACTGACAGGGTTTCTGCTTGTGAATCATGGTTTCTGCATACATTTCTCTGTGAAGCAGTATCAAGGTGTCCATGTCTGTATGTATGAAGCTGGTTAAAGGTGTGGTATGACCCCCCTCCCCCCCTCCCCCCAGGGTGTCGAGAGGGGACCTACGGGCCACACTGCAGGGAGAAATGCAAATGTGCCAACGGGGGGCGCTGTGACCCCTTCACAGGCATATGTGAATGTCCTCCTGGCTTCGTTGGGGCCGACTGCAGCCAAGGTGAGTCTGTCAGCATTTTAAATTAAGGGAGGGGCTCAAACAACAGCTGCATATCAGAGGACTACAGTGCCACAAAATGGCACGGATTACCACACTGACACTGAAAGTACAGATGCTGTGTCTGTGTTCCTCAGGATGTCCAGCCGGATACTATGGAAGAGACTGTGCCCTGGTGTGCTTCTGTGGCGAAGGGGGACACTGCCACCCGGTGACTGGGGGGTGTGTCTGCGCCCCAGGCAAGACGGGACAGACCTGTCAACAAGGTGCTGAGCCACTCTAGCATGACACCAAAACAATAATCTCAACCCAGACTGCAACTCAATAGTTCTTTTTAATTCTGATATTTAAAAAAATGGCTGCCACAAAAACAAAATCTCCCGTTTACACTGAAAGAATATGGTTTCAGCCATGTCTTCCTGGAAACGAGAAACACTAAATAGCATTTTTAATCTTGCCGTTTATCAGTGGTTCCACTGGTTCCAGAGCCCTGAAATCGCTCTTTCTGAGTGCTTCACATTCTCCTGCTTATGGTCCTGTGTTTAATGTTTACATAAACCTATAAGTAGCTCATTTTCTATGTCCTGTGTCAATGGACTTGGCAAAGAAACAAATAAATAAACAGGAGAATCAAAGTGATTCCCTTATTGTTTTCCCAATCTAAATTACCCAAAGAAACATGATTAGCCTTTTATTGCCTTGCCAAATTAGGCCACTTTACCATCACAATAATTAACTGTTGCTAAAATAAATGTGTGTGTGTGTGAGTGTGTGTGCTTGTGCATGACGGTGGAAAATAAAGCTAGGACAGGAGGAATGTTCATGTTTGTTGACTGTGCTCTGCCCCTTTTTCAGCATGCCCCAGGGGGCGCTATGGAGAACAGTGCCGGCATGCCTGCGTGTGCCAGAATGGGGCTGTTTGTGACCCCCGTAACGGGACCTGCAGGTGTGGACTCGGCTGGACGGGGCCTCGGTGTGAGAGGGGTGAGTACAGGCCTCGCTGAGAGGTACACCAAAGGGATAGAGTGGAGTTTGAGTGGAGATGTGCGTTTGAGAGAGTGTGTCTCAGTGTGTTACAGGTGATGCCTCAGTGCGTTACAGGTGATGCCTCAGTGCGTTACAGGTGATGCCTCAGTGTGTTACAGGTGTGTTCACCGTGCCTATGCAAGTGAAAGATGTGTGAGTTAGTCTTTGTGTGTTACACGATGTTTCAGAGTGCCTTTGTGTCTCCCAGCATGTGCCTCTGGGAAATACGGTGCCAACTGTGAGCAGAACTGCATGTGCCAGAACAACGGGTCATGTGACCGATTTTCAGGCTGCTGCCAGTGCACTGCTGGACACTATGGACACTCCTGCCAACACAGTGCGTGCACTCCCTACCTCAGTCTAAGGCCTGCCTCTACTCTGAATAGATTTAGAGTTCAAAAATAGCAGTAAATTAGATGTTTATTTAATTTCTTTTTTTTGGAAGGATGTCCACCCGGATTTTTTGGACTGCACTGCGTCCATCATTGCGATTGCCAGAACGGCCAAGTGTGCCATCATGTGACTGGACAGTGCTCCTGTCCTCCTGGATTCCATGGTTCTCAGTGCCAGAAACGTGAGTCTGACCGTCAGCATACAGTTCTACCAATCAGAGAACGGGTGTGACCGTCAGCATACCATGTTCTACCAATCAGAGATCGGGTCTGATTATTGCCGTACTGCATTCATTTTACAGAACAGAGGCTGGGTTAGACCTTTATTGTATGATATTTCTTTGGTTGATCACAAAACATATAGACTGTTAGACTACATTTGTGAAAGCTTATAAATAAAGGGTTATATCTTATAACACATTATTGTACATAAGTTTAACGATATAAAATATGACTATAAAATATCTTAGAACTGAGTTATACTGTATGTTCTTTGTTATGTCATTTTACTATATAATAGATTGAACACTTGATAATATGTTTTTAAACATGTTAAATTGATATTTTCTGGGGTTTTGATATTTCCATTTTAGTGTATGTTTTCAATTGGACGAGACAGTGTTTGTGTGCAATGTAGGATACTTTAGATATTTACAGACGTTTATAATTACCTGCCAGCTGTACAATGACTGCTATGGGTTTGCGGTCGAAATAAAAAAAATACACTTCAAGTAACTCCAAAGCAGTTTGTACAGCGGAATTACGCCTCCAGAGGCTGCATGTGTGTATATTACCCGATTCTTTTCACAAAATAAAATGTAATCTTAATTTTAGTTGGAAGGGTTTCCTACAGCATATGCAACCTGAGAAAGCTATGCTCAAAGAATTGTGATACAGCTTCCTGTATTAGCATTACTACACAAGTCCATGGAACTGTGACACAGCTTCCTGTATTAACATTACTACACAAGCCCATGGAACTGTGACACAGTGACAGCTTCCTGTATTAGCATTACTACACAAGCCCATGGAACTGTGACACAGTGACAGCTTCCTGTATGAGCATTACTACACAAGCCCATGGAACTGTGACAGTGACAGCTTCCTGTATTAGCATTACTACACAAGCCCATGGAACTGTGACACAGCTTCCTGTATTAGCATTACTACACAAGCCCATGGAACTGTGACACAGTGACAGCTTCCTGTATTAGCATTACTACACAAGCCCATGGGCGTGAGGAGTGAAGAGTTTGTGCTGCTTCAGAACTAAGAAATTAAAATAAGTACCAGCACAATATAGAAACTGTTCTTTCCGTTTATAATTGGGTTAATAAAATTAACTATAAAATGAATCAGTTCATATGCACAACCTTTGAAAAGATAATATCACTGTACAGGCTGGTTTTCGGAGTTATTCAAAAACATATTCTCTTGCCTTAAACTGCGATGGCCCAGTGGCCCTTTACCAGCCGTTGTAAAGCCAGCTGGTCACCATAATCTTCTGTGAGCGACAAGGATATCCCTCACTGCTCATCAGAACTGGGCCGAACATGCACAAACATGCACTTAACCCGCAATAATAACTAAAGCCCTGTGAAGTTAACTGTCACTTTTAAACTAACGTTGGAATAGAAACTATAAACACTATTTTACAGAACAGAGATTAGATTTTTACAGAACTGGATTTGACCGTTACTACACCGAGTTACACAGAAGAACCGATACTGGATTTGTCCCTTTAATGTGTGGACAAACTGGATATGACCAATACTGCACCTAGTTTTACAAAACAGACAGGATATGACCATTACTGGTTTTTACAGCACAGAGACTGGATTTGAATCAGAACTCTTAGTCACCCATTTTTGTGTTAAGACTGGCAGAGGATTGAGTTTCTCGATTTCATCGTGCGGAGAGCAGACAGGGTCATATTATGAGAGACAGATGTTCCCTTTCTTATACAGAGAGGCCACAAACACATCCCCGCTGCCTCTCTACGGCTGTGGGGCTGATCCCTGTCCAGCAGCGTGAGCTCCTAACTGCCTACTCCAGCCCCAGCAGGAGGCGCTGTGGAGCGGGGAGCAGAATCTGAGCAGATACACTGCTACTGCTACACTGAGACTGACCAGCGTCTGTGTGTGTGTGTGTGTTGACAGGGTGTGAAGCAGGCAGATTCGGGGAGAGCTGCCAGCAGCAGTGTGACTGCGATGGTGCAGGACCTTGTCATACTGTCACAGGACTATGTCTGTGCCCCCCAGGGAGAACGGGAGACCGATGCCAGAAAGGTACAATCACCCCTCCTGCTCTCCTGCCCTCACTCTCACTCTGTCTCACATGCCCTTGGGCACAACATCGCTAGCTGTACAGCAGGGACACTACTGTCCACATCATCCTAAAATGGCACTTTTAAAATCCCATTTAAAACACAATGTCACCACCAGGGCCATGACCAGCCCAACAAATTGTAATGGAGGTTATCAGAAGAACAGGTCACATGATGAACATGGTTACCATGAGACACTGCGATACTTAGTTTTGTCAGTACATATCAAGGAAATAAATGAAAAGAACTTGCAAAAAGGCAATATCTCAGGAGTTCTTTTCATTTATTTCAGTTTGCGTCTCCTCTATGCACCTGTGATAAGCCTTTTTTCCAGGTGTGCATTTATTACTTTTCATAGGAGCCATTTTATAGTTTCTGTTCAAAGCAATTTTGAGTTAGACCAATATGATTATGGAAAACATATTGGATGTTGGGCAAAAACGGAATTGAAAAAAGGAATTCCCTGCTCTGAAAACGCAGGTATAATTCAACTCAGGCATTTAAATCTCTACATCTTCTGTATTATTTTATCATCGTTATGATTGTTGGTGCAATAAAAAATATATATAAAGCCAGAGCTGTGCTTTTCTTGAAGGGAGATAAAAATAAATGTATGACAACACCCATTACAATTATGACTATGAAGAATGCTGCTACGTGGCATTTTAAAAAGATTAAATAGCTATATCTATCCAAGGTAAATAAAGGGATAATTTCAGGATGTAGTCTAGTCTAAGCTAAAGCACTCTGGATATTGCCGCTCAAGTGACTGTGTGATCGTATGCCCATTCTGTATTTGTACTACTATTAGCAATGTATAACGCTAGTAGCCTCAGCTAGCCAGTTTAGTAAACACACCTAATGTAATACTAAAGGCCTACGGTAAAGGTTAACTACCAGACAGTCTTAGCCACCATTACCTGCTTTCCATTATGGCTATTTTTACCACAGTTAAGAAATAATCATGTAGCAAAAGCAACTTACTTGGCGGAGTGCCAGAGACGTTCATTTGTTTGCCACGTTAGCACTGTTTATATTTAGCATATCGGCTACGGTTGGATACAATTTACCATTTAGTAGTTTAGCAGATGCATTTCGCCAAAGCAACTTAGAAAAGTGCATTTCACGTGATAAGCAAGCACCACTAGAGCTACAGGTAAAATTATAACCAGTGACATCGTGAAAGTGCATGTCTCAAAACGATAAAGGGCCAGAAGGATTATGTGCACTGGAGAAAACGTGGATATATGCCGTATATTCACCTCCTAAAATATTAAGTAGATTCAAATTACTTACATGCCATTCAGCAGTTAGTTACGTTACATGTAGAGATCGTGTCGACAAACAGCCTGTCCAACAATGTGAGAAGCGGAGACAGGACGGAGTCGCAAGCACCACTGAACTGGAATCTAGGCGTGCGTCCACGGAAGGCACACACGATGGAACCGTGAAGCAGATAGGCCTACTTTGAAAATTTCCCCTTATTTCATGTCGTTAAGTGAGCTGAAAAGTAAAAAAATAATAATAATAATAATGACAACGTTTTAGCTTTATCAGACACATTTTTAAAAGCTGCCACATTCGTACCATATTCAGAAAGCATTAAAACCATTAAGGGCAGAAAACCTTTTTGACATCTCAATAATCAATAAAAGACAGCGTGTCTCTATTTCATTCTGTCTCTGTCTATGCCCTCCCTCTGCCTCCCTCTCTCAGATTGTGAAGATAATCGCTATGGTCCTGGCTGTTCCCTGCTGTGCCAGTGCACTCACCAGGCGCGCTGTGACGCCCGTAATGGGCGCTGCATGTGCCCTATCACCTGGAGGGGGCCCACCTGCACAGAAGGTAACATCACGCCTCGTCAGCGGGACATCCAATACGTCTCTCTAGCTCTGCCCGTCACAGGAGAGCTGCAAAGCTGAAACGGGTTAAGAGGAGCCTCTGTCAGTAGCTGTCAGGATTTAGGTCAGCAGCTCGAGCCATGTTCCTGTCTCTCCGTGTCCCAGCTCGGCGCTCTGACAGTTATTTTAATCTCGACGCCGTGGGGCACCGGGCTGGAAGCGGTCTCGGCTTCCCTCTGCCCGGTTCAGGAGAGACAGGCATGCCTGCGTACCGCTGACAGCTAGACCCAGAACATTTGTTTTTCATTTGAAGGGAGTTTGTGTTTTTCCTCACTCTTAGGAGGACCCCTAGAACCTACCCTGAAGTACACCGAGCTGCCAAGGGGGTCAGGCTGAAGGTTCACAAGCCTCGTCCTGCTGCAGCCATTGTGGACCTGAAGTTCTCTGGATCACCAGAGAATAGGAAGAGCCCAGCAGTTCTGGGGAGGGGTACGGGGACAAAGTTGTTTTTCACACAAATGGAGTGTGCCATGTGTGGGATGCAGGGCTCCACAGTTGAAGGAGAAAGGAGGATATTTACACAATAGCATGTGGCTACACAGCGCTATTCCTAGTGCGCACACAAAAGCTTGTTAAATTATCCCTCTCAGTACCACAATAAAAGCACCCCCATTTCAAACACCACCAAACCCCCACCTCAATACCAAATATCCCCCTACCTCCGTAGCGCTGTACCCACCTCAACACCATAAAATCCCTCATTCCTGAACACCGGTCCCCCTAAACCTGGCATGTGAATATGTACTTCATATTTACTACAATATCTACTGAATAGGCATAGGCTAAACTGAGGTAATACTCATGTAAATACTGTGGGATATTGTTCCTAATATCACCTGTTAATAACCACTGTAGTCTATAAGCGTGTCGAAAGGTACTTCCCCTGTGGCTAGTCTGAATTCATGTACAGTAGCAGCTTAAAGGAACACTTCACTGTTATATAATTTTGTAAATTTGAATAAGGAGATTTTTTTTTTTATCACAAATGCAAGTGGCACAAACAATGCTGTGAAAACCTGAAGTAATATCATATTCTAATGATCCATGAAGGGGCCAAATCATATTGAAGGACTAGCATGTCTGTGCTTTGTGTATCTTTCCTCCTAAATGTTTTGTGTAAATATCCTGTCGATTGCAGATCATTATCATTACTATTATAGGATATTTCATGAAGTAAAAAGCAAAGATATAACAACTGTAATAAGAATACTTTGTATTGATATTTTGTGTGCCAGTATGTTACATGACATACTGGTCATTATATTGTAAACCTCAACATTTGTACATATGAATATTTTTGGAATACTGTTTCACTACGGATATTTTTTACCAGTGTTTCTCTCAGGACTTTAACACTACCATCACAGCACACGTAGCGATCACACACACGATGAAAAGATGGTGCTATTTCAGTAATAAAACTTATGTTTCTTAAAGAAAAAACAACCTGTCTGTCCCCATTTCTTGCGGCTGCAAATGGAAGGGAAATCAGTGCTTCCAATGTTGATTTTGCGTGATATTGCATTGAATGGAGAGTTCCATCAGCAACAGAGCAGAAAGCACAGACCTGACCGCGGAGAGAGAGAGAGTGGGGAGGTTGAGAATGACCTGTCACAGAGATGTGATGAAAGAGAGGAGAGAGGGAATCCAGGCTCACAGTGGAACGAGAACCAAAGGCGGACGGGCGGGGAAGGGTCACGCGGAACGGACCAGTTACCTGGGGACACCTGTCAGGTGAGTGATGGGCACCTGGGCCAGGCGGCCGTCTCGCAGGCATTTCTCGTGTGTAGTAAAGCGTCTCAGCGTCTGCGTGCTGGTGTCCGGGCCCGGGGCGGCCGGCGGGTGACTGATGGGCAAGCGAGCGAGCAGGCGGTGCGGGGAGAACAAGCCCCTCCAGCTGATGGATGGACCACAGGACACCCTCGCTCCCCGCATTGTGACGACGAACAGATGTTCTCCAATAATGTTTATCACTGAGGCCTTCATCCTCGCACAACACACACCTGTTTCCAGTCAAACAAGCTGGAGAGCCCATCCATCCACAGCTCTGGGTGGCCCCATCGTTCTCTTCTCAACACTCTCCATACTGCTGTTCTCTGCTCTCCACACTTCTACACCATGCTCTCTGCCCAACGCTCTGCACAGTGCTACCTGTAGAGCATACTCTTTCCATTCGCTTATACTCTCTTCTCAGCACTCTTTACTTTCCACTCAGCACTCTACTCTCCACTCAATGCTCTCTACTCTCCACTCAGCACTCTTTACTTTCCACTCAATGCTCTCTACTCTCCACTCAATGCTCTCTACTCTCCACTCAGCATTCTTTACTTTCCACTCAATGCTCTCTACTCTCCACTCAATGCTCTCTACTCTCCACTCAATGCTCTCTACTCTCCACTCAATGCTCTCTACTTTCCACTCAATGCTCTCTACTCTCCACTCAATGCTCTCTACTCTCACTCAATGCTCTCTACTCTCACTCAATGCTCTCTACTCTCCACTCTCTACTCTCCATTCAGCACTCTCTACTCTCCACTCAGCACTCTTTACTTTCCACTCAATGCTCTCTACTCTCACTCAATGCTCTCTACTCTCCACTCTCTACTCTCCACTCAGCACTCTCTACTCTCCACTCAATGCTCTCTACTCTCCACTCAGCACTCTTTACTCTCCACTCAGCACTCTACTCTCCACTCTCTGCTCTCTACTCTCCACTCAGCACTCTTTACTCTCCACTCAGCATGCTCTCTACTCTCCACTCAGCACTCTACTCTCCACTCAATGCTCTCTACTCTCCACTCAGCACTCTTTACTGTCCACTCAATGCTCTCTACTCTCCACTCAATGCTCTCTACTCTCCACTCAATGCTCTCTACTCTCCACTCAGCACTCTCTACTCTCCACTCAGCACTCTTTACTTTCCACTCAATGCTCTCTACTCTCCACTCTCTACTCTCCACTCAGCACTCTTTACTTTCCACTCAATGCTCTCTACTCTCCACTCAATGCTCTCTACTCTCCACTCTCTACTCTCCACTCAGCACTCTTTACTGTCCACTCAGCACTCTACTCTCCACTCAATGCTCTCTACTCTCCACTCTCTGCTCTCTACTCTCCACTCAGCACTTTCTACTCTCCACTCAGTTTCCTCTGCACTTTACTCAGTTTACTCAGTACTTTTTGCTCCCCACTCTCTACTCTGCACTCTACTTTCCACTCAGCACTTTCTATTCTCCATTCAGTTCCCTCTACTCTCCACTCAGCACTCTACTCTATGTTCTCTACTTGCTGTTTGGCACTTTCTACTCCCCAAAGCCCTAGAACAGGGACCATCAGTAGAGCGGACGGCAGTGTAGACAAGAGGGCCAACACGAGGCCCAGGGTGGTGTACTAGTGTAGGGGGATGCAAGGTTATTGAGACACAGCAGGAAACTGCCGATGAAATAAGCCATTAACAGGACAGATGGGATCAGGGTGTTTTTGGTGTAATTAGCCGTGTATTCTCAGTGAAGCGTTTCTATCACTCAGGTCCCCTACATCAGAAAGTTTATAATTTTCCTCTGTTGACTCTGATCCCACAAGAGCAACTTTTGAACTTGCACTCACAAAGACCATGTTTCAGATAAAGTGCGGGAGGAATGATTTTAACAGCCTTGCACAATTAGGCTGGTTGCTGCCTCAAAAAATAAACCAAAAAAAGCAATCCTGCATAAAGATGGGTATCTAGGAACTCTCCCACACTTTACTGCTGTAAACACTACAAGGGTGTAAATGCATGCATTGTTTCTTTATATAAGCACATTTTACAGCACTATAGTAGACAACTAGGCTACACTACATAAAAGGGTTAAAATTACAATGTATACAAAATTTTGACTATATGATATTTTTCCCATTATTTTGAAAATATGTCATGGATAAAGTATTCCAATAGTATATATATTTTTTATTAAGGATAAAATTGAGCTCCTTTTCAATACGTACAAAGCTTCGACCAAGCACTGTTTTTGTATTTAATCAGGTTGGTGTCGGTCATTGTCCTACCACTAGATGGCAACCAACACAACACTGAAATTCAAACTTTTCTCAGTTCACCTAGTCTTTGCTTTGCACAAGAAATTGTAAATAAAGTGAATTAAAACAAGTAAAATAAAAACTTTTCTTTACCAAATCACAAAGCAAACAGGCTAACAGCTCAATGACAAAAACAATCTTATAGGCCTACGCTGATTTGCTCATCTGAATAAGACAAGCTGTCAACCTGGATAACTAGCAAACTTCATTAATAGGATTAATTAACAGAAATAGGCTGCAGATATGAGAACCGTTGTGCCAACGCGCGTTACAAATAAAATGTCTCACAAGTTTGCACATTCGGGTAAGGGAAACGCACTGGCGCGGTAGTTCACTTACCCATTGGAGGTCAGGACCCGTATTCATAACGCATCTCAGAGGGGAAGTACTGATCTAGGATCAGGTTTTCTCTGGCCACATCCTAATTCTGTCCTCCATCAGCTCAAAGGCCATACTGATCCTAGATCAGCAGTCCTACTCTGAGAAACTTGTGAATAAGGTGCCTATTTCTCTTCCCCAAAGACTCGGAGGTTTTGACGAAGAAAAACGAGCAGGATAAAGTAAGAAAAACGATCTTCTGCGGCATATATTAAACTGCGGTTAGAATTTATATGGCAATACAGCATGAACCGTTGTGCTATGGCTTTTAATTCTGAACCGTTTACTCTGGCTATTTGTGAGCAGCCGTGAAACTATAAGTAGTGGATATGGCGACCGTCAATATCACAAATGTGTATAATCTTTTAATAATATAATTGTAGTAATAATGTATTAAGTAGTCTAACATGTTCTCTAGTTTAACATGCTGTTTTAAGTTTGGGAATCCTGCACTGTCCGTTTTCCGCTATCTGCTTCTATTGCAACCCCTGGCACAGTATCGTGATTTTGGTTCATAATGTCAGACATGACTCCATTATGTTTTCAATGAGATTAAGGAGTACGGACCGCAAGAACAAAAAAACGTTACTCTAATGTGATGGCCAACTCCTACTACATTTATGTTTTGTGTTATTAAAAGCATATGCGGTCAAAAGTTCTAACACACTCCCCATTTATAACGATAATCATCTTCCACTCCAATGTTAAAAACTTAGAAAACAGAGTGAACTGTGACTGTGTGTGTGTGTGGAGGGTAGTGGGGGAGGAGGGGCTACATTTCATATTCCCAGACAAGTATGTGCATGGTGTGATGTGCACGCACCAATCCATGTTAACCCATGTTTTCCCCTGGCATCGGACAAGGGGGTGAGTGCCAAGCCAATCTCCGGGAGTGCCAGCTGTGATGAGCCCCTGCTGTTGATCTCAGGTCATGCCATGGCAGGGCATGATGTATGTTCCAGCGAGCGGCATTGGCACTCGGGCAGGGCGGGTGGCAGCGGAGAGAGCCGCGCGGCTGTAATCAGCCCTGATGTATTCTGAACCCCTGCCAGCCGCCCTATTAGCTGAGTGCATCCCTCTCCCCACCCAGGGGTTGTGCTTCCCCCCACCCCTTTGCTTTTTGGCCTCCTGGGCTCATGGTCCCACCCTCCCACTACCGCCCCAGCACACCGCAATTAAACAAAACAAATCAATTTCCCCAATTCAAGCTCAGCGCTAACACTGGAGTGCCAAGGGCCTGAGCTGGCTGACTTAGAGCCCCTCTGGGAAGCTCTGGGGTTAATGAGGGTAATTAATTGCCCTGAAATGCGGATTATGTGAGTGGATGCACCGCTTGTGTTGCCGTGTTATAATCCATATTGATTGAATTCACTGTTGCTATAAAGTCAAAAGCGGCTCCGTTGACCTTAAACATCCCTTTCCTCCAGACTACAGAAACAATAGAGCAAAATTGAATTGAACAACACAATAAGAAATTAAAAACAATCTGTAGCCTCCTACACAGCTGAAAACCCAAACCCGGCACAGCCTGTCAGTCATCCTGAGAAACAAGTTGTCTCACAGGGTATCCCTGGTGGACTCCACCGGTGGGTATATTAAGTTGGATTTTGTGGCAAATTAATGCATTTCCTTTATTTGATTCACCTGGGTAGGATGTACTCAAACAGGGAACCTTGTGGATGCAGAGGGTCATGACCCACTGCTCTGAGAGGGCAAGCCTTAATGGTCCATACCTTCCCCTTTACGCTGGCACATTCCAGCCTATTATCACCCACACTCAAGCCGCGCTCCCTCCCCCTGACCTCATCAAAGCTGGCCAGCCTATGCTGACCTCATCAAAGCTGGACGCCCTGCAGAGCTGAGGATCAACGGCCTTAGAGATAGCGAGGGTGATTTAAAAGGAAAATGTTGCAAATCGATTAGGATTGTGAGACAGAGGTAATGTTGTCAGACATGGCCGTGCACTCCCGCTCCGACCCCCCTTCCCGGACAATGGAGTCTGCTCTCTGAAGACAATGTCCTCCCACATGTGAGCAGGCTTGAGAGAGAGAGGCCTATGGGATGTGAACTTTATTGAACGGTGGAGTGATGAGCTGGGTCATGGCATCTCTCCGCCTCATCCATCATGGCCTGGCGGAGCCGCGGCCAGGCCTGAATAAGGACAGCGCATTCTCACCTCTGCTCCCACTGTCCCATTCAGCCCCTGTCACAGCCGCTCACAGCAGCAGAATAAAGGCGGGGAGAGAAGCTCTGACTACCCCAGCCTATGGAGGGCAGAGCTGTGGAGTCATGGAGAGGATGCACAGTCAAGAGAGAAAGAATGAGTGAGAGGGAGAGAGTATGATCATACAGAAGTGGGGGAGAGCACAGTAAACCAACACAGCGGCATCAGCCCACAGAGACAGAGCACAAAAAGAAAGGGCACAGTTAGCTCAGACATAGTCAGCTCACAGACAATGAGGGAGACTTCAGCTGACGAACAGAGAGCACAGTAGTCAGCTCACAGACGTAGAGGGAGCACAGTCAGCTCACAGATATTGTGGGAGCACAGTTAGCTCATGGATGTTGAGCGAGCAGTCAGCTCACAGACAGAGAGAAGTCGGCTCACAGACATTGAGGGAGCACAGTTAGCTCACAGACATTGGGGGAGCACAGTTAGCTCACAGATATAGAGATAAGTCAGCTCACAGATATAGAGAGATAAGTCAGCTCACAAACGTAGAGAGCAGTCAGCTCACGGACATTGAGGGAGCACAGTTAGCTCACAGATATAAAGATAAGTCAGCTCACAGACAAAGCGAGCAGTCAGGTCACAGACATTGAGCGAGCACAGTCAGCTCAGACAGAGTAGTTAGCTCACAAACATTGAGGGAGCACAGTCAGCTCACAGATAGAGAGATAAGTCAGCTCACAAACCTAGAGAGCAGTCAGCTCACGGACATTGAGGGAGCACAGTTAGCTCACAGACGTAGAGAGCACAGACAGCACACATTGTACTCTTTTATTTCTCAGCGGACCCCCTCATAGCATCGTATTGAAATGCATTACAGTTACATTGTAGAAAGCAATAAAACAAAAGTACCTCAACTTGCTGATTACTTTTAAAATGAGATTATAAACAAAACAGCAAAAAATCTGGTGCCTCAACACAGGAAAATAAATGTGTATAATTTGTTATTTATTATAGGTTTGGCACAAAGGATTAACATGACCAAACGTCTCACGAGCTTGCACACAACCGTAGAAAATATCAGGTACAGTTCTAATCAGACCAATCATGCGGTTATGAGGAAGTAATACCTGCTATTTTTTATTCTTTCATTCTTTTTTTTGTTTTTACAATTGAATCAATAAATTGTCATACAAAAGACCCTAAGTAATATCTATTTCATCAACCAGCTTCATTAGAAGAATAAAGAATGAATGGCATGTTTAATACTATCTGGCGCTCATACGTATTCTACAAACCCCACAGACTTCTGGAACAGGGCCCAACAAGGAATCGGCTCTTCGCCAGGCTAAGAGCAGTGCTATTCAGTAAACAAACTACAGTTTGCCAAGAAATAAATACAATTCCCAACATACACCACAGTAACATCGACAAGAACAACATCAACAGCAACAAAAATGAAAACATGATTGTCTAAAAATGAAAGAGACATGGAGATGGAGTAGCTAACGACTAGCATTCAGGGTATTTAGTGGTATCAGTGAATGGGTACAAGGAGCTTGTATTAGAAGAAGTCCTTCAACGAATGACAACGAAGTTCAGTACTTGCTTTTTTTTTTTTTTTTTGCATTTTGCACAGGAGTGACGGGATGGCTGCATTGCAGAAGAGTCCGTATACGGTCTGTAGGCAGTCATAGACAGTGCTTCAATTGTGCAGGAACACACAGCAATGCAATTTCGTAAAAGTCTCACAAAGAGATCTGCGATCAGTGTTTTGTCTTTTTAATTTTCTTCTAAGAGTGATAATGCTCGGATAACATTTCAGTAACGTTGCCTGACTTGGAGATGAATTCAGAGTCCAGCTTCGTCTTGCATGCCTCTCCTCTCTCTGTCTGTGTCCGAAGAGGTCACGGTGTGTTCCACTCAGATGCCTTTTAAAAGCTACACACAGATACGAGGGATACCCCCTGACCTTTCGTCCATGCCGAGGGGGGCAGGGGGGGGTGTGGGTGCGATGTGGGGGTTGGGGCGGGGGGGTCCCGTGGGATGGGGCTGAGTGCTCGCGTTCGGATTTACTTCATCATAATGTTGTGGAAGACTGTGGGTGTGGCCTATGTCACACCGCTGAAATTCACAACGTCCCATTACGTCGCACTGATCTTTCCTAAACGCCAGCTGCTTTTGCTGTGCAAATCTGAGTAATTAAACAGAATAAATACAGTCATCATCATCGCTATTAATGTCATCAATCAGTTTAAGGTGACAATTTTTTTTTCTATCTCTTTAAAGACTAGTTGAAGACTTTTATTTTGTGGATATTTATTTTGGGACTGGTAACCCTGGCGATGTGTAAGGCATTCTGCTCAGCAGTCATTATTGGGCCACGGTCCCCAATGGCCCTGAAATGGGGTTGGACTTGGTCCCAGTGTGGTTGGTCAGTCAGGTTGGAGGTGGGTGAGCCGGGGTGAGGTCTGGTTTGGGGGGGGGGTGGGGGGTTATACGTGGCTGAGGGACTGGATGGCGCTGGATTCGGCCGCTCGTGCCAAACTGTGCCACATGTCTGCAGGAGCATGGGAGGCGGTGTGGAGGGGGTCCTTCTCTGACAGTGACAGCATCATGGCATAGGCCTGAGAGAGAGAGAGAGAGAGAGAGACTGTTAACAGCACCGTACAACACACATACACGTGCTCAAAATGGCACTCACCCATACACTAACTCCCACACACACACATACACACACACACACGCACACACCTTTTCTCTCTCTGTAACCCCATATGTACACAAACACACACTGGTACATATTATTTTCACACACACAAACACTGACCCTGAAATAGAGGTCACACTAATGCGAGGGCTGGTTGCTATGTGGTTACCTGGGACTTGGACTTCCTGTAGAGTGGCTGCTTTATAGACTCGGGCAAGTGCGCCGTCCCAAAGGTGGTGCTGTCGCCATCACTGTACTCACTGTCCTCCATCTTGTGCATGTCGGAAAAGCGGCGGATGTGGTCTAGGGCAGAGAAGCTGTTCTGATCGTCCTCATCTTCATATCTGTAACAGAGTAGTCCATGCAATTGACAGCTGCAACACCTGCGGTTATGCTTATCAGTAATGTGTGGAGGTGGAGTCCAGTCTTAGTCACTGTGTGTTTGTGTATTTAGGCTTATACTGAATGAGAAAGCTTGCAGGTGAGCATATGTGTGTGTTTGGGTGTTTTAACACATGAGAATAGGAGCATGTGTGTGTGTGTGTGTGTGTGTGTGTGTTGCATCATGTTTCATGGTTTTTGGTAAGATACCTTCTGGGGGAAGAAGCCTTGCAATTTAGCTCCAAGTCATCTGGTCCTTCAAAATCGATGTCATCATGAATGATGTCATTGTCCAGGTTTGCAGGGAGAGGCTCGTCTCCGTGCTTTCCCAAAGTGTCTCTGTGCTCGGCTTCCTCTTCGTCCACACCCAGCTCCTCCCCTTCCTCTTCCTCAAGGTCCTGTGACTGGCTGGGCATGAGTGCCTTCTCCTCCTCCAACTGACCACCATTTATCCTGCAGCCAGACGGAGGAAACAACTGTGTCATGACAAATTCCACCAGTCACATAAAGTCTCAAACCATTTGCTATAATATCCCAGACGCACGCACGCACGCACGCACGCATGCACGCACACACACAAACCCACAGGCCACATTCTCATAAAACACACCGACACTCACAGACATACACGGACAGTACACAGACATACACACACAGACACACAAACACACACACACAAACACAAACCCACAAACATAAACCCACAGGCCACATTTTCATAAAACACACAGACATTCACCGACATACACGCACAGTACACAGACATACACACAGACACACAAACACACACACGCACACACAGATTGCTGTGTGAAATCTGTTCTCGTTTAATTCCTCCACTCTTGTTTTCCCTGGAACACACGGCCTTCCTCACCCTCCATGAACAATGGGAAAAATGGAGAGAGTTGGCAGCTGGAGAGAGGCGCAATCCCCCCGTTTGTCATCGGGCCCCTGGGGGCCCCTGCGGGGCACAGGCGCGGTCAAGCACTTAACTCCCTTACTTGGGTTTTTTACCTTGTTTATTTTTCTGATATCTCGTATTCATCTAATAGGCAAAATATTTAGCTGACAGGCCCATTTGGTGGAAGAGTTATGAGAGCACTGCCAACCAGCCCATTTTCCCGTCCCAGAGGAGAGAAGCCCAGCTATCAAAACTGCCTGTGACTTAATCTAGCCGCTGTCTCCGCGCCACAGGAAACCAGCTTCTGTTAAATCATCTGGAACCACATTAAGACTGATTCACTAATTATGGTCCGGGCCGTCTATCGTCAGCTCCAAAAAATGCCATTTCTGGCACAAAGAGCCCCGGCCGCACTGCGGCCCCCGAACGCATCACCGTCGAAAACGCAGACACAATTACCCCTCAGATTAGATAGGCCACAAAACCAGGAAAGCGTCCATTTAAAAGAGAAACGCTGAGTGTGCAATGACTCGCGAAGTTCTCTGTGGAGCGGGGCGAGGGGATCGTTTAAAAAATCGCAAATCACACAAAGCAAAAAATCTCCACAATCTTTTATCAGTAAAATGATTGCAACAGCAGCTGCGGGGACCGCGTGTAATCTCACGAGGCCGACCGGCCGATGGGCTTGCGGGGTCCTGGCATGCCGAGATTGGGAAGGGGAATCGAGAAGGAGGAGGGCGGACCGGACTGGGTCGAGAACCCCGTGATTAAGAAAACAGATTCGCTAATTACGCTTTCAAACGTGGTAATTTGCTGGGGATAAAATATCTATCAAAGGTAGTCAAGAGAGCGGAGCGCTGAGAGGAAGCACAAGGCGACCTCATGACCCCGAGCTTTCGCCCTCTTCCTGCGGGGAGACATGTTGGGGCCAGATGTGGGAGGAGAGAACAGACAGCTCTGCTTTCATCCACTCCACGTGTTTACCTTTCCTGTGTGGCTGCTCCATTCCGAGCTTTCGTTAAATATCAAAAGAAACTGGCTTTTTTAAAAGATTTATATCGGGCTAATCTTTCCAATCTCCCTGAAACTGAGGCGTGCAGATATAAACTATACAGCATGCTCAGAATATTGGCCTGCCATCCAAGTTCATCAAAGTTTCAGGGGTTTTCATAATTATCAGACGTAATTACACATAAATATATGTATATACGCGCTCATGGCCAAAAGTCAATAGTTTTTTTTAAATCTTGTGCACGTTTTCCAAATGTTGCAATTATCTAAAATGTCGTAAGCGATGACTGTCTCGATTTTACACGAAACCTCCTTGGGCTACATGGTAATTAATAAAGTCTGAGCTACATAAAAACGCTGGAGCTGCATGCCTCTAACTGCCCTGTGAAGCTTGAGTTTAATCACCTCCCTGTTCTCCCACCCAGAAATGTTCACTGTGGAGAGGCACATTTAGTGTGTGTGTGTGCGTGTGTGTGTTTGTTTGTGCGCCCATCTATGTGTGCATGCAAACATGTGTTCTGGCTAGTGGCTTCAGTGCTGAATATTTGCCGTGATGTAAGTAGAGCTATTCAGCGATCATACAGACACACACAAACAATATTTCCTGTTTGAAATCGTAAAAGTTGGGTTGAAGAAAGGAGAGGATGAGGAGGACACTCACCCTTCCTCACAGGGCTCAGGGGAGTGCTGGTTCTGGCCCGTGCTGCCAATGAAGTTTCTGATTTCGTTGAAGTACGAGTCTTCTTTGTCATCCAGGATAGCACTGCTGCTGTCCAGCTCTGAGCGTGGGGAGGACAGGGCAGTGCCTGGGAAATTACATCACCATCAACATCACCATCACTATCAACATCAACATCACCATCACTATCAACGTCACCATCACTATCAACGCCACCATCACTATCAACATTACCATCAACATCACCATCACTATCAACATCACCATCACTATCAACATCACTATCAACATCACCATCACTATCAACATCACCATCAAGATCACCATCAACATCACTATCAAGATCACCATCACTATCAACATCACCATCAAGATCACCATCAACGTCACCATCAACATCATCATCACCATCACAATCAACATCACTATCAACATCACCATCAGCATCACTATCACCATCACTATCAACATCACCATCAACATCACCATCACTATTAACATCACCATCACAATCAACATCACCATCAAGATCACCATCACCATCAACATCACCATCAGCATCAACATCACTATCACCATCACTATCAACATCACCATCACCATCAATGTCACCATCACTATCAACATCACCATCAACATCACCATCAATGTCACCATCACTATCAACATCACCATCAACATCACCATCAATGTCACCATCACTATCAACATCACCATCACCATCACCATCAACATCACCATCAATGTCACCATCACTATCACCATCACCATCAATGTCACTGTCACCATCACTATCAAGATCACCATCTCCATCAACATCACCATCAACGTCACCATCACTATCACCATCAACATCACCATCAATGTCACCATCAACATCACCATCACCATCAATGTCACCATCACTATCTCCATCAACATCAACGTCACCATCACCATCAACATCGCCATCACCATCAACATCGCCATTACCATCAACATCACCATCAACGTCACTATCAACATCAACATCACTATCAATATCACTATCACCATGAACATCACCATTAACATCATCATCATCATCATCACCATCAACATCACTATCACCATCAACATCACCATTAACATCACCATCACCATCACCATCACTATCAACATCACCATCACCATCACCATCAACATCACTATCAAGATCACCATCACTATCAACATCACCATCAAGATCACCATCAACATCACCATCAACATCATCATCACCATCACAATCAACATCACTATCAACATCACCATCAGCATCACTATCACCATCACTATCAACATCACCATCACCATCACTATCAACATCACCATCACCATCAACATCATCATCAAGATCACCATCACCATCAACATCACTATCACCATCAACATCACTATCAACATCACTATGACCATCAACATCACCATTAACATCACCATCACCATGAACATCACCATTAACATCATCATCACCACATCTCACAGGGGCTGTGCAGCAATTAAACAGGAAGTGCCATACTGAAGCACATGTAGCGTGTTATATATAGCGTGTGTAATGTGTATAGGGTGTTATAGTGTGTTGTAGTGCGTGTAGCGTGTTATTTATAGCGTGTGTAATGTGCTGCCTGGGACATGCAGCTCACCTGAGAGGTTTCCGTTCTCGTGCTTCTTCAGGTGACGGTCGAGGTTGGTCTGCTGACCGAAGCAGCGATCACACAGGTGGCACTTAAATGGCTTCTCCTTATTGTGGATGTTGCGGATGTGACGCTGCAGGTTGGAGGAGATGCTGAAGGAGCGGTCGCAGTATTTACACCTGAGGAAACAGACACACCACGTCACCATGGAGACCAGTGGGAGGGGAGGAGACTCACAGGTATCTACACTGAGGCCTCACAGCCTGCCTCAACAGCTTCTATAACTCCTACTGCTCCTACACACACACACACACACACACACACATGCATATACATACAGATGCACACATTCACACACGCACACGCATATACACACACACACACATACACACAAACACGGACACACACAGACACAGACACTGCACACAACACACACACAGAAACCACACACACACACACACACACACACACACACAGACACACACAGACTCCCAGACATGCTGTAGAAGCCACTCCAGGTAAAACAGATCTGCCTCTCTCATCTTCAGCCAGCGTAATAAAATTACATTCTTTTCTTTCAAAATAAGCATGCAACAAATTTGTTCTAGCCCACACAAAATTAGACTCAAAGCCAAGTTTTTTCATGCAAAATTATACACGATGATTACATCTATTCTTCTGCTGGAATTAACTCCCTCAATTGCCCGTCCCTGAGGAACTTCTGTTATCTTCCCAAAAATTGCAATAAACAGTTCAGATGTTTAATTGAGTGCCAGCATGTGCAGTTGAGTCTATCAGACGGCCAGCAGAACCATCTATTTTCATACCCTGCAGTCAGTGGGCCTCTGAGGGCTCTGTGCTAGACATGTCTTTACACCGCTCCTCAAGCACACAATAATTACTCCAACTGCTGGACCTGGACTTCTGCCCACAGTCCTCATCACCCCAATTTTTCACCCAACTTCCTTCTCCAGACTTCAAACCCCCTTCCTGTCACCCTGACGACTGCGACCATTTTTCATCACCAAATTATTTAGCAGAATGATAATTGTTCCAGGCTTTTTTGCGCTGCAGAAACACACACAGTCCAGCTGAAAGCGCTCTGCTAGCCGTGGACAAAATGCTGATGAAAAACATCCGCGCTGAGTGGACCCTGATAAATGACCCCTGTATGTAATCGGGGGGGGGGCTGTGTTACTGTGCTTGTGGGTTTTGGGGAGACAGGAGACAATGTGTCAGAGCAGGGCGAGACTAAGGGAGGTTATCATCCTGTCAACAGCTCAATAAAGGGGCCTAAGCTTGCTTTCCCACCATGCCGCTTGCCCCACAGTACAACACTCCTTTTAAGGTGGGGTCAGTACTGCTGCCAGTTCACTGACATTACTGAGGTCCAGCTCCAAATCTGAGGCTGAATATGGTCATGTACACCAGTGCTTGTGTTTGTGTGTGTGTGTGTTTGTCTGTGCGTGTGTGCGTGTGTGTGTTCATGTGAATCTATGTATGTCTGTATGCCCTTGTGTCTGTGAAAAAGAGATAGGATAGTAAGTGTGTATGTAAATGTGTATGCATGTGTGTGTATGCACATGTTTGACTGTGTACTCGTGTGCGTGTGTTTGTGTACGTATATGTAAGTGTACTGAATTTATGAATGTCTGAATGTCTGTGTGTGCGTGTGTGTGTGTGTGCGTGTGTGTGTGCGTGCGTGCGTGTGCGTGTGTGTGTGTGTGTGTGTGTGTGTGAGTTACCTGTACGGTTGCTCTCCAGTGTGGGTTCTCAGATGCCGGGTCAAGTTGGCAGATCTTGGGAATATTTTCCCGCAGTACCTGTGGAGCAGAGGGGAGTTTTAAGTTACATGGCAACCCGTACTAAAATCTAATTAAACAATGAAACTCTCAGTCAGTCCTTTTTTACGTGGGACAAATTCCCAACAGATTCCAACAAATGTGACAGAGAAAATTGAGACCAGTTCCATTCCACTTCATTATCCAGTTACTGTAAAAAATATACAGCCTCACTGAACGGCGGTCATTATTAGCAGAGGAACCTGCTATACACTGGCCTGTTTTCTTGTCTCCCCATAATGGAAAAGTGTTAATCTCAAACCAGTTTACATCCTTGTTGTACTGAAGGAGTGGTTAGACCGCATCAGCGTGTTCTGTATTTCAGCACGGTAACCAAATCCAACTTGATCACAGCCTGGGGCCCCTCCCCCATATCAGTTCACCAATAGGGGAAAACTAGTCCACCAATCAGGGACAACTCTGAGCATAAACACTGTGGTCAGGCTGAAAGCCGGTCTCACTCCCAGCCCTCCAGGATTAACACAGCAGTGAAATTAGCGGTTAGCCTCAAGGTTACCTGCAGGTATAGCGCTCTTTGCCCTTGCGGAGCAGGGTCTCGGGCAACGCGTTCGGGGGGGCCCTGAAGTCGAACATGTTGGGGATGGAGCGGATGAGGTCACCAGCCTCCGGCCTGAGCGAGGTGAAGGTCCCCAGCCGCTCTGCCATGTTCTCGATGGCTGACATCTGGAGGAGAAGCAGACGCCGCTGAAAACACACACACTCACACACGCTCGACGCGCACAGGTCGGCCAGGAATAAGGGCCCATTGTGCTCCGTGGCCCCCAGAGGGGAAACTCTGCTCTGCTTTTACCCCGCTCACATGCGCTGGTTCGCCTGGGTGGCGCTCGCCTGCGTGTGATGGTGAGGTGGCCCACGCGGAATGACTCCCCACACACCCACACATGCTCTTGACACGCTTCCCTTTAAATGGGGCTTTGTTACACAATGTCACAAAGGCACATCTGTGTACTGCACATGTGCTAAACTCAGTTTCGACATTTCACTCTGCAATTCTGATTGATTCTAAATACGCACCACTACCCTCCCATTACCCTATTACCCTCCTCTCCGATCACCCTATTGCCCTCCTGCAACATAATCCATTTTTTTGGGCAAAACCCACCCACACACACACACACACACACACACACAAACAAGCTCAGTCACACATTTATTTTCTCACCCTCTCTCTCATACACACATACACGCACCCCCACACACACAAACTCATAATACATTATGTTTTCTTTCTCACCTCTCTGTCTCTCTCTCTCTCTCTCTCTCTCTCTCTCTCACACACACACACACACACACACACACTCTCTCTCTCTCTGCCTCCATGCGTTCTCTCATGTTCAGGGGACCGCTGCCAATTTGCTAAAAGTCTTTCATCAAATATGGTGAAATTCTCGGAGGGAAGCGGAGATGCATTTATTTGTCAGAGGGTGGCTGTGTTGTGCAGTGTTGGGCGGCGGCTGATTCATAATCACTGCCGGGCTGTAAAGCACTCTGAGCACAATGCGAGCGGACAGCACATTCGTCAATATGAAAGATGTTGACATTACTGATCAAGGGCCAGACATGGGTAATAATGATATGGCTGTGCTGGGAGAGGCGGGGTCCCCGCGGACCCAGCCGCCTGTCAGGACCTCGGCTCGGGGCTTTTTTTCAAGGGGATACAAATTTGCATTATTTTGCGTGTATAGAATTTTTTTCCCTCCCTCCTCTTATGCTTATTTTAATGTGGCCGCAAATCAATCTGTTTCAGCCCGTCGCTCGCCGGCCGACAGTCCATCAGAGCCGAACCCGCGCCCCCGCGCGCTTCTTTTATGAAGTACGGCGAGAACGCCGGATCAATGACTGGCGACCCTGGCCCGGGAAGCTAATTACAGGTGACGGTGGAGCGCAAAGTTCCAGCCGATCCTTCGGCGGCGGCCGGCGCGCAAACAGCCTGGAGCCGGGGAGGATGGGAAACGTCGCGCTCGTTTGATCGCGGAATCATGATTCCGATTATTCTGAAGCCAGTGGCATGAATCTCACCGTTCCTCCGCGACGCACGGCGTGGATCGTAATGAAAAGCAATCATATTTCTTTTAAATGCGCAATATGTATTTCACTGACCTCTTTATGGGGCTGAGTAAAATATTGTTTGTTTCTATTTTTCAATGGCAACCATTATTCCAGTAAACACCCGGAGTCTTAAACCAGTCGTATTCCTTTACACCAGACGCCTCAGCTTTAAAGACAGAAGCACGGGCAGATATTTTACTCTGGTGTCACACAACCAGCTTCCACAGCACTCTCTCCAGCCACCTTCAGCTCATCCAGAACACCGCAGACCGCCTGCTTTTCAACTTCCCCAATTGTTCCCACGTCACCCCCCTCCTGCGTTCCCTCCGCTTCCCGTATCAAATGGAAAACGCTGGTGTTGGTGTACAAGGCTGCTAAAAGAGCTGCACCCCCAGACCTTCAGGCCTTGGTTCAGCCCTACACCCCAACCCATGCTCTACGCTTTGCTGCGACTGGGCGCCTAGCTCTCCCCTCCCTGTAGCGACCTAGTCATCGCTCCTCCTGGCCTCAACTCTTTTCCCTACTGGCCCCCCAATGGTGGAACGACCCGCCCATCTCAGTCAGGACAGCAGAGTCCCTCCCTACCTTCAGAGGTAACCTGACTGCCCATCTGTTTAGGAAATGCCTCTCACCTCCTTCTCCATCCTGCATCCCATTCCCCTCTTCCACATCTTCTCCTATCTATGCTATAAACCTCCTCAACCATCCCTTCCACATGTCAATTCTACTGACAAAGAATTACCTATCGCAGGTGTGTTAAGGCCCGACCATTACACTCTCAAGCTACTTCGAATGTTGGTGATTTACAAATCTAGGCCTTTTCTTTCTGCACTAATTGTATGTCACCCTGGATAAAAAGATCAGTTAAATGCCTAAAATATAAAATGTAACAGGCAGAATCATATGTTTCCAATTTGGGTGTTACAAAGGCTGCTCCTTCATCCCCGGGTTATACGGACAAACTAAGGCGAAATAACAAGTGCATTGTGTCAGTTGTCTCCATGTCATAAATACCAACCGGCAGATATATTGATCTCATGATATCCCAATTGCATTTGTTCACCCACCCAGCAACATTCTCCGTAAACCCAGAGGACTGCAGATGAGCACTTGTGCTTCTCTGGCACGCATCAGTCACTGCTTATGTTCACTCTGTAGTCCTGCAGCCGAGCTACGCGGCCACTGTGTCTGACGAATGCACTTCTTTCCCACATGATCTACTACACGCGTGTCTCTCGCCTGACCAAATCCCTCCCTCTCTCGGGGAGCGAAGGTGGAAAAGCATGCTTTGGCCACCTCGTATCAGAAAGTATGTGGGCAGAGCCAGCCTGGGCGGAGGTGTACATAAATAATACTGCACTTTGGGGTGTAGCAGAACTTGGACGTATATGAACACACCATTAGCTTGAGCGGAGCTGCTTTAGGGTCAGGAGCTAGTAAACTTCGGGTTGTTAAAGTTTCGGAGAGCACTGCTTTTGGGAGCCCTCAGACGACAGAGCTGATTGGTCCCACAGCCGTGACATAAGGGCGGATTCTCTGCCCCTCCGGGCCCCCTGGTCTGCCGCCCAGTTCTGGAGGAGGGGGACAGGGGACATAACTCACTGTGCGCTCTGAGGACTCCTACTGTACTGAACCCGGGAGGAGCCATTATAACCTACAGCGTGGGGGTGGGCCCAGGCCATCAATCACAGCCCCCGAAATACGGAGAAGGGAAGCGGCAGAGCTGGAAAAAGAAAGAGGGCTAGGAAAGGAGAGAAAGAGAGAAGGAGAGAGAAAGGTCTGGTATTATTTTGACCTGCCACTGCCCGAAGGAGAGTGAGCGACATAGAAAAGCACCCAGTGCACACGCTTGCATAAATGCATGGCTGTTTGAATTTCCACGCCGTCTGCATGTCTGAGGTGATGAGTGCTGTTTGAGAGAGAGAAGGAGTATGTCTGAATGCATGTGGATGATGTCATTATCTGGAGACCACCTCTCTGGCCCACATCCCAAAACTCCAAAGCTATACACTCGATGTGTGCTTACTGATATTTTGCCTGGACAGATACCACAGTAATAACATTGCCTCTGTTCTGCAAAAAGGTATTCATGTTTACGCTGAGAATTTGCCCAGTAAAATTCTTTGTGAGGGGTCTGTAGTTTTCATAGAGATGCCCAGTCAAGGATTCACTCAGTGTGGATGGAGAAGTAGCGCAGTCCAGCAAGGGCATCACTGTGCCAGAATCACTGGGAGGAAAGGGCCCATGTGTTCTCAACCCACACCAAAGACTGGCTCAAAGATCCGGGGCAGGAGCAGTCAATGAAAAGATTGCTCCTCAGTACTTTACAATGGAGTTTCTTTTGTAATTAAAGACATGCTTCAAACTCCAAAAGTGTGAGCGCACTACACTACACACAACATATGGGCAGCAGCAGTGAAGTAAGTGATAAGAAATGGGTGTGTTGTGTAAACCCGTACACACCCTGGGCTATGAACATACAGAGTGTTTTTATTTCTTCTTCTTTATTTTACACACACACACACACACACACACACACACACACACACACACACACACACACACACACACAAACACACACACACACACAAACACATGCATACACACACACCACGCACACACACATGCACACACACATGCACGCACACATGCGTACACACACACACTAATTACAGAACATATTACCTGTGTGACGTGTCACATCATCAGACCATCATTTCTATTCGACTAATTTACACAGTCATTCATAAGGATTTTTCATGAAACCATTTTTATTTGGTGTGCTTGCGGAGTCTGCGGACGGCGTGAAAGCCATCTGTCAAGACCACGACTCTATGTTGAAAGCTAGCTATTATAATACCACAGTGTATTTAGTCAAGTCCTTTGCCACTGAGTCACTAATTATGCTGCCTTCTGCAGGCTCTGTGGTCGAGCTTTTAACTTTTTATTTCATAAGAGGGACTGCGATGCCAATCTCTGATATCTACGATAGAAATTCAGAACTAAGCATTCCAAATTTGAGAAAAAACAACAACAATTTAAGCAGCATTTGATCAGAAATGATTATTAACAGACTAGCAGCCCTAGGCACAGTTCTCTGGTTCACACGCGCAACAGCGTGATAGTTTGCTAAACTCGATTTAAATATTTACCTCACAGTACACTAAACTTCACATATGAAGTTAAACATATTTGTCACAAATCTGATGCACAAATAATGGATGGACAGAATGGATAGAATCTCATGATATTTGTTGCAAAAACCTCTTAAAGTGGACTTAAATGCGTAGACCTACAACCAAACTACTCACCTGTGGGTGGAAGAGGAAGCCGGGTGCTGGTCGCATGTATTTTTCTTTCAGCGCCTCAAACGGATCATTCATCTTCCTCTTTTCAACCCTGCTGATGTTACACTTCTATCAGTTCTTACATGCTAATATTCATATTGCTCAGGTCTTATAGTACATGCAGATACCAGTCATTCCAGTTTTCATATACTAGTCATGTCAACCTTTATCACATTTACAGTAGATGCTGTAACTATCAGTTTGCATATGCTAATATAGAAATCACTCCCAGTTCTTATATGCTAATATGCAGTACCTCTGCTAACAATTCCTAAAATAGTATTTAACCAGCCTAACCTTACATGCAAACAATTCTTAATCACAGAATGATCTTCACAATGCTCATGGATTACTGATGCTTTATCAATAGTCCACACTTTGAAACCAGAGGACAGTTGTTTATGACATGGTAGGAATGGAGTGTGGAGCTTCGCCCTGGATATTCACATTACCTGTAAATAGGGTCCATGAAGAAGGGCGTGGGTCGGGCGTGCTGTAACGAGGAGTCGGCTTTCGGCGTGACCGCCTCCGCCTTTTCCTCCCCAAACACGTGGTTCTTTCTGGACTCCTCCCCCTTGGCAGCCCCACCCCGGTTCCTACTACCCATGCTCAGGTCCAATGGCTGGTCCTGATTGGCCGAGAGTGGAGTCCCCGCCTTTGAAGGAGCGGGCCGAGGCGCCCTCTCCTCCTTGCGCTTGGTGGTGAGGTCGAAAGGCGACTCGGAGTTCCTGCTCCGGCTCTTCTTGGTTTCGCAGGGGGGAGACTGCGGCTCCACCTTGAGGAGCGGGGGCCGCAGGTCTCTTTCGGGGAGGGGGTATACGGGTGGGGAGAAGGCTGGGAAGAACGGCAGGGGGAACATGGAGGGGTACGGCAGAGCCGCCACCTTTCTGTCCTGCAGACTGGCGAGCCCCGAAGAGCCAAAGTACTTCTCCGCGATGGAGGCGATGGCCTTGATGGAGTCATTGACGGCGCCGGAAACGGCCGTGCGCTCGTCCAGCATGGGCGGGGAGAGGGCGTGGCCGGCGACGGAGGGCGGGCTTTGGGGGCTTCCCGTCTTCCTCTTCCGCGGCTTCCCGTTCTCCCGGGCCCTCCCACGTTCCGCCTCCCGCTCGTTCTCCCCTCCGGTCCTCTCGCGGTCGCTCTCCGGCTCGCTCTCCAGCTCCGAGCCCGACGTCGTCTCCAGGTCACTGCCGCTGGGCGTGCTGACGTCGTCCAGGTCGCTGCTCTCCGATTGGTCGCTCAGTTTGCCCGCGTGCCTCTGCTTGGCGGCGCTCTCCGTGCGGACGTCCGCGCCCAGGGGCTCGTTCGGGGGGACCTCTCTGCACAGCGTCTTCAGGAGGTTCCGGGCGCCTTGCGTCCCCTGCAGGGGGGTGAGGAGGGGGCTCTTGCTGTGCTCGGTACCTGGGGGGCCCCTCACAGGGGAAGCGGTGGGGAGGAGGGTGGGTCTGTGGTACAGTCCAGAGGGGAACAGACCAGGGAATGTAAAAGGGAAGGCGGGAGCAGCGGGAAACGTGAGCCCACCGTGGTGTCTGTTCACCCCAAAGTAGTCCGCCAGCCCGGCACCGCCGTGCCCAATCCCTCCCATGGTGGACTTGTCCAGCACGGGGGTGCCCGGGAGCGAAATGCCCTGAGCGAACAGCCCCCCCGTGGTGAAATGGTTCTTCCCCTCGCAGAAGCGCCGGTGCTTGTTGAGGGACGAGGTGGTGCTGAACATCTGGCCGCAGTCCTTGCACTTGATCTGCGTACGGCAGTCGGCATGCATGCGCTTGTGCCGGCATAGGTTGGAGAACTGCGTGTAGGACTTGTGGCACACCTCACCTGCAGAGACACGGAGACAGACACGCCCTCTCTCAGACACGCAGCGCAAACACGGCGACGCCCACCGCACGTTCCCACGATGCTCTGCCGTGGGTTTGCGCGGGCTGCCGTTAATCATGTTTGCTAAAGGCAGACATTTTCAGGGCAGGGCGTTAAAGTTGCGGAGCTCCTGACTCAGTGGCAGGCACATTGACAGTGTGTCCGGGGGCACGTGGTGCTCCCACGGCAGAGAGACACACTGAGCACAATGACTCAGGCACATTGACAGTGTGTCCGGGGGCACGTGGTGCTCCCACGGCTGGCTCCAGTGCCAGCAGACCAGAGAGACACACTGAGCACAATGACTCAGGCACATTGACAGTGTGTCCGGGGGCACGTGGTGCTCCCACGGCTGGCTCCAGTGCCAGCAGACCAGAGAGACACACTGAGCACAATGACTCTATTTTAGGCCTGAGGAGGAAGCAGTGCTGAATGAATCCTATCCTGGTTCCCATGGACTCAACTTGCACAAGTCGCAAGATAGGGACTGTTACCTTCCTGCACCAGAACGAGGGTTTCATATCACACACACACACACACACACTGCATGCATCACACACTCCGCATTACACACACCACATCATACACATTCTACAGTCCAGTAAATAACGGTACCACAATCTCCACTCAGTGTATACCACAGAACAAAGTGTTTCATATAATAGTCAAGCCATAAAACACATTCTAATGCACACGGTATACAGTATATCTGTATATGGTGTGCATTACAGTATACAGATATCTGACAATCTATGTACATCACACATTATATAAAATATAATGTATATCATAATGTACAGCTTTCAAAATATGTGACCAAAACTCAACAGAGTACTCCAAATGTGGTATGCCTAAGGCATTGTATAACTTTGTTCAAATTAAACACGCTATCCTTAGCCATATGTCACGGCACCTTATTTAACATACGTCTAGCTGCTGACATATTTGAAACCACTATCACACCTCAGTCTCTTTACATTAACTTTTTCACGCCCTTTCTTTATCTACACAATAACATATAGGTGTGAATCGCAGGCCACAAGAGTAACAGAACTCATGCACTGTACACTTGTGTCAGCCCTTATTTCATCTTTCTATAAACTGTAACTAAATATTATAAACACATTCCTTTAGCCTTTAAATAACACAGCTGAGTATCTAAATAAATGGTCAGTTCTGTGATCTCCAGGGCAACAGCAGCACCTGTCCTTCGTACAGAAACAGTGCATTTCTGTCTACTGGATTTCCAGGAGCACTACATACATTTAGTATACATGCGCACACAGACACACACACACACACACACACACACACACTCATATACACACACATATGCACACACACCCAGTACACATAGCCAGTGCATGGGAGTCAGTGTGGAGTTAGTGTGTGACAGTAAGTGTATGGGGCTCTAGACAGAGTCACACACAGCCATCTACAGTGTGACTGTGTAGTCCTATGAATCAGACATTGTTAAATGTTTTTACATTTCATTTCAGCTACATAAGAGTTTTGAAAACGTAGAGCTGATAAACCGCATGCAGTAATTATAATTAAACTAATTAAAGATAAACTAGAAATATTCTAACATAATTTACATTCATATCAGCAGTATATTAATCGTCAAAGATTACAGCAACCTACTGCACAAAAACAGTTTGTTAGTCACCCAATGCTTGATTCATTTATAAACATTACAACCTCAAATGAGAAATTCTCAATGTTAAATTCACTTTGAATAATTCATTATCATCTGCTTTTGTCAATCAAATTTTTTTCAAGAGATAAAATATACAATACAATAATGCAAAATGATAATATGATAAAATGGCTAACACATTTAACCCTCATATTATGTTCGCATTTTATGACGCCTTTTATGTTTGGGGTCACATTGACCCCAAAAGTTTAAACTGACACAAAAAGAAATATAGAAATATTTGTACACTTTCTGTGTAAACTTTTGTGTGTCTCCCAATTGACTAGCCTTTTATTCCTAAATATTACAAAACTGTGATGAAACATCTCATTTCAGAGCCTGAGGTAAGTGTAAGTTTGTCAAATGTAATACCTGTATGGGAAACTGCCAACAGAATTACCCACAAAAAATCAGAAATCAAAACTAAAGGTTGTGTATCTTCTTACATTTCATACAGCTACCCCACAAATGACCCCACACAGCACCTTTGTATACAAAAAAAAGCCTTTGGAAAATATAACATTATGTGTATTGTGTGTTTACCATTTAATCCCAACAAATGACGAAAAATCATAGGGTCAAGACAAGAAAAATAAGGTTAACTAGTTTTTAAGAGACGTCAAACATTGAATGGGGTCAATTTGACCCATAACATAATATCAGGGTTAAATCCACAGTCATTGGCTAAACTAGAGCAAACGGAAAGAACCGGAAGAAGTGTGTAGACTTACATATGAATGGCCTGACACACTTACATATGAAGGGCTTGACGCTGCTGTGGATGTGCTTGTGCTGTTTTAGCCCTGAGGACGTGGCGAAGGTCTTGCCGCAGTCGGGGCAGGCGTGTGCCCGAGCCCCCACATGCTGGGAGCGGATGTGTCTCTGCAGGTTACTGGGGTCCGTGAACACCTGCTGGGGAGAGGGGGGGGCAGGGGGGGATCACCTACCAGAGCCACTGAATAGATACTGAACACACACACTGAACACCCACACATACATGCATACACGCAGACACACACACACACATACATATACACACACACACATACATATACACACACACACATGCATAGACATACACACACACATGCACGCACGCAAAAAAGCATGCACGCACGCATACACATTCGTACTCAGGCCTGACTATCAAATATCCCAAAAGTAGAGGCTCGCCTAAAGCTCAGACGAAGGGTAAATTTGCTTTCTTGACAAAATAGTAAACGATGTGATTATCTCATGTTTATTGTTCACAGCGAAATACAATAAATACGTATATACTGTAAAACACATACTCCAATTATTTGTTCAAGGATTACATCCAGCACCCTCTGTTTCAGAAGGCGAACTGCCAATACTTGGCCAGAGAAGAAGGTAACATGTTCACCATTCACTGACTTGACATGAACTGTCAGCAGCATTTACAGGCATGAGAAAGCTCTGCTTGAGAACCGCACAGTTCAATATTCCTTTAGCATTTCTTTACAAAATTCAGGAACACAGCGTTCAGGTCACTAAACACTCTAAAACACCGTCCGCCATCTTCAGGCGACACACATTTAAAGTTAAAAGTGCAAATAGCTCTTTAAAAGTATGCAGCATGCTTTTTCTATGGCTTTGAATTGTGCTGGTAGTAGCTGTTGAAGAGCATGAGCTCTTGAGCTGTGGACTGGCATATGTCTTACACTCTGCTTATGGGCTGAAATTTTATGAATACTTAGATGATGACCCTACAAACTCACATGGCTTTTGGTACTGGCCTGTATGACTTCAACAGCAACTGTATTTCTTAGTAGTATTTTTCAGTGACACTTTATCAGTTTATGGTTGAATACTTGTGTACGATTCAGGTTTTGTTGAGTATAATGCATTTTTATGAAGTTGAAAACAGGAACAGGTCCCTAGCTAGTGTGAGCTTTTGTGTATATTGTATGCTTAAGGTGGGAATAAACAGGTGATCAAATGCAGACATACGGGTACAACAGCAATGTTACAGTTCCAGCTAAAGTCTTCACTGTACCTTTGAGCAGTTTTCACATTCGTAGTGCTTGCCACTGTCATGTGACATCTGATGGCGAATCAGATTGGATTTCCAGTTGAAGGCTTTGGGACACTGGTCACACCTGTACTCACGCTCCTCTGAGTGTGTTAGAGTGTGTGCCTCCAGACTGCAGGACAGACACACACACACACACACAAACACACACCACTGTCACCGTCAGAGCCAGCTACAACCGTATTAATAACTTTCCTCTTGTAAATATCCCATATGCAATCCTAGAAATCAGTATTATACAGTATCAGCACACACAGATCAATACAAATCAATGCAGCACAGATCCCCCATTTGGGAGAGTTACAATAGTGCATGGAGGGCGCATATGATAGGGGCAGACGGCAGAGTTAGGAGGTATGAGGATACAGGGGGGTTTGGGGAATCTCACCTCTGCGCATCAGAGAACTCCTGATCACACTCTTTACACTCCTGGAGGCCGTGGCGAGTACGCAGGTCGTGCGGGTCCCTCAGATCCTGGAGGTCCCTTAGGTTGTGAGGGTCCCTCAGTTCCAGTGGGTCCCTCAGTTGGTGGGGAACCTGCAGGTCATGGGGGTCCCTCAGGTCACTGGTGGCTGGGTTGGGCAGGCTCTGGGCCCCCAGGGAGAGGGCGGAGTGGGCTGTGCCACACGGCTGCTTCTGGTGATTCAGCAACTCGGTCCGAGACTCAAAGAGCTGATCACACTCCTCACACCGGTACTGTCTCTCCTCTGTGGAGCAGACAGAGAGAGCGAGATAGGGACTGTTACCTTCTGTGTGTGTGTGTGTGTGTGTGTGAGTGTGCGTGTGTGAGCGGGTGTATATGTGTGGAAACATGTTGTGTGTGTTTGAGTGCACATGCGTGTGTGTGTGAGTGCACATGCGTGTGTGACTGTATGCTTTGAGTGAGTGCATGTGAGAGAGACTACATGCACGTGTGTGAGTGTGTGTTTTACGTGCGTGCCAGTGTGTGTGTGTGAAACTAACCGTGGATATCAGGAGCCATGGCCTCACATGAACGCTCCTCTGTCTTCATGTACAGTAAGAGCTCCTCTCCAGGGGCAATGTCCCGTGTGGCTCTGTATAATATCTGCACAGACAAACAGAGGCAAAAATATTAAAAACACACACACACACACACACACACACACGCACACACACACACAAACAAACAAACACATCAACTAACACCCATCCACCAGATTATCAAACACACTTGTGTACATGACCAAATTCAGTCTCAGATTTGTGGAAACCTAAAGGATCCTGTAAAATAATTTTTAAATTTTGAATTAGAAGGAAAGTGGATAGTCTGGCTTCCTTGTGTATTTTTCAGACAGGGGGAAGGCAGAAATGGTTACAGATAGAAATGGGATCACAGTACAGAAAGTGTCATGGCAGGAAATCGAACGCTTGGCCGCATGGTCTCGGCAGAAAGCTTTAATTTATTGAGTGAACAGTACAAAGACACGCGCGCACACACACACACACACACACACACACACACACACACACACACACACCAATGTACCCCTACATTTGGGCTGTGCCCTCACTGTGAGGGTATCACAATGACCCGAATACCAGGTTAGGCCCGGCCGACCGAACAGGCCAGTGCTGAGCATTATGGGATTGTTTGACTTCCCCTGCAAACACAATGGCTCTCTCCGAACAATCAGGAGCGCATTATTTTTGGCACTGCTTGAAGGTTTAACTTATTAACTTCCTGTCCTGAGCTGCGTTGACATTTGGATTGTGACTTATTAGAGAGTGACTGGGGGTTCTCGGAAACACAGAGGTTATGGAGACGCTGCCCTTGAAGATAGTTCAGAGCCAGACTTTCAATGTCTCTGCATGACATGGGCCAAGCAGGAACAGAAAGTGCAGGTTATTGCGATCTTGGGGATAACTGGGGGGGCCCATTGTTCCTAAAAGAATGCAGGGAACTTAGCGCGAGACCCCGTCCTCTGAGAACACAGTCCTTCCCTCTTTCCTGCTGATCACAGATATCTCCGACGCGCCCCAAACCTTCACACTTGCGAGCAGCAATAATATTGTGACTCCCAAACAATAAAGAGAAGCTGAAATACAGCTGGGGGCCTTCGTTTATCCGTGTTGGAGAGGCTGATACAGGCCTGAGGTTTTGGGCTCTGCTGTTGTTTGTAAAGTGATTCCAGCTGCAGCTTGGTTACTGGCTTTGGGTACAATATCTGGCAACCCATCAGAGCTACAGTAGAATCTGGCAACCCGTGAGTGTCATAGTTGCATGCTACCTGACAGGGATGAAATTTGGCAGCTCTCTACAGACACTAAGGGTGCGTCCCAATACTCGAAATAGGCGCCCTCTCTTCCTCCACTACCTCCTCCTCTACTCCGTGCCCCGGAAACGGATCTTTCTGTTTTAATCTAATGACGCTGATTACATCTTAATTACATATTAAAGGATACATATTAAATAATGTGTGGACGCAAACCGCAATGTCAGGTACATTGTATACTGTACATGCAAATACTTTTACTTATACTTATACATTCAGACAGTTTTGCATACTTCCGGGTAGGAGAGGAGTGGTAGTGGGGGAGTGGAGGTGCGGAGGTGCGGAGGTGGGGAGGTGGGGAGTGGTAGTAGAGGAGTGGTAGTTGGGGAGTGGTAGGAGAGGAGTGGTAGTGGGGGAGTGGAGGTGCGGAGGTGGGGAGTGGTAGTAGAGGAGTGGTAGTTGGGGAGTGGTAGGAGAGGAGTGGTAGTGGGGGACTGGAGGTGCGGAGGTGCGGAGGTGGGGAGGTGGAGAGGTGGGGAGTGGTAGGAGAGGAGTGGTAATGGGGGAGTGGAGGAAGAGATGTGGTGAGTGAAAAATATTGGGACGCACCCTAACTGCTGTTTTTGGCATGGAGGACTGTGTACCACAGCGGTAGAAAACAACTGCAGTGCTTGGGGTTGGAGGTGCAGACAGGGTTCCCAGAGGTACAGAGTAAAAGAGTCAAAGTGCTCAAAACACCAATTAGAATCTGTGTCACAGTTGTCTATGCAACAAATTAATGTGTCAGTGTGCTCATTCAACCAATCAGAATTAGTGTTCCATGTATTTCTTGCCCTTTTCATTGGACCAAAAATGTGGTGTTTTCCTTGAGGCAGGGGTTTGGCTGGAATAAGAGTCAGATAAGAGCAGGGTGGCAGGGTTCACCCGCAGTGACCCACCACACAGTCGCTCGTATGTTAAGGCCCCCCCAAGGAAATTCCAGGTAAATCCTTGAACCCTGACGGAACTGCGGTCTCCCAGAACTCTTTATTAGTGTCCTTATCACCTGAGGGAGTGAAGCAGCGCACAGCCATGGAGAAACACACAGTCACGCACATACGAACACACGCTCGCTTGTACACATACACACACACACACACACACAAACACACACACTGAGCCTGAAATGATGATTACGTCTTGCTGTTTTGAAGTGCATAGGTTTATAAAGCTGTCTGTCCGTGAACCAAACACCATAATTACAGTGGTTTCATATGTGCCCCAACGCTCAAGAAATGTGATGCTATTATTTGAGATATTTATCACCTTGAAATAATTAGTCACCTGAACAAATACGGAGGACCCGCCCTCCACTGCAGAGCAAAGCAACCAGAGGCCTATAGACTTATATGTTTCATATATTGCACATGACAGATATGACAATACATACAAATCCAAGCAAAAGCTGTTTATTAACAGATTACACACAGAGAAAACACAAAATACCCACAGCAATGTATAACTCATAAAACTGCAATTCATCTACTGTATATAGTCCAGTATAGTCTAGTATTGAACTAGTTAAATCTAGTACAGAGAGGTCCTATACTAAAACACAATGTGAAATATAACTGAGATTGAAGTATATGTTTAATTTGTATATTCAAACTTGACCCTGCAATCTGATTTAATGCTTGATTTGATTTACTTTATTATTTTTCTTATCATACGTATTTAAATGATCTTTCAATCTTCCCAGTTGAATGGCCTTTTAAGATGATGGAAAAACGGAAAGTGTTCTATTTCATTAAAATGTAGTATTATTACTATTATTATTAGCATTATAGTTATGAACTTTTTGATATTTCTGTCAGAAATACAGCCTTAATTTGTGATAAACACCCTCATAATCTCATCATGGATCTCACAGTGAATATGCGATATGAATCTCTGACAATCATAATACAAACAGGCGATAGTCATCGTTAACTTCAAAGTTTTCCCTTTGCTGTTAAGACTCACAGCTGTAGAACAGTGCTATCTCCATTTCCCCTGAGTTACATACCTCACCTCCCACACCTTCCCTCTTTAGCAAGACCGGGTAGGGCCAATTCACACACTCACGGGCACGCACAAGCACACACAGGCACACACAGGCACACACAAGCACACACAGGCACACACAAGCACACACAGGCACACACAGGCACACACAGGCACGCACAAGCACACACACACAAGCACACACACACACACACACACACACACACCACATACAGCGCAGGTCCACACACACACAGACATGCTCATACATCCACAGACAGACACACAAGTATGCAACTATAATCAACTGGGAGAATTATTCAGACATAGATATAGATATCGATATATATATATATATATATATATATATATATATAGATCCTGATCTAAGCACTTGATTTTACTGAATTTGCTTTATTTCATTTTGAGACTTCATTGAAACACTTAGAATCCTTAGACGGCTGTAATAACGTGTCATTTGAAGTGAAGTCTAACCTAATAAGACATGGTGCTCTGCGTCTTAGCTCAAGAATAGCCTAATTATGCTGATACTCCACACTGAAATAAAAACATTACATAAGGTTTTGTCTAAAGCAATCTATAATATTTAGTATTAATTTATTTATTTTGGTAAATGTAGTTTTAGTAATGCTGACGTAGCAGTAGACAATAATGATACTATTATTAATAATAATCACTATCGTCATCATAATTATCATCAGCAGTGGCACATCATCTTAATCACTGTATCAAAACATAGCTATTAGATGATGATTATTATTGTTATTAATATTATTTATTTGTTACTATATATTCTTGTTCAGACTAATTTTGCCCCTTCTTTATACAATAATATGGACACCTGTCTTATTCTTGGAATGTGATCATGTGTCACCTTTATTTGTTTCCTGTTATTCACATGCAATTTCAAACTGTGGTGTTGTGTGTATTTTATTTTTACACAGTTATGTAAAAATAACTATAATATTGTAAAATACAAATGTAAAATAATATATATTTTTTTGCAACTCCAGCAGTAGCATGATTTCTCGTTATATATGTAAATATATAAGTATGTGAACTAAAACATAAACCTGACCAATCTGACAAAGTTCTGTATTTGACAATACATGAAAATAGAAATACATGAACATAGCCATATTAGCAATTCAAGTTCGGCCTCCAACTTTCAACCCAATGAATACGTTTCACAATTCATACCCACAGCATCTCCAGAAAAAAAGGGAAATCTTTCTTATCGGAGTGATGAAAACAGAATTGTTGCATTCTTCAAATATTTCAGCTCATTATTAGCGTGTGAGGTGTGCAGAAATATCACCACATACTCTCGATCGCTCGCTCTTTCACTGTCCAACACACACACACACACGCACACACTGCATGCCATGTTGAATAATACGGCAAGGTGATGTCAGACTGTTTGATCAGAACAATACCTTTTAACTCAACACTGAGCAGGGGGCAGGAGGGCACACTGTGCATCCCCCTGGCTGCTCCAGGGCACACACACACACACACATGCACACACACGCACACACACACGCACGCACGCACACACACACACGCACGCACGCGCACGCACGCACGCACGCACGCACGCACGCACACACACACACACACACGCACACACACACGCATGCAACGCTCCACACATACCTGATCCTCTCTCTGGCACGCAGTGAGGTTGTGTTGGTGGGCGAGCGGGGCGAACTGGACGTGCTTCAGCCAGCTCCAGATATCAGGCTGGCTGGCATTGGAGCAGAACTTCACATGGCCCAACTCATCCAGGACCTGAACAGAGAGAGAGAGAGAGAGAGAGACAGAGATATGAATCACACACTGATCTCTATCACTATAGGTTACTGTGTCCTCACTGGCAAACCACATACCTCCCACAGAGTAACCATACAATACTGTGAGTCTGCAACCTGACACACACACACACACACACACACACACACAGACCTATTCAACAAAACATACACCACAGCACACACTCATGTACCCTCAAAAAACACATGCTAAACAAACTCAATTATTGTTTCAAAAACAATCTCTCTTGAAAATGAAAATTTTAAAGTGTTGAGTAACAACATTTCATTGAAAGCGATACAGAAAATACACTGTCATAAATGATCCATTATTGCCTTCATAAAATAAGATAAGAACATTTTCTAGTAAAATCTGGGGGAATAAGTATTATGTTCAACGTATTTTCACGACATAAATTTGCAAAAACACATTCATTAATAAATAAGCTAAATATACATAAAATCTAAATTAAATTCAATCAAACCCCTCTAATATTATTTATGTAACAATTAAAACAGCATTAGGTTTTAAAATTTTATTTTTTTCCCCATAGTGGTTGAACACGAACTCCATATTACAAAGTAAAAATAACTTTCTAGAATACCTTTTCAAACATGTTCATGGGTGATGGGCCCTCGCGCTGAACACTGAAATAATGTTTTCATGGCAAGTCTGAATCGGACAAAAGCGCCTTATCTGTGAACCTTAGAAGGGCCCAGAGCATCTGTAGAGTTTATCTAACCTCTGAGCATGCAAATCGAGTCCCTTTCAATGAGTCGTTTCAGGCCATTAACTTGCAGAAAACTACCTATGTGTGTTAATTATTGCGAAAATCTTGGCTTTTAGAGCGATTCTTGACTACATAATTACTAGCCACGCATTTTTCTAACTATTACTTCAAGCAAATTACACGCATTAACCACTCCCCCCACCCACCCCCCAAATAACAAACGAAAAGATTAATTGTATTTTTTTTTTCATCTGGATGAATACACTATACAATCTACATACTTACAAAAAACATTTTTGAGTGACATTAATATTTCAAATGAGTGTACAAGTTAATTACGCACATAAACAACGTCGTTTTTTTATTTTCCATAAAATATATTTACTATATTAAATCGTATCAAGTTTTAAGATAATACGAAAGGAATATTTATTAATACACGGAAAAAACAGAAAATGTAACAATTAAAAAAAAAAAAATATATATATGCGCCTGTTGTTTATTTAAAAACTTTGTGCAATTATTTCAGTGACAATAACAATGGTTTTAAAACGAAGCTACAACAGTAAGCGTTGCAAACAATTTAAATCTAAAACAAAATAGTATAAGTCGCCGAAGTCTACCTTTGGACGAGCGAAAATTTTTAAATGGTATTATTCCAAAAGTTACCGTATTTGTCCTCAACCAACAGCAATGCTTTATATTGTAAAATGTTTTTTTTTCCTAATACAAAGCACAACAAAAAATTACATTATTATTTGTATTGTTCGTAATAATAATAATAATAATAGCAACTTTTGGCCCACCTCTCAGAATATTCAGTCTAAAAAATTACAAATAATATTTACATTATACGTTTACAGGCAGTGCTATTGATTTAGCATTATGTCGATGAAAGGTGAGTTTAGTATCATTCTGTCACAATATATTGGAGTTGAAAACAGGCTAGGAGCGTATCTGTTTGACTGTTCTGTAACGGCAGGAAAACAGCTACAACTTACCGTGATCAGTCGGTCGCTTGAAATACCCTGTTAGGTTACTCGCAAATATCACCGGTATCAGAGGGTCATAAAAAACTCCCAGACAGACGAAAAACTTCAATCGTGTAGTTGAGAAAGAAATAATCAAACTGGTCGCAAATGATGGCTAAAGGTAACCGATCGGGTCGTTCGTGTTCCAAGTAGGCTAATCAAGGTCCTGGCTTCTTAAAATAGCCTACTGTCGTTTTAAAAAATACCCTGAGACTTCGGAACTGGGTATTTTCTTACTCTTTTTCACACCCACGGGCTTTCTTTACTTTCTCTCTCATTGTCAACTGAACATCAAGTTAGTCCCCAGGCACGTTAACTTCCAACTTCATCCCAGACCAGCCGTTCGTCCCTCAGTGAAACTCCCAGGTGTCCCGCTGCAGGGCGGACGGGGAGTGCCCTTTTCTTTTTTTCCCCACCGTGTGATAGTGAGATGGCAGGATCGCCCACCTTATTTCGCGTTCCGTCCGTGTTATGTGTGTTTCTATTTCACGGACTGTCTCTTTAAAGAGGATGTTGCTCGCCCATCCATACAGAGCAACGCAGTCCGGGCTATCTTGCCTGTCCGCGATCGGAAGTTGAACGACGCTCCCCTCAGTAAATTTTTAAAGTGACAGCAGCCCGCATGGAGAGGAGAGGTCAGAAAAAGGTCGGGACAGGGTCCTACAAATGCATTAGCCCCGAATTTCATCGGTTGATAAAACCATGATAATATCTTGCACATGTTCCACTTTGTTTGTGTGTAGTACGTGCGTAAGTGTGTGGGTGCGTGCATGTGTTTGTATGTGTGTGTTTATGTGTGCGTTTGTGTGTGCTTGTGTGTTTGTGTGGTTTGGGGGGGTCCGGTCCAAACATGATGCGGAGAAAAATCCAGTAAACCGAACAACCTCCCTTCTCCCAAGCTCCCCAAAAAGTTTAATCTTGCTACATTTTTTTGTGACACCATTACAACAATGGTCTTTAAACATGACATGTCTTTCCATTCCAAATGTGCTACGTTACACCTGCTGCACGGGAGGAGAGGAGCACTCCCAAGAGCGCTTCAGAAGAATGCCACGGGACACTCACAGGTGAAAATGCATAGCTTTTCCCTGAATCTCCATAGTCAAGAAATAAAAACTTTAGACAGATCGCCAACAGTTGATATAAATTTCGTATAATACAATTTATACATTCTAAATGACAGTTTACCGTTCCACGTTTTTAAATTTTAATTTTAATTTTTACACGTTCGTTTCACATCGATTATGATTTACATTAGATAAAGTTCACATTAATAATGTAGAATGTTCATTAATAACCTTCAAAAGCAACGCAGAAGTCTGTAGGCTAGCCTACCAAAACGTACATATGACTTAGTATAAAAAACGTGTTTAATCTATATTGGGGATGCAGAAATAAAAACTGAAATCATTTTTCAAAAGCGCTAAAACTGCAAGTTCAGATCTTAGGGAAATGATTTGGAAGCGGGAAAGTAGGCTACACACAGGGCAGAGAGTTCAATTCTTAAGCATGCCTGGAGAGGGGGCGGGGACGGGTGGGGGTAAAGCGAGGAGAAGATGATTAATATGTCTCAGTGGCCCGCTATCTGTGGCATTGAACTTCTATTTCAGATAATACCCATTGTTTTTGAAAATCGCAGCGCAAACGTAGGAAGGACAGGAAAAATCACGTGTAAATAAGCTGGACCTCGCCAGAGATTCCCATACTCTGCACAGCTTGAGAACCGAAAAGAGACCCCGGTTCGCCGGCCATTGATTTCCTGCCTTTCCTCGACTTGTCCATTGTTGGAACCTTTTTTAATTTAGCCATAAATTGGGAAAGCTCGAGCTATGAGCTGTTCTATTTTCTTCCTGTCAGGATGAGGGATTTGTTTTATGATTCATTGTGTATTAAATACAAGTAATCTGGGAAAGTGATTGCGCGCGGACTCTGCAGGGCTGATCGAGGATTCTGATAGAGACTGTACAGTCCTTTCTGAAAAGGAGGAAACGTTGGTGGATAAACAAAAGGTTTTGTGGTATCAGTACCAGGTCCGGGGTAAATTGGGGTAAAAGTGATAGGACCGGGGCCCGTGCTGTCAGTGCAGACAGAAGTGGTTGCCGGAAGGTGGCGCTCTGTGTTGACTGAAACTTTTTGGAGCAGAGTTCAAATAAAACTCACTGTATTAGACCGTAGCTACAAGCAGATATTAAGTGAGAAGATATTAAGTGAGAAGGGGGGGTCATTCGGTGGATTCATGGTTATTTACATGAGCGCTAAGAGTTATCATCATTTACACATATACGAATTCTCTCCGTGAGAAAATCGCATCAGTCAAGCGCCGAGAGGAAGGGGTATGGGGGAGGGTGGGTGGAGGTAGGGGGTATCATTGCTTACACGCTCGACGAATTGCCACATATAGGCTACATTAACATCATCTATACTTAGGCGTAATATTTCTAAATGGAATATGAAAAATTTAAGTTGTAAAGCTTTAAACTGAAAATCACCCGAACGACCGATAATGGAGTTCTCAGTCTTAAGATATATGAAGTTGAAAAGATAATTAGTTATCTTATTGGCACGATAATTAATAAAGGCGCCGCAAGTACTCTACCAAATATCTATGACAATTCCTGGAGCGAAAAAGATTTCGCATATTTTCTTGAATTTATATAATCCTGCGCGCATATGTCCATACAGCCCCCCCACACACACACTTTAAAGTTAAACCCTCTAACATACCAGCATGTAACAACTGTTTATCAACAAATTACAGAAAAAAAAACCCGCTAGAGGGAGTTTACTATTCCCTTTTAAAATTGCGCTGTATTTCTTTTTTAATTGGTCTTTAAACAAAACGCTTTCGGAAATAATTTATATAGCCTCTTTATTTTATGTATACCATCAAATTCGTCATGGATTCTGATGTCCACTAATTTGCATGCTTGTTTGTTTCGGCTATTCAAAAGTTAAATTTGAGAAAAACTAAGCCATTCTAAACAAATAAATAAATAAATAATTCATACATACGTACGTTTTAAACTTTGACATAAATAACATATGCCAATTGTGACTCGATTACGTATCATATGTTTAATAAACATTCAATGTATTCCAATAACTATTGTCTACAACTAAGTTGGTCTCGTTTTTTGGGAAAGTTATAAACTTCTGGTTTTGTTTACACACAGTAAGTCTCCATATTAGGCAGTCTATTAAGGTATTAGAGCGCTTTATGGAGAATATTCCCAGAAGGGTGAAAGCTGACGCCGAGAAGCAACGCGCCTTCCCCGGCTTCCTTAAAGCCCCAGAGTCGGTCGAATGGAAACCCTGTGTCTAAGGAGCATTCCACCGTATCCTCCAGGAAAAAAAGAAGAGAAAAAAAAAATATCGTGGCTATATCAGCATGAAATACTTCAGCTATTTATTGACTGAGACCTCCCATTGACACACGCAAAAAGCTAAAATACCATAGCCTACATTAAGTGCCCAACCTGTTATCCCATGTAGACGAGTATGTGAACAATGTATTTTAAACGCAGGGTGGCTCAATCAAAAATATAAGTTATTAAAACCAATAGCCAACATTTGCCACTCAATGCCAGATGCGGTATACAGCTTATAACATTCTGTAATTATAACATTGTACGTCTGTTTAGAGTTTAAAACTAAATTGAGAGTAATGCCATTTAATGTGTGCCATATTGACCTGCAGTGTGAAAAGGCTATATACATGCATGTATCACGAATAAGACGGAATATCATATGACTACAAATTTCGGAACTCTTTCTTCAAAGTTAGAAAACTGCCAAGCAAAAAGCACCGTTTCATTGTAACCTTGTAACCTGTATATGGTTGTATCACTACATTTGGAATAATTAGGCTATATTGTATGAATTCACAATAAATTGTTTCAATCTTGAATCAAATTATTAAAATAGAATTGTAACAAACATTATGCAATTGAGGCTATATGATAAAACAAGAGCACAAAACAGACAGTGCTGAAAGCATCCAGCAATAGAGAGCCTGTATATAAAACGCGCTTAGTGCGTAAATGTCACCCACTAATGAATTAATGTATCCGAAGTCTCTCTACTCGACAAAAGAATAATTTTATAACACGGACTATTTCAAACCCCTTCTGGTTGGAAGAGTCGGTGGCAGGAGTAGCAAATCAAATTAGATTTTTGAAACGATTAAAATTAAGATTGTAAGAGTATTTGTTGTAACAGTTGTGTAATAGTATGGTTGACTATACTACTACTAAAACGGATGACAGTATACATATAGGCTATATATATATATATATATATATATATATATATATATATATAATATTGTATATAGCGCTTCGGGTGGTATAGGCCTACGTTTTTGAGGCATTTTTGTGCACGCAAATTGAAAGTTCTCAGCGATATACTGGCCCTCTCTTCTAAAAAATCTACAGTTTAGGGGCAGCTTCCTCGCGGACCAATTACCATTAAAAGAAAAGGGAGGAAATGAAAGGGGAAAAATGTAAATAAAAAATTTCCCTGGTCTGGAAGTAGGCCCGTAGCGAGCGCGTGTTAATCTCCACCTCAGTAATTTGGTTCTCCAGGAGAAGACAGGAGCCCCCGCTGCTGTGCCCTGCACTTCATAAATCACAGCTTTATGTGGACAAGGTCAGCGCACCCCTGCCTCCGCCCGGCCTGTCCCAGTGGCGCAGTGCACCCGCCATGTTTACCCTCCCGCTCGGGGCTCTCACGACCAGACCAGCGCACTTCTAATTACTTTTGATTATTTTCATTTGCCGGGGTCAGCCAGGCATTCCAAGAGAGGCCGATCTCCTAAAAAATCTGTGGCCTTAAAAAAGACTGTCCTGTGTGTTTTCTGAATTAATGTCTCATCATTTCTGCACTGTCTACTTGGTCTTTTACCCCCCGGTGGACTCATGTTGGGCGCGTTTCGTTCTTACAGTAGGGACTGTACCATATCCAGGCGGAGAACTGCGAGCAGAGGATTCAGAGTGACTCCAAAACTTAAACATAATTAAACAGCATATCTGAGCGGGAAAACCATGGCACAAATAAAAACGAATTTACAAACAAAGACGCGTCTTCCTGACCAATCACGATTAAAACTGAAGAATCCATCTGAAATTGAACAGCCTCCGTCACACCAGCCTGGGACTCAACTTCCTGCGACGACAAAAGGAGTGTTTTCCAAGAATTGACTATTGCCACGATGTGTGGCTGTATGCACTTTGAATAACTTTGGAGACTTAAAATTCCGAACTTATTTGTACACCTTCCATATTTCAGCTAAGCAACTGCAATTACAGCCAACCACACACACACACACACACACACACACACACACACACACACACATAATATGGCAGTGACCAATGCACAATAAAAGAGCCTATGCAATTTGCTAGAACTATTCAAAACTAAGATTAACCCTGTCATAAGCTATAATGATAAATAATTATAACACAAAAAGTACACGTACACACGTAAAAAAAATAAATCTGTACATTATTAGAGTTTTGTGTATAAGGTTCGGTGGTTATTGGTACAAACATAAATTGAGTATTATGGTTCGTAAGACTAAGACTGTTCATTGCACCTATTACATGCAACAGTGTTAATTCGAACTCGCAGCAATAGAGAATTGTTTCGAAAAGGTCCTGTATAAAATGTATTCGTCGAAGTGTCTTTTTCCGTGTGTTTCGGCGCAGGTCTCTGAAGCAGGGCAGCAGGAATGTTGTGTGAAGGGGATTTATAGAGGTAGAGAAGAGTCAGAGACTGTAATCATCACAAATACTTCCTCCTCAGCGCCTCCGAACACAGAGCACAGTGTGTGCGGACCACGGGGTGCGATAAAGTCCGACACCGAGTCAAAGGTAACGTTTTTAAAACATAAATTTAGCAGGGGGAAAGCGCCTACACAAGGAACAGGCTGGAAACTTAAACAAGCCCCCCCGGGTTGAAGTGGGGGTAATTAGTGTATTTTGTTTACTGCTACAGGGAGAACAAATTGCTTCTTAAACGCTCTTAGATATCATCTTTACCTTTAATGTAGAAAAGGTGGGAAACAACAGAGCAGTCTACTTACGATGTGAAGCGGAATTTACCCATTCGTTATCTTCATTAGCCGGTCTGGCATTGCTTGAAGTGCAGACCACTTGATACAGAAATCGCAGTTTTAATAGACCATAGTAAATCGAAAGGCTAATGTTTAATGTGGGGAAATATCTGCTAGGCATGATTTCTCTGCCTGGAGGGTCCTGCGCGGGGAACAGGGGGGGGTTACACCTTCCTCAGATCACTCTAACGCAAGACCGGCTTGCTGTAAAGCTATACAACACAGACTGATCCAATAGTAACCTTTGGTGCTAAGGCCAGCAACTCAATATTTCATTAAGAGAAATTGCATTTATTTTTGCTGCACGCTAAATGACGTAATTATTAAATTCTTATTACTTAAATTATTTTTTACTTCCAATAAAAACAACAGGTGTTCAGGAATACTTCGTGTATCCATCACTCTAGCACTGAACGCGAGAAGTATAACGGCACAGCCCCGCCGCTGAATCGACAGTCCACCGACAGAATCATCCTATGATAATTAATTTCTTCACAAAAGTGTGTTCAGGCCTTGCTTATTTTGAAAAGAAAATAAGAAAAATAAGCGTGAAGAAAAATAATAAGAAAACAACAAAGATAAAACAATGGAAACACACATGCAGGCATACTCTAACACATAACCACCAGTTACTTTAGGCTGGGTTTTCTGTGAAGCGTATTGTGACAACTGGTTGTGAAATGCGCTATATAAATACATATTGATTTGATTTGACTTTCCTGTAGAAACCAGAAAGCACCACTTTTTAAGAGACACATTTAGAATGTAGTTTCCTGAAATAGAGAACTGTACCTTAGCAAGGACGGATGTGCTGTATGTAGGAGGAGTGGGTAGTTACAGGAGTGGGGTCACGGGGGTGTGACACAGAGGCAGGTATGCGCGCGTGTGCGGAGAGTCACCGTGCAGGGAGAACGGCGGCGTGTGTGCGGCTGGCGATGTGTGAAGGGGAGTGAGAGGACACGCAGACAGGACGGAGAATTTGTTCTGTGCTTCTGGGCTCCCAGCAGGAGTCCACCGCACTCAGAATACGTAAATCCAAACCGCACATCCTACAACGGCCCGCTACGCTCAATGTGCAGCACCTAATAAAGGGACGTTCTTTCCCAGAGTTCATTCTGGCACCGTGGAGATGATTACTGTACATAAACCTGTAGCCGGCCGTCACGAAGCCAAAGTACCTGACCCTGTCTGTCCTTTGAACGTTTCAATCTGTGATATAACTGACTTCAGAGGAGCACACAGAGGAACTCGTTCACAGTCCCACACTGCAGATTGTAGTATTGCTATGCACCTCTGTTACAGAGAGACTGGGCTAAAATGACACTCCACTGGGCAATTTAAATGAAGGCTATAAGTGGACCCAGTGCACTTTATAGCATGCGATAATTTATCGTGTATGTGTGCGTGTCCATGCATGCGTATGTGTGTGCATGTATGTGTGTGAGTTTGTAAGTGTTTGTGTGTACGTGTGTGTGTATGTGTGTGTATATGTATATGTGTGCATGCGTGTGTGTGTGTGTGTGTGTGTGTGCGCGTGTATATGTGCGTGCATGTGTGTGTTTGCGTGTGTGTGTGTGACGTGTGTATGTGTGTCTGTGGTTATTTTCTGATATTTCCACACTTATAATATTTCTGATTTAAAGCCCATGCTGTCCTATAAACAACACACATCTCTCTCAAACCTGAGGCAGCCTTAAAATGAAAAAGGAACCCTCCAGAAATGTAGGGTAACTTGGATTCAAATCTTCAACTAGATGTGAAGCGGCTTTAAAGAACACCAATGGCCAGCCAATGATTTCATTTTAACTTGGGCCCAAACACTGCCCATGAGGGAACTCTGGGACATCAGCCTGTGTCACAAAAGCCAGGAACTCAACTTCCTGTCAGGAAGCACAGGCCAGAAAGTAGCCATCCAGAAGAGCCTTCAACAACCTCCATATAACATCTCAATTATATCCCTAAAATGTCCATTTTTCTTTGGGGCGCTTTTGCTAGCCTCTGGCAAAGAGCCCAGGGCCAGTTGGAGATCATCCAGTTCTGTGGATTACCACCTCCACTAAATCTATGTTGCCAGTCACACAAACGTACAGAGGGATCACCAGATTTGCTGAGTGGATTACCACATCTAACGAATGACACACTACATCTCCCTACTGTAGATTGGGACATCTAAGTTACTAGATCACCTAATATTGTGAACCAGTAATTCTACCTTCTCTACTGGGTTTCCACAAAGCTCAAATGGACCTGTAGGTGTGTTCAAAGCCAGACCTGTGAAGCTAATCTGAAGATTTTCAGTAATCATACACAAGCACATTTAAATTGTCATACCTGATTGAGTGACACACTCGAGGCGTATTTAATTCAATACCAATCATAGTAATGTCATCCAGTTTTGGGGTAATTTTCTGAGCAGGGGCTGAGGCTGGCCGAGGCCGGCTGGAGATAAATCAGCCTTTATGATCTGTGTGGTAGTGTTTATGGAGCTGTGTTGTGAAGGGCTGAATTGGGGATCAATCACACACGGTGTCTCGTCACCAGGGACAGACGGATCGATGTGTGTCTCTGAGTGGAATAATGGAGTGGCGCTGGACTATGACCAGACCATTTCTCCCGGCAACGTCTGAGAAATGCCAAGGCCGGCCTGCGGGCCAGCCAGCCAGCCAGCCGCCCACCCGCCTGCCCGCTCACCCGCCCACCTCCCCGCCCAACCTGCGCTGGCCTCTTCTCAGCCCTCAGAAAATGCACTCCAGTAGCTGGGAACGCGTGATTCTAGCACTGCATGCTGGGTAAGCAGGATGTAAAGGTGAACATTCATGAATATCACATGCTACAAGAATGGGAGAGGGGCATCATGGCTACTTTTCTTTCCAAGTGAATTATAATATTGCAAGATCAAAATAAGGGATCCACTATTTAACGACTATCAATATAGCCAATTAAATCTAGAAATAGCTGTATTAATAGTAGTAAAATATATCATATAAAAATAAAGTATATCAGGGTCAAGTGAACACAGCACACGCACACATATGCACACACGTGCACGTACATACACACACACACACACACACACACTCATTTACTCTCACAACACACACGCAGTCATGCATGTGCAAACACATCCACTCACACTCACACACCCACACAGGAACACGCGTACATTAAAGACGGCACAACAACCCAAGAAATCAGTGATCTACAGTGTTTACGCACTCAAAAATGCACTTTTCTGTCAGACGTCAGCAAAACGGACTGGAACAGACGAACCACTATGAGATGTGCATCATCGCTGAATAAGAGGAAGTTTGGTTTTGACGCTGGCCCCGAGAAGCATTCCCATTTCATTAACCCACAGCATGGCTGCCAGCACCTGATGATCAGAGAGTGAGAACTTCAACCATCGAAACCCCCCCCCCTTTGCCCATTCCAAACACATACACACCTCCCCCCCCCCTCACTGAAGATGCAGAAAAGCAGACTCCACTCCTCCGGACCAATGCAGAGAAAATTCCACCTTCTTCGCGTCTCTCACTCTTACTCTGCGAGTAATTTGTTCGGCCGGCCTGTTTATAAAAGTGAAGATATTCGTAATCAGGCTGTGACACTGTGTGTACACTGTATGGACATCCTGATAGAACACAAAGTATTCCATTTCTGTTTGTTTGACAGGAGCGCTGTCTCTCTCTCTCACCTCGACAGGAAGACCCTCATCTATTCAGCAGGGGTCGCGACCCCCGCTGTGTTCCGCTGCTCTCTCAAGTGCTAACACATATTCGGTAAATGAAGAGTCTCTTCTGTGAGGGAAAATAAATGAGCTTCTTAAACAAGAGAGGAGCTCGAATGTAATCTGCGCCGGCCTGTGTTTATGATGTCATCTGCGGGGACCTGTGTTTATGATGTAATCTGCGACGGACAGCGTTGATTACATTGGAGGAGTCTCGGTAGGATTAGGTGCTCTGGGGTCCCTGAGAGCTTCTCCTTATGGTTGTAAAGGACAGAGATGCAGCGCCTGGGGGGGGGGACGCGCATTTAAACGCCGTTCCGTTTGCGAGATCAAACTCCCGACGAAAAGTGTAGCCATCCACGTCCTAACAGAACACAGGTCACGGGTCAGGAACTCCTCCCTGCGGCACGTTTCCTCCCGATGCGATGGCTACCGTCATCAGCGCCTCGACAACAAAGAACACACACACACCTCTGAGGTGTAAAACAGTGAGAGGAGTGCGAGAGAAGGGGCCCGGAGTGTGTGTGTGTGTGTGTGTTGGGGTTGGGGGGCTCACTGAGGACCTGGCTCCGTTGTAATCTCAGGGCTGAATAGACGTCGCTCTTAATAGAACCCCGTCGTCCGGCTGCCACGGAGAAAGCAGAGCCGTAATGGATGGGATGGGCTGGTGCACCCCCTCTCCTGTGCTGACCCCTGCGCTGGTCAGGACTGTGAGCTAAAGAAGCATTGTAGCCTGGGGGCTGATTGAAAGGAGAGGGGGGGGCAGCCGTGCTGATAGACCAATTTCCCAGCTCTGCGAGCAGCGGGTTGTGATTGATGAGTGCCGGCGCTGGTGAGAGGAGGGCTATCACATGCCATCACATAAATACTCATTCAGCTCCCATTCTCCCCGACAGGCCCGTGACAGCTTTGTCCTGTCTCAGATATCACTGGAGGGAAAATACACCATTAATCAAGCGTAATTAACTTTTCCAGGGCTCTCGCTGGAACCAGTACAGGCTCCCGGATAAATCCCCGCGTCTTAACTGGGATTGGGGACTTATTAAGCGCAGAGGCTGCTGGGATTCCCCCCAGAGCGGCTCGCTTTGTACAGGAAACGGGTTCATTAGTACCAGTTTAGGCTCTAATGGGTCCCACGCAGGCGCGGCCCACGGAAGCGGGCCGGGTTCACAGAGCGTGGCGCGCAATATCCTGTTGATCCGCGCAAGAGTCGTTACAGCGCCGCGTTTGAAGTTGAAGCCCCCCCCCCCCCACCTCGTAAGCGGCCTGTGAGAAGCCTCCCGTTCCCGTCCGAGAGCCCGAGCTGAGCCAACGATTCCCCCCCAAACCTCATCTGCATTAAACTGCATGCTCGCCCGTCGTGCTTGGTCCAGCCGGCAGCGCGACCGTGTGAAGGTACCAGATGTGGCAGGTCGCCGGGGACGCCTTGTCCTGAGAGCGGCCCCCGGTCTCCCTCGCCGGCTTTTATTTAGCCGCCGAGCGCTTGTCTCCCGCCGTGCGGCGTTGGAGCTAAGCGGAAGTGACCACCTCAAGCTGTTCCCCGTCCGCTGCCAGCCGGGCGCTCTTGGGGGCTCTGCGCGGACCTGTCGCAGGTGTGGGCTGGGCCGGGAGGAGGGGGTTTCATTACCTCCCCATTTAAGGTAATCGGCAGCGAGCTCGCCGTGCTCCCCGGCGCGACACTTTCCCCTCAGCCTATCAGATTTATATCCCATGTCTCAGCACCATTTCCCTCTGCCTGCCTCACTTCCTGTTTACTGTACCTTAATCAATCCCTGATAACGCACAAACACACACACACACCTACACGCACAGACGCACGCACAAACACACACACCTGCACATACATACACACACACGTACCCACAGAAATTTGCACATGTGCACACACGCACACACAAAAACGCACACACACATGCACACACAAACCTGACCATCACCTGGTGGTCACTGTTGTGTAACTGATGAGAACCAGTGTGATTTTCAGAAAGGCTCGCTCGCTTTTAACACGATTCACATTTTGTGCACCCATTTAACAAAAGTGACCTGTTTTACATAATTTCCAATTTGGTCATAAGCACAGCTTGCAGTGGAACAAGCCACAGAGCAATTTCAAGAGCGGCAAATAAACCAGCTTTGAATTAACGCAAAAGAAATGAGAGGCCTGACCAGATTGCACAGTAGCTGTGCGCACCAGTGAGAATAAACTGGGGGTACCCCCTCCCTCCACTCTGTCAGCGTTAGCAGAGATTAGGGTCACTCTGTCTCTCAGCCCCTGGCAGTTTAGGGCCAAGTGTTGAGGCCCTCGGAACCAGAGCGCTGAGCAGAACCGGGCCCATCTGTGTGCCCTGAGCACCAGAGCCAGCCTGAGCAGCCAGCGAGCAGCCAGCGAGCAGAGCCAGCGAGCAGCCAGCGAGCAGCCAGCGAGCAGAGCCAGCGAGCAGCCAGCGAGCAGCCAGCGAGCAGAGCCAGCGAGCAGAGCCAGCGAGCAGCCAGCGAGCAGAGCCAGCGAGCAGCCAGCGAGCAGAGCCAGCGAGCAGCCAGCGAGCAGCCAGCCTGAGCAGAGATGGGCCAAAAGCAGCAGGCCACGCCCGTGGTGATTAAAGAACGAGCTCCGGTCTGATAGAATTCCAGGCAGCCCCATTACTGAGGTGGAGAGAATATGAGCGCCAGCGCTAATGCTAATGTGAAACCTGAGCCAATCAAAGCCGCTGCATGGGTACGCCTCTCCCAAGGAGGTGGATTTGCTAATGAAATCAGGGCAAGGCGGGGAGCAGCCTGCGCCCCGTACGGTAAGTTAACATTTGTGATCTGTCAATAAGCCCAGTGACCGCACTCCTGTGGGTACAGTAACCCTAACTTTTCTCCTTTCCTTGCATCACTATTCACATTTATGATTCCCAAATATCCAGTTTTACTAAAAAAAAAACAACATAGGCAGCTGCAAGATTGTTTTGCCAATATACTCTACATAGCACAGGGACGTTTGTAATTACATGTGATTGAACTGTAGTCTACTGTTCTCAACATTTAGCGATGGCTATACAAGCTACACTGGGCTGTTACTTGTCCCAGCAGTTTTTGGATAGGGCTTCAGTAGTCCACATTTTAGACTAAATAATCAACTGGCCTGATTTCCACAGTCATAAAGTACTTTTTCATGCAAGAATTATGCAGCACTGAGCAGCACATTTGCATGCTGGGAAATGAAGTGTGGACATTTCACAGGTTCTCAGCCTTTATCACACTTTTCTCATATTGTGTCATAGCGTTGCTTTGTGCTCCAATCGTTTACGGACTTTACAACAATGTGACTAGTTTAATTCCTGTGGTGGGACATGTTGAATTAGCGATTTCAGTAATGCATGGTGGTTAATACCTTTAACCCATCTGTAGGTACGAGTCCCAGGTGGATCACTGCTGTTCTGGCCATGATCACGGTGTCAATCTCACTTCAGTAAATATCCCGACTTTATAAATGAATACTATATCAGAAATGCAGACGTGCCCAACAAATAAATAATGTAATATAATGTGGATCTGCCCAGCACAGAAAAACCACAACAGGCCAACGGGGAAAGAGGGACATCTCAGTTCTCAGAAGACCGCATTAGAAACATAGAATAATAAAGTCTCATCATTTTTCATGAGACTTGAAACCATGGAAATGTCTGACTGCGGTCAGTAAAAATCTCTTGGCACATACAGTAGGGTAGGGGGTGTCCCTGCGTCCTGTCCCAACCCAAGTCTCTAAGTCTTGCAGTCTAATCGCACCCCTGTTTAAGTGGCTTGAAATCCCTCCCTCTCCACCTCAGCTGCTACGTGGTGAGCGTTGTGGTGCAAAATTGCCGCTGTGCGTTAACCAGATGAGTGCTACATAATGGTGGTGGAGTTTCTTCCACTATAAAGCCTTAAGAGACGGTTCTGATCGCTGTAAGTGTCCAGGGTGTGAAATTAACACCCGCCACCAGTCAAATAGACTTTTGATTGTGGCTGGTAAAAGTTTTACTCTAGGTCTGGTCGGTAACCAACCAGGTTTTGTTATATAGTAAAAGGTAATGTGGCTGGTAAAATGTTGAAAATGGCTGGTGAGTCCAAAAAGTTTAATTTAATATCCTGTAGGTGTCACATGGTATCACCCAGGTCTAGGTTACTGAGATGCATCAGTGGCCTCTTACACTCTTACAGATGGAAGTACAACAGCCAGTAAAGTAATGGAAACAGGGCCACGCACCCAACCCCATCTGATAGGCGGTCTGACAGCAGGGCTCTCCTGGC